>JAWZSL010000003.1:36234012-36834012 GCA_034769285.1 Lutjanus argentimaculatus
ATAGTCTAGCTAACACATACCCACAACTTTTAATATGGTAGCCAAGACATGGTATTGATATACATCTCATCCAAATCTTGGTAAGAACATGACTTATCTTATTTCCCCAAAAATCAAACTACTGACATAAACCTTTTGATTCAAGAAAGCCTCTTCCTTCTTGGGTTTCCAACACCTCACACATTCTTTTATCCAACTCCTCTTCCTTGTTGCCCTCCTTAACGGGGAACTGTGCTGATTTTACACATCAAAGTCTGTTTATAGGTCTTGGGGAGTACTACTGCATGTTTAAAAAAGTTGTTTAAAGCCTTTTGTGCCTCCAGAGCTGCATGAAGTCTGATGAATTGCCTCAAGTGATGTTGCTTGAGTGAGCGTCAGTTGGGGCTGAAGACTACAAGTTTGAAAATGAAAGAGTCTGGGAGTGCAGAGTTAAAAAGAAGTGAGACCTCTCCTCATCTCTGCTTGAGGCTAGTGGCTCAAAGCTGCGTTAGCTGCTGCTAGCATAACACAATCTCCAAACTGTTGGAGGCCAAACTGCACTGTGAGTAGAGTATATCAGTGTTGTAGTCAAGACCACCTAAACCAAGACCAAATCATGACCAACAGTGATTTGAGACTGAGATATACCAAGAATTTGAGGGGCTAAATCCAGGCAGAGCGAGACTGAGACTCTTCACGTGAGGAAGCAGAACCACAGCATGTAACATTTAGGCAACGTTGGAGTAACTCAGTAGCTACATAGCTTTATGTATCCTGTCTCATCATTGTTTATCACAAACAAAAACCTAACGTAGCTAGCTAGCTTGGCTAGCATCACCTAGACTTAGCTTACCTTTCATTATGCTTCCATTCTATGTACCGTTAAAAGTTTGACTTGGTCCCAGCTGTCTCGGTAATGCATTGCATTGCAGGATTTACATACTGCTGTGTGTTTTTTTTGAACATTGTTTTGCAGATGAACAGTAGATTTCAACACCAAGACCTTCAAAAAGTGGTCTTGAGACTGATCTCATGTAAAAACAGTGGTGGGCCCCATGCTTACACGTGGAGGGAGAATGGGTGGAATATAAGACATGACATCTCTGACATGACATGTTGAAGTGGTGGAGTACTTTTTTAAAGGGCATAAATGAGAAGCATGCTTTAGCACCACAGGCCACAGATAGCGCCTAACCTTACCAGGATGACAAGAGGTCAGATGTCATGATGATGATGTAGGGAACCCTCCTGTTTGTTTCCTGTCTTTAACTCTGTCACATTTCTTCTTACTGACATAAAACCTCCCTTCCTACTTTGAAAACCACTGTCAGACAAGACAGATGTTATTCACGTATACTCACATGTAGTCACACATACTGTACACCCTGACACACACGGCCCCATTCATTACACAACACCAGGGGCCATGTGAAGGGCAAGCCCGGGCAAATAAGTCTGTCTTCTGACAGTTCCGCTACACTTATCATCACTCGGTACACTTCTGTCTCACTATGCCCCCCTTCTGGGAAAAATTATGCTCTTGTGGAAAACATTTTGTGATGTCACCTTTTGAAGGGGCTCTGTATGTGAGTGTTGATGTACAAGGGTGAAGCTTCCCAAGTTTTAGGAAGATATTTCTGGAGGTTATTTTGTAATATCTGTCTTTTATGGTCTCCTTTAATGCCGGTCAGACTCCAGTCAAAATAAAATTGCTGAGGAGCTCCCGAATGCACTATAACTTTGAAAGGGCCCTTGCGATAGGAATCTTTTTATTATTATGACTCAACTGCCCTGTGTGCACAGTAAAATTGGTTTCATCTTAGAGGTCACCTTTAAACATTTACTTTCTCTGGGCCTAAGAGAGAATAAGAGAAAGGAATCCAAAAAGTTGAGCTATAAGGACATATGATGCGCATCTTTCCAGGAAATTCCTCTCCACTTTACAGCCTATATCAGCTCCATCTGAAGATGAAGAGGATACATCCGAAGTCAAAGGATGATCCAATTCCTATTTTTGTAAACCCCTAAAACCACCCACACAGATCCCAACTTAAACCCAGCTGGCCTCTGACCTCTTCATATCCTGTCAGACGTTGCTGCATCTCTGACTGACACAAAGCTTCGTCTGCTGGCTCGCTGGTGGTTATCTCTGTATGTGTTTGTGTGTCAAGATTTATGAATGAACCGGCGGGCCAAGCTGGCAGCGCTTCCTGACTCGCTGGTGTGTGTGTGTGTGTGTGTGTGTGTTGGATGGAACTTCCTGTCAAAAGACGTGTGATTTCCCGTGCTCATGCAGCTGGGCTGTTCGGCGCTTTGGGAAAACACCCCTTGCTACAGGGAATGTTTGGAGAAGCACTGTAAGGCTGGGTTGACCCACCAAGTAAGTTAGGTAGCATCAAACTTTAAAGCTAGCTTAAAATTAAGAAAGATCTCACCACACATTGAGAGGTTTTACTTTTAAAATGGTTGACTTTTTTAGATGAGTTTTTCTGATGCATCTTCTTTCTTTCACTCCAGCTGTCCAGTCTTTTTCTTCCTTACTGTGCTTTTGCCTATTTTTTAATCTTCTCTTAATTGACCATATTGTTCCAGTGATTCAGCGACAAGTTTTTCTCGAGACCAGAAATTAGAGCTTCATCATGAGTGGCTAACTATGTTTTTACCTAGCAAACAATACAACATATTGTTAATGTTTTAGCTAGCTAGCAAACAATGTAATGTTTAACATTTTAGCTATCTAAAATAATAACAGTGTAGCATTTTATAAGGGAATACAGAACAGCTGAAAGTTAATGGTCCCCCCCTCCTTTATACTTGGCACACTCCATACCAGCATACTACTTAGGATCTCAATAGTCTACATATTAATCTCATTTTAATTTCAGTTTACATCAATGAAATTGGATTTATTAAGTGGAGATTAGTTTGCAACAGAGCTCTGTTGAGTTTTGAATCTGGATTTACACATTTTAAAACTTGTTTTGCTAAATGCTGATTAAAACTAACCTTAGATTAAATTCATCTTAATCTCAAAATTTTAGAGAGACCCCTCTTTGCTTTTTTTTTCCTTGTGCTGATTAAAGGGTCGGAAGTACACGAGGAGCGAGACACACAGGAGTCCTTTAAACTCTCAGCCAGCATTCTTCACGGCACGTGTCATCGTTCTACTAAAGCATGCCAGGAATGTAAAGAAAGACTGAAGGGGAGAAACACAAGATAAGTGATGGACATGATTTAAACAAGTCAGTATTAAAAAAAAACTCTCTATAGAGTTTTTTGGGGTGAACTGTCAAGGGACAGTTCACCCCAAAATCAAAACATAAATACATATTTTTTTTCTCTTACTTGTTGTGCTGTTTATCCATCTATTGTTTTGGTGTGAGTTGTTAAGTCTTGGAGATATTGATCATAGAGATGTTGCCTTCTGTCAAATGTAATGGGACTAGATGGCACTCAGCTTGTGGTGTTCAAAGGGTCAAAAAAAAGAAGAAGAAGAAAAGTCTCTCTCCAGAAATCATGATCTGATTACCTAAGATAATCCCCAGACCTTGCTGTAAACAGTTTCATGGAACTAGATGGATAAAGAGCACAGAGAAAAAATATACCTATATATGGATTTTGATTTTGGACTGAACTGTTTATCTTGCCTCTCTTGTGCCAATATCAATTCTTCAACATTTCAGGAGTGTTGTCACTGGCTTGTAACAGACTGGAAAGTACGCTGTTTTGAGCCATCAGTGTAAGTTAGTTGTGCATTAATCTAAACAGTCCGCTGACTCTTCATCTCTTGCTTCAGAGTTTCGTCCTTAGAAACAGCGGAGCAGCCTCCAGGTGAACTTTGAGAGAAATCAGATAACCAATATCTAAACATTCATCACAGCTGAGTGGGGAGTGTGTTTTTGTGTTTGGCAAGATGACTGAAGTGATAGTCACACATTTTTTTTTGTTAAAGAATGTAGGCCATGCAGATTGTAGATAGCAGGAAAAAATAAGATTAGATGAATATCTTGTGATAATCTAAAAACTTATTCTATCTATTGTTTACTGGTAGTGGACATGACTCAGTCTGACCTCTCCCCTATCACTTTAAAGAGATAGTTTGGATTATTTGAAGTGAGGTTAAATGAGGTACTTTCTGATAGACTGTTGTGGACAGGGTCAGCAGAAAAATATATTTTAGCCACTTTAAAAAGACCCATCTAAAACACTCAATATCTGTTTCGGTGTATGCTATATTTAGAATGTTTTCATCACTTTATCTTGCTGTCAGACAGTCTTTTCTGACAGGAAAATGCCGTTATATGGGCGATGCTGCTGGTCTACCACAGCCTCATTCGATTAGTTAGCATCTACTGTAGGCAATACACTGACTGTCGATAAGTACCTCAGCCACTCTTCAAATAATCCAAACTATCCCTTTAAAGATGCCCCTTCTCCTTGTTTATGAGGTCCTAATTGGCGGAGGACTGCCTTTAAGAGGCAGCTGGGATGGGGCCACATTCAAGAAAGTCACTCCTCTGATCTCTCCTGGGGGTGGGTTAATGGGGCAGGATCAGGCAAACAGGCCGACTGCTCGGCCAGTTAGCCCCTAGGACGAGTGTGTCACAGGACCATTAACGCTTCTGCAAAAATGGCCGGTTTATATGAGGTGTCAAACCCGGTGGGACGACACATTTTGAAACTGTAAAAAGGAAATCACATTGAGAAGTTATGCTCCTTAAAGGTTACCTATTTAGATATTTAGACAGGGTTGCACCAAGGATTACTTTTCAAGCCTAATTAAATCATGATTTAACAACTAAATTATGATGCACAAAACTAGCATAAAATTAAGACAGATTCATTTAATTTTCTTTTACTTTAATTCTCACTCTGGTTTTTTATTCTAAATCTAGATTAAATTTGATTTTGTTGCAACAAAACTTTAAAATGTGATCAAGTAACTTTAAACTTACAACTCTGGAGGTTTACCCTTTATAATGGCTGCCTTTTGAGATGAAGTGAGCAAAATAATGAAGTTCCTCAAAGAAAGCTAAAGGACAAACTCAACACAATTGAATATTACTGTGCTTCTTTTCTTTCTTTTACTGTAATTGATCCGTTTAAACACTGTCCCTTTTTTCTTTATTGTGCTGTTGTCTGTTTTTTTTTTTTTAATCTTTTATCATTTGGCCATATTGCTGCATTAGTTCAGCTACTAAGTTTTTTTTTATCAAAGGAGGAGAAATTAGAGCTTCTCTGCCAAGCCATCATGAATAGGCTATCTAGGCTACCTATTTTTTTTTAGCTAACTAGCAAACAATATAATGTTTTGATAACTTTTTAGGTAGCTAGCAAACAAGCTAATATTTTTTGTTTACTTTGTAGCTAGCTAATAAGCAATGTCAAGTTTTGTAATGATTTGTTAAGGAATACAGAATAGAGGAAGTTAACAGTTTCCCCCCTTCTCACTTACTAGTTCCCAGCACTCAAAGTGATTTTTTATTTATTTTAATTTGGGTAAGCAAGTATCTTCATATTGATTAAACTCTAATTAATTTCAGTTTACATAAATTTAATTTACAAAACTGAGATTATTCTTTAATTATGAAACAGAGCGCTGCATATTTTTTAATCTAGATTTACTCATTTTAAACCAGGTTCTCTGATTAGAACTAATCAAATAGATTTGATTAATCTTTGTCGGTGCAACCCAGTCTTAAGGTGAATCGGTAGAGTAGGAGAATGATTAGGGCAGCTAATTAATCTGCCGTCCAGGTATTAGACTGTGTTGTTAGTCTCAAGTGGAGGGTCATTGGTCATGAAAGGATTTCCTCTTTCCTCTCAGGAGCTGAGGCCGGAAGCACTATGTCCTGTGTTAACTGCGTATCTTCATCTTTCATATCTGCTACTTCATTAACTCCACTTATCTGGATGGTTCATTTCTTTTGTCACTGAGAATGAATGGCCTGTTATCAGTGTTTGGTCTATAGAGTCTCAGTAATCTGTGACTCAACTTCAGTGCAGCCACTATTACCCAATATCCTCTGCTCCCGGCTCCTGCAGATGTTGTAAAGTCTTTGAGCGTTTATCAGCCCGACGCGCTGACTCAAAGAGTCAGATTCAGATCTCTCTCTGTCTCTCTCTGACAATCCTTCACACATGTGTCATTCCTTCATATCTCTAGGGGAAACATGTAGAGGTTCTTCCTCTTCCTGTGGGACGATCAGCAGGCATCCTGCGTATGCTCCGCTGCCCAGTGGGGTACTGTCACTTCCTGCATGACCTGGGGGCAGAGGGAGAGGGGAAGGTGCAGGAGGAACCGAAAGAGGTAAAATCATGACCGTGATTCAAAGTGTGAGCAACGTTCCAGGTGTTGAGTTTGCCTGAATATAGATCATCATTATGAAATGATGAAGGGATCATTTAGAAAGCCCCTGAGATACTGAGACTGAAATTAATGAGTGTGCAGTGGTTCCTCATTCACATACATGCGAGTCATTAGGAAGTTAATTTTCATTCAGAAGCTTTTGTCCCACTTTGTTGCTGCCATGGAGCAATTTTAAAACTGAATTCAAATAATTAAAATGGTTCCAGCTGAAGAAAAGACACAGCTTGCAGCATCTAATGATCTACTAACTATCACATAATATATTATAACTAGTCCAAATGAAATATCTCTCAGAAGGGCTTAAACATGTAATAAAAAGCTTGTTGTGAAGGACACACCAGAGTTAGCTGTGTTTCAACGTGTGTCTGTCAATGTAGGAGAGATGGAGATGGAGATGGAGTTCAGTGACTGCCTGCCAAAACTCCATTGACATTTTCTTCAGTTTAACTGTTATAAACATCTACTCCTTCCACAAGATTATTAAAGATAGAATTTCACCTTATAAACAGTCGCTAACTCATTCAGCAAGCATTCTGCATCAGTTTTAAATCTAATAAATGTGAAACGGAAAAATAGCACTGGAATGAAATCTCAAATGACTATCTCAAAGGACACTGTGGCTGTAGTGTTACTGTCAGAGAAGCCAGTATTTCAACTTTGCATGTTTCCTTAAAGACATATCATGGTAATTTCATGATTTATTACAGTAAATATGTTACATATTTCTCTTTTAACGTGGCTACTGGCCCTCTTCATGGCTGGGGTGAAAGCAAACTTGATCTGTTTATTAGAAGCAGGGTTTCTAACAGTACAGGCCTTATGGCTGAATCAAAACGTCCAGACTTCACTATACTTAATGGCCACTTTCCAGGAAGCCTGCAAGTGGTGAGGGCTGTCCAAATCCACAATTCATCAAGCCCACAATGGACCTCAAGCAGACTTTCTGCCACTGCTCACACTATATGGATGTTGCAAGGGTTGGTAATGCACAGAATATGCATAGGCTCAATAATTTGGATTAGATTGTCATATTTTGCAAAGTTAGACAGGCAAAGGTTGTTTTTGTTCAGGATCCTCAGTTTAGAGTGTCATCAAGCAGACCCAGCTCATGTCATGATCATCACACTCAAGAACCATTCAGAAAAATCCTGTAAAATGAGCTACAGGGTCAGGAATTTCAATCAATCTCCATGGAAACACTTGAGGTCAGCACCCTCGCTTTGAAGTGATGATTACATCAGGATACATCAATGTACGAATGAACCAAGAGAAAAAAAAAAGCCAAGATCTTGTGTGAGATGGCGCTTTGTCTTGATATGCATGATGAGCAGTTGGGTTTTGTAACTCGGACTGATGAGACATATGAATCATGTTATGATCTTGCAAGGATACAAGTATATGACATGTTGTGAACCAAACCCTGAATTATTCTTTGAATCTAATGTTCTTATTTGAACATGTAAAGTTATTTTATATCTCTGTATTGGAATATTTAAAGGTGGAGTAGGCAGTCTCATTTCCAGGTTGTCAACTATAGATGCTTTGGGTTGGTGGCTTGGACCAAGCCACAATCATGTCTAGAAGGGAACCCTAGATTTTTACATGTTGTTTCTAAACTGTGCACGTTGTACAAACTAATTATGTTTTACAATGTGATGATGCTGTGGTTATGATCAAAGGCAGCTTGGTTTGGGGAAAGATCATGGTTTGGGTTCAAATGATCACTCTCGCGAGAGTGTTTGCAGGTCTGGGGTTCCCTTCTAGATATGACCCAAACAATGAGACTCAACCCAACCCAAAGCATCAGTATTTGACTACTTGGGAACCAAGACTCAACAATTAATTATCTTTAACAAAAAATCACAAAAACTCCAAGGCACTCTCTTTTAAAATAGGGGAGCTTCAATAGGGTAGTGATTCCCAAACTTTTTCTTCCATGACCCCCCTCAGAGTCAACTAAAAACATTTTGAAGAATTAAAAAAAAAAAAAAAAAGGATTCAAGCTGAACTTAAGTGAAATAAAGGCTAAAGCATCAGCAAACTCTTGTTTGTTTTTTCCCAACAAATCATATTCATTTAACTTGTTAAAATGAAAACATTAAACTGCAGTGGCTCGACGCCCCCAAGTCTGTGAACCACTGCGTTAGGGAATCGACTGACTCAGAAGTTGATGTTGAAATGCTTTATTTTAAGGTCTAACATGACCATTCTGTGACAATAAGGCATTTTAATTGAGAGAGAAAAGGCCGTTTTTTTGTGATTTTTGTGTACATAGTGTGTTCTATACCCAATGAGCACCCCAGACAAATTCATTCTTATACTCCAGTAAGCACTCCTTCCTCCAATTTTATTTTTAATCAACTATCTTCCTCCAGAATCACATACCTCACCTTTAAGTCAATAAATGAACCATCTAACTAGTAAATTTCATTGTAGTAATAAAACATTAAACTACATTTAATTTTAAAATATAATAATAAAGTAATTACTAATACAATAATTCCTAATGGTGATGATTTGTCTAACCTTATAATATAAAGTCATCACATAGTCAAACTTTGAAGAACTGTTTCATTACAGAGGAGCTGACTTCACACCTTCAGTCAGGCTGACCTTGGACAGGGTCAACACAGCCTCGAGCGCTCTTTCTCTTATTTCACTCAGGCCCTGTCAACTGGAAATCCAAAACATAGAAAGAATGCACTTACAGCAGCCTAGTATAATTACTACACGGAGTCAACAAGTAAGTGCCACAAAAATGACACTTATTCTGACACAAACATGAAAAAGAATGCGGTCAGGCACGCACATGCCCGCTGTGAAAATTGGCATCCCAGAAGTGGCAGATTGTTTGCAGCACATTGTTATCAGTGTGTTTGTATGCGGTGCGGTGCATTTGTGCATGTTTGCATGCATGTGTAAACAGTACCTAACCCATAGCTTTCATAGCTCACATTCCTCTGGTTGTCCATGTTTACAAATAGCAGAGAGATTCTCCTTCGCTTGTCTCCGTCCATCTTGAGATGAAGATGAAGGAATGCTGGGGTTTAGATAGTTAGGAGATTTAACCAGAAGTTGGTGTCAATGAGTTTATGTTTTCAAAACATTTTTCTCCAGAGGTTTTTGGTCCAGTTGAGGTTAGGATCCATACAGGAGTGGTTTTCTCCCTCTCATGTACATCCTCTGATCCTCATCTCCTCTTTGTAGCTCTGTCTCACCGATTCTTCCTTTATCCACACAGGAGGACGGTAGCATTTGAGCTGGAGCTCACAGGATTCAGATAAAACACACAGCAACAAAAAAAGAATTCCACAAGTATGCGCACAATCCAAGATACACAGGAACTTCAAATATGAAACTGTTCCCTCTCAGGAATCTGATATGCTGCTCTAGATACCAGTCAGGGACAAGAGTCAAGAAAATAAGAGGAAAAGAGTGGATACAAAGGAAAATCCTTGGTATTGACATGGCTGGAATTTTTGGATCACATTTATCAAATCTAACTCTATTTGATCCTCTTTTACACACAGATTTTTACTGGTTCTTTAGGAATGTGATCTCCACGACAGGATGCATTGGAGTGATACATGGCTTCACATGGCTCACATTCAAGCACAGCACATGGGAGACGATCTGGAATGTGCTGAGAGGAAAAATATGGAGGAAATACGATCACACGCACACATTCGATCATATCTGGAGAGTCGGTAAAAATGTCCAAACTGTTTCCAATCTTGGATCATTCAACAATGATGAATGATGACTTCTGCTTGCCAGGGAGAGGTGGATGATTTCCTATCATCTACTCACATTCCCTATACAGCGGGTGCCATACATTATGTTTTACCGACAGTTACGCTGTGGGTTTTGTTACCTGGAAGCGTGCAGAATTTTCTACAAACCCCAGCCCACCATCACAAAGACTTATGGTCTGGTATAATGATCATGTTCTGTGCCAATGCCAGTAGTAGTGGTGAAACTGAAAGAAGAGGTGTAGAGTCTGGGGAGTTTGGGGTCGAGGACAGCTGTGTAGCACATTTTAAATCTTGTCAGAATCCAGCAGTTAACAGTGTTTGGGGGTGGGTTCACATCAGGTTAATTTAGTCCGGTTGACCCAATCCCTGGAGTGTTTACCTCCTTGGTGCGGTTCATTTGGTTTGGTGTAAACACCAGGCTCGAACTGCGGTGCAGAACTGCTCTCTGGTCCATCTGGAAGGTCTTGTATCAGAATGCTGTCAGGTAAACTCTGGTGCAGTTCATTTCTGGTATTAACACGAATCAAACGAACCACAGAAGCCATTCTATGTGCCGTATAATTGATTAAAATGTGTTTTCTTTTCCTGTTTTGGTGACTGGTGAACTGCATTTGCTACCAAAATGTGGACTGGCAGGGGACAAACCTGGACTCATGATGAAGTGAGCACTGCCTGCATTATTCATTTATTTAATACTCGATGTCTCATGATTCAACTTTTTCATGTCCAGTACAACTGGTGATACAGTTTTGACCCATGGATGAGATCCATGAGCCTGAACCTTATGACCCTGTATACAGTATCAAACCATCAAACGTATCTTGCAGCTCGCAATTCTGTCTTCTTGAAATGTTAGTTTTGTTTACGAGGCTGGGCTTGGCCTCTGTGTTGATCCTTGTGTGGTGTTTGGCCTTCTCGAAGGCCAAAGTGAGACCTACACTGGAGTCTAAATGGACTTTTGAGATGAGGACAGTGGTGGAGAACTGTGTTAGGGCTTATTAAAAGGATCACGTTCCCTTCTGAAGACCCAGGGGGCTGCTTACTTCCTGTGGCCATGCGACAAGCACCAGTCCCCGTAAGGACAAGACCAAACAGATGGACTGGGCAGAGTCCTGGGAATTGAGTACCTCTACATATCTTGTGCACAGACTCACCTCCTGTTATCAAGGTTACTTTCTCTGGTTTCACCCCTTTATTCTTGCACACGTCTCTGTCTTCTTTTGCTCATTTACTTTCTGATCACTCACTTGCATCCAGCTCCCTCCTGCTCCTCCTTAGCTTTATTTTTCTTTAAAGCTCACACCTCATTTCCTTTGAACCCGCTCCAAGTTCGTCTCACACATCCGCCCGTGTTGTGCTGAGATGCAGCATTCCCTCACAGCTCTGACAAGACAAAGTCTCGCATCTCTCTGCTCTCCAAGATGAGACACTTGTGGGACAGAGGTGTCAGATCTCTGTCTATGAACATCTGGAGGATGTTAATGTAATCAGCACAAATCAGATTCCTCTAACAGTCATTGGCAGGAGTTCAGGACTCGTAAGAGAGAGACGGGCTCGGGAGAAATGGAGCAAAAAATAAAAGGCAGTCAGTGCCAGTGAGGCAATGAAAGAGGAAAAGGTTGCTGGTTTGTGTCTAAGAGATCTAAACAGACGTGCTGTTAAAAGGATGGTTTAGATCATTTGAAGTAGGGTTGTATGAGGTACTTATTGATAGTCAATGTGTTATGTACAGTAGAGAAGCAGAGAAGAGTGCCAGCATGGAAGCTAAGCAATGAACTGCTGTGGACAGGGTCAGCAACAAACGGTATTTTAGCCGCCTGAGAAGGTCCACCTAAAAAAAAATCAATATCCATTTAAGTGTACGCAATATTTAGAATATTGTCATTGCTTTACTTTGCTGTCAGACCGCCTTTAACAAATGGAAACTGCCATTACACAAGCCAAATTTTGCTCTCTCCAAACCAACCAAACTCCATAGACAAAATCAGAAGAATAAGTAGCAGAAGTATGGAGTCGCTGATCCACTGCTGCTTTTATCTGAGTTAGTTTATGTTCTGTGCATCTGAACTTTCCTTTCATAACAGCTAAGTCACAAAATAACACATACAGACTGGCCAATTAAGGTAGCAGTAGAGCAGCAACTCCCTTGTTCTGTGAGGTAAAATGACTGATTTTGCTTATGGAGATTGGTTGGGTTGGAAGGAGCAATATCTGGCTTGTATAACCACAGTTTACTGTCAGAAAAAGGCTGTCTGGTGGCAAAGTAAAGCAGTGAAAATAATCTAAATTTAGCATACACTTAAAGGGATATTTTTTTTAGCTGAACTTTTTGTTAAGTAGCTAAAATACCTTTTGTTGCTGAGCCTGTCCTCAGCATATTGCTTAGCTTCTGTGGTGATGCCCCTCTTTCATTCTGCAAACTGGAGGCACCGACTGGCATCTACCCTTAATACTGACTATCAATTAGTAACCTCACACAAGCCCACTTCAAAAAAAAAACAAAAAACAAAACAAAAACAAACCCAAACTATCCCTTTAAAGAGGTGGCACATTCTGGTTTTCTCACTGATGGCTCTGGTGTTTCATCAAACTGCTCTGCTCATGCCACAGAGCCTGAGAGATTAGAGAGGAAACACTTAGATGGTGAGAAAATGGGGCCCACTTCATGGCCGCAAATGAAATCTCCACCCGTGAGATGTATGATCATGTAGCAGTGGAAGCGAGAGGGGTTCAGGGTCGCTCTGCGTCTGTGTGTGTGAGCGTGATTAGTGTGCCTTTTGAATGGCTGAACGTGAGAGTGAGCCATTTGTAATGGTAACCTCTGACCTCTCGGTTCAGGGCTGTCGTAACCACGTTTCCTCTCCCCTGGGTGAGCGTGCGTATGTGCATGTGTGTGTGCGTGTGCGTACATGTGCTGTCACAGGGGGAATCGGACGTATTTCCTGGTTCAGAGCCTCCCTGAGTCCCAGCGTAGTGACTGACTGGGAAAATAATGATAATGCAGGAGCAATGAGGTCAGCCACTCTCTCTTTCTCTCTCTCCCAGCCTCTTGACTGACCCAGATTTGCCGTAACGGCCAAAGCAGATTCTGGTCCAACCCTCCTTCCCCTCCCCCTCCACCCCCACTACCACCCCCATGGACAGATCATGGCCCCCAGGCTTGCATGTTGAGCCACACACTCCCCTCTTCCTATTCGTGCCCACTGGGTTTGTCATCGTGAAACTGTCACTGAACACCACTCCACTGTCCACGAGCAGCCATAACCACTGATGACATTCACACATGCTGCTACAGTATGCTGTGCTCGTAGGCTCGACATAATGTAAAAACGTTAACCAGTGCAAGTCTGTTTTTGTCTCGTACTCTGTAGGATACACACAAAAATATAGGGTCACATTTTATTTTACAGTACTCGCATAAGACCTAACAAACTGTACTTTGTATTAAATTAGACAAAAACTAGAAATAATATGATCTTTATTAGACAGTTTGAGACCTTTTATTAGACCTTTGTTAGACACTCTTAGAGGATAATAAGGGACACATTACTACAGAAATAGACGGTAAACTAAAGTGTATTATTTCTTAGGGTTGGACCATTATTAGACTTCATTAGAGGGTAATTAAGGGCACATTACAACAGAACTGAACTGTAAACTTAAGTGAAATCCCGTATCTGGTACTTGAGACATGCCTTGGCAGAGTAGCCAAGACCAATATCTAATATGCCTACAGTATTACAATAAGCCTGTGCAGTCACACATTGACAAAATATCCGTCTACATAGTTGTAATCGTAATGTGTCCCTAATTATCCTCTAATAAAGTCCAATAAGGGTCAAATACTGTTTAATAAAGAACATCTTTCTTATTTTTGTCTTAAATAGTGTATGGTTTATTTCATCTTATTAGTGTACTATAAAATAAAATACGTCCAAATATAGTATACAATACTACATATATAGCTATGTTTATTATCTTTTGTCCGACCTCCTACATGTTTTTCTCAATACAGAAAAAAACTGACTAGAAAGGAAGGAAGGCAGACGAAAGAAGAATCAAGCTAAGGGAAGGATGTGAAGGACAGGATGAGGTAAAGAAAGATACTGAAGGGAAGCTTGTAAAAGGTATTTATACCCTCCTACTGAGGCGGCTAAAGGACAGCCAAGGAGGCAGACTAACAAGCGTAGAGCCAATATAGAGGCAGAGAAATAAAGCCAGGTGGCTGAACCAGACAGTATGCAATCAAAAGAGAAGATGGGAAATCTGAGGGTGAAATTTTCAGATAGCTGAAGAAGAAGCCTTTGTGATCTGAAGCAAAGCCAGACATCATGTAACAGGTGTTAGCAGCAAAGGGCAGGTAAATGCTGTCTGATACAGTCTGGAGGGAGGAGGTGAGAGTTAATACAGGGAGCTGTTATTGTGAGAAGATGGCAGTAATGAGTATTGGGACTGGAGGGGCCAACAATGCACGGTCCACACACTCCAGGAGCACTATAAAATGACTTCCTCAAATATCATACATTTCATTGGTGTGATGATGTTGCATTTTATTGGTGCTGTTAAACTACTCTGTCAAATCTTTGCTTAAGGACAAGTCTGCACCGTTACTGATGTAATTAATGCTTTATGGACCAAATACTGACTATAACCTGTAATTACGTGCCATGGGTTGGCAGCAAGATATAGCAAATATGTTTTCTTAAAAGGGCAGTAGCAGTGGAAAAGAGACGGGGAGTTTGGACTCAAGTCGCCACATAAATCTTGACTTGAGTCTTGTCCTCAAAAGACTTGAGACTTAAGATTTGGGACACATGAACAAACTTTTTTTTATTTTCTTATTTTTTGTAAATTGACATGAAAGCTACTACAAGAAGATTTCTAGCAGGTTATGAAACAGTCTCATTTTATTACTGATGCCTCTATATGATCAACAAAAGTTAACAAGATTATCCGCCTAGCTATTTCCGTATCAATAAAGCCTGTCACCAGGTCACATTCTCTGTGAAATAAGAAGAAATGAGCCTGTGTTTATATTTTCTCAGGCAAAGTTACAGCGGGTAGTATGTTAGCCAATTAAAAAGAAGCAGAAGGAGTTTTTTTTTTAAGATGATTTGATTTTTGAAGTTACATTTTGTGGTTGTTATGGTGGAAACACTACTGCTTTTGCCTACGGCCGCCCTCCAAAATCAACACAATATGAAAATGTCTTTTAGTGGCTTTAGGGAAATGTCTAACAAAATGAATGTCATTCCTTCTCTTATTATTATGTGTAACCTTGGACATCTAGCGTGACTGTAAGCTGCAGCAAACAACACCATGGTGAGGACAACTGCAGCTGCTGTGGCATTTGTCATAACCTTTGACTATAATGACTTCACACAAGGCCCAAAGAAAAGCATAGTTAAACAACTGCTGTATCACATCAACCACCACATCAACTACCACATCAAACTTTAGGCACTTAAAAACGCACCAGGATAGGTAAGTCACTTTGTAAAGTGAAAGTCTGGTAGTGCCAATGGATGGTTAGCAAACATGTTTAGCTCATATTCAACTTGGAAAGTGGAAGCTAGTCAGCTAGGCTAATTAGAGTTCACTCAGAAAGTCGAAGCTAATTAGCCTAACTTGCCAATTTTAGAGTCTCGCTAAACGTTATTTTTCCTTCATATTATTATAACACAACACAGTGTGACAGCAGGCTCCTACTGCTGTGTTCATCCCACATTACACAGAGGAGGTGGTTAGCTTTAGCTGTCTCTCTTTCGTGGGTCCAGTTGTTGTGATGGCAATGACCAGATGGTCAAAACTCACAGCAATGAGTTTGTCCTGTAACCTCAGCACAGCATACATTTCCTTCATGGTTTGGATCATGACGCAGAGGCTCATGGTTCATGTTGTGAGTATTGAAATCACAGATAAAACTTAATTAGCTATGGCTAACAACAAAGACCTCCCACATTGGTTTACTTCCTGAGTGGCAGTTGAAGTTGAAATGATGTTAGAAACTTTGTCCCTGGAAAAGATGTGACAAGTCAAAACAAATGGCACTGTACTCTTGGCAAATATAAATGAGTTAGAGGAGGGTCCCTCCTGCCCTGCTACTGGAAGATGGAGATGGAGGTCTGTGTAAAGACCTTCAAATAACAATTTCATGTTATGCGGTAGTCTGACAGCATATTGACAGCATATGAATAACTTTAGACATACTCAACCATGTCTGTGAAGGTTTCAAAACAGTTTTATCTGTTTTCGAAAAAGCTACATATTCCTCATCCACAGAGGTTATTAAATGTATTCTATCCAGACACTGTTTTTGAAAAGCTCTGTTTTTTATGGTGGCAAAGGGCGATTTAGTATGGATAAAGGCCAAAACTGAGAGAAAAAGATGCTGTTTCAAATTTATCTCCATTAGTGTGGACACGGCTTGACTAAAGCCCAGAGGGTGGGGAGGGTCAAACTATCACCTTTCTGCCCCCGAGATCTCCCACAGCTGCCACCTCCATCCCAAACAATTACTGTCAAAAGGCCCCGCTACATATTGCACATTCCCCCTCTCTGGCTCTTTCCCTCAGCCACATCAAACACACACCCAGACCAACAGCAAACCAGCAAGGGGTCCAAAAATGTTGGCATTTCTTAGAAATCATCAGATATTTCATTCCTTTTTGACTTCAGACTTTCGCAACTTTCTTTCTCGATGGTCTGGGAGAGTTTTTCTGAGCCTCCAGAATTCACTAAGGAACACTTGTGTGGCTCTTGTGGTGGGTCAGATTAATGCAGGCATGCTGGGTGGCACTCAGTGTTGGCACAAGGCACTTAGCCTACTTCCATACAAGCATTAAGACCCAGTCATGTTAAGCCAGGGGCCAGGAAAAGATCGAGCATTTGATTTGATGGCCTTGTTGATGAAATTCTGCACTTCTATCTGCACAATAACATAATGTCAACACTTTTTAATAGATAGAGAAGACAAGGTGTGGTAAGACTTGACTGATGAGCAAAGGCCAATCGTAATGACCCATAAAGTCATCACAGGGTGCGGTAATCAGCTTAGAAGTTCACGACAGCTTCTGAGAGTTAGGTGGCGGGCCGGGTGGTAAAACCACGATGCATTATGAAATAAAGAGCTCAAGGCAGCCCCTAACAGAGTAATGTTATTGAGTTATCCCATAACTGGCTCAGCCAAATCCGCCTGCTGCACTTTGCTTAATGTACAACAGCTGGTGGCAGCTGGGGCCTGTGGCAGCCATGATGGATGTGATGTCATATCACAACTCCCGCCCACCCTGACCTCCCATGATTCCTCATTTGCTGCAGGCTCCAGGAGAGCAGTGGCGAGTGTGGTGGAATGAGTGGTGGGTGCTCACAGTATGCAGATCGTCCACAACTTATCACTGCAAAACCTGCAGGTTTTCCCCAGAGAGGACACACCGGACTGTCATATTAAGACTTATAACCCTTTGCTTCAGTTAATCATATATGTCCTATATTTATTTAAGTGAATAATCAGACACCTCAGGATTTATGTTCAGTGCTAACACAGGGCGTAGTGTTCCCTCTTGGTAACATGTCAAAATGTTGTGTTGCATGTCCGACTATATTTACTTTAACCATAATCTTTTCCCAACTTTAAAGGTCCTGTGTGTAAGATTTATGGGATTTTTTGGCAGAAAATGGCAGAAATGGAATGTAATATTAAAAAGTATGTTTTCAGAATTGTTGTGGTTTTGATACCTTAGAATGAGCCGTTTATATCAACAGAGTGGGTCTTCTTCCACAGAGGCCGCCATGTTTCACTACCATTTTCCCACAGTAGTCCTGAACGGACAAACCAAACACTGGCTCCACATACGGCCTTTTCCATTTTTGTGTGAGTTTTGCTGCCGCCATTCCAAATGTTTCAGTTGCCTAACCTGAATCTCAAAGGGGAAGTGCACCAATTTCATCCCAGCTGCAAGTCTTGGAGAGTTCTATAGCATATATAAATAAAAAGTTGTAAACTTTGTGTGGTTCCTGTGAGAAATCTGATAACTGCCTCTAGTGATGTCACTTAAGTCAGCATCAGCTGTGGCTGATGACTACAAGTTTGAAAGTGAAAAAAAAAAACCTTGGGGTGTGGAATGAAGCTTAACAGACCTCTGTAGCCTACTTGTCTCTGCTTAAGGCTAGTGACTCAAGGCCACATTTATTAGCATGACGCACCCTCACCTCTGATCGATCTGTCAGAGGTCACGTTGCATTTTGGGTAATGTGGGCGCCAACTTGACAAGGAAGATGAATGTCTGGAATAAAAAAGACGATATCTATGGTTCTGTTGCATCAATTTCAATACTTTCTGGATTCTGCCCAATCAAGAATCCAACAATATGCTGAATGCTAAATGAGGTGAGTACTCTGTAAAAGTGTCTTTCCCTTGTTGCAACTCGAGCATTAGTTTTGCACATGGAGGGCTCCGCAGTCAAGTTAACAATAATAAACATGCAACATGTGGGTAGACTTTCAAAGTAAAGGTAACAAAACTACTTGGTTAGGTTTAGAAAAAGATCATGGTTTGGATCAAAATGAGTACCTTTATATATGTTACCTACTGTTACCTAATGTCACTTACATACATCACGTAATTTACGTACATTATGTAACTTCCACAACTGAAAAAGAAATCAATTGTTGACTTTTGGTTTCATATAAGACACAAACCCTGGGTGAAAGTGTTGAATGACCCATCCCTCCACCCCATCTCCTCTGACTGAGGACTTTCTCACTCTTTATTCTAAGTCATTTGACTTTCATGGCAAATCATTACGTAATGCTAAAGAGGTGCCTTCAGAAATGACACTTGAGGGGTACCTGCCTACAGCATCATATTTTGAAGCAGAAGTCCAGTGTCCAAGCTGCTGTATTTGATGCATCAGGAGTGAGAACAGACTGTTTAAAGAGCTAGTCTTGTTATTAGAATGCAATGGAGCACAGCGAGGTAAAATGGGAGCATGCTGACTCCATCTCTCACTGTCAATACGTCTGACCGTGTGTTCTGACAATCAAACCATATTCAGCCTCGGCTTTGGGGCAGCTGGAGCTTTCATGATGGAGATATAATATGTCTCACAACTGTGTGTGTATTTTATGCGTGTTTGCAGGGGGGATGATTGGGTCTACTTTCTCGCCGTCTGCAGACAGCTACCAGACGTGAGGTTCCTCAGGTTCAAGCTCCTCCATTCATGTCATCCCTGCCATGCCAAATGAATTCCATCAACATCGTCATGGCATTGTCATGGCAACCACTTAGACCCCTGTCATTGATGCCGCTGCTCAGTCAACAGGGAAAGTGAGAGCGAGACAGAGAGCAAGACGGAGAGTGAGAAAAAAGCAGTATGAGGGCAGGAGGAGGTCAAAAGGGGAAGATGGGGAGTCAGAGAGACAGTGAATGACAAGAAGAGAGTGAATATTTCAGGTGATTTGACCATTAAAACATTTTTAATAATGTAGAGAAGCTGCAAGCACTGGCTGAAGTAAGTGTTAGTAGTGACTTAGGGCTTTACACAGATCCAGCTCTGTTAACAGGCAGCCCCACTGACTGTCCCCTCCTCTCTCTGCTGCAGGGATACTGGAAGAAAACTGGGATGCACAGCAGGTACATGGTTTATTAATGGATATGACTCTATTTTGGGAGTCTCTGTGTGGAACGCTAGCCTGAGAGGGCAAAAAATACACAGATCACACTTGATCTTTACATGGGTGAGGGCATATAGGCCACCATGACGTAGAAACACAAATATGTGAGGTAGATGCAGATTTCATCATCATTTAACCACATGTTGAGTTTCACCTCCTTTGCATTCTCTCCCCCACCTCCTGAATCTTACTCATGCAGTCTCACAATCAAACACACACTGAATTCTTCTTCCTCCATCTGTTTTCCTCTTTCTGTCTCATTTCTTTTTCACTCTCTCTTAAACACACACACAAAGCGCAGATACACACACACACACACACACATGCATATTTCACTGTGCCCCGATACAAGCACACCACTCTACCCTCCCTTCAGACTGGGAGCTACAAGATTAATCCATTTGCACAGCAATGGAGGGGAGAGAGGGGCGACCGGAGGGACCAAGATGGAGAGGAAGAGGGTTGAGAAAGAGTCATTTGGTGTTAGCTGTAATTTGACAGGCAGCTTTACTGTATCTTTTCCTCTGAAACAGTGACAATCAGGAAGTGCAGTCAAAGACAAAGGAGTCAGGGATCACAAATGTGCTCCTTATACCGTTTTGACAAGAAAATTACTGCACTTTTGTAGCTTCTAACTGAATCTCTATGGTCTGAAGTTTGGTTTCTCTTCTGCATTATTCGTACTTTGAGGTATGTGCCTTATTTTACCATTTCAGGTCGCTTTCAGCTGATAGACATCGTATTGAATTGCTGTCAATGAAAACCCAACATTTCCTGAATTTGCTGCTATATAATGGAAGCTCCTAGATAACAAAATAAATGGGGATTTTATTGTGAAGAATTTACAGGAAATGAAATGTTTGTTCACCATTAAGACACTTGACTAAAGACAAGCACATCATTAAAACAAACCTGGGATAACACGCTGGGATGATGCGCCAAGTTAAGCTAAGCAGCTTGTTTATGAAAAAGGAACAAAAGAATCTCGGAAGTTGCATCAGAGGTGAAAAGCCTTCATTGCCTCTGGCAAAAAAGGTGCGAATGTCATGTTTACATCACTGCCTATCGGGTAATTGTGAGTGTGTGTTCTTAAACATAGCTGAACTGGCTAAAAATAGCAATTGACCCTTTAACCACTGCCAGTGGAAAAGTTTGCCTTTTCGTTTTTTCTGATGGAAATCCGAGACTCAACCCACATGTGCAGGAGAGCAGAAAGAAAGATGTTTTTAAAAGTAGGCCCTCATCCAAGAGTCTACAAAATTAGCACTTACTTGCAACGATATGGTGCTGACACCATGTGACTGATATGAATGCTGTTTTATAAAACAAATACCAAGCATTGTATTTTATGGTTGTGTATTTTATGTGCCCCTCTGACAAAACAACTGGCCCCAGTCTGGCTCCCCAGTAAAATTAGTCTAGAGCTGCCACTGTCTGAGTGTGATGCTTCCATCACTGCTGATTGGAGCTAGAGCTGAAAAATACCCATGACTACTGCTGAGTTATTTGACCGAATGAATGCCAATTGCAACTATTCCCACTGAAGACAAAAGCCAGATGTTAGTGGGCATTGGTGAGTTTTTTGCCCAATGTAAAATGGAGCTGTACTCACTGCAAATGTGCTTCTTATAAACACTTAAATTATGAAAACAAGATAATGTCACTTGTTCGTGTGTGTGCAGAACTGCCTAGCTGACGATCTTTGATGTCTCAGTGGATGATATGTGACACGTAATGATGCAAGCTGATGAAAAAGTGAAAAGGGCTTCAGCAAGGGAATGTGCTCCATGCCTGCAGGGAGCGTGTCAAGGCTGACGAGAGCTGTCTTAATCTATACAAGGTTGCATCTGAGCCTATGGGAGGTGGGGGAACAATTGGAGAAAGAGTTACAGTGGCTGATTCCATTCTGAGAAAGATAATGGCTCTACAACCTCTGACAGTGTTTAAGCCTCTGTGTCTGTTTGCAAACCTCAACAGAATTACAGACACCAGCGGTCAAACATGCAGTCCGTTTGAAATCCGACAGCTCCCGGACTGGCTTTCATCACCGCTGTGTCATTACTGTCTTCACTGTCTGGGCAATTGCCGGAGAGGCCCAGCTAGGCCAAAGCAAAGATGGGTATCTTTCCATTACAGTGCCCCAACTCTCATCCGTTATCCTCATCTGAAAGGTGTGTCTTGCTATTGATTTCCCCCACCTGCCAAAAGCTTGGTGAACAGCTGCTTGGTCGGACAGCCACATTACTCATCCTGGACACTTAACAGATATCAATAATCAGCCGTTTTCCTCTTCACTATTTGGAATAACAAGGCCATACATCAGGACCAAGAGTCACTTCTTGGCTGCCAAGCTGCTCAAGGCTCTGAACTCTTTCAGCCCTTATAAGGTGATTCAGTCTGTCATTGGACAAGGGAGGAAGGAGATGGGTCTATAGGTTGGGACATTAGAAACACGCCCAGCAGTGAGAACTATCTGCTGTCGTGTTTATGTTGAATACCGGAGCATTCAGCTCATTAAGCTTTATTTCTCCCTAAAGCCAAGCCATTAGAGAAAGAACCTGAAACAACCTCTTGTTATACCGTGACACAGCACTCTTGGAACACACAGACACACGTGACATGCTCATCGATCAAGCTAAAGACTGTGTCCTTGGACAACCTTGAGTGTGTCTGTGTGAGTGGAGGGATATGTGAGCGAGATACACACAGGTATGTGGTTGATTGTTGTGTCAACTCCGAGCCAAGCAGGACTCTCTGAAGGTTTGAGGTGCTTGATGATAGCACAGGAGCCGAGATAAAGGTGGTCAAAGCGCCTTTCCGCCGGTTGTTAATTACTCCAGATTGCCCTGACCTTGAGGAGATGGGGGTTACTCAGCCCATTAGCAGGGACAACTTGCCTCCACCCAGGCACCCATGACACCCCCATAAATCTCCCTAAAAGAAACCTCTGAATGGGTCTGTGAGGATTCTCATGCTCCTTGTTCATACAGATGTGCTGGCTTGGCTTGGGCTCAGTTTGACTTGGCCCGTCAGCCCGGCACTGCTCCATTACAGCTGGGCTATCCACTTGAAGGCATGTCTTTTAACTGAATACAAGCTTAATTTGAATCAAGCGGCTGCAAAACAACAAATAAACACTTCATTTGCTTTAAATTCTTCACAATAAAGGTGCTGTTATTTCTTTTTATTCAAAAGATTTTATTGTGAAGCAGCAGAATCAGGAAATGTTGGATTTTCATCTGCAGTAACTTAACACAACTGAAACAGTAAAATAAAGCAGATACCAGAAAGCACTAACAGCAACACAGGAGAGAAACTAAACTTAAAACTACAAAGATTCAGTTAGGAGCAACAAAAAAGCTGAGAGCTGAATATGCAGATTTTTTTTAAAAGACAGTGGAAGAAGAATGGGGGTCATCATGGGTTGGCTGCTGTGGACAAGACGTTACCACAACCTGCTTGAAGGCAGGTTTAATGCACTTTGACCTTGCTAGAAGGTCCACCTTGGGTGCAACTCATGAAAGCTCAGCATATTATAAATAGTACGGGAAATGCGAATCGATGTGGCAGAGTCTGACTTGACTCGGCCAGTGAAAGTGCCATTGAAAAAGCCCATCAATCATCCAAGTGATGTATTTATAGGAGCTGTATGAAGGCAGTTGGACTCATTTCATCTCTCATCTGAAAGGCTTCTTCGGTTCTAATTCAAAAGGCCTCTTCTGAAGAAGCCTTTCAATACAAGGAGAAACATCTTCAAGAACCTCAAGCAGATCCAGTTGCCTTCGTACAGCTCCTAGAGAATCCTCTGAATGTTCTGTAGAGAGCAGAAAAACAGCCTGCAACTTTTAAGCAGTTCATTATCTGCCTATCCACAAAATCCTGTCAACCTGGGATAAAAGATTCTGGGAGCTCTTCCTTTTTCCATCCACTCTCAAACGGCTGGAATGTATGATGGTTTCAGTTCTCTCCAATACTTTCATATTTGAGGGGAGAAAATCTGACACCCTGGAATGTTTCAGGAATGAGTCGCTTTTGGGCAAATTCTTAAGCAAATGAAAAAGGGAGCTGCCCCATAACTAGCCGCATCAACATCTATCATACGCTGCAGGGACAAACCATGACACCAAATAGCCTTGATAGTTCAACAGTCTTTGCTTACCATAATGATCCCGCCACTGTGCCAGAGGGCACTCCGCATCAGCAGGCGAGAGAAATCAGGCCACAATGGACCATGATCAAATTGCTCCTGATGTGAGTGTGCCACATCAGTCTGGTCATCTCCCTGTGACAGAGGTTATGCGCTTATGTTACACATCCATAGGCTTAAATCCTCTGATGACATCAATAAAGAACTGACAATGTCATCAAATCATGGTTTTCTATATATATCTAAACCATTGTCACCGAGTTCAAGCAGATTATCTCCCACACGGTACTGAATGGTGCCTGATCGGCTTACATGTTGGGTATTTGAGGATGTTACGGAGCTCCACCAGGACTATCTGATCATATGGCGCACATAACCTCTGGAGACCCTCACCAAGTGATGCCCTTGGCCCCAATACCCTACCTGCTGTCACCCCCTGTCCCTCCTGATGGCCAGAGCTCTATTGTGGACAGACACTGAGGGTCTTTTAACTGCTTTCCAATTGATCTCCAGTCCCAGCTCATCACTGACCCATGATAACCTTGTTAGTAAGCCCGAGGGGAAGACACACAAAGGAAGCGTCTGACAAATGGCTTTTTCTCCCTTCTGCCGTTGTTGGAGCAGGTGTCTTTCATATAGTACCTGTCAGCAGGAGATATATTCATCCGTTTTGTTTTTAATGTATCTTCCTGTCAGGTCGGTATCTCAGGTTCTGACAAGGAGTGAACGTACGAGAGCATAATACGGGCAGTAACCGTAAATCTTGGCCCAACCTGACTGCGCTCATTTCCTCATGAGACGTAAATAACTGCCCGCAGTATCTCCACATCCTTACCTCAGTCCACCTCCTTCCCTGTCCACTGTTTCAACTAATCAATTCCTAATCAATCACTTGCAATCACTGTCAGCCGGTCGCCATGAGTATTATGGGCTAACCAGACGTAGGCAAGGGGAGGTTAATGCAGACTCAACTGGCCAGTTTTTTCAAGCTAGCACAGATCAATGCTAGCTGTCTCAGCAGACCGCTGGAGATGAGATCAGTGCTGCGCTGCAAACACAGTCAGACAGTTCTAGATCAATTAAAGCACGATAATAAGAAGGGAAAACAAGGCAAACTGGACTGCCAGCAGTCTTGGCACTGCTGTAAGTGTAATGCTTCTGACAGTGTGACAATAAAGTTGTGAAGGCTGGCTAGAGGTGAGTGTTAGCAGGCTGGGTGAGATCTTGACAAGTGGCAGTCTTTGTGGCTTCATAGTTGTTAATCTAAAGGGGAGGGGGAGCTTTACACCGTTACACCCTTCAGGCTTGAGACTCTTTACCTCATTTGCATGACTGTCATCTGAGGTCTTACGTGGTCTGAGGTGATCACCCAAAACCCACAGACACAGCAGATATTTAAAGATGAAACATTTCATGGTATTTATACATTTTTTAAGTTCTAATCCTGTGTTCTTGTGTTAATTATCTCTTGGTATTTGCAGAATATATGTTTAAAAAGTCTTTTTCAGTGTATTTAAATCAAAATGCCTCTTTCTTCTCATCCTGTAATATTTTTGAGGACTTATCTTGAACTTGGGGTGCATAGGGGAGAGTGGGGTAAGATGAGCCAGGGGTTAAGTTCACCCACCAGCTTTTTCAAGGCAACTGTGCACATTTGTTGTCATGTGACCATAAATTCAGGACCACCAATCATTTCTATCTGCGTGTGATGGACAGAAGCATGTGGGAGAAGTGATACGTACCCTGAGTGTTTACAGGGTTTCTTATGAACGTTACTTTTAAAAGTTGCATTAACTGCAGTCTCACGTTTAAATGTTTGTTGGGGGAAAAAAATGTATTGATCAAAAACCAACATGGAACCAGTAACCACTAAAGCAAGCTGTGCAGCCTACTCAGAATATATCAGAGCACACTCAGCTAGTGTGTCACAGTGTGGCTAACACTACTTTTGATTAAGATGGCTAAGTGTAAGTTCAGCAAGATCTGGTTTAAGAAAAGTGCTTGGTTGAAACATGTTGAAAATAAGAAATTCAAAGCTTGCTGCAACTTATGCAAGAAAGTGGGCCAATTTTTTTTTTTTAGTATGGACTTGAAGTAGATCTTAAATTACATTCATAATGGTCTAAGTCCTGAATTTAACTTGTTGAATCCTGCAGAAACCCTGATTTACACACACACACAGAGAAAGAAAAAACAAAATTTTTTTTCCATGTCAGAGTAAATTTTCTGCATATCAGGTATAATGACTCTCATGTCAAAGCAAATTTATCCAGGTCTATAAATGTGTGTTTTACATGTTGGTGATGTTCCAGTGTATAAAACCGCGTGAATAATTTAGCTAAAATGGCCTGAATTGCTAAGATAGGCAGTTTTTTTTCCCCCTAAATGATGGCTACGGGGCAAAGTGAGCCAAATGCTGAGAGGTAAATTGACCCAGCAGCTCAACTTACCCTACCATAAGGCACTGAAGTTAAGTGAAGTCTCTGAAGAACAAGAAACTTCAATAAATTGATCTGGACAACAAGCTAATCCAACCCATCATGTAAAACTTTTCTTGACCGCAGAGGTGTGTGTCCTTCTCCTGATCTCGTAACAATGTACAGTATGTGCATTTCACCCAGAAATAAATCACATTGTGTGCGCTCTATAGCTTCCATTTCATGGTGACTTTCAATACTTCAAATAAACTTGTGAACTGAAGTTACAAGTCTCCGTTATGCCACATCTGAGCTAAGAATATCTCTCAAGAGTGAAATTTAAATAACCCAGACTCAACACCTCACCCCGTCTTCTGAATTATTTAATAACTCACAAAGATGTTCATGCCACAGTGACGACCCAGAGCTGGTTCAAAGGGAGCTGTTTTTATGTAACCATGTTTTGATAAACTGGAGGAGGACAAGAAAGAGAATTGGGGGCAAAAGATGGAGGGGGCGGGTTAAAAATAGGTCACTCACAAACAAGCGCAACACACTGCAATGATGCTCCATGACAACCCAGCTGCAATGGCAGATGGATAAAATGGAAAACTGGAGCAAAATGACAACCAAAGCTAAGTGATCTACACAAAAATTAGATTATTTTCCCAGTGTTGCCATTGTGAGTGGGCAGGCTATCCCTCAGTTGGAAGACCCACATCTTTTTTGGCAACCATCCACTTTCCTTATGTGTTATTGACTCTCTGTAACTGAATCTGCAGTCAGATCAAAGGAAATCGGATCAACAAATCATCACATGGTTATTATTATAATAAATGCCTGTGTGAACAAGTCAACAGTGCTCTAATCCTAATTGAAGCAGGTATGCATCTGTGTGCTACT
This sequence comes from Lutjanus argentimaculatus, assembly GCA_034769285.1. NCBI lineage: Eukaryota > Metazoa > Chordata > Actinopteri > Lutjaniformes > Lutjanidae > Lutjanus > Lutjanus argentimaculatus. The sequence goes on from JAWZSL010000003.1 coordinate 36,261,259, forward strand.
TTGTTCTTGTGTGTTTTTGAGTGCAGTTCGGTGAAATCAAATGGCCAATGAGGAGTCAACAACAAAAGTGAGCTGGCTGCCTTTTTTTCGGTGCAATAAGAGGTGCACAGTCAATGAATCCATCCCACACACAGCTCATTAAAACACAATGGCCGCGTATCGACTCTAGACATTTATTTATTTTCGCCAGAGGGCCTTTTTCTGCACTCTACCATTTCTGCCCTCCATTCTGGTGAGTGTGTGCAGAGAGAGTGTGTGTTTGGTGGGGGGTGGGGGGGTCGGGTGCATTGTCACTGGAGGGCAGGCGCTCAGTTTGACTTCTCAGACAGCTGGGATGAGCGTGGCCGCAGTTTAAGCTGCAGATGTGTGAACTAGGCAGACTACAACACACACAGACACACATAGTGATTATACACGATACACACCCTTACACACGTCACTGTAAAAAAAAAACCCTAAACCTAAAAAGTTAAATATCCAGGCTGCCTTAAAATTTTAAGTTGACTGAATTTGAAAAAGACAAGTTGATGTAATTCTCTCATGATTCAAAACAAATTAACTTTTTCTACGCTGTATAAAAAAGATGAGACAACTCAAAATTTCAAGGCAAGATTTCTGAGTTTTGAGCTCAACTCCAATCTCTTTAAAATTTTGAAAAAAAAAGTTTTACTGATCTGTAATCTTTAGTTAAGATAATTTACTTTTCTTCGTCAGACAAACTTTAATAACTGGGTTCAGAATCTCAAAAAAAAACAAAACAATTTTTTTGTTTTCTTTTTTTTTTTTTTTTTTGTTTTCTTTTTCAAAACTTTGTTACAATGAGTGGTGAACCTTACTTGTTGTTTTTGGGTGCCTGAAAATTAAATGGTTTTAATTATTATTATTATTATTCACTTTCACCTCAACTCAGCATTTTTTAAATACAATTTTTGGGTTTTTTTTAAACTCAAAGATTCAAGTTTATCTAAAGAAGAAAAGTAAATTAGCTCAACAAAAGATTAGTAGTTATTAAAACTTTTTCAAAACTTTACAGAAAAAACTTAAAATCTATTGACTTAGGTTGCCTGGAAATTTTGAGTTTTCCCAACATTTTCATTTTTACAGTGTAGTCAAATAAAGTTGATATTAATTTGGTTGTACTTGAGAAAACATGTTTTATAAGCTTAAGATATGAAGTTGAAACAACAACTCCTCAGTCACACTGATGAATATTACAAACAAATTTGATTTCCCTTCACATTTTCTCAGTTTGAAGAGTCAGTTCCTCCTTTTACACAAATAACTAAAACAAAATGTGAAACTGCTACCAGTTAATTTATTACATTTTGAACTGTAAGAGGGGTGAGTGACTGATTCCAGTAACCTTGGTCATGGTTTGCAATATTTTCATATTAAAGCTTGAACAAAAACCTGCATATTTACTTGAAGTTCATGTATGACATCAGTGTTTGGCAGAGAAACCCCAATCTTACCACAACATCTCAGTCATCACAGCAGCTGAACAATCTGTGTGGGTAAATCTGTAATGTTACAGTAATGGCCGTACTGTTTCCACATAGATACACAGATGACTGCGTTTCCATTTGCAAATAATGATCGCTATTCATTCCCCAGTTAGTTGGACATGGTATTAGTCTATGACAGAGGGAACAACAACATGACCTCAGTGACATTAAGCTCATTATGTCTAGACAGAACAAAACACCACTGAACATCCCATTCTTCTGTGTTCCACTCCTGGATGAGATTACTGTCGAGTGAAGGTCCATCCGACGGGGATGCGAGGGGTGTGTCTGCCATCTTTTATTTCAAGATGAGGCCGGTGTGTTGATATCTGATGTCTGAGTCATGTATACAGGCTGGGGGATAACCCTCGAAGCTCTCTCTTTCTGTTTCTCTCTCTCGGGCTCCCCTCCCCCCAGCCCACGCCGGACCGCCCGCTGAGGCACAGCGGGGCTGCCAGGTCATACTTAACACTAACCACAGCCTCTCCACAAACCTCCTTTCTGCCCCATCCCCCACCACCCTGCTCCCATCCCCCACACCATCTTTAAAATCTGCATTACAATGATGATGGTAGGGGAGGAGGAGGATCAGGGTGGAGGGTTTGAGGAGCGGGGGGAAAAATCTGACTTGGGCTTAGGGAGAGTGATGATCTCACAGATTGGCCAAAGGAAAAAAAAAAAGCCCTGGCTAGCCGATAACCCAGAAATGAGCTAATGAGTCTGTCTGTGCATGGTTGGTGTGTGTGTGTGTGTGTGTGTGTGTGTGTGTGTGTAGCGTGGTGGGGGGTTAATACTGTATATTTACATGTGGTTGCACGCAAGTGGTTGTTGTCGTATATGTGTCTTTGTGTATACCAAACAAACGACACTTCTGCTGCCAGCTACCTCTGAGCAGCAGGGGAGATGTGTGGTCTCACATCACTCGGGCCCTTTTACAATATGCAGGAATGCAAAACTGTCATGATATATGGCCTATTATGTTTTATTGGGCTGCCTTTAACAGTGCGGCGTGTGTCAGGCTATCTGTGCTCCTGCTTCCATGAGGGGTAATTGATTTCTGTCTGTCTCTCTGTCACAGGGCATCTGTTGTTTGGTGATTTTTGACAGAATGAGACATAGATTTTATAAATGGTGGAGATAATGGCTCTCTTCACTTTTTGACTTTGACAGGTCATTTAGAGCAAAGTACCACTTTCTGATAAGGCACACTTTACAACTGCTCCTAACTTTAAAAAAAAAAAAAAAGATAAAGAGTACGTTTTTACAATGAAACTTAAATGCAGTTATTAATTCTAATTAAGTCTTTGATAAAGGGTCCCATGTTTCGCACTTTCCATCACTTCCTGGTCAAGGCTTGACAATAACGATTGCCTGCTTGCCCAGGGCAAGTAAAATGCCATGTCGGTCAACTAAATCTGGCAACTCGCTTGAGCAACTGGTAAAAAGTGGTAAAAAGATTAAACTATTTTGATAGTCGGTTAATTGAGCATCAGAATAGCTAAGATTAACTAAAAAAGGAATCTTTTAATGCAAAATGTTTTCAGCATCTCAAATATGGAGACTACCTGCTTTTCTTTGTAATTTTCATGTTAAACTGAATATCTTTGGGTTTTGGGATTAGCAAACAAGACATTTAGAAACCACAATGGACTTGAGAAACTGGAATGGACTTTTTTTTTCTTTATTTTCTGACATTTTATAGCCATCACAGCCCTAGATTTGACATGATAATTAACTTCAGCCTTTGTTGTTATTTAATAACAGATAATAAAACAGTTTGTATAGAGGGGAGTAAAACATGATGAGGAAAATAGATTTCTGACCCACTTGTCAAGCCAGGAAAGTGGGTTCACTCACAATGAACTACTCTGTCAGGCCATCAGCAAAATTTATTAACAGGCAACCAATGGGGTCTTCAGGAAGTTCAAAAGTCCAAAACAATTATGCAGCACATTATTACCTATGAAATCACAACTTGTTGTTGTTACACACTTTGTTTTTTGCACAGATTAAATAAAAAGCATGATATAACAGGCTTACAGCTGTAGCCTGTTACAGCTGTAAGCTGGACAGCTGTTTTCTCCTGTCTTTGTGCTAAGCTAAGCTAACCATCTCCCACCCAAGCTAGCATACAGGTATGAAAGCAGTATCGATCTTGTCTAAACTCGTGCTTATGTGATGCACAATTTTGTTGTTGTCTTACTGAAAACATTTAAATTTGTTTCCTCTTATTCCATGTTAGTTTGGATGGAGGTCTTTACAAAACAACTTTTAAACGCTATTGTGGCCAGATGTAGTTTTTTCCTCATAAAAAGTTTTATCAAGACAAAGGGTCGACGGTCACATTAGCGGGAAAGCAGTATTGAAGCCTTTAGCTAAACGCTAACATCAGAATGCTAAAATGCTCACTGGCAAGGCTAACATGCTGATGTTTAGTAGGTATGTTTACCATGTTCACCATCTTAGTTATCACTAACATTAGCTAATTGACCCTGTATAGTCCTGCCTCCTTTGGCTCTGCGCTCTAGTGACAGCTGAGCAAACTTGTACTGGTGGAACCTTGGATAACTTTCTCCTTTCCTGTTTCCTGTACTTAGACATGCCACAGTATGCACTAGTAAGCTAGCGTTTTGCTATAGAGCAAACTAGCTAACTTGCTAACTAGCTAGCTAACAATTGATGTAGGCTCTATTAGCTTGCTATGTAGTATTTTGCTATCTGAGTACAGGTAAGGAGGAAGCTGACCAAGGACCAAAAAAGGGGCAGTGCTTAGGAAGGGTCAGTTAGCAGTAGGCCTGAACATAAAGTAAAGTTGAGGCTGAATGTAATTTGTTATTTGGGGAACATAACCACGGCACTAGCATGGCTGAAAATGAGCTGGCTAAGTGCAAAGAAAGCAAAGAAGCGAAGCTAAGCTAAGATAAACTATGCCATGATGAAGCAGGATAAACATCAGCTAAAGGTAATTTTTGCAACCTGGTGAAGCAAAAGTTGCTCTTATTAAAGCATGTATAAATGATTATTAACCTTTAATAAAGGCATTAGTTACAATTTACATCATTAATCTTTTACAAAGGGTGACTCATCAGAACATCTGTGCTTCTTGGCATTTGGATGACCCTTGTTATAATCTGTGTTACATCTCTGTCTTGGACTCAAACATTACAGACCTGCTCTGTCTGAGTGTGTTTGGGTTTAGTTTCCATTCTGTGTCTGGCACGCTGTCTCTCTCACATTGTGTCGTGTGTGTGTGTGTGTTTGGGAAGGAGAGAACAACTGCAAGAAAGCGTGGGAGGGATGAAGAGGGAGAGCGCAGGAGGAAGAGCAGGCTGTGATAATGATGAATGAGATGATGGCACACTGACCTAGTAACGCTGCAGTGCTGTTGCCAGTGGGGATGAGCTGCCGTACTACTGTACGCCCCTGTCTGACACACACACGCACACATGCACACACACACACAGCCCCTATCCTCTCCCTCTGCTTCGCTCATCAACACTTTCTGTACTTCTTAACCCCTCGCCCTCTCCTTTTACTTGTCTCGCCATCTGTTTTATCTCTCACTGCTGTCTTACCTGGCCTGCGTGTTATGACAACAGATGGAAACAAGGAACTGCTGCATGAATTGGCCTATGATGGCCTGAGCCTGATGTCAGAGACAAACACGGGGAGTGGAGAGGGAGAATATGTAGAGTCAGTTAAACTGAGAGAAGGAATTTATGATGAGATTTTGACGGGGAGGTGGCGAGGGTAAAGGTTAAAAGGAAACCACGCTTCATTTCCCTGTGGTCACAGAGAGGTTGAGAGTCTCGGCTGCATAAATCGTGGGAGTCGAAGTCATTTCAAATAAACAATTCAGAGATGATAAGGCAAACAAAAACAACGCCAAAGCCATATCCTCTCCCACTCTCCTCCTGACTGGGTTCCCACCAAACCTTGTACCCCCTGTAACATCAGCCGGAGACGTCGATAGAGGCAGTAGTTGCCATGGTAACCGGCTCCATGGCATGTCTGCGCGCACGCAGGAGTGTAGGGAGGGGTGTGTCGCGTCATGTCTGCCACCTTTGGCGCAAGGAGACAGTAAGAGGGGGAGGTGGGGGACGTGAGGCATATCTACACACATCAGCATGATTACTGTTGGTTTCCCTCCATTTTTACAGGTTGTGTTGTGTTTCCAAGCTCCATCGTGATGAGAAGTTTATCAATGAGACAAGCTTGGCTGAGCAATGGACATCCAGCTTACTTCCTTCCTCCTCCTCCTCCTCCTCCTCCTCCCGAGAGCCACTGCCAGAGCCCAGCAGACAGATACGTCTGTACAAGCCCCCGGTCAAGATGGCTGCCATGTGCAGCTTTGTGGTTGCCTGCTGGTGAGGGCCTTTTTGCAGTCAATAAGCCAGTTGATCGAATTAATTAGCATTACAAAGGGCTTTCTTTTAAGTCAACGCACTCCTATTCATGCCACTGAAGAGGGCTGTGCACCTGATTCTCCTTGTAATTAGGTGCTTGGCAGTGCAAATGCTCTGTTTATGCTCAACTAAATCAGACATATAAAATCTAATTTTTATCTTTGCTTATATGTCACTTTCAAGGAGAATTCAGTGCTGCATTTGCATTTGTTACACATAAAAGTTCCCATAAAGTCAAAATATGATCACTGTTGCTATACATCAGGATCTGGCCCAGCAATGACAAAATAGTAATTTTCTCAGGTATTTTTAATGGTATTCCAGAGTTTTTCTTCCTGGAAAATAATCTGAAAAGGCTGATGACACATCACACACTCAAGAGCATCAGTAAATTAGCATCCAATGAAACGCTTTATCGATTATGACACAACAGAGCATAGAAGACAAATTCATCCATTCAACGGACAGAAGTCTTTCTGGGGGGCTGGGCCTTACTGTACAAAAGCGGAACTTTATACATTTATTCACTGATTTGAATGAAACTGGATCGCCTTTTATGAGGAAAATATTTTCTTTTTCCCCTCTGATGTCCTCTGGCTGCTCAGTTTCAAGTCTCGGTCACTGAATTACAGAGTTTCCTGATGGATAGATAGCTTTAACTTTGTTGCTAAAGTAGGTAACTGTTACTATTAGCTGTTTGCTGCTGTTAGCATGTGAGACCGGCATGGAATACAGCATCGAGGTTGTTCCCAGGTGGTGTTTCTGCTGGGTTTGACTTTCAACATCCCAGGGCAAACTGAGCTAACAGTAGTTGGCGGTTACCTGACTTACTTTAGCTCTGTTAGTCCCAGGGTGCTGAGAGCTAAACCCCAGAATTTAAACCAAACCTTGGTACTGTAGCCTATTCCCTGTCATCAAACTGGCCTCCATTGTTTTCGGAGGCTGTTTTTGTCTCGGTCTGGCTGTGTTCACTGGGAGCTCTCAGTCCAGGAACATACCACTTTTGGCTGCTGTACATGCCAATCAATGTCTGCAACAGTCCCCCCAGTAGCTGCCTGTTTTAAAGGGAACATGTTAGCAATAAGCACTCCACCAGTCATTTCATGGAAACTTTCACAGTGTTTTTGTTTTAAAACTTTGTTGTTGTTCTATGCAATCCACTTTTTGCTAACTAAATAGCTCACATTACTTTATGACTTTGCCTCATAGAATGGCTCTGCATTGGATACTAATGAGGTTTTGGGGCCATCAGCTGTGCAAAACTGCAACTATTCTAACCACCAATGTCTCACCAAACCATAGGAAACACACAGGAAACAGCCTGCACTCTTGTTTATGTGATTGTGTATGCATGAATTGCTGAGGAACTGAGGAACCCTGGGAAATTACATATTCATCACACTGATATGCTCAAGTAATGCGTTCAAGGTGACTGTCATAAAGATAACTTCTCTCCTCCCTGAAGCAAAAGAAACCCCAGAGACATGTTTCTGATTCTTCTCCCTCGCTCCAGCCCTCCTCCTCCCTTTTTTCTTTTCTCCCACTCTCCTTTTTCTCTCCTCTCTTTCTACTTGAGATGCTCATCAGTTGGCTCGCAGAGAGAGAGACAATGGAGGCTTTTAGCGGGATTTGAGAGCTCATCCTGTGTCAGGGCATGAAAAATGGGCAACCGCACAAACAGGGGCATTGACTAGCTCAGAGGGAAAAAAAAGTGTGTGAAGAGGAGAAGAAGCACTACGTTAAACGTGACAGAAATAAGTAGGCAGGCCGAGGCCAGAGGAAGTCCTCCAGCCACAATCTCATTTTTCTCAAGGAAATCAGGCCTTGTCATCATCACAATGTGTGTACTAGGAGTGTGTGTGCGCATTGACTGAATGGTATGGCCTTCATCATCTCTGATATGTTTTAAACAATGAGTTGGTGAGGATGAAAAAATTAAGTTTTAATTATTTAATTTAAAAAGTATGGAAACAGCAAAACAAAAACAGCATGGCTCTGTCTGGAGGTGACGAAATCCACCTAAGAGCAACTCTAAAATATTATATCTCCTTTGCCTGATCCATACTAAAACTGAAGAGTAAAAACAAGGCTAGGTGTTTCCCGCTTCTTCCAGTCTGTATGCTAAATAAGCTAACTGCTAACTGAAGCTGTATTTTGCATATTTTTGAGTGCTTGTCCCTTAGCTGCTTCCTGGTTATCATTTTAATGCAAAATCTTACTTTATTCTCACAACTATCTTGTGACCCCTAAAAAATCATCTTGGGATCCCCTTAAGGGTCCTGACCCCAGGTTGTAACCACTGGGTGTGATGTGCAGTATTTTATAACCATGTATAATATGTATGTAAAATCTTAAAGGGCCTAAAGTCTACCCACACAGGTGTTTTCACTTTGTTACCTAAATAGTGCTGAGCTTGAGTGACATCTCCTTCACTCTTCTGTTAATTCTGTTGCATTTGCTTGAGGGGCAGCTCACCCTGTTATCAATTTATCAGTATATTGAGTTTGATGACATCACACAAAAACCCAGCATTCCTCCATTCAACCTGTCAAGAGCTCCAATCAACCATACTTATTGGAAACACCTGATGGTCTACAACTACATTTGTCAGATAAATGTAGTGGAGTGAAAGTACACTATTTCCCTCTGAACTGAAGGGAAGTAGAATCATAATGTGTGGTACATACTGTACGGTACTTAGTTACATTCCACTGCTGTATATGAGTGACAGACAATCAAAAGTAATGGTCAGTCATGGGCAGAAATCTGTCTGCAGAGGTTTGGTTTCCCTGCTGTGAAAACATCTCTTAACATCAAACAGGGAACATCCCTTTGTAATGTGACAACTTTAATGTATAGACCTCATCAGAGCGACAGCCCAATTCAGACATCCCACATCAGAGACCAATGAGGAATTCCAATGCCGAGATTGAGCTATGGATGCTGAGGTGGGGGTTAAAAACATCTTTCAAACGTGTTGTTCTCCTTCTTGACTCAGTTTGGGAGAATGCATAGAGGGGTGGTGGTTGGTTGGAGGGGGGTGGGGGTTGCACATTTCGAACCCCTGAGGGTGTATTCCACTGTGGGAGGCTCAGCCCGCTGAATGGATGGAGATCATTCTCTGGGTGGCGTATGCATGCCTCGCATACCACGGCTGTGACATGTTTGTGTGAGTATGTGCATGTGTGGAGGGGGTGCCATCGGATTGGCGGAAACCACGACAGAAAGGCGGAGAGGGAAAGAGACATATGGAGCCATAAAGGGATGCCTCAGAAGAATACGGGACTTTAATAAGAGGAAATCATAAATCCCACTTAATGAAGTCCTATAAAGATGACAAGCAGACAGAGCGCCATTTTGTTAACACGGGTTCATCTGTGGGATAAATGAGGGCCTTGTTGTTGGGAACGAAAGGGATAATTTGGTTAACGTTGCCAGAATCAAGAGTAACGGCTTGAAAATGAGGCAGCTGGCGAATATAAGTGCATGTGTGACCCTGTCCCATGACTGGCCCGTCTGTGGAAGCAGTCCGCTGGCTCTCATAACTCAGCTTAAAACATATGACCCCTGACCCCGCTGGATCGCTAGAGGAACCCATCAGCTCTGGGCTCCCGAAAAATGCAGTGTCATTGCTGCGATCGTGGGATTTGCTCGTCTGGCCAAGAGACCTCATTACTGGCTGACAGGCTGATTCACTGTCTCCCTGTCTGTGTCGGTGACAAAGCAGCCCCAGTGCCATCGCAAGGTCTCCGCCGAGTGCAGAGCTGGCTGCGGGTTATGTAACGAGTTTACTCTTGGAAAGCCGGGCCTGTCACTCAAAAGTCCGATTGAGGCCGTTAATGAGTTCTTCATTGCTCATTCAAACAGTTTTCAGCACAGACGAACCGGATCATCAAAATCATCTGAGGGTTTCAGCTAAAGAAAGTCGTCCAAACTGTGATAGACATGGCTGTTTTCTCTCCTGAACTCTGTAGAATCAGGTCCAGACACTGTCCAGAGTTGTCCTTTCACAATTATTGCACACAACAGGAGACTGGTAACGTAAGACGTGTTCTCACGTACTCAGTTTGGTTTGAGCCGAGACCATACCCTCCGTGACCATGAGTGTGCAAGGGTCCACTAGGTTCCGTGTGATATAAATTTTGTTATCAGAGGGTCTACTCAGCTCTGTGCAGATAACCGCGTGCCCCCAGTTTGTTGTGACCACGCGGACTCGTCCACTTGTCCATGCAGCCACTACAGATGCAGATCTACTTGGCATGTGTGGAACGTGTCCTGCAAGCGAACTCCAAGCGTCCGTGGCGTCTGCACCTGTCCATGAAGGCGTCCATTCGGGACTATAAGCGAAGCAGGACATGATGCAAAAAGTAGGCTGCAGAAATCACAGTGTTTTGTTTATAGCACATACAATTGCGGACGAGGGTCAGAGGTTGTCGCATAATACGTAATCAAGAATCGCTGTGAATTCTCTGCATAATGACCAGCTCAATTGGATGCTACATACTTTGTATTAGGGAGTAAAGTCTGTTTAATGTCTGATCAAATTCACATAGAGCCCTTTTAGACAAGTTCAGGGTAGCAGTTAAACTTGAACCTAAGTTGACATTATCGTCAAAGTGTATGTGTGGGTGAAACAGTTACAAAAGTTTTGAATAATCATTACACTGGTGCCCAGAGAGTGCATTCATTACAGATCTACGTATTTTATCGAAATGATTCTAAATGTGTTATGTGTGAAATGAATTCTGCAAGGTTTCCTGCACCTTGTTTATTATGTCACGTTGTTGATATGTGATGAATATGTACTCACCCCTATGCCGATGTGAGGATGGGTGAAGATCTTCAGTTCACAAAACAATCCTGGAGTTTCAGCAGAAAACAGCCAAATCGGGTATAATGGCAGTGAATGGAGATCAAATGTAAAGTCTCGCGATACATCGGCGCCATGTTTACATGCTACCTGGGAGGCTACAGTTGACATTTTGGCTAAAAACATGCTGTAAATGGCATCTTTTGTGGTTAAATTTTAATGTTGCGGCTCGCGGACACTTGGATTACACCACATGAGCAGGATGGAGACATTTTGTGTTTGGTTTTTTTTACATTTCATTTGGTCTCCATTCATTGCCTTTAGCTGCAACCCTGTTTTCTGCTGAAACTCCAGGATTGTTTTGTGAACTGAAGACCTTCACCCATCCTCACATCAGCATAGGGGTGAGTACATATTGAGTGGACTACTATTCTGCAGTGGAATATCACTTTAAGATGGCCTTTTGCGGTGCATATCTCTCTCTCTCTACTCAGGTATTTTTTTGTGATCCTGTACCCATCCCACTGGGGACATGTGTGCATCCCTCTCATTTTCTTTTCACTGGTCCACAGCCTTCCTGATAAAAATGTCTATCTGCAACCTTTGATCATAGGTATATCTTGGAGCTGTGTATAGTTCATCCAGAAAGTGCTGTTCCCCTCCCATGTTGGCTAATTTTAATACTTTTATGAGATCAGAAGAGGCAAAACTCTGCTAGTTCACAAGAGGAAAAAAAAAAACATTAAAAACTTTTTTATTGCAATAATATTGTATAAGATGATCATATATTTTTATGGTGTGTCCATTGTCCTTTCCAGTAAATTTACAGTATCATTTATAACATTAAACGCACATTATGTAGTGTGTGTCTCTCTCTCACACAATAAGAACAACAACAACAGAAAATATGTATTTTTCCTGGCAGCCATTTGACATGAAACGGTAGGGTCAACACAGGTGTGACCAGTGATACTGATTAAGTCCTGTTCCATTCACGTCAAACAGAATCAGGAACCTGGAAAGACTCTGCTACACTAAATGGATATAACCTGTGTTTAAACTGCTATTTCAAATCAATATTGCTGCTGTGAAAAAGGTCTGCTATCAATTTAACATCAACAACATTATGTACAATTTATAGATGTGTTATTTCAGTGGTTTTCAAACTGGGGTCCAGGGACTAACAGGGTCTCCAGCAAAAAAGTTAAAGACTTTACTATCCTCAAATTTTAAAACAATTAAAAGGAAAATAGGGTAAAATAAAAGTTTGGTGACTCCTGTGTTATGTAAATGACATCCACATGAAGACATTCTCTATGATTATTATTCTTGGTTTCAGTTTCTTGCAACAAGTGCTAAGTAAGTTTACAAGAAAAGTTTTAAAAGTTCAAAATGCCCAAAATCTTCCAGACATGAGAAACAGTGGAAAAGTCTTGCTGATCCTCTAGTTGAGTAGCAGACTGTTGCAGTGACAGGGGGGTGAAGGAGGCCCGTCCCCCCCCGGCTGCAGATTGGACAGAGCCTGGCTGACACGCCCATGGGAGGAGTCTGTAGTCGATTTTGAGGCGCGGTTGAAATACTCACAGTCTTATCACCGACATCCTTTAATTTGAGCTCAGCTGTCGTGGGGTCCACACGCTCGCAGAGAGGGGGATCTTCTCGTTTCCAAATCTACCAGGGAGAAGGAGACCCGGTCGGATTTTTTTTTTTTTAACCTCTTTTTGGGCAAAGATCTCACCCATCACCCCAGAGCTGGATTTTTAAATCTTCAAAAACTCCTCGAGGTTTTTCTTTTTTCGATTTTCTTTTTTGTTCGCATCACCTAAAGGAGAGAAAATGGGAGCCCAGCTGTCCAGGGGTGGAGTAGCTGTTGAGGGGAAAGCCGCCGCCGACCCTGCTGCTGCCAAAGCCAACGGCCAGGTGAGTGAAGCGGGCCCGCAGTGCCCAGCATCAGCGGGGAGCCACATGGCACCCAACGCCCACTGGCAGCATGGGTGCCACGGTGATGGGAGTCAGGCTGTTGCTCTTTGAAACTCTGCACTTAGATTATTATATCTGTATCCTTCTGTTAACCTCACAGCTGTAGACAAAACGAGCTTCACGGCGCTGAAACTTGTTGTTTTAAACCGGGGGGGGGGGACCTCCAGCGGAGCAGCCCGTCGAGTGGCCATGCTCGTCCCCGCTCAGCGCGCCCCGGACCTGCCTTTTGTTAATTCAGTCTGCTGCTCCCAAAGGGGCGATTTAACCGCACGTTTTCACCAAAAGCGACAGATTCTGATCGGAACGTGAGTTTTGAGCGTGTTTTCTGTCATGAGTTGGCGGTAGTAGGAGGAATAGTCGCTCTCACGTCGAACAAAAGATGTGAGGCAGACGGTGCAGAGGATGCAAATGCGCTCTGCTGGAGGCGCATGTTGCGGAGCTGCAAACAAGGCGCGGACAGGCGGCGGTTCGAGCCCCGTCTGCCCCGACTGCCAAACATGTATAGTCACATTTAGTTAAAGAAGATGTTAAAGAATAACTGTGTGTAAAATCCTCCCCTTGACGTCCAGTATGTGATTAATTGCTGACTATTTTGTAGTTAAATGAGAGGTTTGTATAAGTCTAACCCTAGATTAGACCATTATGTGATGCCAGTTCATACATGGTGATGAACTTGGTCATTGGAGTTGGCCGACGTATAGACTAAAAAAAAAACTTCCCTCATCAGGACGAGTGCTCATTGAATATAAATTTAACTCTTTAGCTCTTGCTGATGTCTTCTAGCTGTGCTCTCATGCAGAGAGCTGTGTTGGATGTGAGCTGCAGCTCTGAGATGAGAGCAGAAACCAGGTTTCAGGGGATTCCTTTGTTCCCCATCTCACAGACTGTGTTGACGTTTAGACGCAGCTCTACTGCCCCCATGTGCCTGCTCTGAGTCATGCAAACAGCTGTTGCAAACACCCCCCTCCCCTCTCTGAACCGCTGTCAGGGCAAGCAGCTTTCCTCAAGTCTAACATGGATTAACTGTTGGAGTAAATGGGCTAATGCTAATCTGTCATATGCCAGATCTCTTTAGATTTATTTGGAATATTAGTTGACATTTCATCTACAGTTGATCCATCTGTATATTTGAGTGATTTTCTGTTTCCAGAGGCAATGAGTTTATTTTGATTATTTTAATCTGTGACTAATGATTCCTCTTCTGTGCAGGAGAACGGCCATGTCAAAACCAACGGCGATGTGTCGGCCAAGCCCGACGGGGAAGTGGCCGCTGCGGACGGGAATGGCACAGCTGAACCCGCCAAGGAGGGCGAGGCCAGTGCCGGGGACGCCATCGAGCCCGCTCCTGCAGCTGAGGGCGAGGCCGCGAAAGCAGAGGGCGAGGGCGCCAAGGACGCCAAGAAGAAGAAGAAGTTCTCCCTGAAGAACTCCTTCAAGTTCAAGGGCATCTCACTGAAGAAGAGCAAGAAGGGCAGCGAGGAGGGCAAGGAGGAGGCCACCTCCCCCACGACCGAGGACAAGCCCGAGGAGAACGGCCACGCGGCCAAGGAAACCAAAGAGGAGACGCCGGCTGCTGAGGCCAAAGAGGACGAGGCCGCAGAAGCCGCCGCCGCACCTGAGGGAGAGACCAAGGCGGCAGAGGAGGCCCCACCCACAGAGGCTGCGCCCGCCGAGGAGGCCCCCGCCGCCCCCGCCGAGGACACGACACCCGCAGCCTCTGAGGGCGAGGCCAAGGCAGAGTGACTGCACCCCGCCACGGCACCTGAACTGATTTTCCAAGATTAAAGTATATAAATATATATATGAGAGACTCGTGCCACGTTCTTAAAGTTATAAACAAAACTACAAAAGAAGACAAAGGATATATCACATTTGCTGATTCAACCACCAGTTCACTGCCTTTTATTAGTTCTTCGACAGACGGAATCTCACCGGGCCCTCTCATGATGAAAGTGTCGGCTTGTGTCGCCCCCTCATGGTACACAGAGACTGGCGTGTGGCGAAGGTAATGGATTGGATGTGGAGCGAATCAGGAATACTGACTTATTTTCCCAATTCATGGAGAAGCATCCTTTATAACAGCGTGGCAGCCCTATAACATTTTATTTTTCTTTCTCATCTTTTTTTGGGATCTAAAAATTGTCACTGTCGCGGAGCGGGGCAGACCATCTCCTTCACTCGAAATGACTGTTATATGGACACATAAACCTTTCAAATGATCTTATTAATTTTTAGAATTCTACATTCCTATGTTTTACCCCCAAATTTCAAGTATTTTGTCATGTATAGAAAAGTGAAAAAACCGAGGAGGGGAGGTGGAAAAAGAGCTATGTCTTTGTTTGTGCATTTTGATTCTTTTTCTGGCTAAAACCACATTCAAGCTTCTTGAGTATTGCAGTGTTCACATTTCAGAGTTTATGACAATGCAGGGGTTGGGATTGTGTACAAAATGTGAGCTTTTTATCTGCAAACTGTCTCTGTAAATATGTTTTGGCCAATATTTTTGGTTCTCTTTATTTTGCTATCGTTTGAAGATGTTAATGGTTTTATTGTAACTTTTAATAAGGGTAAATAAATGTTCGATCCCCTCTGTCTGTGTTTCGCCTTGTGATTCACACCTCAAGACACACTGATCAAGTTGGTGATTTAGACTAATTTTAAACCGCATAGTTTTCATGAGGAGTTTCTGTCAGCAGCTATTATGTCAGACATACACAAAACACTTATCACTTATATCAGGGGTTCTCAAACAACCCCAAAATAGATGCACATGAGACCATGGACCAGCAGTTTGAGAGCATTTTGTCATTAGAAATCCCCTGAGTAATTTTTATTAAGTGTGATGATAATAGTTTTAATAGTAAATCAATGATTAGACTAGGATTATTATGAACTTCTTTCCTTGTTCCAACTTCCAAAAAATGTGATAAAATAAAAATAAATATTCTATTCCTTTTTGTTTGGGACACTTTACAATTCACTCAAGGCCCCATTGGTCCCCGGATCCCAGTTTGAAAACCACTGACTATAAAAAACAATCTGTACAATCTGCAATGTTATTTAAATCAGCCATGATTTAGATCAAATAAGAGGCATAAATAAGCTTTACATCACGGTTAAAACAAATTTAAAAAAAAAATTGTTGCTTGTGATCTTAAGACAGGCACAAAAAAGCTGTTGTAATATTAATTATTGGAGGAAATTAACTATTAGAGGTTTATGTACCTGAGTCATACTTGATTCATCAATGTCCTGCTATAATATCATAAGGTCACACACTAACATTGTGTTGCAAATAGATTTATTTTTGATAACTATGTATTTGCATACTTATTTTTTGAATCTTTCAATTTTACCCTTCGATACATTTAAAAATCTTTTTTCACACTAGTCTATTAGCACATCATTAACAGTACACCACATTACATTTCACTACTGATATGATTATTGAATATATCAAATAAACTTTTCAACACTTTTCACAGCAGCCATTTTGACATGAATAGAAGGGTGAGCACAGGTGTTCATAATGATACCAATTAAGGTTTCATCACATTCAGGTCAAACTGTCAGGGTGCTGCTATTGTGTGTGTTGACTCGCTCTGCTGCACTAAATGAACCTTAATTAGTATCACTGGTAACACCTGTGTTTACCTACTATACCATATCTATATATAAAACCAAATAATTCATGTTGGTGACATGTAGCTGGAGGCAAGTCTAGCAGGGTAAGAATATGACACGGGATTTCTTACATAATTATTAATTATGGAAACATATTTCACATGTCAACAGATGCTGAAGTAAGACCCACTTAATCAAAGTATTACCAGATGGTTAAATGTATCTAACTGTGTTGGTCTCTGGCTCCCCTGTGGTGGACAGAGACTGTATGAGATTCTGCACTCTGTTAATGTTAACACTTAATGTAGGATACACGTTGTTCTAGTAATTAGCCAGAGTTTTGGGTGTTTTTGTTATTAGTATCTTTATCTAGCTTAGACAGCCTTTTAATGAGGTGTGGAGATGGATTTGGACAAGCACATTCAGTTTTTCACATTAAAGGAAGAGCTAAAACGTCCACTTGAATATTAGACAGACAAAAAACTAAAAACACCGCTCATAAAAACACAATAAATACCGATAATGTACCGATTTATTGATGGGATAAACATGTGCAAGCGGACGAGGTGGCCGAGTGGTTAAGGCGATGGACTGCTAATCCATTGTGCTCTGCACGCGTGGGTTCGAATCCCATCCTCGTCGAAGGGAATGTTTTCTAAGTGAAGGTGAAATGTGTCAGGATTTAGGATTCTTTGATTAAAAAAATCTGCACGGCATAAAAGAAAATCATACGCGCAGCAGATGACTGAAATGTCAAAGTCTTAATGAAAACAGTAGTTAAACAATAATATCCACTCATAACTTAACTTGATGCGAAACCCGATTTCTTTTAGAACTCGGGTACTGGCAGATGGGTGAAAACCATATTAACGATTTTCAAGAAGCACGTGAAGGCAGCAGTGAAGGTTTTTGTCCATATGTTTGGGGTACCTGTGCCGCCCATGCGAGCTGCAGCTGTGTTCAGAGCCTTTAATGCACGCCGTTAACACGTGATTTTATTTATTTATTTATTTATTTTTACCTTAATGACGTTTTGAAGGCCTGCGGATTTAGCCCAAATCAATGTGTTCCTAAGTCCACTGCAAAATTTAAAATCTTAAACTGTGTCCCTTAAAATGTCCTTAGATAGGTAGACTTTGGTTTATTTAACCTGGGGAATGCTGCCATCTAGTGGTAATAAAAGCTAATGGACATACAGTTTTATCAGGCAGATACATTTTGAATATGAACAGCTCCAGTAGACTTTAAAAAGCCTTATCTGTATGTGGACATTTGTTTCATGATTTCCTGTAATCAAATCCTGCTTGTAGGGGTGGCATGATATACCAGTATTGATAAAAATCGTGATATTTGTGCCTCTTAAACATACTGTATGCTCCTGAATCAGTTACAGTTTTGTTTACAGACTCTCTTCCCACCTCCCCACTGTCATATTTTGAGTGCAATTTATTTACCAAAAAAAGAGACAAGACACACAATAAACAAAGTTAAAAATGAGTTTGACTTGTAGGGTCTTCTTTTTTGTCAAATTTGGTATATATGTTGCAGTAATATCCTTATTGTGATTTCATTTTACCACAGTAATTGTGTAGTAAAAATCAGAGATTGTAACAGCCCTAGCCGCCTTTAACCAACAAAATAAATGCATCTATTTGCACAACAGGCTATTTCATAGAAGAAATTTTATCACATGGTACAGGTACAGATGTAAATAATCAAATCAGTGATGGCAGAATTCCATTTAGCTGCTTCATTGTCAGGGTGCTGGTATTGTGCATGCTGGCTTAATTTCATTGTTAATGTTATTAATAACACCTGTGCTTTTCCTACCATCCTACCACCATGAAAAAACAATTTTGTTGTGAAGCATTTGTGAAGTAATTAATATGTATTAAATATGAAACTCTGCATACAATATCAAATACAAACTAAATCTGTTCATCAACACCGATTATTTAGGGAACACCTAATAGAATAAACCTCTCTTAAAAGAAAGACTACAAACTTAGCTTGATCAGCATCTTTATTTTGTCAGCAATTAATATTTACACTAAAAGATCAATAGAAACAACTCTTATAAGAAAAACAAAACACAATACGACCACATTGTGACATTCCAGTTGACTCATGGTCAAAACATAAGTAGTCTGCTCTGCAGTAACTTTGAATCTGAATGCTAATTTTGAGTTTTGATAACTGAGCCCCCTACAGGATATGCCTGGGAATCAGATGCTGGTTGTCAGATGTAGAGGATATGAGCATCTCTGATCCACTTGATCGATAAAGAGTTAAACTTTAATGGCTAACTCAAGAGTTCATGTGGGGCATCAGCTCATCAACTTCCTTGCAGCAATTTGGTCCCTTTAGTAGAAGAAACATGAACGTACAGAGCACTGTAGGGCATTTTTTACTCAGTCACACAACCAATAAAGCTATTAACATTAATGAAAAAAAAAAAAAAAGCTTTAATTAAAACAACATATTGATGTTGATTCATGATCAACTACAAGAGTGCACTGAGTAGAGTGCAGATCACCACCAGGAGTGGAACTGTGGGTGGAGAACAGAGAGTGCAGGGAAGGCTGTGTGTCCAGTGTGTGTGCACAAGAGCAGTGGAAGAAAAGGGGAGACAATATTCAGGTTACATTATCAAGGTGCAACCAGAGTAGACCTGCTAAATGGAAACAAACCTCAGACAGTTTCACAAGGCCAGCAATGTAAAATGTCGATTTCAAAGTCAAAATACCAGCAAAAGAATCCATCAGTACTAATGTCCCAGATGGAATCAGACCTGAAGCAGTTGTTGATCACTTCCGCCCTCTGCTGGTCAGTTGAGAGAAGTGAGGAGTCGGCAGTTGGTGGTATAAAACAGAGCAGTCAATAAAACAGGTTTTTCAGAAATTGTGAATCACCACAAACACAAGAGGTCCTTGAGCATAAAGTCATAAATGTGCACCAAAAGATCTCAGACTTATGGGTCCAGCAGTAGTTTGTGAGATTCGTTGCAGACAGACACACACACAGACAAACAGACACATGCAAATATGATCAAACCCATGTTCCCCACCAGGCTTACACCAGGAAGAGATAAAAATCAATCAGCAGTGCCGTCACACACAACATTTGATTCCATCTGAGCTATAAAAGTCAGCTCCTGCATGTTCCTCTTTGTACTGTCTGCCATAATATGATTTGATCTAAGGTACAAAGTTACAAATGTGATATCCAAACAGTAATACTTTAGTAGTCCTCTTCAGTGCACTACAACATACAGCCGGCCAGCTGTTGGAGATCCTTCCAACAGCAGTCATGAATGTTTCATGTCCAGCTTAGCCCTTTTATCAGTCTTTTGGTTTAAAAGTTTTGTCAGGTAACTTGTGCTCCTGTTGTGTGGTCACCCATTAGAAACAAGTCCTACAGGGTCGTAGTTATCGTACCTTCTCTGACCTTTTCCCTCTTGTTCAAACTCAGCTGGCTCTCCGCCAGCGTTGGATCAGTCTTGCGATACTGGGATCTGGGTGGGGCCATGCTGGTGAGCTCATGGTGGTCAGCGAACACGATCCTCTCATTTTCATGGCGGACCCTTACCAATTTGGAGATCCGCTTACCGATGAGATATATCATCTCACAGATACACATGAAGATGCACAGTGCACTGGATATGACCATGAACAACATGAAGATCTTTTTCTCTGTTGGACGACTGATGAAGCAATCAACAGTGTTTGGGCACGGCTCCAGGGAGCACTTTGACAACCTACAAGAGAAGAGTAGAGCAGATTAAAGCCAGGACAGAAAAAAATGAAAATTTCAACAGATCTGACTGAATGATAACTTCAATGAGCCATATTCACGCATTGGTAGTTATAATAACTTTAATTGGACGCAAAAAGTTTGGTTGATAAAGTAAAATTTAATTGATCTATCAAATAATGATCTGAAATATAACATTATTTTTATGTATGCCCCATAAGTTATCTAGCATTCAAGTATATGCTAATGTTAGCTGTTGTCTCATGGTTGCTAATGGGCTATCAAATATACTGTTTTACTGATGCTGATGTCCCTGCAGATCTCCCTGTCCATTGTATTTGTAGCTGCTGTTCAATCAGGAAGCGGTGGAATGATTTGTCAGATTGCCTACGTTTATATGACCTGTTTCCCTCCCTGAGTATGCCATCAGTGGAAAATGGCCGCCATGTGAATATGGTGACTTTTCACATTTTTCTGAGGTAATGTTAGGAGCATTACCTTGGCAGGTCATATCCATGGTATATCCGGTACAGAATGTAAAGAAACGACGTGTCAAATCCAGCTTTGAAGACCAGACTCAGCAGATAGGTCCACCACAGTCCTCCTCTCTTCTTGCCAGGGTTGGCGTACAGGTGGGAGCCTTGGTGCGACGCCACGTATTTTGCGTCTTTTCCTTCGCGGAATTTAACATGAGCCATCACCATCAGGGACGGGCAGGTGACAAAAATCAGCTGCAGCGCCCACAGACGATGTGGGAGATGGGGAAGATGTGGTCATAGCAGATGTTGGTGCAGCCAGGCTGGAAACAAAGTGAAACATTTTTTAAAAATTTATTACGATCGCTTTTTCTGTAACGACCGTGATGTCTCTGGTGGGTAAAATGAGTGATAGCGTGGGTTGTTGCATTTGTACCAGAGATAAAAAACAAGGAACAGAAGAGTTTCAGAGGCAATACTTTTATAGTATACCACAGCTAATGCAACTGTCATGAAATGATAAATACAAAACAATACCACTAGTGCTGCCCAGAGGCTGTGATGAAGGTTATAATGCCTCTATATTGGTGAAAAGTTTACAATGCATTTAAACCTGCAGCCCTTTCTGGGGGAAAGACATAATAATAGACATAAATCGTAACAAAAAAAATAGGAACATTCCAACTGCTGAACATTTTCATCTTTTACAGACAAACATAACGTCAGCATTTTGTAGCTGACTTCTTTTAGGATTATGATTAACATTTAATAGATAGTGCAGATTGCATACCGGTTACCTTGTGTTCTATATGCTTATTAACATTCAACACAGAGACAGAGATGATTTAGTTACCAATCTTCCAGTCGCATGGGTAAGCCTACAAATGTGTTTAAGTCCTTGGAAGTCAGCACTTTTCTTTAATAAGGCTGCCTGCGCTGAATGCGTAGCTCTTACTCAAGAGATTTTGTGTTGCACTCACAAGAGAAAAAAAATCAAATTAGAAAAAATGTCAAGGTTGAGGCAACAGATTCTGAGATAGACTTACTTTTAATCTCTAGTGTATGGGTCAAATTACAAAAAACACTGGATCCTACATTTCCCATACTGCAACTCAGTAGACCCTTCCTACCTGGTGAAACCCCATGTCTTTCAAACTCCACAAACAAAGTCTGAAACTCAGGTTTTTATGTTTGCCAATCTAAGATGACCTTGATGACGTCATTAAGGGTAGTTCCCTCTAGAACCACGGCAGACTGTTTTCACTGTTTAAGTGGTACCCCTGTCCCTGTTTACAGGCGTAAATGCCCCCAAGACACATTGAGATCTGATCGCTCAGACCACTTTCAGGGGTGGTCTGCTCCACATATGGCCAGATTATTTTAGCAGTGTGTCTGCAAATGTGTCCTGGGCCACGGTGAGAGGAACCCTACACAACTGATGTCCTCTATGGAAGCTGAAGTACATAATCATTTGTGTGCCAACAGCATCATTGTATTAAAACAGGAACCACCGAGACAAAGCCACAACAACGGGCAAAATGCATTCTTGTGGATGGAATACACTTGAAACACGCTGTCTGATGATTTCTGGCAGTTCTGCCTCAAGTCTCAGTGATTTACACAGTTTCCTGATGGACAGATAGTTTTACTTGTTGCTGCTAACTGTAGCTGTTAGTGGTCCTGTTAGTAGCTGACTGGGAGCTCAGAGCAGTGGAGAAGTGTTTACACTGCTAGCACAAGAGCTTTGCACTGTCAGGCAGAGAAGGTTTAATAAAGCTAAAAAAGCCTTAAAGCTAATAGGACTGCTAACTGCACCTCTAACTGAGATAAATAGCTAACAGCACTTACAGTTACCAGCAGTTAGCAGATTACTTTAGCAACAAGTAAAGCTATCTGTCCATCAGGAAATTCAGTAAATCACTGAGAATTGAGGCAGACTAACTGCAGCAGATCAGGGGAAAAACAAAAAATATTTATTCCAGAAACTAAGATCCAGTGTATAATGTTATAAAGTGTGTTTTGTACAAGTTACACAATTATCTTTTTGTACAGTAATCAGTGAGGCATCGTTTTCCAACCTAATTCTTGTCTCATTTGTGAGCTGATAAACAGTAAATTCATCACATTCAGTTTAAAAACAACAAATTTGGTCTTTGCAAATGGAAATTATGTATTAGTTATTTGCATATATATACATAGGGGGGAGTGGATCCAATCATAGGTGCTGGTACTTTGAATTGTCATCTTGACATTGCAGCACCCAAAATGCATGTTAATACCAGCTGTAAACAGGGCCCTAGTAACACGAAAACCAACCAACCAACCAACAACCAACCTAAAGGGAAACAACTTTTTCAGAAGTTCAGGTACAGAAGTGACAAACCAGTGTTGTTCCTCTATCTTACCTGTCGAGTATTACACACAAAGTCTTTGCTCTCGTCACCCCAAACCCTCTGTGCTGCCACCACAAACACCAGGACCCGGAACACAAACACCATGGACAGCCAGATCCTCCCGAACGCAGTGGAGTATTTATTGACTCCACTCAACAGACTCTCCAGTCCTGACCAGTTCATCCCTGTTGCTGCACTGGCCCAGGTGATAGAAACAAGCGCACCCTGTAAAATACAGGAAGAAAGAAAAGAGGGTTATGTTTCCACATCCTAATGAGAAGATAAAACAGACTGAATTACTTGTGGGATCTCCTTAGATATTGTCTCTAAATGTCTCTGCTCTCCATGAAAATAACAAAGTCAAATTTAAACTTGAAATGTTTAAGGATTAGTCACATCTGTCCCAAACCAATAGATGTAAACAAAACTGCACCCAAAACTGGTGTGTCTGACAAGGAGCTTGTATGGGCATGCATGAAATTGTTCGGAAATGTGCCTGGAGAGGTACAGGCAGAAACATTGTTTCATCTCATGTCGGAAGGTGTTTCTTGGCTGAGTCAATTGAGTTGAAAGCCTGCTGACTTTTTTAAATGCTGCGTAAATTGTTATTCATGGTTATTAAGATTATCAGGCCCCTCACTAATGCAAGTCCACGCTTCAGTAGCCATAACAAGATGAACACCAGGCCAGAGAAGATGGAGTCATGTCACACTGGAGGTGGAAAATTAATGTCTTTGTCAGCTGGCTGCAATGGCTGATCAATCATTCTGTACCATCTGTTCTTTTACTGACACGATTTTGCCGTCCTGAACTTTTCAAACACACAAAAGAAGTAATGCCTCAAATGAAAGAAGCAATACGTAGCAATTGTGCATGCAAAATGATTACAGAAGTCCAAATAGGGCTTTGAAGCCACACACCGACAGGAGCAAAGGATGTGTGCAACATCTGCTGCTGCTGTCCAAACTCTGTCTGACTCTGTCCAAATATAACAAAAATCTCTTATGTTGAATCTGGAAGCTGTAAATAACTCTAGTTTTAAACTGGTTTGCTAGAGCTGTACACTAAACGATGCTCCAATCAAACAGTGAATATTTCCCAGTTTTTAAAGCTAGCTTTGTGCTCCTTTGTTGCAGACTTTTGGTAAGACAAGACAAGCTAACTGACTGCTAGCTCCAGCTACATATTTACTGACAGGAGAGTGTCAATCTCATCTAAAGCTCAACAAGAAAGCAACGCTTGTTTAAAAAAAAATAGCCATTGTTGATGTGTTTAAGCTTTTATTTGATATGACAGGTCAAAATGGCTGTGGAGAGGTCTGTTGTCAAACAGTTACAAAGCAAATTGCTACAACTCTATCCCAGTCTTACGTAATACAAAATGCTATCCAAAGTTGTCATATCTCTGCCATGTTATGTTAGTTAATGACATTAACGTCTCAAAGTGTTTTTGCTAATTATTAGTTGAATTCCTTCAACACATAAAATGACTACCACTGAAAATAGCCTTATAATGGTATCACATGGCAGAGGCAATAGCCTTTAATGTAGCTGGCTCGTAACCTAAAACTATTTATATAAAAATTTAAAGCCACATATTTGGGTGCTGTGTGTGTGTTTTTGTTAACCCACACAGTCATTGTATTTATTTTTATGCTCCATCCTGGTGACATGGTTAGCTCTGTCCACACAGCTGCTCTGTGTGTGTGTGTGTGTTAACAATAAGCATGGCTGCTGTTATTGTCGCTGTGTGCCTTTCTGCTGCTGCTGAATGAACACAGCGGAAACGCTAGCATGTGCGCAGAAGTAATGAGGTTCGTGAATGAAATGGCCCCATGTCATCAGTCTAGTATAAATATAACTTCAATCATGGACCTCCTGGCAGATGTGTGAGGCTTCAGAGTTTATGTTACCTGGATACTGGGTTGTGTGCGTGTGTGTTTAAAGAATATGTCTTTGTGCTTGAAAACAAAATCTAATGTACACAATCAGTGCACGGTTTTCTACTGAGCTCTTGTGGTTTCTATGGGTACATGGGACTGGGTTTGTGCAGATAAAAATACTTTCCCTTCTTCTTCTTTGTCTATTGTACAACATACTAATGGAACATAATAACAGATATTAATATGTTCCTATTTGCTGTCGTCAAATGCCAAACCTGGACTTAAAGGGACAGTTCACCCAATTTACCATACACGGTTCAGCTAAAAATATTTTAAAAATATTGGCAGCCTCTAATTTCTCACTTTGAATCCATGCAATCTATCCAGCTGGATTAAAGAATCAGACATTTGACTTGATGTAAATAACTGTGGACTGTCCTGTAATGGTCTAAACAAGCATGTTCATACAGCCATGTACACTTAAATTGTGCGCAGATAAGACAATATATAGATATATACATGTACAGGTTGACATAGCGATTTTCTGTTTGACCGTTTGTCCATTTTCCACAATCTTTTAATTTCTTCATATGCAATATATACTCTTCCCCCTTTATAATATTTTTTATTGACTGTATTTCTTTTATTTCCTCATTTGTTTGTTTTTTGTTGTTTTTTATTTTTCCAATAGCCCTTGTGAGCAGTTTATTCACTGTTCACAACCCATTCAGATGGAAGTGTGCATCTACTCATGGAGGAGAGGCTTGTTGCTTGTGACAGCACAGGAAGTAAACATTAATGGTGGAGACACTAAACCCTAAAAAAAAACTTTAAACTAACTAATTAAACTTAATTTTTTTGGTGCTTTGAGCACCACAAGCTGAATAATTTCATTATATATGAAGAGAAGGCAGACATACTGTCGAATCTCCAAAACTCAGCAACTCACACCAAAACAAAACCAGAATGTATAAACAGCACTACAGCCAGAGGAAAACACATATTTTTGATTTTGGGATGAACTGTCCTTTCAAGTGCAGACAGTGTTAACCATAACATAATATAAAAGTTATGTGAGGATAGTGTTTTTCCGTTTCATTTTCTTTTCATGTCCCAGCACATTACAGGCCATAAAGGGCAGAAATAAAATCCATATGGGGATCACCCTCCTTACGCTTGTATGGTTTCTGGAGCAGTGTAGGATCATGCAATGTTTAGAAAAGGGTAAAATATTTGGATTTCACAAAACAGGGGAGGCTCAGCACTGAGGACTTTTCAGTGTTAACACTTTAAACTCTGGATTAACTCTATTGCCACTTAGTTCCTCTCTGTCACACAGGATAAACAGAAAAAAGACCTTATTAAAAGTCAAAGGGATATTGTGGCAAATATAGTAAACCGTGATGTTCAGCAAACTATTTTCATTTCAGGGAAGCATTAAACCAACAGTGTACATTCACTTGATATATCATGAAAGTCAACATATGGAAATCTTTAACTTTTACATGGGCCACATTCCACAACGCCACTCTTTTTGTGTTGAATCTACACCATATTTTACTTTTTGTAAGTGCTTCTTCATATTGATTGCTCAATATGTAGCCGCTTAAATTTTAGTGTCTTAGTCATAGCAGTAGGAAAGTTACTCCCTTTCTTTCTTTCTTTTTAGGTGGAATGATGGTGTTTTCTCCCCTATGTGGGCACAATAAACTTGTATCTGTCTTGTTTTGTGGTAAATAAGGAAGGTAACATCACTGTAACTGTTTATGTTGAATTCAAACACTCTGGTTCCTCTCTTTTCTTTACCGTACTCACTCTCAGCATGTGATACACTGAAGTTAATGAAAACCAAGGAAGCTTGAAAAGGAAGCTTACCTCGTGCTGAAACCTGGCTCAAATACCAAACCTCGGTATGTCCACACCGGCAGGAAAAGATTAATATACAACACTTAAGTTAAATGTAGTGAAAGAAAAAGTAGTTCCAGCTCCTTTTTCTTTTCTCTCTCTGTCTGTCTCTGTTCTCTCGCCCTTCCCTCAGAAATCCTGCCAAACCAGATTCAGCAGCTGCTACGTCACCACACACTCACTTTACATGCTCTGTCTTGTCAGTTTGCAGGATACAGGAAGACACCACTCCCTATGAGAGCCATGTAACCTAAGCCCTCATAAATAGGCAAAGAAACAGACACATATGCTTTGTGGCGTGAGCAGGGAGACAGAACATCCATCCCTGCCAGCCAGAATGCCTGTGGTCTCTGTGTGTGTGTGTGTGTGTGTGTGTGTGTGTGTGTGTGTGTGTGTGTGAGTGTGTGAGTGTGTGTGAATGTGTAGGAGAAAAAGAGTAAGACAGAAAGAGAAAGATGCCACACCCTCAATGTTGTTACTCAGGGATTACAAAGAAATGCAAATGTTTTTTTTACAAATGTGTTCACATGGCAACAGAGTAACAGAATTAAACAGATTTAGTGTATTGTAAAGTTTCAGTAACTTTCAGCAACAGTTTATCCAACATAGAGAGCGATAAAGACAAAATGTAAATGTGAAGTCTGAAAAGTGTTCACAAGCTGTGAATATATAGTTGTATGAGAGTGTCTGTTAAGATTCTCAGGTAATTGTTATCCAAGAAAAGTTGAATCGACAGCAGCTGGACATGGATGTAGATCCTTGACAACTTTTCGCATCTCATCCAGAGGCTCCTTCAGTTCTAACTGACTGGTGGGGAGATTGAGGAATTTAACCTCTGCAGGCTTAAATAACTGCCTCAGGTGACTCCAGTGACTGTAACAACTAGGACTGCACAATTTATTGCAATAATACTGCAATATGGCCAAGTGCAGTATCCAAATTGCAGAACCAGAGCCAAATTGCATTTTTTTTTTTTTTTTTGGTAAAAGGGAAAACATATAACTAACAACTGCCATTAGAAAAGCCAGGAGCACTAATGAACCAAGTGGTATCAATGACTTTGAAAACCACCCTACAGAGGTTAAAGGTATGCAAGATTTGTTGTTTGCTGTTTGCTGTTTATAAACACACCATTTAAAGTTGGCCCCTCCTCAGCTTAACAAAGCCCCTTGTACACAGGACAAAAAACCCCACTAACACCTAGCTTTTGTCTTCAAGGGGAAAGCGTAACATCGGCACTCAGTCCTGGGTTAAATGACTGCGCACTAATTTACTTCTTTTCCAAACACATGTGCTGCTTGGTTTGATTTGGAGTGTCAGTCCAGCAGAGTGGCTTTTTTTTTTTTTTTTTTTTTTTTTTACTGGCGATGCGCTTGTCTTTAGAGCATCTGAACAGTGAATATACATTTATTTCTTATAAATTCTTCACATCAAAAATCCCCTGTTATTTTGTTATCTCAACACTTTTATTATGAAGGAGCAAAATCAGGAAATGTTTTGTTTTCATTGGCAGTAACTTAACCTGACTTCAACACAGCTAAAAAGCAATATAAGCAGTAAATTAAATCAGATTCCTGAAAGTACAAACAACGACACAGAGAGAGAAACTACCTCAAACCACAGAGATTCAGTTAGGAACTACAGAAGTACTGAGAGATGAACATAAAGAGACTTTCAAAAACACCTTTCTCTCTGCTCTCCTGCACACATGAGTTGAGTCTCTGCTTTCCAGCAACACATCAGGTAATCAGATTTAAGCTAGAGGATAAATGAAGAGAGGGAGCAAAGTTAGCGAGAACAAAACAGTGACCAGAAAAATGCAACATCATTTTCTGATTGTTTCACAGCGGTGTGGTGCTACATTGCCAGATTTCGTGTGAATGCAGCTGGTTCAGTCACACAAGCACAAAATTGTCTGCCTTGTTCTCTCTGCTCTGCCTGTGTGTGTGTGTAACTCAGCCCAGTCCTCAGTAAAACCAACACACAGACCTGTAGCTCTATATATGTTGATGACACAGAGAGAGCAGAGAGAAAGAGAGGGAGACAGAAACTGCACCTGGTCACTACAAGCCCCAACCTCACACCCTGCATCCTGTCATTGACTGCAGGGCCACACACCGCTGCCCAAAGGCTGGAACCCAGAGATGTCGTGAAGACAACAAAATAATGAAAAAATAAGAAAATATCAGCAGATCCAAAAAGCATCTCACACTAGCAGTTTATTGAGATGGATTATTTTTTGTATGAATCTATATATTGTTTTGTTTGTTTCATTTTGAAATCTAACATAGTGTGCCTTTAAATACCTGGGTCTCCCCACCAGTTAGTGCTGAAGAAAGCCCTTGGATACAACACAAAACATTTTCAAGGATCTACAACTAAGTCCAGTTCCCCTTGATTCAAATTTTCTTGGATTGTATCAGAGTAAAAAAACAGTTGAGAAAATCTAGTGGAACATGTTACCTTAGAACAATGTGTGTAGGTTTGTGGTTTAAAACATTGTAGAAAATGTTGTCTTATGAGCAGGACAAAGGTTTGGGGGTAGGACTGACAGCGAGCACAATTTAAAGTGTCAGTCTTTTTTTCTCTTCTTAGTTTTGTGTGTTTATTCGTGGAATTTAGGTAAACACCACCATTAAAGAACTTAAAAACAACATTCAGGTAGTGCATAACCCAGTTACATCTTGGTAGATGTACTACCTTGTTTTCGACCAGCAGATGGCAGCAATGACCTCAACATCAGCCTGACAATTCAGCTGACAATTTGCCTGCCCACTGCCTTATATTAAGTACAGTGAACAAATAGGCTATTACTAAGCAAGTTAGAATTTTCAAGTCTGCCTGGATAGATTAAATGTGATTTAGCGGGCAGAGAACATGGACATCAATCAATTAACGTTTCGGTTACATGCCTGAATAAACCTACTTTGCTCACTCTGCTGCATAAGCAATGTACTTTACTTATTTAGACTTAAGACTCAAGAAATAAATGAATATGCAATTGTCAATTGATTTAGAAAAAGAAAACTACATTGATATTTCTGTTTTTATTTAACTTTGTTTTAATTCCCCTATGTATTTCCCCGTTAGTTTATCATTTTATGTATTATTTGTTTTTTAATTAATTTATTCATTTAAAAAATGTATTTGTTATGTTTTATGTTTTATTTCTGTCTTATTTTCCCCTTTGAATCATCCATTTAGTTCCTCACTCTTATTTACTTCTGTATTATTACATAGATTTAATTTTTAACAATTCAACGTCAACATAACAATTTTTAAGCCAGCAGTGATTTTTTTTTTTTAACTCGTCAAGGTAGCGGGAGACAGGCTGGTTTACCGGAAGTGTAGATTTCTCTACAAAGTAAAAGAGCGAATTGAACAGTGAAACGTGCCTGTGTATAAGTTTTTTAAATCAGTTGTACTTTTGAAAGCTCTCAGCCGGAAGTAGCTGTGATTATTGTGGCTAACTCGACATTTCTGTTCAACATGTCTCCTTCGCAGACTCTTCTGTGTCATTAGAAGCGTCTGGATTTTTCGTGAAACTACTGCGTTTTGTAAGTAGCAATGTTGTGTCAGTCGTTTGTGTGTTTAGTGTCGATGTAAGAACTGTTATTACCGTGTAGCTAGTGTGTTAACAAGGTCACTGTACTCGCTGTCATTTAGTTGTTATTGAAAACCGGCGAGTGCTGTGCGTAAGCCTGGAAGCTAGCTTAGCTTACATTAGCTACATGGTTGTTGACCTGTTTTTACATGACCTGGCTGGCGGCGGAGCTTCTAATGACAGATGGCGTTGTTCATTAGTCTTCTGAGGTAGTTTCTAAATCACGTGTTAACATTTAGTCTTAAACTAGGTTAACCTGCGTTGTATATACAGTAATTTGTGTGTCTTTAAAAAAAAGCTACCAGTATCGTAAAGCTAACGTTACGCTAGCTGGCTTTGGGTAATTTAGCTAACGTTTGAACATCGCCCAGGGTTAGCTAACGTTAACACAAGGGATTGTCTCTATATGCAGCTAACACCTTGTTACTAGGTTACTGTACAAGAATAAAATGATTATTTAGCTAATGTTTAAGCTTCCTAACAAGTTGTCCGTTGTACAGTACCGTTAACTATTTATAAATTACGTCGGTAACTTGCGGGTGTTAATCAGGTCACTGTATCTTTGATAGGCTCCACGCCAAACTCCATGTAAAATCATATGCAGTATCTTTTTTTTCCCATTAAACACAGATACAAGCTGCTTGGTACTGAAATACTTTTAGTCAGGCTTCATAAGTTAACAGCTGTGCACATCGGGCTGAATGATTTTGAAAAAATTTGTAAGTGTGATAATTTGACTGATATAGCACTTCCGGTATGATTTGCTATATTAGAGGTAGAGCTGCAACGATTAATCGATTACAAATCAATTATTAAATTAATCACCCACTATTTTGATAATCGAATCAAATAAGGGCTTTAGGAAATACTGATCTAAATGTTCAATAATTTTCTGACATTGTATAGACAAAACAACAAATCAGTTAATCAAGAAAATAATCAATAGACCAATCGATTTATCGCCCATAAAATAATTGTTCATTGCAGCCCTAATTAGAGGACATTATAATTTTTACATCATTATTCCCATTTTCATTGAAAAACATTTAAATGATTATGGTGTGACTTTTTTTTTTTCTTCTTTGTGAGATCTGTACCAAAGAAGCATGTCCTCTGAAAACTGTAGAATATGATGTGTATGCCAAGGCATCTTTGCTGCATGAAAATATGTCATTTAAAAATGGTATTTTGCCACACATTTCTAACAAATATTCTGCCTCCTGCAACTTGGAAATTGCAGGAGGCCATGTTGCAGTATTTACCATATTTATTTTTTCATAAAAACACAGCGGTAATGTAGGGAAATACTAATGTTAAGTTCACTGAGCAATATTAACATGATATCCTTTACGCTGCAGGTTAGCAGCAAGCTAGCGGGCCGTTGTCAGCCAGGACCCAGAAAAGCAGCATCATCATCAATGGTGTGTCTACATCCCGGAGCCGTCACATTTTCCTGTGTCCGCTCAATGAAACTATCTCCTCAGCTCTCATCACAGTGAGTATATCACCATGAGTCACTGCAACACTGTTCTATCTCTATAGACAGTGCTGATAAGTAGCAACACATCACACTTTCAATTTAATATTTATTGTCTCTCTCTCAGGCTGCACATGTATGGCGTTTGCGAGGCTTGGAGGGGAGTTTTGCCAAGCCCAGCACCTGCTGCTTATTGTGGACAAGTGAACAGGAGAGACCAGCTAGGCGCAAACACTGCCATTCACGCACACAGGTGTGTAGTGTAAATGCTTGTGGTGCAGCATTGCCAACAAGGAAATGTTTAACTGTTGTTCCAGAGGATTAAACTGATCGTATTTTGTGGAAAATGATAGAACAAGTTGTAGCCATGAGAACAAATTTGCTTAAAAGTGCAATTAAACTAAGCTAATTATAAAAATACTGGGCTTTGTGGTGCATTCAAAACAACTTGATTAAACACAGCATACCATAGTGAGAAAGTTCAAGCTCCACCTCTGAGTCGCTGTCTGTGGCTGCCTCCTCCATTGGTGTGCCAGTGCTGATGGGACAGTCCTTGAATGGTAGAGGTTTGATGCTGTTAAGGAGTGCAGCATAACGTTTGAATGCACGCATGCATGAACCGATTTTGTGTTTTGTTTTCATCCAGTTCAGACTAACACCAGCTACTAACTGTAAGCGTCTCAAAATAGTAAAGTTATCGAACCTTATGGTACTTGTGGCATTATTGATCGCGCAAAGTGCAGAAGCTGCATTTTTTAATAGAGGTAAAACGTGTGACAGAACAGCAAATCTTGTTCTCATTATGTTAGAAAACATTTTGTTTGGTACAGACCCCAACAAATTTACTTTTTCTTCCCAGTGAAAATGAAAATTGTGACACCAAAATTATCATCCCTACTAATCATCGTCAATCAATCGTGTAGAAGCCTGAACAATACTGGATTTTTGGGGCTGAAAAAAATACTGATATTCATATTCAGCTGATATTCTTTATTTATATAAATAAAATCCTAAATGACACTAAGGCAGTGAAATAGTAAACTTTCACTAGTATTTTTAATAATTATAAATAACTAAAAAAGAAACAACAAAAAACAGAACAGCGTCATAAAAAAAAAAGATTAAATATACATAAAATGATGCCAGTAAAACTAATGAAAAAAAGATTTAAAAAATTAAAACAATCTGCAAAGTTTCTTTAAAAAAAAATTGCAGAACATATAAACCTATATCGACATAGACCGACATGGCCATGCTGGGTCAGTATCAGGCTGGTAATATCAGCCAATTGATATATAAAAAAACATCTTAGTAAGACTAGGTCAGCAGACAAAACAGTTGTATTCATAATAAAGTAATAGACAAAAAAACAGTATGGAAGTATATTATTTATGTTAGTCACATATATTTATTTCATATTACTTAGGCTTTCTTAAAACTGTGTAAAAAGTTAATAACAGTCTCCATGTCCTCACAGGTCCTTACTGCCATCCTGTTCAACCCATATGAAGACAAGCCAACCTTCAGCCTGTCACCTGTCCTGGGGAGTAGGGGAGGCTTTGGTTTCATCCCAGGGACTTTCTTCACAGCTCTTCTTCTCTCCTGCTTTTCCTTTCCTCTTCTACTCTTATTCATACGAGTCTTCTCTGAATGGGCTAATAGATTTGAAGGAAAGGAAGGACAGATCTTTTATCTGTCTTCAATTTATTCTTCTGGACTTTGGGTGTCTTCTCTCTAGCCTTTTTGATGCCACTCTGTTAGATTTTAATTCTAAGTTATTAACCACACCAATTTTAGTTTTTCATTTATTGCCAAGAAAAGTTTTGATTTTCCTCCCATTCCTTTCCAAGAAATTGGTCTGTGTTGTGTTTTTTTTTAAACTTTTGGTTCATAATCAGCTTTTCTTTTAATGAAACGATTTTTTTTAAACAATTAGAAGACTTTTACTTTAATTCCTTTGAAGACTTTGTCTGTTACGCCATTCTTTGAAGCACAGTACTTTTCTGATCATTTTATCTTACTTAAAAAACCTTTGTGAGTCTAAAAATGAACCGACCGGCTCCAGTGGAGATCACTTATGACTGTCTGAGATTCCTCATCACGCACAACCCCACCAATGCACAACTGGGAAGGTTCATAGAGGTAGAACATTTTTTAGTTATTAATTAATTTATTTCATTCATTTTCTTTTATTTTTAGGGGAAGCAACAGTGACATGTCGTGTTAAAATGTGTGTTTTGATGTGTAGGATCTGAAGGCTTTCGGAGTTAACACCCTGGTGAGAGTGTGTACTGCTACATATGACAAGGCACCAGTGGAACAAGAAGGCATACAGGTCCTGGTAAGTAGGATACATGAAACAATGCAATAATGTATACAATGCTAATAATGTATATTCATAATGTGGTATCAACATCAAAAGGTCTGCAAGATATAGTCAAATGCTTCCGGAAGTTCAAATTATAAAGGGTGGGAAATGGAAAAGGGCATTCTTCCAGTGCATCTGCAATGAAAACAAGTTGCTTAAAAGGTTACTGTGTAGGAATTTGTCAGTATTGTGTAAAAATTTTCATAATCTTTCGGCATATTGTAATTCAAGTGTTCTGAGAGAAAACAAGACTTCTGCACATCCTCTCGACTGTTTTCAGGCTTCAGAAACTACAAGATACAAGAGACTTGTTTATCATTATACATCAGACTTGTATAGCAAGATTTGGAGTTCCCTTATTGCTATTCATTAAAAAAAACACATAAATTATATACAGTAGATCGGCTGAGGAAATTTAATTAAAAAAAATATTTACATGGAGGAGTGCTGAGGATGAATTAAGCAAGATAAGCCGTTGTAGGTATTGTCTTTTAATATCCTTTGTGCTCTGCGCGGGCACCTCACCTCCCTGACATCACTGATACTCGGCAGATGAGTACCAGTGATGTTCTGGGTGGTTTTAATCACCCACTGCAGGTCCTGCTGTTCTGGGCCTTGCATATCCCACGCCAGTTTTTGATGTTCCCAGTCAGGATTTTTGTTGTGTCCTCTAAAAGTGTAAGTCTTAACCGTTTGGACAATCACAAGTTATCTCAGAGAGAGGGTTATCCTGTTTGCTGTTGCAGATGTGCGCACGTCCCTGTCAAATGGTAAAACCCTGATTCAGTGTCATAAAACACTGCAGAAAGTTCTACTTATGATAATTTTCCAATAATGCCTTTGCACATGACACAAAGATGTTTGACGTTTGTTGCAACAAAGTCGTAAAATCAATTAACGACTCGATATCTCTTCCAGGATTGGCCATTTGATGATGGTTCTGCCCCCCCAGACCAGGTGGTTGATGATTGGCTGAACCTGCTGCAGACCAAGTTTAGAGATGAGCCCGGGAGCTGTGTGGCTGTGCACTGTGTAGCTGGACTAGGACGGTTAGTGCATGCTCGTCACAGGAATTTAAAATATTGCATTTATTACATATGAATGGCCTACTAAGACAGATTAGATGTCCACCCAAGTCAGTTTGGTTTTGGGGTTTTTTCAGATGCACAAAAACTGTTGTTTAAACCCAGCTTTTACTGTCAGTTGTAGTAATTTTGCACTGATATTAAAGTATTGTGCTCTGTTGTGCCAGATTTTCAAAATGGTATGAAACCATGATATAGCTACAAGAGCCTGAGGTAAAATATGGCATTAATTCGATAAAGAGCAAAGCTGGCCACAGAAACTGAGTTGAAGTTTGTGCTTCAGGACCACTGGGCTGTTTTCACAACAAATGGTTGTACATTTGAATCTTTTGTTTGTCCTCAGAGCTCCTGTGTTGGTGGCCCTGGCTCTAATTGAGTGTGGGATGGAATATGAAGATGCTGTGCACTTCATAAGACTGTGAGTGCAAAACAGTGACTCTACTGTTCTCAGTTAAACAGCTGCTCTCTCTTTTCACGCACCACATTCAGCATCATTCCTGTAATTGCTCACACACCTGTCGTTCTGTTTCTAAATGTTTTTACTCGTTTTAAGCATAGTGTCTCTTTCATGTTGTCAGGAAGCGTCGTGGTGCGTTCAACTCCAAGCAGCTGCTCTACCTGGAAAACTACAAAGCTAAACTGTGTCTGCGCTCCAAAGATGCCAACGGACAGAGCTGCTGTATACAGTAGGAATCTACAGCCCCCATACATCTTCACTGCAGCTTCACAGGAGACTTTGATCTGTTGATGTTAAATGGAAAGTTGACATGTTTGGGTGAAAATTTTTGGAAACATTAAAGCACGTGAAAATTATTCAAAGCACTTAATGTATTTCTAAATATTCAAGGACCTCACGTCACGGTTCAGAAAATCTTCTCAAAACGTAAACAGCTTCTGATTTTACAACAAAAATGAACCTAAAAATTGGTATTTAAAGTTTTCTTTTTCCTGCTCCCTTAGTCTGTAACCTCACCTCAAAATGTAGCAAAAATACTTAACGAATTAAAAGGAAATCCACAGTTAATAGGTTAATTTTTAACTGTCAGCACAATCACTGTGAAATGAAACAGTTAAACATATTTATCCCAAAGGTGTCACTACGGGCAGCTACAATAAATGCTGTTAATGATAACAAGCATGTTCCAAGTTAAACTTTGACAATGGGATGAGACTCTATAAACAATTCTGTGTCAGTAGGCAGGTATGTTTGAGAGTTGATTCATTCTTGTGATGCTAAACTGGTCTGCAGTTTGATATTTGTTCCAAGCCACAACACTACAAATGCTAAATAAATAGTTGGCCGTACGTGCTTGCAGAGGCTTGCTGGTTTATTGCACATCAATCCACACAGCGGTTCAGGCTGATTAGTTTATTCCAATCTTTCCTCACTGACCAAATCAATGTCCTGCAGCCGGAACGTGGCACACATGATAATTTATTATTTAAGGAATTTGCTTAAAGATTAAAAGTT
Source organism: Lutjanus argentimaculatus (assembly GCA_034769285.1). NCBI lineage: Eukaryota > Metazoa > Chordata > Actinopteri > Lutjaniformes > Lutjanidae > Lutjanus > Lutjanus argentimaculatus. Next base: position 36,297,998 of record JAWZSL010000003.1, read on the forward strand.
TAAGGTGATTTCTGAAAATGTGCTCTTAAGTTTGATGCAAATGTGATGTATGCTGTATTAAACAACACTACAATCTACCTATTGTGTGTACCAAGTCGGAGTCATAGGCGCACAGTCTGCTTCTCTAGAACAAACTTGTGTTGGCTGTAAATGTTTGACACTGTCCTTCATAATGTCATCAAGATGGCAAGAGGCCGACATGTTAACAAGTCAGTTGGTGAATGTATTCATTAATGAACACTTAAAGGTTTTGGTAGATTGTCCTGTTAGCTGTCAAGTGTAAAAAAAAAAAAGTAAAAAAAAAGTAAAATCATCAATACCTCCCTTGTAATTCTTTGGCCCCAGTGCTCTATAGCTATGCATACTGCAAGATGGAGTGGAATAATACAGTAAGTTAAATTACGCCACATTTCCACCCACGGCACCCCATGCCTACAGTCCCAGGAACTACTTTTCAAGGAACTAAAAGATTCCTTCATCCTGTTGTTGTCTGTGCTTCCACCAGGGTCTAAAGACCTGTGAAGGGGAGGGGACAGCCGTTTCTACACATTATTTTTGCATGCAACGATATGAAAACGATAACGCCGTGCAAAGCGACAAACAGGCATCATTATTTGTGCAACGCTGCAACAACAGTAAGCATGGTGGGGATTCAAGCTGCTGATCGTGATTTACGACTTTGTTTTCTGTCTGTGTGTCTGATGCTTTTTCCGCAGCTCCGCGCTGACGTGCCGAGCACATAAACACAAAACAAACTGGTTTGCAGCTGCAGATTTTTAAAAATGGTGACTGAAATGAAATGCTGCGAGTGCTCAACTAATCAGAAATGTTCAGCAGCCCCACCCCCAAAGCTTCTTTACTTTTGGAAAGTACTACCTTCCCTAGGGACTTAATTTAGATGCTGGTTTCTGCTATAGAAACACCTGTAAAGGTTCCTTGACCATAGGGAAGGTCCCTGCAGTGGAAACACAACTTTAGTCTTAGTAACAATCCAGAATGTGCTGTTGAATGATAGTAGGCTCCATGCGAACACATGATTGCATACTAATTAAGATGGGAAGTAGTAGGATGAGTGAAATTTTATTAATACAAATGTAGATCATGTTGATGCCCCATCACCCGACACTTAAATTTACTAATGGGACAATCTCCTGAATATCTTCTGTGTTCCTATCACAACCCCCGTGGAACAGCAGGACTGTGGAGCCAACATGGCTGCCACTGAAACCTCTGTGGCCATAGTTCTCGTCAATCTCCGGCTCTGTACTTACCTAGCTGTCTGGTCAGCTGCTGTGTTTGTAAGATGCTGTTGGTCTTTGTGATGTTATTATTTTTCTATAGGTTTTATTTCCTTTCCCTGTATCTTTTATCTATTTGTACTTGTTATTTATTTATTGATTCCACAGTGTTTCTTTGTGAAATGTCTGTCTGCTTGGAAAAAAAAAAAAAAAAACTCTATTAGTCTTCTGAGAAAATTAAAGTGTTTAGTACTGGAACTTGTGCGTCTGTTCTGACTGTTTTGATAACCATCCTATTTCTAGTTTAATCTGTCCGCCTAATGATAATGAACTTTATTGGTCATTAACACCATCCTACACAGTACAATGTTGTGTGAATGAACTGTGTGACTTCAGGTGTTCATGTTTTTAGATCATAATGTGGAAACAGTATGGACACTGCATCAGTACATTCAGTTAAACCACTCAAATATTGCTTTACCTGACTTGTTATCAGGGTTAATGCTAATAAATCACTTTTCAAATGAACAAAGGTCACTCTATGTGGACAACTAACAGTTACAACCCAATAACAAATTACAAGAGAGCAAAAATTGATATGCAGTATGTGAACGTCAACAGACAACAGTCAGCACGTAACAGGAAGATTTCTCTCCCCAATGTTCCAAGTTGTTACTCTGATTTGAGGGAGCATTTACATGAATTTTTCTGACACCAAGATTAATTCTAATGCACCCATAACTTCATGCAAACATGGGGAGGACATACAAACTCCACACAGAAAGGCACTGACCAAGCTGTGATTTTGACTTTGTACTTTCTTGTTGCGTGTCATTGAAAACCTAGTTCCCATACCGGGAGTCGAACCCGGGCCGCCTGGGTGAAAACCAGGAATCCTCACCGCTAGACCATATGGGACCTGTGTTACAATCACACAAAACAAGGACTTGTCACACTTAAACGGACAAGTCACCCCAAAATCAAAAATATGTAGTTTTCCCCTTGCCTGCAGTCCTTTTATATTTGTCTTGATTTTTTTGGTGTGAGTTGTAGAGATATCGGCATAGAGATGTCTGCCTTCTCTCTAATATAGTGGAACTAAATGGCACTCAAAATACATTTGATAAACTCAAAAAAAAATCATGACCCGGTTACTCAAGATAACCCACAGACCTTGATGTGAGTTTCATGTAGGAACTATACTTTTTTCTAGTAGAAAGAAAGTAGTTCATGTAGATTCAAAAGTAGTTCTGGTACATTCTACCGCAGGAAGAAAGTAGTTTCTACATGAAACTGCTCACGACAAAGTCTGTGGATTTAACATTTCATTTATAAGCATATTTGCATAAAATTGACCAAATTATGTAAATAATTATAATAATATTTATATATAATATTGTGATAATAAAGAGCCACTTAAATGTGACTAGTGTAATAGTGAACAGGCAGACTACATAATATCTATATGACCAGAGGCAGACTAGTCAGTATCATTATATCAGTGGAAACATATTTCCAAAATCACATCTATAATAATATTTATAAATGAAGCTTTAGAGGCAGCCAGGCTGCTTCTTCTCAACCAGTTCCAGGTCACAGTGATTGGACTGCGTGTAGGTCTGTAGCTGTATCATGGCAGCTGACCAACGTGAGGCTGAGCCTGACCCGACCGCACTGAACTCTGTGTCTGTGTGTGTGCGTGTGTGACAGTGAGAGATTGCCTCTGGCTGTGGTGATTCTGTGTGAATGCCGCTGTCACGCTGGACTGATAGCATCCCACGGAGCCAATGGATGATTCAAGGTTGATTGGTTTTATTGAGTGACCTGACGACACGCACGCACATGAACTAACCTTGAACAAAAGAGCCACAGTGGACGATCACAATAAACGTCCACAAACTGGGTTTGAGACTCAATTCTGAAAAACGTATCTGAGGAAATGTTACTTTTCATCACAGCCTTCTTTCATGTCCACACAAAGAGAAAACTGACATTTGTCACATTACATCCTGAAGCAGGTTTTATGACAATGTCAGATCAGTGAACTGAGAAGTGGGCTCCATAGGTGGAGTAAAGTACAATACTTTATTTCCCTCTTTTGATTCAGGTTTATTTGTGGGGCACAATCATGTACAACAGGGCTTTTCAGCTTCAATAGCAAGCGGGCCAAACTGGGGTTTCATGGCCCACACAGAATAACTTTTTCAATTAATCAGTCCCTCCAGGATTTCATGGCTTTTTTGGAGATTGTTGCAGGCTTAAATTCCTGATTTCACGGCAGCTTTTGTAAAAAAAAAACAAAAAAAAAAAAACATGACGCATGATGCAACGTTTTTCACTGTCTTTTGCAATGAAACTGCAGGAGGGAATGTTAAGATTTTTTTTAGATATATATATAATTCATTAAAAATCAAAGACAACTTGTTTCAGGGAGAATAAAACCGCACAACAATCATTTTAACAAAATATCCTCTAATGGTAGTCCACCTGGGGTGTTTTTCATAAAAAAGCAAAATCTTTTTGTAGTTTAAACTCAGTCAAAAGAGCAAACACAAAATTATAGGTTATAAAACTGCACAGAGTATTGATAACGTCATTAGAAATGACAAATCTTACATTAACATTAACTGAGTTCTTCAAGACGTACATGTATGTGTTCGCACGCTATGATTGGTGGAACTCACGGGCAGCTACGATGATTGGTCAAATTTGCGTAAAAGCTGCAGTGGTTGAACAAAATTGCAAGTTCGTGCAGAATTCATGGGGATTGGTTTAATGTTGCAACATCGCAACTTCCTGGATGGAAAGGCTACAAGTAGCTCATACAATATGATGTTCAGAGGAATATTATTCCTCTGAGCCGTCGGGAAAACTGTCAGAAAGGGAACCATCAGCTTCACGTCTCTTTAGCTTCGAGACAGAAATCTTGAAGCTTGTTGTGAGCTTTGTTAAACGAGTTTATCTGTTGCCCACTGGCTCAGAGTGCAACATGAGGCTTGACTGAGCTAATGGCAGGTACAGAGCAGGTGTAATCCCGTTGCAGCCAATCATAGCACATCGGTGCTTTAAAAAGTCATTGGTTCAGATGTCTCTAGGTAGCTCAGAGACATGTCCCTTAGTTTTATTTTTTTTATCACACACACCAGCCTGATTTGTAGCCTCTTGCAGGCCATAGAAAAATGAAGAAGAGCCTACCGAGCAGGCCTGTTGAACAGTTACAAAAGTTCAACAGCACCATTAAATACATCCCTCGTAATGGTCATACTTGAATCAAGTAGTTTGAGTTACATATAGCAATAAACTGGTAACTAGGTGTAAGGAGTAAATGCAACAGACTTTACACTGATCATCTTGATGTACTGATATACAGACATGAAAACAGTTACTCCTCCATAGCAGTCAAAAGAGGTCAAGTTCAAACACTTCCATGTTTAGTCTGAGTGTTGTTTGCTCTTGTGGGCAATAGATGGCAGTAATGTCCTGCCAGATAATGAACTTTATAATGAAGCCATTCACACTCAGGTAGAAATGTAAAAGAACACTTTCTTAATTTTTTTAAATGTTTTTCAGAGGCAAGAGTGAGTCATCTGTTTCTGTTCACAAGGTTGGACACATTACAACAACAGCTCTTGCCAGTAAAGTACAGAGTGTCAGACTAATACTAAACAAATGTCTGCAAAGTTAAGACTCTTCCGTGATGTGCTGTATCATTATGGTTTGTACAGCGTGACTTTAAAATGATCAGTCAGAACACACACACACACACACACACACACTGAAGCAGAGGCCTACAGCGTCCTTGGCAGCAGAGGACAGCTCTGTGATAATCTGCTCAATATATGACAGCTGAACATCTCTAAGCTCGCTGTAAGCTACACGACCGTGTGTGTGTGCGTGTGTGTGTGTGTGTGCTCAGTTTGCAATGGAGTCAAAATCACTCCTCTTTTTTAATTTGTCAACACAGCATTTTTCAATAACATTAAAGCTGCTGTACACTATTTGTGATCGTACATAAAACCTTCCCCCTCTCCCTTTCTGATGCATGGTATCACTCTAGTAAACCTCTGCCATCAAATGATGGTTCCAAAGGTGCATGTGCATATTTGGCTTGAAGCGAACATAAGTATGACTGAGAGGTAAGAAAGACACCAAGATATGTAGAATGTGGACGACTCTTTTGTTTGTGCAGAGCTGGTGTGATTGGCTAGTTACATGCTAGCTAATCCTGATTAGTTATTTGACATTTAAGTGTCTGTATTCAAGTAGAAGTACAGATACTTGAGTAAAAAAAAATGTTGTTGTTTGAATGTTGTTTGAATGTTCACAGGACAGGGACGGTTGCACACTGTACAGACTGTAAAGTCCCCTGGGGATTTTGGGCTATACAAATAAAACCTGACTTGACATGACTTGACGTTGTTTTTCGTCTTGTCACGTCTTTTTGTCTTGCCGCGTCTTTTATGTAGTTTTTCATCTTGTTTTGTCTTATTTTGTCTTGCTATGTCTTTTTAGTTTTGAGGTTAAAATCAGTCTTGATGTTGGGAGGGAAATACGCAATGACTCAAAATAAAACTAATCAATAATTCCACTCAAATGCTTTAAAAGTCAAGTAACAAGCCAGTTTTTTTTTTTTTTTAGAAAGTACAGATATTTGTGTTCAAATGTAGAGAGTAAAAGTAAAATGTTGTCAGAAAAATAAATACTCAAGTAAAGTACAGATACCTGAAAACTTAAGTAGAGTAAATAAGTATTTGTACTTTACTTCCCACTACTGAGAGACCTCTAGCAGCAGAACTGTATGTTTTGTTTAAACAATGTTAGTGACATACAATGGTCAACATTATTTATATCTATTTATATTAATTAACTATTTCAGTTTACAAACTCAAGCATATATGTTACAGTGTAGATACATACTTTATGTACATGTTAACTGTAACAAGTTTGCTGTAATACTGTAGGAGAAACACTGTTGTTGCTCACACAGCCGGGAGAGGGCGCTCTCACTCAGATTTACGTGAGTTAACACCTCTGGAAAATAATATAGATTTATATTTTAGTGATTGTTCCACCAGCTTTTTCTGTTTTGCCTGTAGGCTATTTATCGAGAGGAGGAGGGGGAGGAGGAGAGCGGGGGCTGATGGGAGGGATGAGCGGGACGGTGACCCAGTTCACCCTGCAGACAGACCCGGAGGACCGCCCGCTGAGGACCACAGGACGAAATCAGTGAAAAATATGATAATGAAACTACAGCTGCTGTTTCCAGGTTTCTCACAGGCAGTTGTGTTTCCTCACCGAGTGTAAAACAGAGGAGAAAGATTCAGTGTGTGTGTTTGTGTGTGTGTGAGTGTTGTGTGTGTGTGAGAGAGAGAGGAAGGAAAAGGGAGGGATTGAAAGTGCTGGAGTTTTAGTTTTCTCAGCATCTGGATATCTGGCTGCACACCCAGCAGGGAGAGAAGAAGAAGAGTTTGGATGTGTGGGAAATTACCTGAAACCAGAAGAAAAGACCGAAAAAAGCACAGAAGAAGAAGAAGAAGAGAGTGGAGGACAGGGAGGAGGACAATAAGGAGAAAGTTATTTTTCTGACGGGACAGGAGGACTGACGGACCAGCAGCAATGTTGCCGGTGAGTTTTCATTGATGAAAGGTATCAAACAGGATGTGGTCTTGGTGAACATATGCAGCACTGTTAGTACTATTTAACTTCAAAGACAGCGACAGTTTGAAGGAAAAACCGGTAAAAACCGGACCGGTGAATGTAGTTAAAACTGGAGCAAGGCGGCATTGTTATCTTACCTAATTAAAATTATGATTTTGAAATATTCATTATGACCATATCTTCACACATTTATTTAAAAAAAAATGCAACTTTTTTATTGCTTGTCGTCATATTTTCGTATTTTCACGTCAGCTGTTCCCAAAAATGATGACAGGAAAGAAAAGGAGAAACTTTTATGAAAGAATTATATTTTCAAAATAAAGGTCATGAAGGCAAGGTGCTTTAAAGTGCAGTGTTAAGTGACTTCAGAGAAACAAAAAACGTTTGAACAGAATTAAAAATCCGTGTTCAGTGTCTATCAATTTACAGAATTTAACATGAGCAAAACAGGAAGTGAGCTCTTTCAAAATGGAAACTTACTGAGCTTATGTAGGGTGTAGTGAGTGTTTGAGTTTGTTTTAAGCCTTTCATTAATAATCCCCAAGAGGGTGTTTTCAACAGTAAATGAAAGGAAGCATATGCACTGCATGTTTAATGCAGTGTGTGTTTTTTCCAAAGTTTAAAGGATGAGAAATTCATTGTCTCATATAGAGCTGCAACAGTCAGTCGACTTTTAATCAATTATTAAATTGATCAGCTATTTTGATAATTGCTTAAGTGGGTTGAATAACTTTTTAAGAGGAAAAAGTCCAAATTCTCTGATTCCAGCGTCTTAAATGTTAATATTTTTTGGTTTCTTTACTCCTCTAGGACTGTAAACTGAATATCTTTGCATTGTGGACAAAACGAGTCATTTGATTAGGTCATTGTCTGACATTTTTTAGACTAAACAACTATTAATCGATTAATAGAAAAAATAATCAACACATTAATCGACTATGAAAATAATCGTGATTTGCAGCCCCAGTCTGATACAGTTATTTTAAACTAAATTCCCCTAAATCAGAAAGATGTTAGTAATCTACTTGTGTTAACAGTTTCATATTATTCTGGCTGGTAAAGATGGATATAAAATCTGCAGTCTTTTAATTTAAATGTTGTAAAATTTGAGATTTGGACGCTGGACATCCTTTGAAGTTGTCAAATACTTTTGTTTGGAAAGTTTTGGCAGATCTATGACATAAATCTATACCTTACATATGCACATATTTCAATATACCTACTGTATGTGGCAGTGGATATATGTATTAGGATCCCCCCCTCCCCTTTTTTTTTTTTTACATTACTCAAAAATTATACCATCAAGTTCATCAATCTGGCTTTTATTTTGAAAGTTTCAATCAGAAGTCTTGCTTTTGTTTTGGCTGTTTTGACACTTATCATCCACCATATCATCCTCTGCTTCTAGGGACATGTGTGAGATTGAGTGAGAATGTGTAGTGCAACTTTTCATCCATACTTGGTTGCATTTATACTATATCTTATAGGCCTACATAGGAATTCAATCTAATTGCATTCAGTGAGGAAAGAGAACATACAGTAGCCCAGTGCAAGTTACTACTGTTCAGTCCAAATGCTGAATCCAATTCATAAATATATTAAAATCACATGTGCATGCATTTGATAAAGTTTTCAAATACTTGAAGCTGCTTTATTGATGTATGCTAAGTCGGTGGATATTAGAGACTTGCACACAGTCTAATTTTGCAGATAGTACAGAGTGAGGCTGTAAAAATTGTTTTGTAAAAATCTCTCATAATCATAATAGAGTTCCTACCTGCAAACAAACACTAAAATCAGTAAACCATGACTATTCCTGTTTCCATCCAGCCCTTCCTCTCTCAATCTCCCTCTCTCTATTGCTCTGTCTCTCTCTGTCTCTCGCACACACATACACACACACAAACACACACTGAGAGCACTACACTTTGTGGCTGGGTTGGGCTGCTGTCAGCTCCAAACAATACACTGAAGATATAGAGATGTGTTTACTGCAGAGAGAGGGAGAAAAACACAGAGAACATTTCTGCCTTGACCTTTGACCTCACCCTGAATGTCCTTCCTGGTTCAGGCCTTTTCTTTACATCCTTCTTTCACGAGTACAGCGAGTTTTAGCCTCTATGACTGTCCACCCAGTTTTCACAGTTTTGTGACTTGCAGTCCTGACTGCAAGTATTTTCCTAAAGCTGCAACAAGTCTACTTAAATTATTCAGACTGCTGGGAAAACTGTATTGACCCCTAAATCACATTCCATATGTCTCTCCTCACAGCTTTGCCCTCACTTCTGCAAACAGCCGGCAGCTCACATGACTGATACAACAAATGCAAAACAGAGCATGATATCATCTGGCAACTTCTTCTGAAATGTCGAGTAGCCAACACATATTTTCCTGGGTAGAGAGCTGGCAATGTTGCTGCTGCCACTTCATTTCCCATCAAGAATGAGAGTACTCCATGCTAAATCAGAATATGCTATTTATTAGCCATGCTAGCATGACTCAATGGATGACAACTTCGATTCTGTCAGCCATTCACTTGGCTGACCACTTTGGTCCAGACTGAAACATCTCAACTATATAAACTATCTATCTAAACTCTCTCACCTAACGAACTATTGATGAATTACCATAAACTTTGGTACAGATGGTCCTCAGATGATGAATCCTACTGTCACTGGTGATCCCCTAACTTGAATTGCAATAACTTTGGTGACCTCTAATGTAGTGTTGCCATAAGGTGAGAACTCAGATTGTTAAGTAATACTTCAAAATGGACACATACACAGACAGCTGTAGACACCATGGATATGTAGTAGTTCTGTTTACTAATTTCTGAAGTTCACTTGGAGGACATGTTCCATACATACACAGACGGTGTTCCATTGCTCATTGTAGCATAGTGTAGCATAACATATTGATCTTGTGGTCTGTGGTCTGCCATATATTTCCAAAGGATCACATCTTTATTGGAAAAACTTTTGGAAAAGTTTTCAGCTAACTAGAAATGTTGCAAAAATAATGAAGCAGGGTTCTCTTTTGCAGGGTTGAATACATTTATTCTGAACATAAAAGTGGTTTCAATAATTGATTGGCCAGTGTATTGACTTGTTCTGGTTGATGTAGAAAACTTTTAACAAAGTCCAAGAACATAAGCGTTCCAGAGACACACACACAGTAGGAGACACTCTGTGGTAGTTCAGAAGTGAGCAGATTGTTTCTTTCTCAATGAGCTGGAAGCTCGGTTTCACCGGTCACATGCAGTTCCTATAGAGACAGTACTGACTGATGTGTGTGAGTGTGTGTTTGGGTGTGGGCAGTGGGAGCTGGGGCGTCTGAAACACAAATCACTTTCAGCTGTCACTGTGTTCCACACTGTGGTGTGTCTCACTCGCACACACATAAAACACACAGAGACAGCTCAACAACTGCCAACAGCGAAGCTACTTGTTACTTGGGGATTTCTTTCTTTCTACTCTTTCTTGTTTTCATTCATAAGCTTTACTTTAATTTAGCTTCTCGATTCTCTCGGCCTTCAGATATTTGTTTTTACAGGACTTTACTCTGATACAGTCACTCTGTTGTCAGAGATATATGCCACAGGAGTGGTGCCATGACATTGATCTTACGGCCTGTTATGCAGAAACCCCAACAGTCTGAAAAATGTCCCATTGGACCAAAAGCCCATTCGTCGACAATCTAGAAAACAAATGCCCATCGCTCCAAACTTACACGTGTAACTTAAGTGACAATAACTAACACTCTTAACTGTTTTTGGGGCCTAAACATAACCAAACCAACATTAACCATGTGTTTATTATTGTTACAGTATAATGATGACAAAGGTCGCCTGACATCTGTACATCAAAATACACTAAGATATTGAAGGCAAAACTCTCCAGGGACTTTTGGACTATTCTGGCTTCGTAATAATGGGCTGTCAGACCAATGGGCTGTCCACACAGAGGTATCAGTTTGTTACTGCGATTTAAGAAGCTAATTTACTTCAGAACGTGACTGTTCATTCATTGCACATTGCTTTAGATAAACGTGACAACCCAGTTCCTAAAGTGCAGTGGTAATGTAATACAGAGTCATGCATATCATTGGTCAGTCTTCAATGAGTGCTACTTTATATTTAAGCTTGTAAATCCCTGCAGTTTATTAGCAGGTGTTACTTGAAGCTGCCTCACTGATGGGACAGTATGGCACAGCTATTTTCTCCTCCATGTGTAATACTTTCCTAATTTTGGTTGCTGTACTGACTAAAGAGGGTGTCTTCTTCTCGTATTTAAAAGGCAGTGCTTTTCTCCACTCCCACACTAGCTGCTCTACCTCCCATGATTCATCATTAAGTAGTGAGCAGCAGTCCGTCGATTGAAATGTCACAGAAATTAAATTAAAACCGTGTGGGCCTCCACCAGCTGCTCTTTAATAATCTGATTTCATTTAAGACAAAAAAGAGTTCAGGTATAGCCCTAGATCTTGTGAGAAGTGGGGTTTATTTTGGGAGCTGCAATGAAACACATGGGAAGAGTCGGGACAATGGACTGGATTTCGAAATAAAGCCACTGGGCAGACATAACAACAGTGTGACAGATGGAACAGCCTGAAAACCATTTCACTCCCAGGAGGACCACTCTCCTTGAATGGTTGGCACAGCAGGTATAAGCACACTACACCCCCAGATCCCCGCAGAGTCCATCATCATTTAAAATGATTTAGCACCTACAAAAAGATAAGCAAAGATAAGCCAAGCATAACCATTACATAGTTCACGTTCACAACAATGACACAGCTGCCTGCTAAAATGAAATTTGATCATAACTGTAGTGAAGTCACCTGCTGTGAAGAAAACCAAGAAAGAGAACATAACATTTTAACATGTAGAAACGTCCTCAGCTTCTGTAAGTTCTGTAAGTTTCCTGGTTGTGGATTGACTGGATGGAACAAACACACACTAAAAAATATGATATTATACTTTCCAAGTCTACAAGTGAACACGTCTTCTAAGCGGACTCTAGAAATATATAAAGAAACAAAAAATCCCCTCAAAAAGTGTTGAATAGATAAAACTAATAGTTGTCTGTGGTGTCTGCAGCTGTCTGTGCACGATCGTTCAGCAGTATAATCCAGCCTGTCGTCCAAACATACAGTGGTGACTTCTGATGTTCTACTAAACTGTCTGAAGTTCAGACAAGATAAACAAAACAGATTCTACATATTCAAACACTTTATGATTAGTGTTGTTTTAGATCATATTGGACAGAGAGCTGAAGTCCTGACGACACACTGTGATCTGTCAGCCTCTGTTCCACCAGTTTCTGTTACTCGATTCATTCTCTCATCCAGCATTTTTTTTATGCCTTTCTAAACAAATTCAATGCTCCTGGGGTTTACTTTTCAAATTATAAGATAAATCAATATTTACATCAGCAGCTGCTATAAGAAACTGAAACCTTTGTGATTTTAACAGTTAAACAATGTCGACTGTGTAAGCATACACAAAAATACACCTCTTATGAAAGTTTATCACAATGCAGTTTACCAACTTATTCAATCATAACTTGGTTTCTTTCAAATCCATAAAATCACCTTTCTTGCTGTAATCTCTGCTGTCTGAAACTTCCACAGTGTTCAGTCCCCCATGTCCCACTGTTATCACAAACATGTCTCAACTATCCACAACCTCATGACTCGCTCATGTACTTTAGCTCAGGATGGTCTAGGGCTCATGGGAAATGGTGTTTGTTAAGGGCAGCTAAAACAGAAGTATTGAATAAACAGCTGTATGAGATTGTCCTTATCTGAAATATGGATGTAACACAAGACACACAGTTTAGAAAGGCTCTGTTATGTTATTAACATTGTTACAAATGTTAATGAGCTTTTCAATGAGGTTCTCTTCATTTCTGTAGCAGGAACCTGAAGTTTTAGTTTGACTGGGGCTCTCCATACATTTGTCCTTTCAGTGGGCAGCTGGTGACAGCTGATGAGCATGATGTCATGCCCATGTGACTTTTTTACCAGTCTTGGTATGCCTGAGCAAGACTCTCATTCACTCTGGTCAGAAAAAAACAATCTTTGAAATGTTTTGATCAGTTGTAAAATTGTATAATAATCATATTTTTTTTAAATTTCTACACCTATTTTATTGTTTGAAGTCCATGTGTGTTTGTGTTCCTGCGTGTGTGTGTGTGTGTGAATCTTGACCATCTCTGTTGCAGTATGTGGTTGTATTGTCTGTAGTGGGTGGAAGTGCAGAAAGGTTCCTTTTGAACAACTTGGAAGAACATTTTGTTTATAAAAATTCCGGTTCCTGTGGAGACACACACACACATACACACACACACACACACACACACACACACACACACACACACACACACACACACACACACACACACACACACCACTCACTCTCTCTCTTACAATGCAGTACATCTGAAGTTCCTCACAGAAAGTGCTTCTATCTTTTCTCAAAATTCCTGTTTTTCATTTTCAGTTCATCCTGTTAAGTGATCTGCTTCAGGTAAAGGGTCATAGATCAGTATGGCATCTCCAGTCAGCGGTTGCAAAGGATTGTGGGACATAAATATCAGTCAGATGCACGCAGAACTAATCTGTGACTGAAGATTTATTATCTGTGTGAGCAGGAGCGACATGGAGGTCAGGAGTAAAGGGAAGAGGGGAGGCTGAAATAGAAAAAAAAGAGATTATCAGATTTAGTTTCTTATTTATGGTGTGTCAATGAATTTATTTAGTCAGTATAGGGAGGATTAATGTGATGACAGCACTGATGTAGTAACTTGTCTTCTGGTTCTCGTCTCGCGTCTGTCGTGTTTCCTCTGCACTGTTTACTGATTTTCTGTCAATTCCAATAGATGCACTGTTTTGCGCACATGCACCAAACATGTGACCTTGTGTGAGACACAGAGAGGGAGAGAGAGAGAGGGACCGCTCCTCTGCCAATGTACCTTCTGTGTCCTTTCTGTGTGTGTGTGTGTGTGCTTCAGTGTGTGTGTGTAAGAGTGCAGTCATGCTGCAGTATATCAGTGTAGCCTCTGTAATCTCTCTCCCTCCAGCATTACCACTGCTGCTTCTGGACAGCTTCACTCCACACCACACTGACCAGACAATACATCTAATATATACAGATATATTCAGGCAATATTAATGCCGATACTTGTGCTAATATTTAGTGTATAAAGAAGAAATGTTTATGGTTATTTTTAGGTACATTCCTCAAGTCTAGACTCTTTGCTGGTGGCCATGTCTGTCATTAACAATAGTGTTAAGACTCTTTCTACTCATCAGAATTATAATAGTTAATTTAAATAAAAAAACCTCTTTAATCATTAGTCTATAAGTAGCAGTTAAACAAAATATCTTAATATGTGTCAGTGCTGAGCCATTAATGACTTTGTAAGTGAAGGTCTCAGTCTTGACCCTGAGTGACCCGGTCGGCTCCAGCTCTGCTGGACACAGAGCTAAAAAAAAAAAGGTTTTGGCATCGACGTCTGGGACTTTTTTAAAACTTCACAATTCAGTTGTCACATGCTGGAACTAATCAAAAAGTTTCAAGGAGTTAGCGGTGTAATAATCCACATATCTGATGATGTGTAGACTGTAATAATGTCACAATACCAGAATTTTAACTTTGACACAATACTAGTATATAAAAACAATACAGTAGCTCTTTTGATACCATGACAAAAAGAAAAATAGTCTAACACACACAAAATAGGACCCCCCACTTTTTTTTTTTTTTTAGTTAACAAAGTCACTGAACACTGTCTGGTTTTGTTGCAAGCCAAATTTTAAGGTGGGACAATATAAATTGAACTGAACTGAGGTCTTGAATGAGCACTTAGATGATTTTTTAATAGCTTCTGTACTTTCGATCCTTTCAAACGTATAATTAATGGAGATCTTGTTGTAAAACATTTGGTGTAGTATACTTTTGACAACATGAGGCTGGAGGATTGTACATTATGCTGTAAGAGGCAATTGTAGGCATTTTGTGTCAGGCAAGAATAGTTTGAGGAAAATTTTACAATTTGTGTTTCAGTTATTCAGATCACAATTTGACCATTTTCATGCTTGAAAATTCCTGAAAATTTCAATTATTTAAAGTGATCCATAGAGTGTTTGGTATGTAAACTCCACGATGAGAAACTTAACTTTTCCAGCAAGGTTATTTACCACACTCAACTTGTACAGGTACATCAGACCTGTTGAAAATTACATTTGAGGCTGATGAATAAAGTCTCAAATGATTTTTCAGGTCACATCTCTTACTTAACTGTAAACAATAAAGATAGTAGCAGCTCCATCATATCAGAGGTGTTGACTGGACCATATCAGATTTGTAATAAAAACTCAATATCACGGTCTACTCCCACTAACAGACATAAAAAAGTGTCCAGATTCTCTTTCTTATCTCCCATCATCCTCTCCTCCTCACCCTCTCCTCATATTTACTGAAAGCCGACTCCCTCCCTTGCCTCCCCTCCTCCCTCACTGACACACACTCTTATATTTGTATTTCCTACCCTCACACGCTCACACTCTGACACTGACACATCAAACACTCTCTCCCACCACTTTCTCCACCTGACGCCACTAATTACCTATCTATACATTACACACACACACATGCACACAGACGTGCATCCACACACTTCTGTGTGTGTTTTCAGTCGATGGTTTTCCAATGAAGCGTTTCTTTGGGCTGGTGTTGGAGCGACTGGTGTGTCTGTCAAAGAACCTCAAACTGAGTAAATGCAGGAAACAGAAGAAGAAGAAAAGCAGGAAAACCAAACCAGCGGTGAGTGACAGACAGAGGAGCTTTACAAAAAAGATTGGTACTTGCACTAGCATGTTTTTTGTTTTCTTGTATATAAATACTTAGCACAGATTTTAGCGGAGTTTGGTGTTGTTTGGTATCAGGCTGGAGCAGAGGGCACCAGGTTGGGGTTTCAGTTCAGACAGTCCAAGCCAACCACTGCGACATGCTTCCACCCGACCACAATTAAGACATTGTGTTTAGAAATGCCTTGGAGCAGCTAATAAAATGAGCATTGATGTGTTTTTGCAGCAGTCTAACTAAGGGAAGACAGGGCTGTTTGTCACTCTCGCCTGCTGCACAGAGTCTCACTATCTGGCTATCTCTTTCTGCCTCTCTAATGCCTAAAATAGCCAGAGCCACTCCATTCAGCACCAGAGGCAATTTAGGAACCACAACTCAATCTGCCTCTGTGTATCTGAGTGTGTGTGTGTGCCTTATTTTTTGAGTCCTGTTCATTGATAGACAGAAAGAAGTCCTTCCAGAGAGTTCATCACATTTAAATTTTCAATGATCAGAAGAAGCATGCACTTATGAGCAAGGGTGGAAGTAAATTACAACTACTCACATTACTGTAACTGAGTCATTTTTTTGAGGTACTTCTGTGAGTATTTTTTCAAGACTGTAATTGTGACCTTACGTATCTGCAAAGACCCCTCTGCCTGTATTTCCTTATTTTCTCATTATTTTAACATGCTCCGGATGCTTTACTAACTTAAAACGTCGGTATTTTATGTAGTGCACAGTAAAAACAAAAAAGTTGAGAAGACTCAAAATTTCAGGCCACTTTCTGAAATAGATTTTTTTGTTTTGAGCCCAACTTACACACCTATTTTTTTTAAAAAGTTTTCTTCTTATTTTAAATTGCAAAAATTTAATTTTCAAGCGCCCAAATGATGACAAATCAGGTCCACAGTTCACTGTGAACAAATCTGAATTTTTTTTTTTTTTTTTGGCAGTTTCTAAAACTCAAAGATTCAAGTTTATCTAAAGAAGAAATGTAAATGATCTCAACAAAAGGTTATAAGCTGGCAAAACTTTAGTTTATTTCAGAGTTTGAGTTTGATTCACAACTCAAAAATCTAGTGAAGGCTGTTTCCTTGCTCTTAACTCTTTTTTTTTTTACAGTGTGGTAACTCAATCAGCTATCTTTCTAGTGGGTGTATGAACAGTTCAGACAAATCCTACTGATTCTTCCTTTAAATATGCATCATACTGTTACTACATCTAAAATCATAATTCGGGTTAGGCTTAACATTTGAGTTAGTATCAAAACCTTTCATGTGCATTTTTGCAGGCTGTCCAATTCAAACAAGCCAGTGAAAACCGTCGAGTGAATGCCTGCTACTGATAATGCGTGAAGCATCAATGGTTAAAAAGTAACTAATACTCTGAGTAGTTTTTGAGGAGAATACTTTGTACTTTTATTTAAGTATGTATGTTTTTTCAGTACTCTTATCAAGGCTTTTCAGTGATTAACCATTCACTGCTACTATGAATCCTGCCTGTGTTTGACCCATATAGTCTGGACTATCTATGGAGGGTTTTCGGATATATACTGTAACCAACACTGTAGTGGCCATATTGAAGGTCCACAGAGGGTGTAAACAGCCGATTGGGTTTCTAAACACATCATTTATCCATATCGAGACAGGCCCTTTTCACAGAAGACATGTTGACATGTTACAGCATGAAAAGCACAGGTGTAAATAAAATGAGGTAGGAAGGATTCCATTCAGCTGCTTCAGTGTCAGGGTCGTGGTACTGTGGCTGCTGGCTCACTGTCAGACTGTCATGACTGACTGGGACGCTTGAAGAGAACAGAGCCATCGTTAATATTATTAGTAACACCTGTGCTTTTCCTTCTATGCCAAGACTAAATGTCTGCTGTGAAAAAGGCCTGTATACATGTTCATGTTCGTTGGTTTACCAACGTGTTATTTTTGACAGGAAACTCAGGAATCAGGAACTAAATAGTTTGAAGTAGTTGATGTAATTTGTGATAAACTTCTTTAATAATTGCTAAAAGGAAAGAGTGAAATAATAAATCAGGTCAGATACTAAAAAACAGTGAATCTCATCTACAGTGGAAACTAAAACCCTGGCTCTCCTCTCCAGATGTTGAAGTGTCATTGAGCAAGTTACTGAACCCCAAAATGCTTCCAATAATTAGGCCAGTGCCTTGCGTGATAGCTCTGCTGGTATTGATATATGTGTGTGTGTGCATATACGTTCATGGATGAATGAGAGGCAAAATGTCAAGTGCTTTGGGTAAAAGGCTGTATAAATCTATTTACCATTCACCAGTGATATGAAAAAGTCAGCGGGTGTCCAGTTCAGTGACCTCAGGCTTGAATCGTTGCTTTTTGCCGATGGTGGAGTTTGGCTGGCCATATCGATCTATTGCTTCCAGTGTTGTGTGTTACAGAGGTTATAACCACAGTAGAAACAGTAGTGTCTGAGTGCCTAGTTGTGTTTGTGTTGCACGTTGTGTTGACTATCCAGTAGTTCATTTAGAGCCTTTTCAGACCTGGTTTTAACATCTGTCATGCATCCGATCACAAGACAGTTCTGAGTACCTGAGTTCACTCCTGGCGTTACAGTGCATCTCCAGAGGCTTCTTATGATCGGATCTAACTTCCCTGCTCTGTATGCAAATAAACACTCGGGCTGTTTTCTCAGCTGAACGTCCACTACTGTCCATTTGGACATTTATTTGTTCCTTTTTTTAGTTCAGCACCACACTGAACCCCTATGTCAACCTACATGAGCCTCATATTTTTCCTGCACTTTGTAAGCATCCCAGCACAAGAGCTCTGTGGTGAACTGGGATTTTATAACTGAACTATGGGCATGACACACACCTCACCTTTTCTATGTAGAAATTCAGTCTTTTGCATTAAATGCCAAATTTTCAAAAAGGCATGAATGATGAAGAATCCAGCATACCTGTTTTACTTCTCCCACTTTTTGCAAATAATCACGTTTGCAAAATGTATAAACTGATGCAGGGCTTTTTCCATGAAGAAAGACACAAAATAATAATTAAGAACTGCCAAATTTACAAGAAGGGCCAAATAATTAAGAATCTGTCATAGAAAGTGTTTCACATATAGTTTATTAAGTTCCTCTTAAGTCAGCAGCTCTCAAAATAGCATATTTTTATGGAGTTTGGGGTTACAAGTGTGTTTGCAAACATCTGCTGCAGGTAAGAGGGCCCATATGTAATTTGCGTTACAGTAAAACAAATAATGCACTTACAGGACATCACTTAAGTAGGTGGTGCTTCATTGTGGCCCAGGACACACTGCGCCCACACCGCTGACAGAATGTGGTCACATGCAGCCCAGACCACCTCTGAATGCGGTCTGAGTGATCAAGTGCGTCCTGAGTACAGATCAGATCCCTCAGGACATACGTTAATACCAGGGTTCGAATTACACAATGTCTTTCGGGGGAGCCCTATTGTCTTGTGAAGGCCCAAACTTGCCTCATTTGAAACAGTCAACTGATGCTCTGTGGCGCACTGGAGGCTTCAGATTTGAACCACCGAACCAGCAGTACTTTGGGAAAGGTGCTAATTTATGTACAGCAAGCACAAGTTTGTATGATTTACTGATACCCTGATTAACTTCTATTCCATCACATGGAATAGATAAGTTACATAAAGCAGGAGGGCTATTGGTACATGCTGCTGCTTCATGAGTTGGCTGGCATAGAAAACTGGAAAAGCCACTCTGGACATCTGATTTCATCTTTCATTCCTTTTAGCAGGTACTACGGTCTGAACAAAAAGCTCCAAAATCTCAACAGGGTTCAGAGTAGGGGGTCAAGGCAGTTTGATGCACCTCATAATGCTTTTGGTGCTCATCAAGCCGTTAAAACAATAGTTATTTCAAAACAGATGATTTCAGTGGTTGGAGCCTTAATGCAGGATGCTACCAGAAATGTGTAAAAACAACTGTTTGTTTGGCTTTAGTGAAGTAAACCAATATGTTCAACACAGGTGTTGGTAGAAGATTACGTTGTGATTGTTGGTCACTAAAATTAGTATTTTATTGAGGTTAAATGAAGAATGTTATTTTGTGCTGTTTCTCCAAGAGAGGAAACAGAAAATAGGTTCTTGCGTCACAGTAAGCTGCATGTGAAATGACAAATTGCTTCCTAATTTTACTGAATGAAGCAACACTCACGCGACAACAATCTTTCCCCACACAACCCTGGTCTTGGGGTTACACTGCCCTGCATGTTTAAGATGTTTTCTCCTTCCAGCACGCCTGATTGAAATGATCAGCTCATCATCAAGCCTCTGCAGGTCTGTTTTTGGATATGGCATCCATAGCTAGCTTAGGGAGACTAATAGGTATATTCTGCAAAAATTTCCTAAAAAAACAATGTATAGACTCACATTACATTATCCCTTTCATTACTTATGACCCACTAGAAGTGTGTGGTGGTGGGTCTATCTGCAGATACTCTGCCCTCTGCCTGTGTTTCCTTATTTTTTCTCTCTGTTTTGCTGTGCTCAGAATGTTTCACCAACCCAAAATGTTGGTATATGACAGAGGAAAAACGCACAGAGCCATAGGCTATGACATTCATTTTTGTTGTAAAATATTAAAATATACTAATACATAATAACAAGTATTATCCATTTCCATGTGATTTTTTTGTCCAAGCTACAGGGAGCCAGTAGAGAAGGGCTAAGGAGCTGCATGCGGCTCCAGAGCAGGTTGCTGACTCCCAGTGTAGAATTTTTTTCATCCAACTGTTGGCAAGACAGCATATTTCCCAAAATATCAGAATATTGCTTAACAGCTAAAAGCAAAAGAACAGAGGATTATGTTCAACATGCAGGGCAGTGGGTCCCAAAGAACAGGATTGGGAAACACTGACTTTGTTTTTCATTATAATGGACATTTCTCACAGCAGCCATATTGATTTGAAACAGTAGTGTAAACATGGGTGTTACCAATGATACTGGTCCTGTACCATTTAGTGTAGCAGCACCCTGACTGTTTGATCTGAATGTAACAGGACCCTAATTAGTATCATTGGTAACACCCGTGTTTACACTACTATTCATGTCAAAATGGCTGCTGTGAAAAGGTTTGTTGAACAGCTGATACTGCAGTTGACCTCCATAATGGTGCCAGATATTAAACCATTTGTGGCGTAACTGCATGGACTTCATGCTTGATCAGGTTCTCAACCATGCCAAATGACAGTGTATGTGTGTGCTGCATTTACAGTGAACATTTTGGCTAGTGTTTTTAGGGAATTATGAGTATTTTGTTGATGAGAAAAAACACTCTGAATGATTTGATTATATAAAACACCCTTTCAACTCTGCCAGCAGTCCTTCAGTGTGACAAATGATGAGTTTTAACATGTGAAACAGAAACATTACTTATCCTTGTGAGGCCACGATTAGCCTACTTTTAATGGTTTGTGGACTAGTAAAACCCCTACTGTGTTTTGCAGGGTTTGCATGTGTGTGTGCGTGTGTGTGTGTGTTTGTGTGTGTCTAATCCAAGCTTTAGAGAATGTGTCCCTGCTCAGTCTGTCTGCATGCAAGCAGAGATTACTTCACATGATCTAGGACAGGTGTATAGAATACTGTGGATTAGTGTACAGTATATATTTTGAGTGTGTGTCTGTGTGTGTGTGGACAGTGGACAATGTGCTGTGTGTGTGCCATAGAGACAGAGAGAGAAGGCAACATTGAGATTAAAAGTGTATCTGTATGTGTGTGTGCCTCTGTGTGTCTGTGTGTTCCTATCCCAGATTACCCTAAATTTATCTTTCAACTGCCGACTGACTATCTGACATGACATCATCACCAGTGACATTGCCAGTGACATCACGGGCGATAACACAGGATGTCCTTTTTCTGATTGCTATTTTAATCTTTTGGCTGCAGAATTTGGAGGATTTGATAACAAAATGATTTCAGAGGGGATCACTGCTTGCCAGCTGATATGCTGAAGTCATGTATTTTCTTTTTTCAGATATATTAAACCAAACTAAAGTCTTTATCTTAACAATATTGGCAGTATTCTACTGTATTTTATTCTAATAGTCTAAACTAATCTCACTAAAGATTTAGATAAACTTGATTTCTGAAGCTTTCTGACTAAATATGCAAAGACAAGATTTTGTTAGATCTAGATTAGGTTAAACCTCTGTTGTGAGTCCTTGTATGTTTGTGTCTGTGTGGTATTGATAGGAGATTAAACTGTGATCAGTGTGTTGTTCAGTGAGATGGGTGGCTTGATCATGTTACAAGCTGCTGTCATCAGTAGCTGTTAAACAGAGTGCTTCTTTTCCCCTCACAGACATCTCAGTGGGTCTCTTATCACCTGACATTAACATATGCTGTATCCTGAAAGCTTCGAGTTAATTAGATTAAATTTACAATCTGCAGCTCGTTTATATGATGTTATCCAGGCCAAATTGCCTTAAACCTGCTGGAATTAAATGGCCTGTTCCTGATTGGATTTTCTTCAGTTTCTTTTGATCTATGTTGCTTGGAGACAGAAGGGTTTACACTCTATTAATGTATCTGCAAGTGGTTTATTTGAGTCAATCTTGATTGTCTTTGTGTTTTCACCTGCATTTTCCACTTTTATCTAAATGTGATCACTCTGATTAGCCAGGTTGCTTCTTGTTCTTCCCTGTTGAATTACTCAGTCCTGCTTCTGCCGAGAAAAGAGTGTGACTGAGGAATTCAACAGGAGTTGTTGTTGACAGTGTGTTGATTGATTAGTTAACTGATGGTTAGCTAAGTTATCGGATCCCAGTCAGTAATTAGTGAGAAATACTTCATCCATCCATGTTCCTGAAATGTTAAGGTTGTTGCCTTGGTCCAGACCTTTGAATCCACCCACTCTACCAAAATGACTGATTTATCCAGCATCATGACACGAAACAGTGGTTTCTTGCTTAAAAGGCAATCGATCCAATGAGCAGGACTAACACTTAACCAATCAGCGACGCTGTCAAGCTGTTGTCAAGTGTTGTCACGCTGTGCATCGTATACGTTGGTTTCTATTGATTGGTTAGGGAAATTGGTTAGAGTGGACGCTATGTCAGGTTGTCTGTTATCAGGCAAGTAAGGTGGTAAACGTTAAGACATTTTTATACAATTTTACATGTTTGTTTCTTTGGTTGCAGGTGATCCTGACAGTTTACCTCAATGACACCCAGCAGATGCTAACTGAGGTCCCAGTTACTCCGGCAACCAGAGTGGTCGACGTGGTCGAATACTGCAAAGAAGCTGGCGAGGGAGAGTGTCACCTAGCTGAAGTATGGAATGGCCATGGTGAGTCTATCCATCCATCCATCTATCCATCCATCCATCCCAACCATTTGTCTCCAAATTGGGTGAATTTGAATTTTTCCATAAAACTGAGGGGTTAGGGTTAGGGTCCTTTATGAGCTGAGACAATTCTCCCATTTCTTAAGCCAAACAAACCATTTACAAAGCCACTGGATCATCTGAAAAATGCATTAGCGTAAAGCTGAAAACATGGCTGTTTTTCTTAGTTTGTGAAAAGTTGACATTTTGGAGATAAGTGGACAGCGATGAATTACCAGATTAGTAAAAGCACATTTTGAATTCATTTAAAACAATTAAAACAAGGTAGCAGTCATAAAAGACAGGACTAGAATAAATAAGAGAGGTCAAGTAAGACCATCAGAGAGAGACCTTTTAAAAAGTGTCCATCTATGCAGACGATCAACTATTATATATATAATATAATAAATTACATGGTGTTACATGAGCATCGGCCTTGTAGCATAGGCTCTCTGGAGCAGTTCATCTAAAGCATCAACATGGTGGTCCCGATCCTAACTACGGGGTTGCCAGAGCTTTATGGTTGGGGGGGGGGGGGTCTCAAGGCCTTCTTTGATGTGAGAAAAAAAAATCTTTCTCAGCATTTCATTCATTTCTGTGAACGAAACTAAATGAAATTGTTTGTTTTTTTTCAGTATTTTTAAATCTCATAAGATAAGGGTATGGTCGACACACAAGAACGCAACCCATATTCAATAACGAAAGAGCTAATAGAACAGTGGTCAAGCATCAGGGAGAAGAGAACACTAGATTTGTCAAAAAAGATGACCTGTAAGTATGTATGACAAACAAACAAAGAAATGTTGTAAACACACGGAGAATTGTACACAAAGTTCCTAAAAATATTAGAAACTCATCTCTGATACAATATTCACAGGAAATAATCTGCTTAGTATCCAAATGGTTAAATTTCAGACAAATTTTCTGCAGTTATTGCGTTCACTATTTGGGTTAATTGTACAGTTTTTTATATTTCGCAGCCAGACCTGTATTTTTACACACACATGCACACAGACATAAATCATCACCATGTCCGACACTAATATAATTACTATTGAACCCCTCTTGACAGCCCTTTGAGCATTAGAGTATTTACATGATTATAATCTGGAATTATCTGACAGGATAATCACGGTGAGACTCTGGCCTACATCATTTGCTTTGAAGCTAATTGTAAACAGAGTAAGACCTATATCATAGTTACAGTGTGTGAAATCAATAGAGTGCTAACTGCCTGCTGTACACCATTGTAAACTTGAATGGACCAGTCCATCACACGCAGACACACTGAGAGCTGCTGTGTCCATTAAAGCATGTCCTACATTCATTCAATCATAGTGATCCACATAACCGCACAGAGTGTTTGTGTAGCACTGCGGTGTGACTGAGCGGTCAGACAGGCTATAAATGGCTCTAATACTATACTGTTTCTTCGAGGGTGACACTGTGAGGCAGCACATAATAAATGGTGTTGTGTCAAAGTGTTGCTGTGTGACGAGAAGCCGTGCCTCAAGGCCACCACTGGCCTCACCGCTGGTGTGTGTGTGTGGTCGCCAAGCTCTTGTCTATTATTAGCTACAGACTGATTGATTTTATTGGGAGAATGTTGCTGCTGGGTTTTTGTAAACACTATAATTCCCCGACCTTTCTTCCTTTTCAGTTTTCCTGCTTTAATCATATAAATGCGCAGATATTTACACGTTACCAAAGAGTTTAAGTTGATGATACAAAGTATTAATAAAACAAATACATTTTCAGCCCTTACAAAAACCATTTCACACCTAAATTTTTAAAAAACAAAACAAAACATCATTTCAAACATTTGAGAACAATTTCGGGTGTCCAATTTTGTTTTAGTATTTTTTGTGAGGTGGGTTAACCCTTTGTTGTCTACTTTTTGATTATGGATTAAGCCTATATGAAACGGAATAAAACATAATTTTAAGCTTTGCAGGGTTTAGAAAACCACCTAATTTTTTTTATTTCCCCTTTAAAACTACAGCGTGTGATGTTTAAACTGGGTGAAATATACAAATCAAGGCTCTGTGTTTGTTATTGCTGCATCAGTACATCACATGGAAACATCCTGTTTCTCTTGTGTATCCTTTTTATACACATTTTTATTAACTTATGATCATTAACTTCTGAACTTACTAGCCACAATACTGATATAAATTTAAATGCAGCTAATTCTGCAAGCTAGGTCAGGCAGTCAACTTGAGCTGCACTGTTGCTAGACACATGTGACATACCTCTATCTCCATAATAATGTGCCAAATGCACCCTCTCAAGTTTACGGTCTATTTAAACTGCAAAAATTTCCCATTCCTGCCTCTGCCTGTCCATGCCACCACTGCTCTGTATCAGTATTGCTGCCTGTGCTTTCAGCCCCACCGCCGATCTATCATCCGCCTGCAGGCTGTGGCAGTGGTTTAAGATATTGGCTCATCACTCTCCAATATCTCTATGTAAACATATCTGCAGGGAGTAATGAGGTCGGAGCTTAGACACCAAACTCTAACATTTTATACTGAATTATTTTAAGATTTTATTACAATATGATACTAATATAATTCAATGGCAAAAAAGAAGGAATTCCAAATGATTATTTCAGACAAAATTATTGATGTCAACTGTGTAGTTAAATAGGACTTCATGACAATGTATGTAATTGTAACTGAATGTATGTAATGATCTCATTTATGAACCTTTTCCTTCTGGTTTCTCTGGATAAATCGTCTCACCCTGTAATATCCTGGCTAACGTTTCCTCCTCTCTGTCCTTCCTCAGAGCGAGTTCTCCCTCTAGAGTTGTTACTGTTGGATCTTCTCCAGCAGTGGGGAGCCAGGAGGCCGAGGTCAGCTTCTACCTCAGACACTGCCCCTCCTGGACACAAGGTACGGCAAAACAAACACGCATACACGTTGATTCCACCCAAACTTCTTATATCAGATTGAAATATGTAACAATTTTGTTTCTGAGCATCAAACACATGCAGAAAACACAGAAACACAGAGAGCCAGTGGTGTGTGTGAGGTTTAGAGGTGAGGTCAGGGGCTTGGTCGGTAATTAGCCAGATAAGATGATTAGAGTTACATAACGTGGACAGAGCAAATGTGAAGGGGAGGGGGGGACAGAGACAAGGACAGAAAAATGTGCGGTCCACTGCACAAATGTCAGATGATTTTCTGCCAAAATAGCTGTTTGAATTCCTCGGTGCTTCAGAGAATATGATTGTGAACTCAAGTTCATCAACATTAAAATATGTACTGTATGTACCACAGCTTAACTAAAACAGCCATGGCAAATGGTCATCTTTTCTCTGTTCAAAGAAGAATATCTGCATGATTGTGTAATATTTGTACATGTTACTGCCCACAGTGTACAGCAGCAGGGTTTCTGCTTTAATACTGTCCCTGCATTGTAGCGCTGGTGTGTTTTTGTGTCTGTGTGTGCTCCCTGCAGGGACAGGACAACCTCACCACCTGCTGGTGCATTCCCTTTTCTGCCCCCATTCATTAAAAACATCATTACCATTCATTAGAATCGCATTATTATCATATGCTTGTGAACTGTGAATATTATTCTGAATAATAAATTAATCATAACACTTTTTTTTTTCAACTTGGCTGAGTCATAGAAGCCATAAATGCTTCACCATGTGCGTGTTTTGATTGTTTATTATAATGTCTGAGCTTTACTATCTGTATCTAAACATTTGTTTAGACCTTTATGTTACATCTGTCCTCATTTCTGTCAAATGTTCTGGCAGTAATGAGCAGATTTTGGTTTCTATTCCTGTCATTTTCCATCCAGTCACAGTTCATATGGCAGCAGATCTGTAATGGGTTTAGGAGCAGCAGGATAAGATCTAGAGGAAGATAAAAAGAAAAAGAGCAGCGGTTCACTTGGCCGCCTGCTGTGGAGAGAGGAGACTGCCCCCCCCCCCGTTTCCAGCAGCAGAATGTAATACAGATGTGGCTTTGATAGGAGTGATTGCCAGCCTGCATACAGCTGTCAGTACATTTGAATTTAGAGGTGGTCACATCATCAGTGGTTATGAGGGACTGGCTCGTTTGCTGCCAACTTGTTTTTGGCTCTTCACCTGTTCTCATAAAGCAGCGTCTTAAAGTAGCCAACAGTTCTCCAAAGAGCAGAGCAACACATCATCCTAATGGATTACCTTCTCTCAGGCTAATTTACAGTGGTGTGAACATGAGTCACGTGACTTGGATTCGGGTCAGACTTGTGTCACAAATTTGATGAGTTTAGGCTTGACTTGATAAAATCAAAAAAGACTTGCAAATTGGCTTGGACTTTAACACCAGTGACTCGTGACGTCAATCAGTCTTGAGCCTTTTCACTTGAAAGGACTTGATACTCTCCCCCAAGCCCAAAGATTAAAACAAATGTTCATGTTTATGTTTAAAAAAGTTTTCCCTTCATTTCCTGGATCAACTAACATTAAAGATATTCAATCCAGCCAATCCAGCATCATCCAATCAAGTTTCTGGAGAGAACCATTAAAAACTAACATATGTTACTGAAGGCCAGTTGGAAAAAATGACACTGGAGGTAATTCTGTTCATGTTCAAAAACAAAAAATGAATTGGAGTATGCAAAATGTCAAACAGAGACGCACCAACTTCCACATTCGACATTTGAAGTCGAGGCTCCGTTGTTAAAATGTCAGTACAGAGGAGACTCCAAAGCATGGCACTTTGGACTTGTTGTTCTTGACTTGGAAATTTCAAAAACTATCTTCTCTCATATTATCATCAAGAATATGAAAGCAAAAGCAGTTTAACCTCAGTAAAGTCCCACAAAACTTACTACTAATGTGCATGAAACATACTATAAAGATAACAGTGCAAAGTATGTTTCAAAATGTGAATTCACAATTAACAAAATATGGTGGCTGCACTCTGCAAAGCTACAGGATTTTTGTTACGGAGCTGGGACTCGCTCTCACACATTTAATTACTCAGATCAGATCAGATTAAGACTACTCTGTAGATCACAGGTTAACGCTATTAAATCTTAAATTAAAGATTTTAATTAAAGAATGAATCTTTTTAAACATGTGACAGATTTTAACAGTTTTAAATGATTTTCCTCATGAATGCTGCTTATGAATCCATTAATCTTTTTAACCTCATCACAGCTTTAAACATCATGTTATACCATAAATTCACTATATTTTTAACTTAGACTTTGACTTTATTATTTATTTTTAAGTTTTCACACAAAACAATGACTTCAGCTTTACAAATTAAACACCATCTGCCCTCTGTGGTTTATTAAAGGTGCCTTTTTGAGTTTGCACACATCACCTTCCTCTTAGAAGCTTGCACCGCTCTCCTCCACCACCAAATAATCAGCCCTGTAATGGAGAGTGAAATGTTCTTATTGGGATGGAGCAGAGGTAATTAATTAGTCATAAGTGAATCCTGGCTCACCATAGCTAATTATGATCTATTTTCTCCCTGCATCCATAAATTAATGTTGATTATTTTAGCACACTGTTTTAACTGTCATAGTGTGGAAGGTTCTCTGTTCAATCCACTGTAATTAAATACGTGCTAAATTGAATGTAAGTGCTGTTTAAAGTTCTCTGTTGATTGTAAAATACCATTTTATCTGCTCAACTGGGTGTTAAGAACTGCATTAACTGCTCTATTGACTGGAGGTGAGACTTGGAGCTGGCTGGGATTAGCCCAGATTGGACCTGTCTGGTCTAAGTAGAATTAAAACCAATGATGCTATTTATAGATTACACACAAAGCAAAGGATGGGGCAGGGAATAGATAGAATATGATGGGGGAGATTCCACTTTATTCACTCATAATTCAATGTGTTGGCATTTCTTTTAAATTTTCTTTAAAATGTTTTTGATCTTGTGTTACATATAGCCTGTGCAGAATCAGTCTTACTGCAGCACCGTGTCCTCTGTGTTTTAGTGCTCTTACAACAGGCAAGGTGCCAACAACATCTTCTGCATCCTTAGTAGGAATAAGAACGACTGAGTGTAAATAAGGACAGTGCTAACAAGGATACACACACACACTTTTAACACCAGAAAACAGTAAAATATTGAAACAAGAACATGAATGTTATTCAAAATATCAAATATTTACACACAACATGACAGCAAGTGAAAGATAGTAAAAGGCATCCATCTCAATATCATAGTTTCATACCACATGAAAATTTGAAATTGTGATGGTAATAGTGTTTTTTTTATTTATCTGCAGTGTAATGGAAGAGAAAGTGAATTTTCACTAAAGCTGATGTTGCCTGTTCATTTATCTTTGATATAACACACTCACACACATTCACACACACACACACATTTAGTGAATAATTAAGGCCAAGACCCACTCTCCCTGTACATCAGTGTGTATGTGTCAGTCACATGTTCAGCAGGCTACCCGGCCAAAAGACTCATCTCCCCCGTCCCTTTCATTTTTCTTTCCTTCAATATCTCTGCTCAGATCTCTTTTCATTGTTCATTTATATGCAGGAAGTCAGCAGCCTTTGGAGCAGAGTTGGACCACAGAAGCAACAGAGGGTGCTAATGACAGGGTAGGTGGACACACACACACACACACACACTGGAGCTGGGCTGGGCTCAGGGTACAGGACAGGCTGTGTTATGCATCTCTAATTAGCTCAGTCTCAACATCCAGGATCTATTGTGCATGGTGCATATAAAACCTTGACACTACAGCATATAATGACATCGTTTAAAGCTTCAGTTCACCTCCAGCACAGACAGAACACTTCTGTGGTCCGTGGGGAAGGTGGGACTGAGTACACACAACTGCAGGATGTGTGCATAGAAACAATCCCAATGTTTGTTTACAATAACTTCTGAGTATAAAAACCTCAATTATTTCATAACAGCAAATGTTGAATGTTTTCTTTTCATCATGATAATGTAAATATCTCATTCATCTTAGGTTGGGGAGCTAATTTACATGCTGTGCCCCAGAGTTTACACAAAACCAGCAGTTAGTCCAACCAATGGTGACGTGTCGCTGTTGGATGGTTCATCAAAGACACTATCAAAGCAAAACAGTACATAAAATAAGCACAGCAGGAACCGTGTTATCTATATATCTTTAAACGTTACAGTGAAAATGACAACAGAAAACAAGTTCGCCAATTTTACATATCTCTGCAATTCAAATAAACGTTGCCAGTTGTCTGCCTTGAAGTGACTGCTCTGTTAGTGCAGTGTCACAGTGATTCATTCTCTACACACACACATGTACTGTGTACAGTTTACAGTGCTGTAGCACATGAGCAAGAACACGTACAAATACTATTGTACCCCTAAACCTTCATGTCCATTTTAGCCTTCCAAAAAACAATATTAATTAAATAGTTCAAAATTTTTGATAATACTGTATGCTTTTTCGCTTTTTTGCGTGAGTTGGATAAAAGGATGGGTTCCACATTCATACCTGCGCCTTAAATGTAAAGCTACAACAAAGAGATGGTTAGCCAGGCTTAGCATAAAGACTGAGTACTGAGGGAAACAGCTAGCCTGTCTCTGTCTAAAGGTGAAAAACACCTGCCTTTGAAGTCACCCCCCAGTAAATACACAACCTGTTGATTCTACACCTCAGTTTTTGTATGGATGAGACAAACAAAGGAGTTTTTCCTTGCTACCATTGCCAAGTGCATGCTCATGGTGTGAGTTGAACTGGTGGACTGAGTGAATGGTTTTTTTTACCTTTTCCTCTTTTTCCCAAAATACCGAAATATTACGTAAAGTGTTACAACTACAAGCTTAATGTTAGAGATTATTTGTCACTAATAAAAATTCAGTCCAGTCCCCCACCAGACAATGGCGTTTGGATCTTTAAATATCCTTAAACAAGGCTCATTTAATTTACGGAAGTCAAATTAAACATTAAGCATGTTTTGTTGTGTGAGAGTGTGAGTATTCACATTTACAATAAAAAGTGTGCGCACATTTGTGTGTGTTTGTCTGTGTGTAGTCTAGAGGATTAGCCTGCGGATTAGTGACAGTGATGATTATAGTTCTCTACCAGTAAGAACCATGTGAAAACACACACACACCACACACACACTCTCACACACCCACACACACACACGTCACGTATGTACCCCATACATACATACGGTAATATTTGCTGTATATATTTTAAAAGACAGATAAAAAGACATCATTTTGGAATCAGCCTTTTGTCATTAGCCTGACTATAACTGCCATTAGCTAACCATGTTTTGTTTTGCTAGCTAATTCTATCCTATTATCTTCCCTCCAAATATTGAGTCACATAGTAAAAAGAGCAGCTGACCTCATGTTAGCAGTGTTTTATTTGTCACTAACAGCTATTTTCAACCATGTTGGCTTTTGTTTTTGATCCCAGACTAGACACCAGCTTTATACATGTTGGCTAGGCCTCGGTTAGCCAGTCACCAGCCATGTGTGTGCGAGTGTATTTGTGTTGGTCAGTCTGTTGGTTAGTCAGCCACTGTCTACGTGTATATAGGGGTGTGTGTGTGTGTGTGTGTGTGTGTGTGTGCGCCTGTGTTGGTCAGTCAGTGAAGGTAGGATTAGCTTGGTCCCATGACATAACCAGGCTAAGAGGATTGTTAGCTAGCCAAACAGCTCCTCCTCCTCCTCCTTCCTCTTCTCTTCCTCTCACCTCGCGCACTCCTTCACAGTCATCTTGAGGTGCTCGTCTTTCTTCGTCCTCTACCTTTTGCACTCTGTTTTCGAGCAGAAACAAAGAGTTTGAGGCAAGACAGGAGCGTGGGGGTGAGTTCTGGAAATCTGTTTCTTTTCTGTGGGTGTTTGTATGAGTGTGTGAGTGAGCACATGAGCGAAGCACAAAAAAGCTCAAAAAAGTGTGTTTTTGCTTTACACTTTTTATCCACCTTACACTCTTTCGGCTTCTCCTCACATCAGCTTCTCATACATAAGGGAACAACTGAAAAACTGGGAATAAGAGTGGAAGTAGAGGTGACTTTGAAATGTGTTTTTCGGTGTGTGTAAGTGTGCTTTACTTTCTTTTCCCTTTAAGTTTCTCAAAGTTTTGCTTTGACTTTATTCACAATCCAAGCTACACTCACGCACACACAAAACACACTCACACACATAGACAAACTGCCTGACAAGCACTATATCTATGTGTCATGTGTCAGGGTGGGTCTCTTGCCATGTGTTTCTGAGTGTGTGTGCGCGTTGGTGTCACAGAATCAGAGCACAGAGTGGGTTTAGGTCAGAGTGGTCTGCTACGCCTTTTGAAAACTGGACGCTATGTGCAGGCAAGGTGTGGCCTCACTGGCCATGTGTGTTTGGTCCTGACAGTGTTATTTTGTCTATGTGTGTCTGAGTGTGTGTTACCTTTAGGGATGCATGACTCCCAAGTCAGGGTGTGACTCTGGCCTCTATATAATCATATCCAAAACCTCTCTCTCTCACACACACACACACACACACCCACAGAATGATGTAAACATGACAGGGCTGACAGTTGTGTGTGTGTTTGTGAGATGAGGACATTTTTTTTAGTTTACAGCAGTTTTAAATTTGTCATTCATTCATCTTCTCAATACTAATGTCATTACTCATTGCAGCAACATTTGTTTTTAATATAACTTAAACAACTGAGAAATTCAGGATAAGTCAGTCTTCCTGCTTAGCTTTAAACATGAAACCAGATTGTGTTGATGTCATTCTTTTACTCCAAAAAAGTAGTAGCTATACTTTTCACTTTTTTATAGCCGCAGAATTTCGGTTCAGAGTGAAATATCTTCATAGACTGCCTTGACTTTTTACACAGGTATTCATGGTCCCTAAAGGATGAATCCCAATTATGTGGTTACCATGTTATCATCTACACCACCTTTGAGTAAAATTTAAAATTTGTCCAAATGACAGATTTTAGAGCCAGCTGTCTCTGTGACAGCTGATCAATAGAGATGGCAGGCTGGTGGCTTAGGATGGAAAATGCATCATGTTTTTACAGACCACTAACGTAACACACCTGGTATAAAATAGTGTCTGGTATTTAACGGTAAACAGCAGAAAGTTTATATATACTAACATCACTAATATCCAGGATGAGGGTGACTTCTGTGCCTTTGGTGACTTCCAGAGCTAACTGTGCGTAGCTCTCAGAGAGTGTTAGCTACCAGTTTTTGCCATTTCTTAGTGGAATACCATGTGCCATGTAGCTAGCTAGAGTGTCAAAGTTTTGCCACATACAGATCTACCTCTAAAAAGTAATTTTAGTGGTTTCCAGCAAATTGTTTGTAAAAGGGAAACCTGTCTAGGACATTTAAACTAAGATGGCAGCTAAGATGGTCAATATTATTCCTGCTAACCCTAAGCATGTTAGCAATGTCTTGTTATTAGCTGAACATGGCGAGCTGCAGTGTCACTGTTCTGACAAACCGTTTTTGAAACCCCAAACACCTGAAAAACGTCCCACTGGATCGAAAGCTAAGTTGTCTTGAAGTCCGTTATGCTAAAAACAAGCACCCATTGCTCCGAAAGCCCATTGCTGAAGTTTGTCTTCAACAGTAATAGCCTATTATTATTAAGGGCAAAATCCCTTCGGATTCAGCACCATGGACAGGGCCAGCAGTCACTCAACTAACAGCTTCAGGGAGAGTGTGTGTTTTCGGAGCAATAGGCCTTCGGAGCAGTGGTTTGGGTTAAAAAAAAAGTGTGTTAGTTATGTCAGCTGACTTACGTATGCAAGTTTGGAGCAATGGGCATTTTTTGGGTGGGATAACAGGCTGTCAGACCAATGGGCTTTCAATCCAAGGTGGTATTTTTGGAACAATGGGCTGGTGGAACAATGGACAGTCCCCCATGAGGATTAACATTTTGCTCAAAGTACTGTTGTACTGAAGCTCATGTTCACAGAACTGTTGGCATGACTGTCGACTCCTAGTCTTGTTTAATGATCTCTTATCTTCATATTAATCATATTATAACTTGAAAAAAAACAAACAAACAAAACAAGCTGAGGTGGGTTTTCGGATGACTTGATATCTTTACTGTAATATTATGGAAGTATTTTACACACCTCTTGCTGCCCAATACTGGTGTGTTTCAGACAGTGAAGAGGAGCTCTGTTTTCCTCTGGTGTGTGTGTGGGCTGGATCAGTCAAACAGTCCTATTCCAACATTCCCTCCTTCTCTTCCCCAAGACAGCGTCCTATAAACCTCGCCCCTGAGCTCAGACCGACCACGGGGACTGTCACACGTTTCGAGTTAACACACGCACACGCACACACACATTATTGTTGATCCAACTGCGTGAACCAACCCTCCCAGCTGTGCATGCAAGCACTGCTGAGGGATTTATTAAGAAGTTAGGTGTGTATTTTGTGTGTGTGTTTGTGTGCTCTTGACCAAGCACACATGTCAGGGGTTGTGTTGACATAAATTAAGATGAATATTTTCACTGTATATAATCACCAGAAATGCCTCTGAGGGTTATATGATAGTCTTCAGGGACATCGGCAGGCTTCAGTCACTAAATGTAATAGAAGTTAAGTATGATAAAGTTTTGTGTCTTTTTTTGCTGCTAAATTCTGCTGTCGGTGTTCATTGTTTTGCCAAAGGACACTCTCTGGACTTGGGACACATGTCTGTTGATGGACAAGCTGTCTGTGTTGGGGTTCAATGATGTGACCTTTCTGTTGCAGGATGGTACCCAGCAGGCCACCCTGCTGTGTGAATGTTAGCGGCTGGAGCGGTTCTGATAACACAGGTTTCCCCTTCGGTCCGGCCAGGGCTGCAGGAATGTCTGAAGGCTGTTATTGTAGATTAGGAGGAATATTTTTACTGGAGGCGTACAGCAGATGGGAAGGGGATGGGTTTCACTGCTGATGGGACCTGTGATCAGAACAACGTGTCTATGTGTGTGTGCTAGCATATGTGTGCATAACTCTGAGAACATACACACTGTTGGGAAACGTAATACTCGCACACTGAGAAGGTCAAATATCCCCCATGTGCTTCAGATTATAACCATGATCAGAACATATGTGAAACAGCCACAAAGACCAGCAAGCAGCAACAACATGAGCTGGTTGTGGTTCACATTATAATTTAGTTCTGAATGATTGCTTGTTAGCAGCTTCCTCCGTTTTTCTAGTTCTGTCGAAATGACTTAAACTTTTAAAGTGCCAAAACAGTGCCTGAACTGAAGCACAAAATCATCAGTGACATTAAAGAATGGCTTTTCCATTGCTAAGGCCTAACTATCAACAGTTTAAAGTATACTTAAATATATCAAAACACTTGTGTAATAAATAAAACCTAACCAAACTACAAATAATTTAATAAGACTGAATAACAGTTACAGTACTAATAACAGCAAAATAAATATTGTATTCTTGATATGCTGCAGACTTCATCTTCAAACTTCAACAATTCTTTTGCAGAACTATCGTCATATTTGCCAACCTCAGAAAAGGCTGCAGTCATCATCATCAGTCTTCCCATCATAGATATAAATGTTGGCACACTGCCAGCAGATGTTCTTGGCATGGGGTCACACAAGCAGTTGAGCATGCATCCCTCTGGTTTCAAGTGTATCCCCGCACATCACATTTTGCTTTTTTTGAAGAGGGTTAATATGCTTAATGGGAGATGGAAACATTTTTCCAAAATAAGTTCTAACATAGCAGATTAATTAAACTAACTAAACTAACTTAACTAAAATTGATTTAATTTACATGTCCTATCAGCTGTTTCCACTCCACCAGGCTCCTCATTGCTCCCGTGGCTCTATGATACATCCACATCTGCTTTATACAAATCTGATGTAACCCTCCTCACATGAGGCTAATACATGAAACTAAGAGAAATAAAAATGTTTCCGTCATGCTCTCTACATTGTTTTTCACTGCTTGAGATTTGAATGGTGATCTTTTAATTATGTAATCTTGTTGTGCCCTCTTCTTCTGCAATGGCATTATGGTTTTCTGACTGGAGAAATGGCACCACCCACTACTTATCTCAATGAATAATCTCATAACGATGGATGGAAACATGCATTTGTGTGTATTTTCTTTTGCAGACTAGCCATATTCTGCATATTACTTTGTCTTCATCTTGAAAAAACCCTCACAGCAAACCATTTTCCACACACTGCGTGTATGACATCACTTCCACTAAGAGACAGGAGAGAGTTTTCTGAATACCGTTATGTATTTAAACCACACTGATGGCACTGAGAATTTGCTACGGAAAAGCCTGTAAGCAGCTCTACCAGTGTTGCCAGATTTGACTTCAACAAATAGGCCAATCAGAGCCTTGAACATGCCCCAGTTGTCAAAAAAGTAGGCCAAATTTTTATTCGTTCATTATTTTCTAATTTTTGCTTTGGTTTGGAGAGGATTTTCTTTGTCCTTTGTGAAGTGAGATATAAAGATATTCTTTTAGAAAACACTCATGCCCATTTGTCACAACTATGCATCTTCATGACCACTATTGGTTATGCCCGGTGGTTCTAGGAAGGAATTTGGCTGAATATGGGTGTGAGAAAAGACATGTGCCTCGGGTCTTCTGTTTTCTTAGTAGGCTTCAGTGTTTAGATAAACCCAAAACCACGGTTACTTGGTCACGGTTTTATTGGACACAATAAAGTCTTCCTTTAAATGAACAAATGGAAGCTTTCATAAGGCTTTTGTCAGAGCTATTTTAATGGAACGGAAGACAAATTAAAATGACATGAGGTTTTATCGTTCATCCATCCTCTGTGTAACTGAATGTTGCGCGGTCGAGTCTGTCCAACTCAGTGCCCTGGCAATCCCAGAATACATTTAATCTTAATGACATGGTTAAGGTCCAGATTTTGATAAATTAGATTAATGCAATGATTACATCCTGTTGTGAAGTGAGTTTGGAACCAAAAAGTTAGAAAGTAGCTGAAGCTAAATTTAATTAATAGAGATGTGAAGTCCCTCTCCTTCTGGTGGACCATCATAGGACCTTCAGAAAAAATGGTAATATAATAATATTGACCCAGTTTGAAAAGTGCCATGAATTACACATATGATATTTGTCCTTTTAAAAGATAAGTTTGTAAGTCAGCAAAGTTGCTCAGCGTGTTCAGACTTGTAGGGGCCTATTTAGACACAAGGGCATTTAGGGCGTGTCCAACTCCACTCTGCTATTCAAACGATGCATAATCTGGGTGAAAAGCAATGTGCAGAGGGATGTTTTTAGTTTAGTTTTTATTAATCATAGATGTGTTTGGGCGTAACATGCAATCAGAACATCATCTCCCATTTCCTTTGTGAGAGCCAGGTGCGCCTGGCTGAGGCACACTGCCATTTAAATGATAGATTCAGCAAGTTGGAGAAGCTAATGGAGACGCTGAAATGAGCCACTAGGAGTGATGCACTGTGTTTAACATGCTGATCAGGCGGGCCGGGTCATAAAAATTACATATAAAATTAACATTATGATTAATAACGGATGGGCTGCAGGTGGGTGAAATAGGATGGAATGTGTTGCCTGTCCTAACTGTGTGTGTGTGTGTGTGTGTCTGTGCACTTTACGGACAATCCGAGGCACAGAAGGATGACTGCTGTGACGTTAGAGCACACATAGAAACATTACTACTGTACATTAATTATTGGAAGCAGCCTCTCTGATCATTAAAGTTTTGTTTCCATGTGTGCGTCATGACACTGCAGCAAATATTATTCATGATGCAGTAAAACTAAAATCTATAGTTATAAACAGACAGCTCAGAGGAAATAATTTTTTTAGACAGCTCTGATAAAAATCAGGATTTATACGGCTGCTTTACAATTTTCACTGGACATTAATTAACATCAGATCCTGACGTTCCTGTTGGATTTAAACAGTCAGTGAAGTTGAAGATCCATGTGGAAATTGGCAGTGTTTCTCTCAGTTTCAAACAGTTTCATTCCTATTTCACCCACCTGCAATCATCTGCTGTTTATCAGAATGTTAATTTTTATGACCCGTGGATTAACTGCAGTGCCTTAGAAGCAGAGTATATGCATGTTGTGAACCCACCTATACAGTTGCAGCTTACTGTCTGAATAATGTGTCCTTTAAATAGCAGGAAAATGCATTAACTTTAGACCAGGTTTTTTTTGGTCAGTGGCGCAGTCGCTAGCAGCGCAGCAGCAATGTGCCTAACAGCATCTTGTTTTAAGACCAACACACCCCTGGGCGCACAGATGGACACAAGAACATT
Organism: Lutjanus argentimaculatus; assembly: GCA_034769285.1. Taxonomy (NCBI): domain Eukaryota; kingdom Metazoa; phylum Chordata; class Actinopteri; order Lutjaniformes; family Lutjanidae; genus Lutjanus; species Lutjanus argentimaculatus. The sequence continues at coordinate 36,336,338 of JAWZSL010000003.1, forward strand.
TGCTTCTCACACAATGTGGACACCGAAGAAAATGGCAACTGCGTCAGTCAGAAAATAGCACTGATAACTGCGCTGCGCTGTGCGCTGCTTTGCACCAGGCAGAAGATAGATCCATAGTGATTTTCACCTCCTTTCTGTAGAACCTTGTTTCCCAAGGAGAACCTGGTATCTTTTTGTTCCAACTCTGAACCAGCTTTTTTGGGTTTCAAACCAATTTATTGCTCAAAATGGTTCAAAATTAGGTTTGCAAACCAGAATGTTGCTGGCTCCATGTTGGTGCTAAAGGCCTAATGGAGAACACTGGAAGGAGAGGAACTTCTCCTCTCTATAGACTGAATGGAAATACAATTCTAACACTATAAATACTAATAGTGAATAGCCATTGTGCAAAGTTATAAATCATTCAGATGTCAACAGTCCATGATGTGCAGGAAAGACAATGATGATTTTGATGTGTTTTCCTCATTTTTAGTGCTGTTGGTCAAATAAATACAACAGTTTCTGCAAAATTTGAATGTTTTTCCTTTGATGAGCTGCCAGATTTCCCAAAAAATATTTTTAAAGTCAAAGTTTTAATGAACATTAATGTCATTTTATAGTGTAAATACTGTATTAAAGGCCTGAGTCCAAATCTAAAGGGAACTTGAAAAGTTGATTTGTTCAAACATCAGCTTCAGCCTTAAAAGCTTAATGAATATTAATAAAATGTCATTAAATTTCAATACTATTGCCACTAATAATATGTTATATTTAATTATAAAATCACAATGAACCTCTTTTAATAGTCCTGTGTTTGCAAATGTCCAGCCAACACACACAAAGCCCACTCAGCCACGGATGCCCTCACACAGAACAGCAGCACTGGCAGAAAACTGTGTGTGTGTCTTTATCTGTGTGAGACAGATGTGTGTCGGGAAAATGTGTGACGCAGCAGTTAAGTCACATGTGTGAGTGTGTGTGTGTTGCAGAGAGTGAAAAAGAGAGAACCAGAGGAAAAAGAGGAGGACAATATGATGCACCAGGAGTCAGCTGTTACTCTAGTGTTTGTGTCTGTGCACGCACATGCAAGTCGTGCACACGTGTGTGTGTGTGTGTGTGTGTGTGTTGCTGGGCGCGTCTGGCAGGAATGTGTGCCACGAGACCACCGTGCATGCTGCCTCGGCCGTTAATCTGCCATCATCATCGCCATCATCATCATCTTCCTCATAACACACATCTGGAGCCGGAGACAGAGGTTGATTGAGAGCGGTTATAGTGCCCCATCAGGCTGTGGTGCAGTGATTTCCCTTCTGAGAGAAAGTGGGAGAAAGAAAGAGGGAGGCGTGAGGGGGGGAGAAGAGGGGATGTCGCTGCAGCAAAAAGCCTGCTGCAGAGAGGGATGACAAGGAAGGAGAGGAAGAGAGATGAAGGGATGCAGATAGAGAAAGAGACAGAGGATTAAGAAAGATGGAAACAGAAGGGTAGAGGGAGATCTAGAGAGATGAAGAGAGGCGTATGAAGAGAACAGTACTGATAAAGAAAGATGGAAGGATGGAAAGAAAGAGCAAAGTGTTAGAAAAGGATGGAGGTGATGATTTTAGAGGTTTCCATGTTTGTTTACTGTAGTAATTGAATGCAGTGCCACATTAGTGGGCTTTACACGTCATATGAGAACACACCAATACTGGAGAGAGTGTATGAGAGAGAAAGAGGTGCGGGGGGGTTGGAGGGAGGGAGCGTGGGCAGAGCGATAGAGGGAAGAGAGTGCTGTAAATCACAGCACATCACCGGGCGGACGAGAGAGAAAGTTGTGATAAGGATCGCTCTCGTTTCCTCAAGCTTTCCTCTTTCAAGCCTCTGGCAGCATTTTTCTATCTGAAGCCATTAAAGGTTCCGCTGTTTTCACTGAGCGGCTGTGAGGATGGAGTGGAATGAGGTGGATTTGGTGCAGGAATTCACTGTTGAAGGACAATGCAGCAAAATTAAAGTCCGCTCCTGCAGGATCACATGGGACAGCCTGCAGGTAAATACAGCACAGCGGGAGGCTGATAGAAACTGCATGTTAATGTAAGCTGGGGGGCAAACAGCAGCGGCAGCGCAGGCTGCAGGATGTTGTACAGAGTGCTTAACAGCGTGAGCAGCAGAATACATGACGCTGATTTTAAGTGTTCGGCGAACTAGTAACTTTTCAGTAGCTGTAGGATGCATGTCATCATTAAAAAGACAGACAGTAGCTAGAGGATATAAACTTTATTGACAGATAATCCCAGGACAGCAATGTCTCACCACTGGCTACACTGTTTTGACTGATAAGAGATCTTTAGTCCAACTGATGGAAATCTTTCACATCAAGGCTTTTAAGCAAGCAAGTGACCAAGACTGTCGAGGATATTTATGATGAAAATGTATGTATCTGCTTTACAAAAATGTTTGATTGGTTGATGACGAAGCTGTTTCTGGTGGCCAGTAATGTAGTTTTGAAAGCTCCAAGAAACAAGGATTTATTAGTTGGAGTTTGAGACTCAGGTTCAGAAGAGGATTCGACTAAATTGTGTTTACTCACTTTTTAAAATAAATCTTTTTAGCGCAAGTTTATAGAAGCAAAAAAGCACAGCCTTTCTGACATTCTCACATGATCATTTCAAGCTGTGCAACTTCAAGAACTTGATTTTAAATGTGTTTTTAGGCTTTGCAAATTTAAATATGTGACACAAATGACAGAAAATTGTGTCCAATATCTAGGAAGAACTGTATTTAAGTTGCTCAAATTCAAGTGGTAATTTTTGGATCAAAAAATCAAGATGGTTAAACAAATGAGGTTGCTGAAATTGTAATGTAATTGGACACCAGACACCAAAATTTAAGGTGTAAATAAACTTTTAAAGACCTGGGCTACCAAGGAGTGCTCTGACGTTTGTCCGATCAGGTTACACTCTGTCTGTCATGTGAGCTAAGAAAAAAGAAACTGAGATGAGTTATAACGAAACGCAGACACTAATATTAGAACGCCATAAATTCAGTTAAAATCTTAACATTAAAGGTCCAGTGTGTAAGTATGTTTGCATTTGTGCATAATCACCTGAAATAAGAATTGTAGTGTTTTCATTACCTTAGCTGATTATAGAATTAAAAATATTGTGGCCTTTCTTTGTGTCGATACAGCTACATCTACAAAAAATGAAAGAACACCCCCCCACCCCCTTAGTTTACTCGCTTAGATTTGCTCAATTCTTGGATGCGTGTGGGATCATGATTACGTTATTTGATCCCACAGACATTCAAAAACTGAGATTAGCCTATGGCTGTTTGATGTAAGTTCAGAAGACACCAAATGCTTAGAAAAGGTCTGTCCAGTGGCATGTATTAGTTTCTCACCATGCGAGAGTGGGAAAAGTAGTAAAATCCAATGATGTGATTTCCTTTTGATAACTAAGAACTAATGCAATATTTTTCATTTCCATCCCCTGAAACTGTCCGCCCTACTGGGCAGGCCCACTTCGAAAACTGCCCTATAATGATCACTGTCAGGAGTTCCTGTTTTACTAATCTCTATTTCTGCATCGCTGCGTACAAAGATCATAATCAAACTGGCACTGCGTGGGCTCCTTTAAGGTGACACTACTGGACCTGAGTGCATTAGCAGGAGATCAGTTTGTATCTGCAGACTCTTCATAATGCACATCAGAATGAGGATCTGCAGAATCCCACAGGTCAGCAGTTAGCTAATGACATGTGGCACCACTGACTGGAAAACCAGAGTAATGTGCATAATGTCACCATCTCAAACATGATGTAGTCTGCATTACGTTGAAAAACTGCGTGTCTGCATTATGTTTTCAAGAATTATGTAAGTTGGCCTGAAGGCAGTGATGCCGTCTATAGCACAGTGTGGCTATCAGTGTCATTAATCACTGGTACTGATAGCATAGAGCTAATGGTGGCAGAGTTAGAGCTTCCACTCTCTGAGTCGCTATATGGACGATGGGTTTAATTTATTTCACTGATTTCATATCTAAGAATTGCCATAACCCTCGGGGCTCAGTAGAGACTAATGGACTTTTTCATCAGCTCCTCCCTGAGTCATGGCACTAAAGTCCCCTTTGAGATATGAGAAGTTTTTTTTTTCAACATTTAACCAAATTGAAGCCTGCAATCCTTGGTCGTTTTGAGACCATTTATCTCTCATCTCTGGAAGAAATTGAGTTTTGAATGAAGTCCCCCTGATGTTGTTCAAGCCCTTAAACTTTAAGGCCTAGACCCCTTAAGTCCCAGTGACTACAGGCCTCTATAAATATCTCCAGCTTCCATCTTCAACTCTTTCAGAGCCCAGTACAGACAGCTGAAGTAACAAACCAAGTTTATCAAGGTTTTGATGAAAGTTCTGTTTTGGAGGTCAATTTACCCAAATTAAAGAAAACAGTTTTACTTTTAGTGCAAAATAAAATATCTTGACAGGGTGTGAGTCTTATTTCTGGGGCATTATTTTTAGATGAAAAAGTTTTTATGTGATTTTCAAATGTATTGTTTCATTGCACCACATACTAAATGTCAGTGTATTGGAGGGTTGCCAGTGGACTGTTATGGAGACAGGAAAAAATACAAAAATAAATAAGATACTCCTATCTCTTAGTGTAGCCATTTGCAGACAGGCCATTTAAATTGACTGACCACCTCACATTCAGAGGTGGAAAACAGTTAAAGAAGCACTACAACTCATTATTATTATTAGTCATGCTCATTTCTCTTGCTTTCTACCATCACTAATAGAAACAGCTACTTAAAAAAAAAAACTCTGGGGTTCCTCAAGGTTTCCTTTTAGGCCCCTTCCCATTTCTATATACTACTTTAGTTGTTTGTTGATTATTTCTGTCAATCATTTTTTTCAATTAATCAGTGAATTGTTTGACCTATAAATTGTCAGAAAATAGTGAAAAAAGTTGATCACTGTTTCTCAAAGCCAGAGGTGACATCCTTAAATGTCTTGTTTTGTCCACAACTCAAAGATATTCAGTCTACTGTCAGAGAAGACTAATGAAAGCAGAAAATATTCACATTTGAAATCAGTGAATTTGAGCATTATTTCTGTTTTTAAAAAAGGGTCATTTAATTGCCAGAATAGTTGACAATTAATCGATTAATCGACCAGTTGTTGCAGCTCTGCTCAGCACCACAGGCAATCCAATACAACAGCATCAATAAGAAGTCCTGTAGTTTGAACTACTGGCTTTATATGTCTGACTGTTTAATCGGGCTATGTTTGACAGCCAAACATAGATGTTGATATATACAGATACACTGTAGGTGATTGACCTTCTTATCCTGAAATCCATCATTTTGTTCATTTATATACCTTTAGTGATTAAAGACAGATGAAAAAGCTCTTACAGTCAAACAGCGCCATCATCCTAAAAACAGTTTACACTCTTCCACTTTGTATAACAATCATAATAATGAGTCTCATAATGACTCCTAAAATGGCAGATACTTGCATTTTAGGTGGCATTCATTTATCAGTGTCACTCTGGATTGGAAGTCAAATCAAACTGTAAGCCTGTTTGAGGTCATTTGGTTGTGCAGTAGTAGTATGTTTTAATCTCATTTAGCAACTACATTTTTGTAGCTTTGGTCTCATTTTGAGTCAGCCTCAAATGTAGAGAACTGTAGTAAATGTAGTGAACTAACACATCATGCAATAAACTATTCTGATAATTTTACATCATACTAAGTCATTCACACGTTTTTGCTGACAGTTAAGGCACGATGTGGTAGTCTACTATTCTACTGTATTGTATTCTACTCTACAACAACAATTAGTCGATTAGTCAGTTTTTTGGTTGGACAAAAAAAAAAAAGACTTTGGAAGATGTTACTTTGGGCTCAGGGAAAATTATGATGAGCAGTTTCACAGTTTTTTGGCATTTTATAAACCAAGTGATTCATCGGTTAAATCATGAAAATAACTGTCAAATTAATCAATTATAAAAACAAGAGTAGAGAGAGCAGTGTAGAGCTGCATGTTTACAGTATGTTTTATGGTGTAAATTTGTAGTCACACGTTTAGAAAGTAGCCCAAACATGTTTTGTGGAGGGTCACTCTTTTTTGCATTGTCTGGCTGTGCTGCATACTGAAAATCAGCGTACCAGACCAGGTGCAGAGTGTGTGTGTGTGTGTGTGTGGGTGTCCATGAATGAACATACACAATAGCAGGATGTGGCTGGGCAGAAATCTTCCACTGTTGTCTGCTAAAGGCATTTCTATCCCCTCACCCCACCCAAAGCCAACCCCCCTTTACACACATTACAATCATAGAAATTTTTGTTCTGAAGAACATCCTCCAAACACATAACAAGTTGTTCTGGTGTGTGCCTGGGTCGATAAAACAATAAAATATGGGACAAATGATCAGCATGATGAGATTTTTTTTCCAGCTGATGTTGATGTTTGTGTGAGAAGATAGGATTCTGACTATTTCCCCCTGAACCAATCCTATAATTCTGTCACTCTGCCAAGGCCACCAGCTGCTAGCCTAATAACATTTCTGTAGCCCGCTGAAGGTGCTCTATGACCTAAAGTGTGAGGTGATATGTGTGCAGCTGTGCGCTGTAGCCTAGCATTTATCTCCTGTCACTGTTTTCATCTTGTCAGTCCTGAGCTCAGTGGTGTGTAATGGATGGAAACAGTGATTACAGATACACAGGGGAAAACTCTATGGACATACTGTAATAATATATGTAACATTATGTGTGTGTTCTTGTGTGTATGTAGGTTCCCCGTGTGGAGCTGACCCTCTCTGAGCTCCAGGAAATGGCCACAAGACAACAGCAACAAATAGAGGCTCAGCAACAGATGTTGGTCGCCAAGGTAACTCACGCACGCACACACACACACACACTCACACGGAGCTGTTGGATGGATTGCCTGTCAGTTAGTGTAAGGTTATCTACATTAGAGTCTGTCTGAAAAGGTCGGCTTTGAGGCCCCAGGAGCTACAGCCTTGGAGGAATTCTTGTGTGTGTGTGTGTGTGTGTGTGTGTGTGTGTGTGTGTGTGTGTGTGTGTGTGTGTGTGTGTGTGTGTGTGTGTGTGTGTGTAGGGATCAGGGCTCATACGTCTTCCTTGGAAACAGGACATGTGATCCAGGTCAGGGTTTAAGGACAGGCAGGAAAGAACAACTGCAACTGTGAGTCAATAGAGCACTGTTCACCTCCAGGTTTTCTGTGTAACAACTAATATATCGGCTGACCAATATTAGCAGCCTGATATTAGAGCTTGACTGATACTTGATTTTTATGGCTAATGCTGATACCAATAATTAGGAAGTTAAAAAAAGAACATCAATGTCAATTTATCAGCCAATATTCTTCATACAGAATATAATACACAGAGTGCAAGGGAGACAGGACATTTTACAGTTTAACACTCATCTTTATCATCAAAAACGACATTGGGGCACTGACAGAATAAACTCTTACTGATATTTTTAATAATTTTACATAACTGTAAATGAAAAACACAAATTTATGCATGTATGTGTATATATCTTGAATTAAGAAAAATGATCAGAAGAATCAGAAAATGCTGCCTAAAAAGCTTCATATTGTCTCATATCGGACACCATATATACCAGTATAGGCGATGATAGAAACACCAATACCGGGCCAATAATATCAGTTGGCCAATTTATCAGTCAGGCTCTAATGAGGCTGATATGAAAACCTTCTTGATGTTAATCATTAATCAATTCATCACCATTAAGAATTAAACCAATTACAAATGTATTTATTGATAATCACTAGTCTTGAAATTGCAGTGATTGCATCTCATTTGACATTGTTTTGTCTGGTGGAGCCATTTGTTGAGTAGGGAAACTTAAACTTACACTTAGTATGAGAAAAAAAGAGAAATCAGTGTGTGTTTTGTGTCTTATTATTTATTGATGATTAATTGATTAATCAATTGTTATGGGTTATTGGTTAAAGAAAATGCACAAAATCTGCAACTGTAAGATAAACTGTAAAATATCCTACCTTTCTCACATTCTGTGTGTTATATTCTGTATAATGAATATCAGCTAATATTTAGATATCTGAATTTAGGATCGGCTCTCGTTACAACACTATGTGGGTGTGTGAGAGAGACACACATCCTGGTTGTCCCCACATTAGGAAGTGTCCTTTGAGTTGACAGGAAATGAGGTCATCAGGGAGTCACAGCTGCTGGGAAGCTGAACCAGAGTTGTACTCCAGGAAAGAGTCTGAAAGGCGAGCCAAGAAAGAAAAAAAAAATTCTGATTCTTTTAATTTGTTAAAGTCTCTCCATATATTTGATAAAGTGTCTGCTTAGTCTAAAGTGACTAAAAATGCTTTCAGCAGGGAACCGTTTTCAACCACCAGCTTTGATTTGGCCAATTTGGGTTTTTCAAGGCTGACTGTGGCTCTGATGTTTTTATCTGGCAACTTTCTGCTGATATTCAGCACTTTTAAAAGCAGCAATTTCCCTACTACATGACAGGGATGAAGTGTTTCCTTCCAGTGTGCAAGTGTTGAAGTATTTCCTTATCTTGCAGTTTCCATCCTCTTTACATTAATATAATACAACATGGATTGATGACTTCCAGGACAGAGAGAGTCCTAAACACAGCTACTGGCACCTACTACATGCACTTGAAACAAGCTACTGTTATGTAATGTGTTATTAGTGCGTGTGTGTGAATGTGTGAATGTGTATGTGTGTGTTTCCAGTGAATGATGGGAGGCTTCTTGCCAACATTCCATTTCCCTCTTCCTCTGTGTGTGTGTGTGTGAGTGTGTGTGTGTGTGAGTGTGTGTGTGTGTGTGTGTGTGTGTGTGTGTGTATGTGTGTGTGTGTGTGTGTGTGTGTGTTTTGTGTATTGAGAGAGACACACAGGTCAGCTGTACTACGTGCCAGCACGATACAGGGAGAGGTGTAAACTGCCTCAGTCAGCATCACACACGACAGACTCTCCTCTCTCTCTCTCTGTCCGTTTATTGCTCCTCTCCAGGATTTTTGCTATATTATTTTTGCTATTTCATACCCGTATTAGTAAATATTTTTAAAGTTTTACCTGACATGGTGAAAAGGTGGCAAGGTGATACTGTATGATAGTATGATAAAGTATGATAAAGTTTGACATTTTCAGTGTTATATATGGATGTCAAGGTGCTAATAAGGGCTCATTAAGACAATACTGCATGTTATTCACCTCAGAGCTTGTCTGTCATCACTGTATTTGCCTTAAATATCACTGCTTCAGCATGGTGTTAAATCATGAGCAAATAGGCTTAAGTGATGCTTATGAGACATAATAGACCTTTTTTCATGGCAGCCATACTGACATGAAATAGCAGAGTAAACACAAGTGTTACCAACAATACTAATTCAGGTTCTGTTCCATTTAGTGTAGCAGAACCTCTTCCAGCAAGCTAACAAGCACAGTAGCAGCACCATGGCTTGGTTTGACATAAATGGAACAGAATGTAATGAAAAAAGGTCTATGAAGTTCAGTATTTAGCCTTTCAATAGCTGTGTTAACATCCCTGCACACCCACACTGGTGTTTTCAGTTATTGGCTTGTTAGAGCCCTACTCAGGTTGAGGGTGGGTGGAGCTATGATGGGAATTACATGACATCACAAAGGAAAAGCACAGGTGAAACAAATTGTTACAGATGGCTGAGTTCCCTCAAGTGTGTCAGTAAGCTACGACAGTGAGCCAGCATGCACAGTACCAGAACTCTGAAACTCACTCACGCAAATGTATTTGTTTTTAATGTCATCAATTACACTCGTACTGGTTCTGCTATGAAAAAAACACCTTTGTGCCTGGATTATGGGTGCACAGGGGCTGTGATAACTTTTCTAACTGCAAAAATATGCAGAGGGAAATTGGTGTTGTGCCTTATCATTCTTAAAACAGTACAAACCAATAAATGGTAGTTGTATAAATTTGTGATAAATTGCTGATCACTAGGAAATAATGCTTTTAACCCAAACCCAGCATGTGCCACTTGCAATGGCAGTATTCCTATTTTCTTTCGTGTTTTTTTTTTTTTTTTTTTTTGCAGCATTGTTATCAGCCAGTATAAATTAGAAAATAAGAATGAAAGAAATGTCAACTTGATGAATGTGAAGATGCTGAAACACAATAATCCTAAGTGTGTGATCAGGAGCCAGACAAAAAAGTAACAAACTGATAGCAGTGGACTGGGCTGGCCCCTGTACCCGTAGGTATTATTTATCTATTACTCTAGTAAGGAGTTGACTTAGAAAATAGGTTTTCACTGCCTTTAAGTGGCACCATTTGTGATAGAGGATAAGAGGAGAAGGAGGTGGCCTTGTCCGTTTTGAGTTTTGAGCTAGTTATTACAGGTGGTAACAAACAAACACACAAAAATAAAGTGTTTTATGCAGAGAGAAATGTTTTTAGCAACTATGCAACTTTGTGCTAACTGAAAATGTATCTGGTAATGAATGAAAATCTCAAAATGTTTTATTTCCTCACATTTTTTTTTCCTTCTAGGAGCAGAGACTGAGGTACCTTCACCAGGGAGGCAGAGCTAACCAGGCACAGACACAGGTGGGGTCCATATGTATGCCTGTCTGTCTGTCTTCTATCAGTCTTTAAAAAATCTTCAGTATAACGCACGAGAACATATTTAAGGTTGAGACCCTTTGTGTTACATACTCAGTCATGACTCTTTTGCAGGCTAACCCAGAGGTTAGCTTCACATAGATTTACTGGTCAAAACCCCACTACAAAATGCCTTTACTATAATCAATATAGTTGACTAACTGCCATCTGTTAATTCAATATGTATAATTTGAGTATTATTGTTTATTCAACTCAAGTTATGGAAACACATATATTTATTTTCGTCACCTTTCAAAAGCTGAGTGAAAATTAGATGAAAATGCAAATGGATGCTTAGCTTGTGTCTTCTCTCTTCTCCCTTGTTTAGTCAGAGGCTGAGAAACTGCAGCGGCTGAAGGAGCGGGTGGAGACTCAGGAAGCCAAGCTGAAGAAGATCCGAGCCATGAGAGGCAAGTGGACTACAGTAAACTGATCAACGGGAACCTCTGTAAGCCTGAACATGCTTAGTGCACTGCAGATGATGACTGTGGATTACAGGCAGTACAACTTATGACTACACATTAATAGTATATTAGTAAATAGTGACAAAGTCGTGCAGCTACATTATGGTGAAGCCTGTGCAAAAATGCATTTAGCTTAGTTATGAAAATAATAATTAAAAATGTATGTTTAAAGTGCTTTCCTAGACCCAAAGCACCAACAGACAATGATGAATGAACTTTGTATGTTAACATGAGGTGATGAGAGACCATGAAACAGAACAGTAATCTAGAGGTGATGTTAAAGATAACACATGGACCAATTTTTCAGCAACAGGTGGTGGCAAGAGCAATCTTATTTTTGCAGTAAGAGCATTAAGTTTTGGTGATGTTATTCATATGTGAGGAGAGGAGAGGATGGAGAGACTGGAGTATTATCAATAGTTAGGTTTAGATTGCTTGCTTTATTTATAGTAGAGACAGGTCCTAACAGAATAGTTGACTTTTAAAAACCTTTGCTCAAGCATGCAGAGAGGTGGAGTCAGTGAGTCATATTAGGCTTAGTTGATTTGTGTATCATCTGCAGAGAAGTGAAATCCTAGTCCATATTTCCTAATGATATGACTAGCAGCATGTAAATGCAAAATAGCAGTGGACCCATAACAGAGCCTTGTGGGACTGTGTTGAGCTTAAAGGTGACCATTTGAACTTAAATGTCATGGTCACTGTGTCTTTTCCAAAAGTAGCGGGAGCGAGAAGCTAAGAAATTACAATATCTGATGTAGACCAAATGTCTTTAACTCTGGTAAGTTTTGATGTACAACATAACTCCCCGCCCTCTTCTGGTTCTCCAGCTGCAGAGATCGACCATGTCAGCAGCCTGTTTCAGGAGAAGCAGGCAGAGCTGCAGTCTGCTGTGGTCCGAGTCGATCAGGTAACGTGGGGGGCTGAGTGGGGTCATAACAGTCAAAATCAAGCAAAAGAGCTGTTAATATAAGTTCTTTCTACATGGTTTTACCAGTTGACCCAGCAGTTGGAGGATTTGAGGAGAGGACGCCTTCAGCTACACTCTGCACCAGCTCAAGGGGCACCCACCGGGTCCCATGGTACACCCACGGGTCAGAAGGGATCACCACTGTCTGGTCCTGCAGCCCTGGAACTGAGGAAACTCTACCAGGAGCTGCAGGTAAATTACACTTCCTCATAATCTCCTTCGTTCGACAAATGAACATATTCAAGTTCTTTTGGATGGAAATGGTCACAAAATTGAGTGTATAAGACTTGTAACTCTGTGTTTCAGGCTCGTAACCGTCATAACCTGGAGCAGAGCAGCAAGTTGGCCCAGAGCAAAGAGCTGCTGAACAAGAGGAACGCCCAGGTGACGGTGATGGATCAGCGCATCGGAGATCTGAGAGAACGACTGCATAAGAAGAGAGCAGAAGTACACAACTTAACTCTTATCATAGTTTGTTTGTCACTGTAAACCCCAATGTGTCCATGACACTACATCTTAGTCCTCACAAATGGTATAAAAACTTTATCTTACTTGACACAAACACTGTAAAAGCGATACAGCCAATAGTCCCATCTTAAGTTACTAATGTTAGCTAAACACTAGCTAACTAGGTAGCTAAACTGTGTCAATTGTTAGCTCACTAAATATGTCTGATAGCTGTCTGATAGTTTGCAAAACGCTAGCCAACTAGCTAGATGATCTACGCCAATTGTTAGCTAACTTAACATGACTATATATATATATATGGCACTTTCACAGGTCCCCAGCAACATCTTTTAAGCATCTTCAAAATGTTTTTCAACATAGACAAGCCTAGCACATAGCATATTCAGGAACTCAGGAAAGAGTTCACCAAGGTTCTAAAAGGGGGCAGGAGGTCAGTTAGTCCAAGACCAATTAACAACACATATATTGTGCATTTAGCATATATTATGAAAGCTGATTTAACAAAAAAAATATTGTAGTAATATGTACTTAATGTTAATTATGATCAATCAAACAAATAATCTGTGCTCACTAAACGTAACAAAAACACATTTTTACAACAAGAGTTGTACTTGTATGCTGCACACAAAAATGTTTTGCTTTCTTAATATGAAACTGCAGCAATTCCCCGTATTTTTGCCAACTAATTGTCTTGTACACACATTTACATTTTTTTGTAATGTCCATAAGTTTGACTGAACAGTTCTTGGTTCAACTTTATATTTTAAGCTTATTGAACATTGGTTTAATAAAACTCAAATATGACTTTAAACTAATTATTCAACATAAAATCAGCTAATTTACATTTTAAGTTGAAACATTAACAGTTACAGTGCACATTAAAAAAAGTGTTTTCATTTCTCTTTTAAAGTTAGCTTGACATGTACTTTAGGTCTCATTCTGTCCATCTCTGCACCCCCTCAGTTGAGCCGTATGAACGGAGGAGGCCTGTCCTCCCCTCAGACTTCTTCCCATCCAGGCGGGGGAGTTTCGGGTCGAGTAGCGGCTGTCTGCCCCTACATCCAGGTTCCAGCGGAGGGGAGGCAGGAGGCGGGGTACCCCATGCCAGCTGACCCACCACCCAAACCCACCCCGCTCAGCCACATCCGGTCCCTCTCAGGTTAGTGCACTTTTTTTTTTTTTTTTTGTAGATATCTTATGACACTGTTCAGGAGTTAGATCAGTTAGTTTTCTGTCTTTCACTTCAGAGCTGCACCGTCTTCTTACTCTGTCTGGGCTCTAACTTTCTGTCCGTTTCCTTTTCCTGTCTGTTGGATCCTTCTTTTCCTTTCCCTTTATCTGTTGTTGTTGATGTTATCTTAAATGTGATGTGTTCATGTCATTGGTGGTTTTGTGATTATTATTTTGACCCCTTATTCATGTTGTGGTGGTTGTGACTGTTTTGTGACACCGTTATGATGTTATTGTGATGATGTTCGTGTTGATGTTGTTGTCGCTGTTGTGGTTGGTGTCTTGTCATGGTGGGCGTGGCCATACAGAGGAGGACAGGAGTGGCATCAGGAAGCCTCCCAGCCAATGGAAAGTGTCAGATTTAGACATCGTCCTGTCAGAGCCCACTGAGACATGGGAGGGACCTCGGTCCCCTCAGGGGGGCAACAGTAACAACAGTGAGTCCCTGGATGGTGCGAGAGAAACTTACTCACAACTAGCTCCATTGGCGGTAGAATAGCAGCACCTGCTTCCTCACTCCTTCATCTGCACCTTAAGGTGTAGTTCGTCTGTTAATAGTATTTCCTACATGATTCCAACACAAGTGTGTTTTATTTCTCCTTAATCTCAAAACAGACGTTTTCTTAGTTTGAGTCCTGAGCTGGAAAACCACTTTGCAGCGTGTTTGTCTAACTCTGCAGAACAGATGGTCTGGAGAACATAATTGAATCAGCAACAGAAAATGACCTCAAAATGTACGGGTCGTATGTATGAGGACGCAGACATGACATCTGATAGCCAGCAGCTGCTTGCGGTTACGGAGCCCAGCATAAGAAAATAAACTGAGGGCAAACCACAGTCTGGACTGAGACTCATATTCAATTATTCCTTCACATCTTTCTGGCCAGTGTGAGAAGGTCAGTCGCAATAAAAAAAACAAAACATCAGCATCAGCTACAGTTCTAAAGTTAGAATGATAATTTTGGTGCTAAATTTCTGATATCTGTCTCATAAATAAAGCAACTAAGATATAAAGAAGCATGATTTCTGTGATCACAGTCAGAGAAGGAAGGAAGGAGGAGGAAGGAAAGTGGTCGTAACCGATGACTCCTCCCAAAATAAGAGCTCACGGTGAACACAGACGGACCGTGACCAAAACAGCCTCAGACTCAGAGGCCAGTTTGACAACAGGGAATAGGCTACAATACCAAGGTCAAGATTGGCTCCTGGAAACCTGGGGCTAAGTTACTGCTAACTGATCTAAGGGCAGTTAGTGCTTAGCTAAGTTACTTTAGAAACAAATAAAGTTATCTTTCCATCAGGAAGCTCTCTAAATGACCTCGGTGCTGTATTCCCTGTCAGTCTCTGAGGGTGTGTTTCGTCTGCGTTCAGCCATGTTCACTGCCATTGCTGAGCCCACTTCCGTCATCTGCTAACGGCAGCTAACAGTCACAGTTAGCTATTTTAGAAACAAGTAAGCTTAATAAGGCTACATGTCCATCAGGAAACTCTGTAGATAAATTAACCAACTGAAAGTTGAAGCTGAGCAGAGGACATCAGAGGGGAAACCAGAACACATTTTCACCATAAAATATGATTCAGTGTTACCCAAATCATTAAATAAAGTTATAGAGTTGTGCTTTTGTCCAGTGAGGTCCAGCCCCCACAAACACTCCTGCCTGCCCTGGTGAATGGATGTATTCTCCTTCCATGCTTCACTGGACACAAATTTAGTAACACCCCCGAGGGCAGGGTGAGTCATCAACAGTTTTTAATCGCTTTCCAGGAAGACAAACTCTGAAAACCCATTAAAAATACCCAAGAATAAATACAAAATGGGTCAGATACTGTTGTATAGGTGACATACAGTGCATTACATGTTATAAAAACACTTCGAAACATCGATTTTGACTTCATGGGGACTTTAACATGGCACATTATTGAATTTAGTTAATAATCACACTAGCTTTGCTCATTACTGTCAACATCCATCCACGTAGCTAGAATCAGCTTTGTGAACATAACATAGCCTTGTCTTATTAACCACTGACCATGATGTATCAGTCCACTGTCACTCTGCAGTATGCCAGTCAGACACACACCCAGGCTGGAAGTAACAAAACATTTATACTCACTAAGTACTGGGTGTAAGTAAAATGTCTTGAACCAGTACTGATGCAAATCCCATTGTGTTCTTGAATGTCAAAGCAAATGCCACAGCTCTATTTATTGCCCCAGCTTATGTAATGTGGAAAAACACATAGTTGTAAATCATGTCAACGGTGTACTGGACAGGCAGGCACAACAAATGAATGAAAGGAAGTCTGAGGTACGCTAACTTCTAACTATATACAGTGTGTATTCTGCGTGTGTCTGGGTGAGTCAGATAACAAGGGATTTTTGGTAAGGGGGATTTTGGGGTCATGACAGCTGTTGTTGCTGTCATCAGAGAGATTAAGGCTCTCTAACAAATGCTGCCACTGAATATCTATTATACTGTATGAATGCTAATGCAGTATAAGCACAGCACAGTCTGCAGTAATCTTAGAGCAAACAAAAATCACAGCAAGGAATTCCATGCATTCCCAGTAGCATTAGAATACAAGCCAATAATTTATTTATTCACTGAAAATCCTCAGGATTGAGGGAATTGGTTTCATATTCTGCTGACTTAAACTAATATTTGCTACAAAGTGGTAACAGGACCCAAGAGCCAGTTTTCTGAAACAAAAGCTCTCTTTTTGAATGTCCCATACAAATGATCAATAGGAAAGACCGGATGCTTCTTTATTTGGCTAGACAGATACATTTTTGGTCCAGTGGGTGTTCACCAGTGATATGATGGTGCAGCTTGATTGATTACCGCCCATTGTATCAATGCAATTCCAGAGAAAGATTGTTGATATTTGAACTCAATAGCCAAACAAATATACGCTGCTCCGTCTGAAGATTTACAGTCCCTCTCATCATTGAGTGGAGTTAAATGACATGTCTCTCTGCTAAAAGTTAAGTTAGCTTAGCTTAGCATAAAAACTGGAAACAGCTAGTGTGGCTTTGCCAAAAGGTAACAATATCCACCTATCAGCACCTCTCAACCCTGCTAATTAACGTTTGTTTAATCCGTACAAACAGCAAAGTGTAAAAACTCAAATTTTTTTACCATGTTCAGCATCTTCATGGAGTCTTGTCTTGTTATTTAGTAAGCTTTAGAGGTGCTGATGAGAGTTACCTTCAGACAGAGTCAAGGTAGTTCTTTCCCCCTCCTTACTGTCTTATGCTAAGCTATGCTTGCCAGCTTCTGGCAGTAGTTTTATATTTAGCGGACAGATATGAGAGTGGTACTCTTTTTCTCATCTAACTCTTGTCTAGGAAGTGAACAAGCATATTTCCCAAAATGGTGACCTATTGCTTTCATCCCAACCAAATGTAGCGAGACATGTTCATCAGATATTCCACATATAATACAGCAAACATGATGTGTTTCATTGTGTTTTCTGCTTAGTATTTACTGGCTCACAGTTGAGTTTTTGTTTTTTTAAATTAAATGATATTTCACACATTGAATGCTGCCAAGAGGCTTGAGTCATGATCATAGACCTCTTACAATCTTTAACTTGAATTGGAGCCACCCCTTTTGTCTTTCGCATCAGGACGTACTGTGACGGTGCCTGTACTGTACTGTCTTTCCTCTACAATACTGAGTGACTTCTTCTAATCTGGGCTCTCAGGCAGATTGCCAAGTTTCCACCTCGCACAGAGCTGACTGTTTGTTTCCTGTCGTGACTGTTTGCTTCCTGAGGTCAGCAGGTTACAGTCGACGGTTACACAGCACAGCTTACTGACTCCAGGACTCCCAGGTTCAGTAGTTAATCAGTATTAGTCTGGTATGTGCCAAAACAAAACTGTGACGTGGCTGTACCACCGAGAGCTAGGCCAAACGGTTAGGTAACAGTTTAAAATGATACTTTGACAAAGGATGCTGAATTGTAGCCAACTGTAACATGTAGTGGAATTTTTATTTGACTGATGTAGGTTAGCTAGTTAAAAAGCATTTTGCTAACATTAGTTAACTAAAGATGAGAATATATGTTATTTTTATTGGCTCCCCATCAACGTCTTTTAACCATCTTTAAAATTTGTTTTTTTCAACATAGAGGAGCCTAGCACACAGCATACATAAATACAGAAAGTTGAACGAGGTACCAAGCTTGCTCAGCTGTTAGTGGAGTGAAAAAACTATGGGACTTAGGAAGAGTTAATTATGGTATCAGTGTCAGTCTGAAAAAGCCTGCTAGCACCCTACTGTGTGTTCTTCCCTGTCCTTTCAGCTAGTCTCCATTTTATAGGGAAGTAAGGTGAGGTCAAAGTGCTGTGAAACTGTGAAGCATTAAGCTCGGCCGCTGACCTCCAGGATTGTCACTGGTTAATAGGCAACAGTGGATCAAGATTAAGTGACTGACCAGTACAGTGACCTTAGTGCAGCATTGAACTGTGCCCATCGGTTATGTAACACCACCTCTGTGGAGACAGAAGCTGTGGTAAAACTGCTACTTTTCATACCTAGCAGGCTTCGTTTTCAAAGAGCTTTGCATTTCAGCACAGTCGGTCAAGTCTGTTTCAAACCTTCCAGGCAGCAGCTTTGTGTTTATGAGTTTTTCCCATGTTAACCAACAACTGAGTGTAATTATTCTGGTAAAAATAGCAAAACAGCACCCAAAATTCAATTTTGTGACTGCAATTGTCAGTTTGATTGTTTGTTTTTTATTATCAGATACAGGCGTTACCATGACAGCAACTTCACTACCCATAAATTGTGCAGCCAGGCTCATGATCAGGGAGTTTAGTGCCTTTTCTGTTCTACTTACAAGATGCTAAACACATGTTTGCAGTGGAGTGTACACTGTAATCACTAACATGTAGAGTAGTTGTTAAGCAATTCGGCGCTTGTCTTGTTACATTACGGTATTTGTTATGTTGAGGCGAAACAATTCAAAGCCACACTTGTCAGATCAAATTAAAAATAACTTGATGACTCAGAGTCTGTTCCAAATATTACATAATTGTTATGTGGGACTAAATAATGGACCTTGTAGCTCACTTCAGACCACAATCTGACACACTGAACTGCACTGATTGTATGTTGTTTTTAAAGTAAAATACATATATATGGCTAATAATATATTTTTAGTCATTTGTTTTGCCTTGTATGTTTGTATTGCGTCATTTGAGTGGCAAACTGTAAATGACACCTAGTGTCAAAATATTTAGGTCACTATTTAGCAATCTCTTCCCACTCTAAGCAGTATACCATAATGCAGAGGTTATCAGTTTTTTTCAGACCCCTTACAAAACAGAACATCTAGAGGAACCCCTCATGTACGTCCCTTGGAATAATTTGATGTAACCTATTTTTTAAAAACTTCTACTTAAAAACAGCACGAGAGAGAAGAGAAATGTTTTAGAAAGACATTAAAGATGTATTAAAAGTATTTGCATCGATGTCATCACAGAATACCCAAACATGCACACTTTCACATCAAGAGAGTTGTGTGTCCCTCTTAGTGCATACATAAAATAAAACAGAAAATACAGATAGTATAAAATTCAAAATAGGCCTAATAAAACGCATAAAAAGAACAATAATACACCTAGCCTATAGAGCTCAGGAGTGAGGTTCCAGAGGTGAAAATCCCATTCATATTCTGAATATGGGATTTAGATTATTAGTCATAACGTCGTAACCATCCAAAGTAGACTGACCTCGAGCTATCAGATTGTGAAACGATGGTATTTGTTCCTGTAGATGACTCAGGTCTGTACGATATGACCCCTGTTTTAAGAAAAATGCATTTTATTTGCAATGTAATGTAGAAATACTACAGTATCCACAATCCTAAAGTGTAACACAGATGTCTCTGATTGGTGGAGCCTGCTATTACAATTGAATTGTTTATCACCCCCATGAACAGGTACTCAAGCTAGCAGGCTGGCTAGCTAGGTAGCTACAGTAACATGAGTTGTGCTAATAATGTCGTTATGCAGTAGTGAATACAATTTATATACACACACATCACAAAGTACAACACTGTTATTAACAGTATAAGCACTATAATGATGACAGAGTTTAAGTTTAAGATGAAACGGTACCATTCGCAGTGGTTTATGAGATGAGAAGTTCCTTCACTCTTAAAATAATTATGTACACATCTTGTACTTTTGTCTTTTTATCTATTTTCCGATCTTTGTGTTGCTCCACATGTTTTATGGTCATGATTTATCTTGTAGTTGCTTGGCTTGGTTCCAGGCTTAAAACTCTTTATTTGTGATTTTATGACATGGAGTGAATGAACGGGAAACTCACTTCCAGAACTGGAGCCACTGAAAAAGCAGGTAGTTGCTGTTGAGCTCTATATGATAGAGAGAGCCGTGTTTCCATCATTATTTGGTGACGTGAACTATTTTAGTTTTATGTTTTAGGTATTATTCATGGGCGGCACGATGGCGCAGTGGTTAGCGCTGCCGCCGCACAGCAAGGAGGTCCTGGGTTCGAATCCCCGAGCCGGCAGGGCCTTTCTGTGTGGAGTTTGCATGTTCTCCTCGTGTCCGCGTGGGTTCTCTCCGGGTACTCCGGCTTCCTCCCACAGTCCAAAGACATGCAGCAGGTTAATTGGTGACTCTAAATTGCCCGTAGGTGTGAATGTGAGTGTGAGTGGTTGTTTGTCTCTGTGTGTCAGCCCTGCGATGAACTGGCGACTTGTCCAGGGTGTACCCCGCCTCTCGCCCAAAGTCAGCTGGGATAGGCTCCAGCTCCCCGCGACCCTCACGGATAAGCGGTTACAGAAAATGGATGGATGGATGGTATTATTCATTAAACTATGAAGAATGTTGTAAAAATAAACATTTTTTTATATCATGATCATTTATGTGAATGAATCTCTCTTAAAGAACCACTGACATACTGAACTTACCTTCATATCAGTGTTGCTCCTCCTCTCTAACTCTGTCTCACCTTTCACCCACTTCAACCCTCTTTAACATACATTGTACTGTGTCATTTTCCTTCGTGTTTGCGTCATGTTTGCCTCTTCCTCTCCTTAATTGCTTTTCCTGTTGTAACCTTTGTCCCGTTCTCAACTCTCCCCCTCCCCCCTCTTCTCTCTCTCTCTCTCTCCTCTCTCTCTCTCTCTCTCTCTCTCTCTCTCTCTCTCTCTCTCTCTCTCTCTCTGTTTCTGTCTGTTCAGCTAATGAAGCATCATGGCCTAGCATCAGTAAGAGTGTGTCAGATCGGAGGACCAACAGTCCAGAACAGGTACTCAGCTGTTTCTACACTACACATAGAGAGATAATAGTGAAAATTATCATTATCATACATTCAGTAATGGCATTATGTAGACATTTATTTTAACTTCATTTTGCTAAGGACTTCCTTAAGGCTGTTTTAGGGCGCCGTAGCTCCCACTTTGAAGACCAGAGCAGTAAATGACTGTGTGAACTTTTCAACTCATGAAAAAAATATCTTGGGAGAAAAGTCTGCTTTCCAAAATAGTGCTGCAGGTTTTCAGAGAAAAATGAGGTTATTCGGTCAGGATTTAGAAAAATCTTTTTCACGTCCTCTCTTTTCATTTCTCTCCCTCCCCTCAGCATCCTCTGGTTATGGTACTTACCCCAGTGCCACCCACCAGGCGGCAGGGCATCACTCTGCCACCAGCTCCCTGCCCCGTTCTGCCCCTGGTACACTGGGCTGGCCCAGATCCAGTGCCACCAATGCCACCTCATCCTCCTCTTCATCGTCTTCCTCTTCACAGCAAATACAGCAACGGATCTCTGTCCCTCCAAATTCTAGCCAAGGTAATTTAAAGAATCGCTTAACAGCATTTTGCTGCTCTCTCTGGTCACTTCTGACCATGTCAGACATAAGGGTAAAATTTAATTTCAACTAAATTCTTTCAAAATATTACAAGCTTCCTTATTTTAGGCAATGATGAAGGTTTCTTTCTGTTTTGGAGATGTGGGTGTAGCATTTTGAAATTAAAGGAACAGTGTTTAGGATATAGATTATATTAGTGGAATCTAATGGTGGGCTTGCAGATTGACAAAACCTTGTCTCATTCTCCCCTTCCAAGCGTGTGGGAGAAACAAAATGCAGAAGGCTGCATCTAGAGCCAGTCTTTGCTTTGCAACCTCCATGGAAAAGAACCTGCGCCTTCTGTAGATATAAACGGCTCGGTCCAAGGTGACAAAAACATAATGAACAAAAAACAAACGAAATAAAACTCATCAAAATTGCCCTGGCTCACCTTTCCACTGCTCCAGTAATCACCAACACTTGTTCATTGGTCAAAATAATCCCTTTATTCACATCGTCAGATGTGCAAATATTGTGAGAGGAGCAAGAGGGAGGTCGGATATTAGAGGAGCAGTAGCGAAAAAGCCTGTGTAGAACCAGAATTTTTTCACGTCTAATGCTGTGAATTAAGAGTTTATTTTGACCAAACCAGAGTTGGTGATTGTTGGAACAGTGGAAAGATGAGCCAAGATGGTTTTGATGAGTTTAACTTGTTTCTGTCCAGTTTGAATGAAGTGTCTTTCATGATAATAAAATTGCTGTTTTTGTAAATAGAGTTTGGATGAGTTTGATAAGAGCAATAAAAAAGGGCTTTTTCTGGTTAAACAAAACGTATCTCACTATTTAAAGGAAGTTCTACCTCGGTAGTGATCCTTTCCATAATCCATATTGAGGCTGTCAGTGGTGAAAGCAAGCACTGTTAGTGGACGTACTTTGACAGCGCACAGTTGTCCACAAGGATGAGAAAATAGAGTCCCGGTTGAAATATACCAAACTTACCCTTTAACTGTATATTTCCCCTACTCTGTCTTTAATGTTAGGCCCTGCCACCACCTCCCAACCCTCTCCCTTGTCCCCACAAACAGAGCGAACAGAACCCCCACCAGCGGTGGCAGTTCGTCCCTATGTCCCGGACCACCCATCCAGACCCCAGTCCCCAAGGAAGGGCCCCGCCACTATGAACAGCAGCTCCATCTACAGCATGTACCTCCAACACCCTCAGGCCAAAAACTATGGATCTCTCAGCAACAGAACGACTGTCAAAGCAGGTAATTAGACAGCAGATTAAAATAGATTTTTACACACTGTTCTACATACACGGACCCAATATAGAGCATGTTTAACGCTGTTCTGTTTCCTTTCTCTCCATAGTCTACGGTAAACCCATCCTCCCCACCTCCTCCACCTCTCCGTCCCCCGTCCCTTTCCTGCAGGGAGGAGGAGTAAAAGCAGGAGGAGAGGATGTTACAGATAAAGACGGAGGGAAAGTAGGAACTGAGAGCAGTGATGGGCAAATCGTCCCTCCACCCAGCGTGGACAACATCCCTCGTCCCCTCAGTCCCACTAAACTCACCCCAGTTGGTAGGTGCCAGAGAATAAATCAAAGTTTCTTCAGAAGAGGAGGAAATGTTAAGTTGTAAACATTACAGAATCCCTAACATATTTTAACTTCCCCACTCGTCCCTCCACAGCTCACTCCCAGCTACGTTACCAGAGTGATGCGGACCTGGAGGTTCTCCGCCGACGCCTCAGCAATGCTCCACGACCCCTGAAGAAACGGAGCTCAATCACTGAGCCTGAGGGCCCGCAGGGGCCAAACATCCAAAAACTACTGTACCAGAGGTCTGTGCTACTGTAAACTGTACCCCACCATGAAAACAACTTAATTAAATTAAATAAATAATTAAATAATGACTCAAGGTTGTGACAGCTTGGTGAAAACTGACTTCTGTTGTGATGTGCAGGTTCAATACATTGGCAGGAGGCATGGAAGGAGGTTCAGGTAAGACATTGTTATATGATGATAGGACCTTTCCTCAGGATGTTGGTCTTAGTAGTGTTTCCTACTGATGTTCCGGGTTTGATGATGCTCAGATCAGCTGTTTCACACTTAATTCCAGGCAACACTTTCTACCAGCCTGACTGCATCCTTGGTGACATGGACAACATCCATTCAGCAAACGGGAATGTAGATCTTGGTGACAAGAACGTCAGTATGGCAGCCACGGAAGGCGAAGTTCAAAACCTGAACTCAGGCTCCCGCCGCTTGTCCCCTCCTTCCGTTGCCATAGAAACGTCAAAAGAAACGACAAAAGCAGAAACTCCCAATAATGTGTCTCCATCAGCCCAACCCAGCCCGTCCCCTGCACCTGATAGGCCAGAGGATCAGAACAACAACAACCAGAGAGGGTCTAGTCCCTCACAGAACTCTGTAGGCCACGCCTCCCCTTCTCCATCACCTCCTGCTCCACCTTCACTGCCTAAGGTAGGCATAGATCATAATTACACCTGATACGGTAAACACACATTAAAATTAGGACTTCATTTTGCTAAAATGGATACTAATACTATTTCTGCCCTATAAATTTGAACACTGCAGTCTCATTTTGTTAGCAAGTCTTGTTGTGTTTTCCTTTGAAATATATCACTGCTAACCTAATCAGAGTAATTGTTCTCTGTGAAAGCTAACGAGCCATATTAAGCAGTAAAATTCTGCACTGTCAATGTTTTTTTGTTTCTTTCCCTGTGTGCTGCAGACAAAGCGAACCAACCTGAAGAAGCCCTCATCAGAGCGAACAGGCCACGGCCTGAGAGTCAAGTTTAACCCTCTCGCTCTGCTGCTGGATGCCTCGTTGGAGGGAGAGTTTGATCTGGTGCAGAGGATTATATATGAGGTAACATAAGATGATGTTGTTACAGTATTTGTATTCTAATAATTTTCATATTTCTAATTTTGATGTTCATTAACTGTCTGCAGATTTAAAAATCAAATCAAGCCAGGTTTATTTTATAGCTCTATATTACAGTGACTCAAAGGGCATAAAACCCTGCATCAGTAATGGTTCCAAACTCATCTTATGCTTTGCAAGAAAACATGAAAAACTACACTTCAGAAATCTTATGGAGACACCCATGGAGAGGCAATTCAAAGAGAGATCACCTCTCAGACATCTGAGAGGGCAATAAGACCAATTGGTTGGAAAATGGCATTTTTTGTACTAAGATATGAACAGAAAGTTGTCATATCAATATGATATCAATATATGGTCAGCCCTAACCATAACTTAATGCATGGAGAGTCTAATTGTTACCATAAATTAACACCTGTGTCTTACAAAGGTGGTTAGGTCCTTTTCAGTGTTGTGATGTGGCCTAAACCCTGACAGAATAGTATCAAAATGAAAATACAGCTATGGGAGATTGGTCTGAACAGACAGAATGTAAATATAGTGAAGTGAGTCTAATCTCACCAGAGAATCTTGTGTTGAAGCCTTAAATTTTTGGGCAGTCAGTCAAGAATATCATCAATTTGAATGGTTCCAATTTGGTTACACTTCTAAAATATTGTGCTTCTGATACATTTCTGTGTTGAATGAAGAAGACATTACTTATGCAACAGAAGAATATACACGCCAACCATGCTGTACACCCCCACACAGATTGCCTCAACAGATCTGCCAATAACTGGAAGATTTTGAAGCGTTTCAATACCTTCATGACAATTCTTACAAAGTATAATATCTTTGATCCTCAGCAGCTCTGTCAGGGGAGAGGTGGTCTCAGCTGTCAGGTGTGGAAAGTTATTGTTGAGCACTCACACTGCATATCAAAGCGTTTTTTTTACACCAGCACAAAGCTACTGAGAACAAAGCCTTAAATCTTTTAAGACAAACCCCCATGTATCCCTGACATCTTTCACTTGGAGACTGGACAAAAGTGCTTACTGACACTCCAAACTGCAAACTCTCGCTGATACTCTCAAGGAAACATTCAGATGCTTCACATCCAGAACAAAGCTCAGTTTGACGTTCTCGTACCCCGAGGCAGTAAGACTCAACAACTCAACAACTTCCAAGCTGTTCAAAAAATGTTGCACTATCCTGAGTTTTACAGTGAATTCAGGAACCTGGCTCTTCTGTAGTGCTCTCCACTGGGGCTTAAAGGGATAGTTTGTATTATCTAAAGTGGAGTTGTATTAGGTGCTTATTGATAGTCAGTGTATTAGCTACAGTATCTGGCTGTCGACACACCCCCAGTTAGGAGATGCAGAGAGGAACACCAGCACAGGAGCTAAGCAATGACCTGCTGTGGACAGGTCAGTAACAAAAGGTATTTTAGCCATTTAAAATGGTCCACAAAAAAAACAAAAAGGATTTTCTGATGGGAAGCTGCAGTTATCTAAGTCAGATAGCACTCTTTCCAAACCAACAAAACTGCATATGCGAAATCAGTCATTTTACCTCACAGAACACAGGAGTTGCTGCTCCACCACTGCCTCAGTCTGTTATTTTTTTTTTTTTGTTATTGTGTGACTTTGGTGTGGGATTGTTTGGATTCACACGCAGTCACACAACCCAAACAAACAAACTCAACCGATTGAGGCAGCAGTAGTTCAACAATTTCTGTGTTCTGCAAGGGAAAATGACTGATTTCACCTATGGAATTTGGTCGGTTTGGAGAGAGCAATGTTGGGCTTACATAACAGTGTTTTCCCATCAGAAAAGGCTGTTTAACAATAAAGTAAAGTGATGAAAATATTTGCTTAAACTGATTGACCTCATACAACCCCACTTCAAATAATCTGAACTATCCCTTAAAGTTAAAGGTTTCTCATTGTACCAATATGGGTATTTGGGGATTTTTCCATTGTTGCTGTGTTTAGCCAAATCAGTCTAATAGTTAACCAGTCTAATATCTCTGTGTGTGTTTTCTCATTATCTCTGTCTTTAAGGTGGAAAATCCCAGTATGCCTAATGATGAAGGCATTACTCCTCTTCATAACGCTGTCTGTGCTGGTCATCATCATATTGTTAAGTTCCTGCTGGACTTTGGAGTTAATGTGAACGCAGCTGACAGTGACGGATGGTCAGTACCTTCAGTTCAATCATGTAATAGTGCAGTCTAATAACAGCACAGCGGCTGCTGAAGGACCGGAGGCTGTTTGGGAAATGAACACACTCTGTGGCAGCGATACTGCAGCTCGGCTCAGAGGCAACAATGACAGAGATAATTGCATTTCTAAATTCAGTTTTGACTCAGCTGCCGTAGCAGTATTGAAGGAAGAGATTACCAAGTCTAATGAGGATCTGCATTCAGAAAATTACATGATTTAATTTATTCCTGTTTAGTTAATATCAGCCTGTTTCATGATGACATTAATTGTGTTTAGCCTATTAGATATTAACTGCATTACTGGAACATCTTTGTCCTTTCTGTGTCAGAGGTGAATGAACCTTGTGACAAGTGGCTGAGGAATGTTTAAAGTCACATTTGCTGTTGTCCCTCCTAGGACTCCCCTGCACTGTGCAGCTTCGTGTAACAGCGTCCACCTCTGTAAGATGTGGTCGAGTCGGGGGCCGCCATTTTCGCCACAACAATTAGCGACGTTGAAACAGCAGCAGACAAATGTGAAGAAATGGAGGAGGGCTACACACAGTGTTCACAGTTCCTCTACGGTACGTAGATACAGACAGAGTCAACATTTTAAATTTGATCTAACCTGTGGAAGAAAATGCCAAATGTATAATTTTTCCCTCCAGCAACACCAACATTTTTAGCTGTGTCTGTCCCAGGTGTACAAGAAAAGTTGGGCGTGATGAACAAAGGTTTGGTCTACGCTCTCTGGGACTACACGGCCCAGCAGGCCGATGAGCTGTCCTTCAGCGAGGGCGACGCCCTCACCATCCTGCGTCGGCGTGATGACACAGAGACAGACTGGTGGTGGGCACGGCTTAACGACCGCGAGGGATACGTACCTAGAAACCTGCTGGGGGTGAGAGAACACCAGACGTTGTGCACACACTAGAGCTTAGTCCACTTTAATGACCCATACAAAAGTTGGACAACTTTGACAACACACTTAATACATCACTCTGTGTATCATTTATCACACCACTAAGCCCCACCCCCCCAATTTTCAGGTGCTACTTCTGTAAAGCTTCCTGTTGTACCACAGCTCATATGCAGTTTATAATGATAACAAGGGGAGATTTAACTCATGAAATTCTTAGTTGTTTTGGAAATAATGGGTTCTTTATTTCAAACATATTAAACACAAACAGGCCTCTCATTTCTAGCCAGCAGTAGTCAATTTTACTGGCTTAAATGAATCTCTGGCAGACTTGATCAGCTGCTAAGTAAGCTAACATTAGCGCCAGAAGTGTCTTTGGGAAACAGTAATCAACATTTTTCACAATTTTCTGACATTTTGTGGACCAAACAACTAATCCATACATCAAGAAAATAACCAACAGATTTATCAATAATGAAAATATTCATTAGTTGCAGCCTAACGTAAAACGTAGACGCCACATCGACTGCTTTGGCTCGTTCTGCGATTCATCAACATCGCTGCCATATTGGACCAGACATGACTGACTTGTGAACAAATACAAGTAAAAGAGGAAGCTCCATTCTGCGCAGTGTCATTTAAGCTTCAGGGAGCACAGTGTGTACACACTCCATAATGCTCAGAACCCAAATATTGTATTAGTAAAGCTGAATCAGCCAAAAAAAACAAAAAATACAGAAGCTTTAATAAAACTGTCCATCACAGTGTTGCTTTACACCTCAACTGCAACCGTACAACCGTACTGTATATACCATGCTGTGTATCATACCATGCTGCCTCAGTAAGTAATTCCTGGTTTTACAGTTGGAAGTGCAGCAGAGTTTTAACTGACACTAAACACCAAAACACATCCCGTTCATCCAGTGAATTAGCTGTGACATAGCAGAGGAAACAGCAGATTTGTTCCCACACAGTGTCTTACGGTCTGCCTCCATGATGTTCAGGCACCTTGAGAACAATGTTAACATGATGTAGTGACCCTGCCCTCTCTGTTGCTCTCTCTCTCCAGCTGTATCCAAGGATCAAACCCAGACAACGCTCACTGGCATGAAGCCCAGATCAGGAGCCACGTGCACACTCGCAGAGGGCGCGTGCACGCAGAAAAGAAGCAGCAGCATGTGGGCGGAGGCATTAGCCAAGAAAGAAAGAACAAAGGATGGAGTTAGTTGGGAGGCTGAAGGAAAGAAGGAAACAAAGATGGAGCTCACAACTCTGATGAAGCAACTTTTTTTTATCCGTTTGTTTGGATGTAATGCTGGAATCACAGAGCCACTTTATGGTAGAGTCATAATATATTTTCACCGAGTTGCTGCAGTTAAAAGAAATTGCCTGAATCTAATTTTGAGCAACAGTAGCTTGGCAACTTCACACCAGTTCAGCCGCATGAAAGAAGCTGAATATAAAAAAAACAAACAAGAAATTTATTCCATCATTTGGATGCAGCTTTGAGTTCTTCCAGCTCAGAACATGAAAGCTTGGAATTATAAAGATTTATCTGACATTTACCCAAATATTCTCAATCTTTGAATGCCACTTTATTTTTGTAGGGTGTTAATGAAGAAAACGCCCCAATGGATCTTCATAAAACCAAGCTCATCAGCAGCAAAAATGTGTTCTTTGTCAATGGCGATGAACATAGTATGTTGTCTGAAAACACCTTCACACTGTGATGTGAAGATTTAAATGCAGTAAATAAACAGGATAGATCAGGTCAAAGTATGTGTGAGATGTGAAGTTGGAGAGAGGAAAGTGAGAAGAGAGAACAGACAGTGTAACTCTGAGTGAGTGTTACTGGGATAGCGCTGATTTTTTGAAGTGGGGTTGTATGAGGTATAGGGCTGTTACTGGTACTTAATACCTTTAAGGTATTGATTGAAATAACCCAGTACCACGTAGTATTGAAACTTCAACTCAAGTGATGCCTGCATTCAATCGTTTTGATCTAGAAAAACTTTTTATGTGGTTTTGCTTGCAGCCAACTACCAGTTTGGAGAAGCAGTATCTGTGGGCAGGGTCTGATAATGTTTTTTTTTTTTTTTTTTTTTTAAGGTGGACCTTTTTTACATGGCTAAAATACATTTTGTTGCTAACCCTGTCCACAGTAGTGTATGGCTTACTTTCCAAATTGGGGGTGTGCAAACCGGCATCTCCTGTAGGTAACACACTGGCTATTGTTAAGTCATATTACCCTTCTTCAAAAAGTAAGTCAGGTTGTTGAGGGTGCAGTAATTAGCAGTGTTAGTCAGGAATAACATTGAAAGTGCAACCAGAAGACTAAAAGAAGCAGAATTCAGCAAGCTTTTTGATGCATGGTGGCTGAGGTCCACATCAACCCACGCAAGCAACAATGTTGACGATATCATTTTTATGGCATGGTTTAAAACAAAAAAAAAAAGGTTTGAACTGATATCAGACGAACATTTGGATTCTGATTTCACAAAATACTGCGAGAGGCATCTGTGAATCGTTATGGATGTCTCAACGTTCTACTATTCTGTATTTATGTTGACTCAGCGCTGATGCATGCTGTCATATCAACATCTGCTCAGCTGCAAAATGGTTGCTGCTGGTAAGAAAGGAGGAAAAGAAGGAAAACATGAATGTGAGAAGTGAATTTGTGAAACCAAAGTACCTAGAAAATGGGTTTAGAGGTGAAGGAGAAAGTGACAATATTTTAATTTGAAATAAAACTTCTGCCAGTTTTTACCCATTAACACATAGTCCATAGTAGGGCCTGGCACATGTTGGTCTTCATACTGGGTCAATATTGGAACCAGGCGCTAAAACTAACAACATAATGAAGCAGTGATTCTCATCTACGTAAGCTCAGTGTTAAAGGATTTTATATTCATCACTCCTCTTAGATATATCACATTAACACTCCTCTGGCTACTGTGTGTTGTCTTCAAAGTCAAGACAAACATTGTCATAGCAAACCCAGCTCACCCTGCCACATTTTGAACAAAGGCTGAGAATATAGTTGTATACATCATCCCTGGGCTAACTGCTTTAGTGTTGAAATGGGTCTAAATTAGCTGAGAGTGAATGAAGTGTCATCTCTGATTTTATTTTTTCTTCAGATTTACATATTTCAGTAGTTGTATGAAATGTATTATTCTCCTGGTTTGTTGTTTTATTTAAAACAATGCTTTGGAAATTGTTTTTCTATTATTATAATTGTTATTATTATTATTATTACTATTATTAGACACATTTGCTCATGTTTCTTTATGTGTCAATGCTGGCGCCACTCACTGCTGCCACCCAGTGTACAGGAAGGGTTTGACACAAAGCGTCATGTCCTTTATTAACATGCTGTGTAAAATATGAAGCAATAAGCTGAGTGATGTTGGTCTGAGGAGTGCGAACCATTACTTTGTGTATATGCAACCTGTAACTACACAGCCAATGTACAATAATAAAGAAATTATAATCCATACAGAGAACAAACGACTGTGACTGATTTACTCAAGTTTCTGAATAAAATGCACAAAGAATGAAGAAGGAAAGGTGTAAAAGATGGAAGCTGGTTGCAGTTAGAACATCTGGATGCGCTGACATCAAAATCAAACTGAAAACAAAACAAAACATAAGAAAGAACATAATAAAAACATACAAAGAAAATCAACATTGAACTTTACTTTACTTTTACTCACTCTCTCTCTTTCTGACACACACACACACACACACACGTGTTCATGCCTTGGTAATAAACTGTGGACTTTAGAAGGAAATTAATTCACAGGTCATTGAAGTCTCTGCACCGACAGGAGGCTCTGCACAGGTTAGTTCATTTCTACAACTGTATTTTAATTCACTATATTGTCACACAGTCAATATTGTATTGTTTATTGTTTATTTAGATCCCATTAGATGTGTAACAGCTACTCTTCCTGGGGTCCATATTATGCTGCATGTTTGCCATAAGGCAAATAACTAATAATAATAATAGTAGCCTATTTGATGACCTTAAGACGAATTGTTATTATTATTATCATTATTATTATATTATTATTATTATTATTATAAAAGTAAATCACGCGCCACGTTTATTTTGAAGTACTGACCGGAAGTGGTCGTGTTTTGCTGAGGTTCTGCTGCTACGTGCTACATCAGATAGCATTAAGTAGCGTACACTGAAAATATGATTCACTTTGTATGAAATAAACCTCTTCATCATTAAAGGGTCAGAGGCTCGTTCAACAAGACATTTTGTCCAAACGTAAGTCGACGTTTAATACTTTAAAATAGGCTGTTAAGTAATGACGTAAATGCAAGTTATTAATAACGTACGTCATTACATGGTTATATTGTAAGTTAGTGTACGTTACGTAAGGTTTTGTATTTTGGATTTGTTGCGTCACACAGTCACTGTTGAACCAGCTGCTGTACTGTGTGGAGAAAAGTCGCTTTAAGATTGAGAAACAAAACACTCAAACGATTCATTAACCCGAATCACAACAAATAGCTGAAAATAAAATGATCCCTGATGGGATCAAGATGGGTTTGGTTGTTTGACATAATGTCTGCTGCTGTCACTGGTTTTTAGATCTCATTCTATGATGGATTTTTGTTGTTTTTGTTGTTTTTACTACTTAATTCAGAAAATATGGCTCTATTGAATAACAACAAGCAGTTCAGATCACTTTCAGCAGGTATCGACTCTGCTTCTGTCATCTACAAAATATGCTGAACTTATAGAATATAGAAATATTATGATTGTACCGCTTTTCCATGTTCATGTCATGTCACATGCCTACTTCTATTACTGCTGCTCCACTAGAGGTCGACATACATGCTTTTTTCAGGCCTGATGCTGATTCTGATTAGTAATCAGGAAAACTGATGACCAATGAACCAACATATATATATTTGCAGTAAAAACAAAAATTTTGGTGTAACAGAAACTGTGAGACAAAACTTTGTTGCAATGCCTTTTTGTTTAATGTAGGGATTGGAATTGGATTTTTTTGCTGACGCCAATACTGATATTATGGTGTAAAAAAATTGATATATTGGTAGGTAATCTGTATATAGAATATAATATGCTGAATTTATAATATATAAATAAACAAATATTTTGAAATGATCCCTAAAAAAGTGATTAACACGAGAGACAGGATATTTGAATGGTTAACAATAAAAACAATAAACTTACTGCAGTATTTTTAATACTTTTAATTTTTTAATAATTGCAAATTACTATAAATAAAAAACACAAATAGTAAATATTTAGAACAAAAACGATCAAACATAGACATGATAGGCACAAATCGGACAACATATGCAGATATGCATATAGACTGACATAGCTGTGATAGGCCAGTACTGGGCTGATAAAATCAGTCAAATGATATATTGGATTGGTTTTGTCATAAAACAAAAAGTGCAGGGAGCTGCCAGCAGCATTTCTTGAGGGTAACTGAACATTTTAATATGTAAACGAAATACAAAAAGTAATTATAAATAGTGAATTCTAAAATGAAAAATAAATAAAACTAGTTACAATACAACTTATTGTCAGTACACACAGATTAAGTAAACAGTACACACACGACACTTTGCACAAACGTACAAAACACATCAAACCCCTTCTGCTAACTTTTAAAATGTTTCTTGCTATAGCTGAAGGCAGCACTGGCCACACTTGACACACAATAGAGCAGGAAACACCAGTCTAACATTGACACCTATTATATAAATTTATTATATAAAAAATTCTTTAGTAAAGGTTTCCCGTTGACAACCTAACCACCTTGCTGAAAATATCATACTTCTGTGTCGGCCGTCATCAGTGGGTGGCGTTTTTCTCAGTTGTTATCACGCTCACCTTTCTACTTATCTCACACATTGTTTGCCATCTGAAACCAGCTGCACCATGGCGGCGAAGCCTTTCCACCTGAACACGCCGCTGCTGGAGAGCGTCGGCATGTCCAAACGCGTGGGAACCACGGTGTACCTGAAGATGGAGAACTCGCAGCCCTCTGGCTCCTTCAAGATCCGCGGCATCGGACACCTCTGCCAGCAGGTAGGGACCCTCAAACCCTCTGCTGGTGCTGCTGCTGCTGCTTGGAAAAAAGCTTTGTCTTCACATCATGATATCAGACATTATCACTATCTGATGACGTGTCATTTGGATTAAAGGGCAACACTGACTGACTGTGGAGTAGATCTCAGAAAAAAAAAAAGGCACTAACTTGCCCTTTTTCATTTCGTCCACTCTTTCCTGCAGCTCGCCAGACAGTCTAAAGGAGTTGTCTGCTCTTCAGGTGACATTTCTACTGTGACACAGCATGTTAATATGCACAATACACATACATAAGTTGGTGACTGTTGTATAACATTATATGACTTTTTTCTAGGTGGTAATGCAGGTATGGCTGCAGCCTATGTAGCCAGAAAGATGGGTCTGCCAGCCACCATCGTCGTTCCCTCCTCCTCTTCTCAGCTGGTTGTTCAGAGGCTCCAGGATCAGGGTGCTGCTGTCAAGATTACAGGCAAGGTGAGGTAGAATATTAAATGTATGTAAGTGTCTCTTAGAGCCTGTTCAGAGCTGGTGTTAACATACGTCCTGTGTAGTCCGATCACATGGGCAGCTGCTATTAAAATGCGTCTCCAGATGTGTCTCGAGTGACCATGTGTGATCGAATCTCACTTCCTTGCTCTACATGCAAATTAACACTGTTATACTACATTATACGAGGGCTATTTTGTCACTTGAATGTCCATTGCTGCCTATTTGGCGGTTTAGTCGTTCCTGTTTTTGTTATTTTCAGTTCAACGCCACGCTAAACTGTCAGCCAACAGTGAGTCTCATGTTTTACCTGCGCTGTCAGCAACCTGGCAGGAGAGATGCTCAGTGGTGCGTTGGAATCTTGTATTTTTCTGACTGTTTGTAAATCTGATGTTTTCACATTAGAGATGATGAAGAAAGGCATTGATGACGGAGTCAGAGAAAGTAAAAGTGTGTGTCTGAGCATCTCTCCTGTCTGGTCTTCACAGCAACACAATGTTTTTACAAGGAAAGAAACAAGTTAATGCATTACGTGTAATGCCGAATTTACAAGACGGCACAAGTGATTAAGAATTTACTGTAGTGGTTTCACTTCCCCAGTCTATATGCAAATAAACATGTTTACAAACAGACATGATCTTTTTTCCGCAAAGAAATAAATAAATTAATGTACATTTGCCAAATTTACAAGAACACCCAAATAATAAAGAATTTCTTGCAGACCGCGATTCACAAAGTTTATAAAGTTCCTCCTCACTCAGCAACTGTGTTTTTTTTAATGGAGTCTGGGGTTGCTAGTGGGTTCACAAACATCCACTGCGGGTAAGATAATAAAACAAATGATGGACTCACAGGATGCCACTGAAGTAGGTGGTCCTTCGATGTGGCCGAAGACACACTGCGTTCACACTGCTGACAGGATGTGGTCACATGCAGCCCAGACCACCTCTGAATGCAGTCTGACTGAGTGTTTATACCTGTGCTTAAGACTGTCCACTTGTGATGAGATCACTGAGGATCCATGTTAATATTAGGTCTGGACAGGATTTCTGTGGTTTCAGAATCTGTTTCAGTCTTAAGAGCAGAGTTGAACATGAGGTTTAGAAGAGAAAAACTCCTCTTCTTCTCAGGTTTGGGATGATGCCAATGCAGAGGCTCTCAGACTGGCAGAAAGTGAAGGACTCACCTACGTCCCTCCGTTCGATCACCCGCTGCTCTGGTAGAAACAACTATCACATTTGAAGTTTCTGCGTTGTAAGGTTAATGGCTGTACTACAAAAGCGATATTAAATGACTTCCTGTTTCTCCCTCCTCACTCACTGCACGCCCAGGCATGGCCACGCCAGCATGATGGGAGAGGTTGCAGCCTCTCTGGGTCCCGACGTGAAACCTGGAGCCGTGCTGCTGTCCGTGGGCGGAGGGGGCCTCCTCTGCGGGGTCGTCCAGGGCCTGAAGGACGTCGGCTGGACGGACGTACCCATCATCGCCATGGAGACAGTAGGGGCCGACTGTTTCAACGCGGCGGTTAAGGCGGGGAGGGTGGTCACCCTGGATGACATCACCAGGTCAGAGGTTAAAGCGGCTCAAATGTTTCCAGCAGTCATGAATCCAACCAGACTGACTGACTTCGTCCTCGTGTGTGTGTCCACAGTGAAGCTAAATGTCTCGGAGCGAAGACAGTCTGCCAGAAAGCTTTTGAATACAGCCGGTGCAGCGAGCTTAGTGTCATCTCTGAGCTTGTGACCGACCAGCAGGCTCTGCAGGCTGTTCAAACATTCCTGGGTTAGTCTGTTCATTTATTATTCAACGTGCGTGCTGATGTTACTAGGAACTGTAATGAATAATCACCCTTACTTTTTAATTGGTAACATCAGTATATAAACTTTGCTTCATGTTGGTTTCATTTTACTTAAACTGAGTGTGTGTGTCTTCTTGTAGATGAGGAGCGTGTGTTGGTAGAGATGGCGTGTGGAGCGGCACTAGCAGCTGTTTACAGTGGACTAATACGCAGACTGCAGGATGAAGGTAACACAACAAAGGCTGCTTTATATTCAATATTCAAGATTAATTTTATTGTGCAACATGGTGGGAAATTTGCCTTGGGCTTATCACCCACGCTACAGCCAGAAAAAAAAAACTATATACACTGCCTGGCCAAAAAAAAAAAAAAAAAAATCCTGGAAGGATAGTGGTGAACCATCATCTTCAAGGAAGAAATGTGGTCGGAAAAAAATCTTGAATGATCGTGACTAGAGATCACTTTAAATGAAGCAATGGAAAAAAGTCATGTGGTCTGATGAGTCCAGATTTACCCTGTTCCAGAGTGATGGGAGCATCAGGGTTAGAAGAGAGGTGGATGAAGTGATGCTCCCATCATGCCTAGTGTGGGGGGCAGTGTTATGATCTGGAGTAGCTTCAGTTGCTCAGGTCGAGGTTCAGCAACCTTATGTGCCCAAAAACTGAGGTCAGTTCCCCACCTGAATATACTGAAGGACCAGGTTTTTCCATCAATGGATTTTTTCTGATGGCACGGGCATATTCCAAGATGACAATGTCAGGATTCTTTAGGCTCAAACTGTGATTCAGGGAGCATGAGACATCGTTTTCACACATGGATTGTCCACCACAGAGTCCAGACCTTAACTCCAGTGAGAATCTTTGGGATGTGCTGGAGAAGACTTTACTCAGTGGTCTGACTCTCCCAACATCAATACAAGATGTTTACAAGAGTGAAAAATTAATGCAACTCTGGACAGAAATAAATGTTGTGACATTGCATAAGCTTATTGAAATGATGCCATGGCAAAAGCATGATGTAATCAAAGCTAAAGGAGGTCCAACAAATATGAGTGTGTGACTTTTTTTTTTTTGTGGCCAGGCAGAGTACATACATATACAATATACACACAATGTTCTAAAAACACCAGACAGACATAAAGGACAAACATATCAGCAATACAAACACAGGAGGACCCTGTTCTGAAACAGCAACAGGCCTACTGAAACCTCCAAATAGCAGGAGGCACATTTGTCAAAAATACATGTCAAAATACTATTCCAAAATAAATACACAGAGTAATATTATAAATAAAATAATGTCATGCTGCAAAGATGTCAAACTCTACAAAAACATCCCTCCCTATAAAAATCAGTTACCTCGATATGTCCTTCAGTGAATCACTGAAAATCACATCACAGTGGCAACATCAGTCAAAAACAGTTAGATATCGCTCAGTCTTATCTGCCACTTTTTTAAGTTTGATGCATTTTTATCCACTTAATTAGTTTTCACAGTTGGAAAAGAAACATTATGTATAAAGCACAGGCAAAAACAAAGCACCTTTGTAATCCTAGACTAAAAGTAGCTTGTTTTAATAAAACAATGCTGCATTTAACATCTTTTTTTCATTCAGTTCAACTCTTCTTAATCCTGTCTGCTTAAACAGAGTTCAGTTCATTTATAAATGATCAAAGGGCTGAATTGAGGTTGTTAAAGGGCTGGATTAGGCCCACAGGCTGCCAATTGAACAGGGGAACAGGGATGTTGTTACGGTGCAAAGCACAGTGCTTGATTCCCTCTCTTCCAAGACCTTTTTCAGACTCCAGCCATGTCTGTAGAAAATATTTAAAAACAATTATGATCATGAAACTTCCTGTACATTGTCACTCCCTTTGTAACGAGGGGAAACTTTTGGAGAAGATGATTTGTTGCACTGCTTCTTTCAGGTCGGCTGCCGCCTCTCTTGGGCCCTCTGCTGGTGATCGTTTGCGGTGGCAGCAGCATCGACATGGAGCAACTGGACAACTCAAACGCAAACTGCAGACCTAAACTGCTGTGTGTGCTTACATGTTTGTATGGGTGCATCGCAATAAAACCGCATCAGCTCTGCGAATGATGTGTGGACAGACTAATGGAATAAAGATGAATTCCTACAAGAACTCCAGATATATATCATCTAATTTAGAAGCAAATGTGTTTGAATTGCTGGCAGTTTAAGAATTAGTGCCTCTAATATTGCAGAATCATTTTTAAGTCACATAAAATATAAAACTGCAATAAAGAGAATGTCTTCAGTTATGAATAATTGAGTGAGTCATTACATGTGAATATGTTTTCAACACGCTCTCAGCTCACTGAACTATTAGATTTAGTTACCAGGTTTCTCCACATGGTGGCCTCACAGATCACTATTCAGAAATACACCACAGCCAGCCACACAGTCTGAGTCAGATACAGAAGTAGTGGAAACTTGGTGGGGAAAAAAGCTTTTTTTCTGTTTAAAACAGAGACTTGTTGATGTGATTTAATCCTCAATTGATTGTACTGCAGCACTGACATAATAAAATATATGTTGAAACTAGTTTTACTTTTGCATTTCATATCAATTTGAGAACACTACACCCAAATATATGTATATTTGTGTCATCTCTTGGTGTTTTTGTGCATACATCTGCAGCCTTGCGTTGTTCTTCCAATGCAGTAACATATTTTAGATGAAAACCTTTCAAAGCTTTAATGCTGGGTTGTTTCATGTCATTTTAAATTCAGTATTCCAGTCAATTTGTGTTACATGTAGGAAGTTATTACTATGGAAACAGCTCCTCTCTGTCGTGCTTGCGTCAGAGAAGTCAGTGGAAAATGCTGCATTTAACAACCTGTTGATAGTCTTTGCCTTCTTAACTTTCAGATGGTTGCATAAGATATTAGTTTCAGAGCAGAAAATGGCCTTTATGTAACATCGTAATCACTTGTATTCTCTGTAACACCACGTTATCTATTAAAAAGCACATCAAAGTGATGAATTCATCAAAACAAAGTTTTATATTTAAAATATAGCAAATAAGAAAGTAGAATGAAAACAGCCTCATATATAACATGGTTGACGGGACAATTTGTGATGTAAATAACTGACAAAGGACAGACTATGGTGTCTTTACAATAGGTGTTTTCAAGCGCCGTATGCTGAAAAAATAAACTGTGTTTGGATTAAAAAAGTTAGTGTCCTAAAAATTTAAGTTGTTAAATTTGAAAAGGCAAGTTGAAATAATTTTGTAATGGTTCAAAACAAACTGCACAGAAAAGTGTATTAGAGACACAAATCAAGTTTTCATCATATTTTTTCTTTAAAACATCTTAGGAATCTTAGGAGAACAATGCATGCTGGGAAATCTGCTTATATGTTTATGTTTATAATATGTCTATATTTATTTGTGACCTCAGTCTTTCTGCTGCATTCGTTTTTCTGCACCGAGGTGTTTGCCTCAAGCAGCCATACTTATAAACACTGACTGCTGGAAATACTAAAGAGCTTAAAATCCAGTATCACTCACTGGCTTCTGATATAAAATATATTCATATGTAGTGTCACCACCTTGAGTACATTAGGGCCTTCATTTGACATTTACAACATCAGCATTAAACATATTCTGAGATGCTTGTTGCTAGGCAATAAATATTCTCGCTCATTTGGAGTGAATAAATTTAATGTAAACAGGGTGATATAAGTCTGTATATAGCGAGTTATGAAACACGTCTCATTCAGTCACATTGTGTGGCTGGAAACACATATATAGCTGGACCTGCTCCTCTGAATAACCAATTTTCCCGGCTGCACCATAGCAGCAGGGGGATGATTGAACTGTGTAATTCCCAGGAGCGCTGTTGGTGCTCACAGCACAAGGTCATACATGGAGTGAACATGTCTGTATCACTGATGCTACTCTCACACGTCAGACTGTCACACAGCAACTATACAATCAATCAGGAGAAAACTCAGATATGAAAAGACGGAGGTGAAAATACCTGATCACCTCTATTAATTAGAGATATTTACATGATGAGAAATGATCTTCTCTGCCCTTGCATGATTAAATAACAGCTGGATTATTTACATCCTCCCCTGGTCTAAATGATCTACCTGTACAGAAGAATCCACCTGATGCACAGCTGTGCTCCCTCGTCTGGCAAGTGTGATTTTGGACAGAGAGGCTAATAGACGTGCCAGTCCATTTCTATGACAACAGGAAGGAGCTGCTTTGATGAGCCCAGCAGAGGGCATTTGAGCAGAGCTGCAGCTAAAAATAGGACAAAGTAAACAAGAATGAATGGAGAAGCCATAGAGAGAAACAGTGTATGTCTGTGTTTGCGTGCTTGTGGATGCATGTCTATGAACACGAATGTGCTTGTGCACTCATTTGTTTGTGTGCACGTTTTACAATCTTCAACCAGCATGCTATTGTTAGCTCCTCTCCAAACATACTGTATTTCAAATGTTAAGCTGTCTGTTTTTTGCTACATTGCCTTAAAAAGTGGCATTTCAAAAATCCATTTTTCCAAATCCACTGTTGGAAAACTCTAGTTTGATGTCCACCCACTGATGTTTTATGGATCATCTTTAACTTTTGAGAGCTAACCTATTCCACCCCGGGCACAGCTCACATCTGGATAAGAGAAAGTCTTTGTGCTTACCCATCAACAATGGAAATCTAATTTATTTAGTAGATTTTTGGACAAATTTGACCTTCCCGAAGTCCTGCCCCTTTTTACTTTGTGTTTCAGTTCGTCATATCTGATAAATAAGCAAAATGCTAGCCGGTTAGCCAGATAATCTACATTAAGTGTTAGTTATTGTTTTGCTCACACTAGCTAACTTAAGGTTTGACTGTATGCCACTTTTTCAGGTCCCCTAACAACATCTTTTAACCATCTTCAAAATTTGTTTTTCTTTTCAACATAGACAAGTCTGGCGCATCTAATTTTATTACATTTATTACATATTATTACATATGACGATGGCGACAGTCATTAAAAAAAAAGACTGCAATGCTAAGGTTGCATTTGAAGCTAACAGTATCAGTCTAACATGTTTTGGTAATTTGTTCTTTTTGATTTGTAAATTTGCGTTCAATTCAAGATACTTCACTCATCCCTCAGAAAGCAATTGGAGTAAAGCGAGCCTGCAAACAAAAGTACTCAAAGGTAATTAATTTACACATAAAAACAATCGAAAAACACAAATATGACTATATTAGAAAGCAGCACCAGTTGTATGCAGTGCAGCACCAGTGCGCTGAAAGCTGTGATGGATTTCATCACATTTTGTCCACTGAAAGGGCACCCCAGAGGGCACAGTGTTGGGTTACTTTTACACAGTAACCCTATTTGGCTTCATTGTATTACCCAACATGCTAGGTCAAAAAACCCCAGTGTTGGGTTACTATGACCCAGCGTGATTGTACAATCAACCAAACATATTCGGTAAAACCAAAAGAAAAAAGGCATTGGGTTACTTTTACCCAGCATGTTGTGTAGTACAATCAAAAGGAAGTATACTTCCTTTCTGCCTTTATTATGGCTTTTAGGAATTCTGCAAGTTGAATGTTGCTCTGTACATAGAAATGAATGGAAAGTCTAGAAGGTAGGAGAAGTAACTTTGAGATATCTTAACCCAGCACAACACTGGAGAATGTGGGTTGATTATACAGCCCACATTGCTGGGTCAAAAAACACAAAAATACAGTGTTGGGTTACTTTTACATAACCCAGCAAATAATTAGAACAGAGCAATATTTCCTTTTAATTGTACAACCCTGAGTCAAAGTAACCCTAGACTGTTTTTTTTTTTGTTTTTGTTTTTTTTCAGGCAGCATGTTGGGTTCATTGACCAACACACTATGTTGCAGGCTGGTTGGCGTCTCATATTTGTGGACACATTATCTCAAGAACGCCTTGAGGGAAAAAAGAAAAAAAAATAATACAAGCAATGCGTTTTATTAAATTCCTCAAAAGTCTTCACTATAGGCCTATGCATTATGAGTCTGGACAGACATGGATACATACTGCAACCTCATCGGTTGGCATAGGCATGCAACTGCGAGGTGGCATTTCTAGTTGTAAATGCTGTGCATGTATTGTCAAATCGGTCAGGATGATTTCTTAATTTGCTTGCGTTTTGTCCATTTGCTTGTGTTTTCTAGGTTGCAGTACATTGAGGTCTTTTTTTGCCTTTTCAGTTCACTAAAAATAATTTACATTGAAGAATCTGAGCGGGAGAAACAAATTATAGACATGAAAAAAGTCACAAGGAGATATAGCTTCATGTTTAGGGGTTACAAGCAAAACTGTCGAGAATGAGATAAGTTAATATCTGTATGAATGTTTGTATTTATTTCATAATTTGAGTTTATCTATTATTACTAAATTGTCATTTTGTCATTTTTCATTTGAAAGATGAGGTGGATGTCATTGACAGAGATATATTTGCAGTTAGTTTTTAGAAATCTTAACTTCATTAAGCTGATTAGTCTCACAGTTTGCAGCATGTCATGAAGTGCATGAATATCAAACATCATTTTGCTGCACTCATAAGGCTCAGAAAATATGGAGAAAACTGCCAAAGCATGATGATTTCCTCTGCCCTCCTTGTCCATTGTGAGGCTTTTATCAGCCATGGCTCTATTGTATTTGACAGCCTTAATGTGTAGGTAATGCTATTTAAACTGCATGTCAGATTGTATTGCAAAGCCTTTTCAGACATGTAAGTGATGTGTGTCAGTGTATCTCTGCATACAATCTTGTGTGTAAATCCCTCTTTAAAAGCATGCCACATACTGTAATCCACAGCTCTGTTTGACTGAAAAAGAGGATTCCAAAATTAGAGACACGACAGAGTGAAGATGCAGTGTTACAAATGCCTCGATTGGGTAACATTAACCCATGTGTTTGACAGGGAATCACAAGGTAGAGCTTGCCAGATGCTGTATGTATCCATGGCAACCTGATGACGGCATGGGAGTGCAAATTGAATCTCAAAAATAAAACTTAATGGCTTTTATAATTCCATTATAACAACAGGTTCCTATAGACGTTAATTCAATACAACAGCTGCATGTTTTCATGGGGCTGAAAGAATGCACTGAGATACTTCACACAGTGGACTGTATATTTACATTTTGAGCATTGATTTGAGAGATCAACACATGCATGCAGTAGTATTTGTCTGACTTACAATGATAGAGGCATAATTACAATTTCATTAGACAGAAATTCATGAAGGTTTAATGAAGCTCATCAGGAAATGGAGTGACTGCAACAGCACAGGGAGCTAGATCAGACGGAAGACAATCTATACAAGATAATATGCAGTTTTTAAGTTGTGTTGTATCATGTACAAAAGGCAGCTTTAGGCAGGGTAAAGGTAAAACCATTATACAGAGGTTGCACTAAGCTTTTTTTTCAAGTAGGAG
Organism: Lutjanus argentimaculatus; assembly: GCA_034769285.1. Lineage (NCBI taxonomy): Eukaryota > Metazoa > Chordata > Actinopteri > Lutjaniformes > Lutjanidae > Lutjanus > Lutjanus argentimaculatus. Next base: position 36,379,753 of record JAWZSL010000003.1, read on the forward strand.
AAACATATTGGGGTGTGCAGCTGTAAGATTGGATGTACAATTGACCCTTCTCAAATCCTGCCCCATTTTTGCTCTGTGCTCAAATAACAGTTGAGCAACCTTGGTACCCAGCAGAACCTCGATCAGTTTTCAACATCACTGTTTCTTGTACATAGATATGCTATGCGCTAGGCTCCTATTTGTTGAAAAAACAAAGACTGATTGGCTGGTACTTGTTGCCTTTGTTGATTTGGGTCTTTTGGGTGGGTTAAATTTAGGCATGAAAAGTGTAAATGGGTTGGGTTCGGGTCAGAGGATCAGAGTAAGCCAGTCAGAAGCAGAGTGAGACGGTTCGTACCTTCGGTAACCTGGGAAAAAAATATGGTGGAAAGAGTCAAGAAGAAAGAAAGTTGACAGAAGTTCCAAAGTGAGCGGGATCTAGTAAGGGAAAGAAAGCATAGACTTAAAATAGAACTAGACAGGGTATTGCTGCTCAGCCTCGGTGCCGATTTTTCCTAGTGGTCACTTACAGTTTTGCAATGAAAAATTCCCCACCAGCCCAAAAAGCATTTCCCCCTTAAGCCACCATTATAAAAGAGATGTCTGTAAAACGCTGGACACTACAACTACAAACAAGATCAATTTTGACTCTTCCTATGATGAATTTTTGATCCATGGAGGTTTTATATTTGTAAAAATTTGTGGGTGGGGGAAAGGTAGGAAACACTACTGTGCATATTCAGTGGGCCACATGACCAGGAAGTAAACCCGGATGATAGAAAACATTTTTGGCTCATGCAACAGGTGAGTAACTCTCAATGGACTGTACAGGCACCATCTTTCCATTCACTATCTAGTTCAATATAACACATCTATGGTTAAGTTAGCTAATGTTAGCTAGTATTTTGCTAACATTAGTTAACTTAAAATGTGACTATATATACATATATATATATTAATGTCTTTTACAGGTCCCCCAGCAACATCTTTTTAACCATCCTCAAAATATGTTTTTTTTTTTCAACATAGACAAGCCTAGCAGATAGCATATCTATGTAGAAGAAGCAAATTTTGTTTCTTAGGATGCCGAAGTCAGGACCCACCCTGGCTAGTGCTCATTGCCTTTTTTGGTTTTGGTGTTTTGGGTTGGGTAGGTTTAAGCATAATTGAGTAGTTTCAGGTAAGAACATCAGAGTAAGCCTGTCAGAGGAAGAGTAGGGGAGGTCATGTTTCAGCATCCTGGGAAAAAATATTATGTACAGTAAACAGGGTAGAAGAAAGTTGACTTAAGTTCTAAAAGGGGTGGCAGGGTCAATGGAAAGCGAGTAATAAATTACCCAACTTCTTCCTTGCTTCATGAAATCTACACCTCTGGCAGAAACAGCAGCTGTGGAGAACAACATAGTGAGGAGTGAACAGATATTCTCAACGATGCCTGCTGCCTGCCTGCTGTATTAATATTTAATTCCACTGCTGTATTTAATACCTGACCTTTAAGATTCACACTGCAGAGAAACAAATCACTATCTCATTACACTCCTAGATCTTTTTGTATTTATCAGAACATTTCAGGAGTTACATCATGATTATGTGCTGCATTTTATGTTTTGTTATACTTTCTAGTGACTTTCTGCATCTCCAGGAATGCTTTTCAAAATACCCAGAAAAGGTCTGTGGAGATGGATTTCTTCCTGTATGACTGTCAGCAAGGCGAGTGTAGGCAGAGGCTCTTTGGTTCTGAGGGGCTGACAAAAACACTGACAGTTAATTTTCAAAGCAGCGGTCTGTTCCCAGGAATCAGAGCCCTGCTGGTTTCTTTTCCAGCCATCAGCAATCAGGGGATGATTAACAACTAAGGTAGTGGGTGAACCTTCAGCAGTGAGTCACTTGAAGCAGCACTAAAAACCATGGCTGCAGAGAGCTGAAAATTTCCCTCAACTACATATAAATGGCTTCAAAAACGCAAGATGACCCATCGCTGGTGTTCTGAGCATTAACTTGCTTTAAATTAAGCTGGATATTCCTGTTTAAACTTCTAATTCATAACAGGATGTAGTCATTAAGGCAACAAGCCTTGTAGCCTATTTCGCTTAGTTTATTTGGTTAAACAAAGACATTTAATTAAGCTATATATTAATCTATATAAAGCTTAATAAAAACTAAGCACACCTAAATGATCTTTTTGTTGGCTGAGCTAAGTTCAAAATTAAAATGCAATTTTCTTCTCACCTTTAGTGCTATTTATCCATCAATATTGTTTTGGTGTGAGTTGCAGAGTTTTGGAGATATAAGCCATAGAAATGCTTACCTTCTCTCGATTAGATGGCAATGAGCTTGTGATGCTCAAAGTGACAAAAAACAGATTTGAAAAACTCAAAACAGTAATGTCACTTTCTGAATATCATGAACCAGTAACTCAAGATAATCCACAGACATTACTGTGAGCAGGAACTACTTCCTTTCTCCCCAACTACACCCACCGACCACATCACCACACCAGCTAATGTTACACCTCAGCCAAATTGTAACATTACATTTAAGTTTACATCCCGCACTGTCACGAGCACGAGCCTCTCATCCATGAGTAGATGCACACTTCTTTCTGAGCAGTGAGTCAGCTGGGTGTAGTTCAGAAGAAAGTCGTTACAAGAAACTGCTCACAACAAGGTCTGTGAATTGTCTTAAATGGGTAATTGGGTCATGAAAGAGACACCGCTGTTGTATTTTTAAGGTGCTCTGAGCATTGCAAGCTGGACCCCATCTAGTTACATTATATTCAAGAGCGGGCAGAGATCTCTACAGCTGGTATCTCTAAAACTCCACTACACACACCAAAACAATCTAGATGGATAAACAGCACCACAGGTACGAGCAAAAATATGTATTTTGGATTTCAGGGTGAATGGTCCACTTAAGCTTTTTACGCTATATTAGCATTTAATTCAGTTTAAATATGAAGCTTAGCCAAGCTAGCTTCTTATTAACTTAAACCAACTAAACCAACATGATGCTACATTATTAGGATAAAAGGTATTAATACAGAAGGAGTCAGTTGAAAAAGGATGCCCTGCTTGCAGGAGATATCACAAAAGTTGATTTGGGTTGGCAAAGTTGAATTGAGATTTTTTATTTATTTATTTATTTATTTTTTCTTAGCATCTTGTAAACATATTAGCATCTTAAATACTAGTATTTTAATACATGCTAACATCTTCTGGATTGTGATCAGTCACACAAAATACTTGTGCTAAAAATATGAAACCACCGTGAAATATTATGGATATTATGCATCTAATGATCATATTAGCATTTAATCAGCTTAAAGGGATAGTTCACCCAAAAAATGAAAGTTCAGTCATTATCTGCTCACCCTCATGCTGATTGAAGGTCGGGTTTAGGTTTTTTAGTCCACAAAACACTGCTGAGCAATTGAAGTGAATGGTGATCAGTTTTCAAACGGAAATAACAACCACTTTCATTTTTGGATGAACTATCCCTTTAATGCATTACATGTGATGCTGAATTTACAAGATGGCACAGTTTATTGTAGTGGTTTCACTTCCCCAGTCTACATACAAATAAACAGTGGTGGTGACTTGGTGTAATCCAAGTATCCTAAAACCAACATGCCAAGTTGACTTGAAATACATCATTTGCACCAGAATTTTAGCCTAAATCTTCATTTTTTTCGTTTGTTTTTTTTCTGTTTGAAAACTGGTCACCATTCACATATAAGCGATATTCCATCCCTAGATGATAATCCACTCCGTATGTACTCACCCCTATGCCGATGTGAGGATGGGTGAAGATCTTCAGTTCACAAAACAATCCTGGAGTTTCAGCAGAAAACAGGGTTGCAGCCAAATCCAGTACAATGGCAGTGAATGGAGACCACGGATAAAATGTAAAAAAAAGAACACAAAGCAAACACAAAATGTCTTCATCCTACTCTTGTGGTGTAATCCAAGTGTCCGTGAGCCACAACATTAAAAATTAACCACAAAAGACGCCATTTTCACCATGTTTTTAGCCGAAATGTCAACAGTAGCCTCCCAGGTAGCATGTAAACATGGTGTCGATGTATCGCGAGACTTCATATAGCTCTTAATGGATGCATGTGTGAAAATATTGCAAGATCTCTTGTGCACCTGGCTCGAGTCTGAGAGGCTACAGTTGACATTTCGGCTAAAAACATGGTGTAAATGGTGTCTTTTGTGGTTAAAATTTAATGTCGCGGCTAACGGACACTTGGATTACACCACACGAGCAGGATGGAGACATGTTGTGTTTGTTTTGTGTTCTTTTTTTTTTTTTTTTTTAACATTTTATCCATGGTCACCATTCACTGCCATTGTACTGGATTTGGCTGCAAACCTGTTTTCTGCTGAAACTCCAGGATTGTTTTGTGAACTGAAGATCTTCACCCATCCTCACATCGGCATAGGGGTGAGTACATACTAGGCTTGGGAACGATAAACCGATATGACCGGATATCCGGTTTTACAGGCGAGTTAAAGACGAGCAACGAGCGGGGAGCATGCTAACAGTGCTAGCACACAGTGGAAAACGTATTTTTGACAGTGCCAGAAAGCAAAAATGCTTGTGGAAATGTGGTCTTTTATCTGTTTAAAATAATGTAAGAATGTCATTTTATAGACATGACAAATTTATAGCTTGGATTAAAGTCTACATCAACAAATGTTAACTATCGTATTGTTTTCACACTGTATCGAACTGTATCGTTCTTAAACTGTATCGAATCGTATCGAATCGCTCTGCCTTAAAAAATATATCGTTTTTGAATCGTAACCTGTGTATCTAGATACAAATCGAATCGGCTTCATGCCAGAGATTCCCAACCCTAGTACATACTGAGTGGATTATCATTCTGGGGTGGAATATCGCTTTTAGGAGTTCCTATAATGCTATTTGTTGTGAAACTCCAGCAGTACTTTGTGGACTAAAAAACTAAACCCAACCTTTAATTTGCAGGAGAGTGAGTAGATAATGAGTGAATTTTCATCCTTTTACTTATGTATTGTAGACAACTTAAACTAACTTTCCGGTTGATTCAGCTGGCATGTATTTTAAAAATGTATTAGCCTCTTGCTCATACAGCTAAATGAGCTAGATACAGTTCTAAATTAACACAATCAAATGCGGCTTAATGTACTTGAACTAAATTAACATTTGGGTTGGCTAAACTACAAGCTGTACTGGATGAAAACTGTTTTACATTTCAAAAATGATTTGCTGAGCTATGAAAATGTGTTTGTATGTTCAGCCTGTGCAGCATGTTTTCTGTAAATTACAGATCAGCTGTTTGTACAGCGCCTGTTTGAGACAGTCAGCTCCCTCTCCTCCCCGGTGTTTTATGGACTGTACCATACCGTGGATCTCCCCCCTCCCTCAGCCTCGCAGTGGGCCGCTCCCCCTTCTTCACCGGCCGCCTCGGTGGAAGCCAAAACAGAACATCATGGCGATTGATGGTAAGTAGGCCAATAACGGCTCTCCTCTCCTCCTAATTAACTTCCACTGGAAATGTTACATGTCACGGCTGAATTCTTTCAAGTTTAAAGCGCTAAAGATTTCGGGAGAACGGTGTGTGGTCTTGCTGGTATCAGATAAAGTTGTTTTGTTTATTTTTTATTTCCACGGAGCGGTGGTTTTTTCCTCCGCTGTGTGAGAGTAGAGGAGGCTGAGATGAACGCTGGAGCGGCGGTTCAGTGTGTTTCTGTCGGCGGTGCTGAAAGGAGAGCTCCGCTGTGAGACTGTCTGTAACTGACGCGGTGCCATGTGTCTGTGCTGTTCATTTAATGTAACTCTGGCTGTCGTTTTGTTCGGAATATCACTAAGTTTAGCACAGGGTCACTGTATAGTACATATGTTGTTGTGTGTATTATCTTGTTGTGTGTGTTTCTGGGCTGCACAGTGAACTGATGTGTGCTTTTACTTTGTCTGCTTATATAACTTTGAAGCTTGTTCAGTAAGCAGCTTTGGTGCTTATTTATCTGTTTGAATATCATAATGCTGGCAGCGGTGGAATACATACTGTACTTTAAATGTAACTGGAAACAGGCCATCACTAAGCTCTATGACAAATGACCTGCTGTGTAAAGTAATAATAGTGAGTGGTTGCCTTTTTTTATTTTCAGTCAGGATGAAAAATATCATCCACTTATGATAGGATAGTCAATTAGATAGTATTAAGTATTAAATAACACACACATAACATGATTAATGACGGCCATCATTTGAAACATGGAAGTAAAAACAAACAAACAAAAACAACATAAATAAAACAGCAAACAAAACAAAACAAGCATATAAATAAATTAATATGGTTATGGGTAGAGCCCGACCAATATTGGCTGACCAATATTATCAGCCTGTCGATATCGGTATCTGCATATTTGCTGTCTGATATGCCAAACTTTTTTTCATAATGCAGATAGTTTTTTTTTGTTTTCTAGCGTTTTAGCTTTAGCTGAAACTTTTCTGTTTTAGTGCCCTGATGTCAAAGTTTATTGTTAAACTGTAAAACATCCTGCTTCCTCACAAGGATCACTGCAAAAAAAATGTGTGTTTATGTATATTCTGTATAAAGAATATTGGCTGATATATTGATATTGGTATTTTTTTTACTCCTTAATATTGGTATGGGATTCACCCCCAGAGATCCAGTACTGGTCAGGCTCTAGCTATGGGATGATCAGTAAATCAAGCAAATTTGCCTAATTCGAAACAAAATGTCACACATGATACATATATTAATTATGAAAGCTTTGGCTCACCGGCTAAATAAAAAAAACAATTTTTCTGATCATTTTTCCTGAATTATTTTTGGAGTTGCATGAAGCAGGTTATCTGTTCCAGAAGATGTAAGTGTTCAACAATTTTCACAAAGAGTCCTACGCAGATTTGATATGATGCCGTCAGGATGTTTTCCAAAATAAATCAGTCTCAGTGCTGAATTCAGTGTAGAATTCACTCTGCAAGATTATATTAGTTTTTTTTTTCTTTAAAGACCACACATTCAAACATGTACGTGTTTAGTGCTTTGATTTTAGTGGACAGTAGACAGATGACAGGAGAGTTATGGAAAGTGATACATAACAAAGTTTCAACTGAAACTGAACGGGGATCATTGTAATCACAGTATATAATATGCATTTAAAGCACTAGGCCAGTAGGACACCCCACACCTGTAAAAGTTAAAGCCTTCACCAGTCTTCGGAGGACGCTGACAAATAATAGGCCACAAGAAATACAGGACAGCAGGGTTCACCTCTAGAAACCAGCACAGTGATGTAAACTATGCAGTAAACTAGGCAAATAGACCAGCCACCAGCCCCCGGGGCCTCGAGGCTTTGTTAAGAGGATTCAACACTGTGAGACTCAGAAACGCATTATTCAGCATGGTTGTCAAGTGGAAAAAAATGAATTCCAGTCACATCTAGAGTTTGATTTCTTTGGTGTAAACAATAGCTGAGACCAATTTTAAACTTTTTAAAGCTATCTATGACTTGAAAACAGACACATGGACCAATCTGGCATTGTTCATTGGACAGTTTTGCTTTTAATTGACATTTTACCTTTGGAGGGAGTTATTGAAAACAAATCTGATCCCAGTCTTTTTAACATTATTTTTGCATAATGTATTTTTTCCTATTTTCCCCATGATTTAATCTTTTTTCCCTACATGTTAGGGAAGACACTAGAGCCAAACTGATATTGTTTAGCTGATATTATTGGTCTGTTGGCCTTTAAGAGCTATCTCAGTCTTTGTTGGTATCAGCGTATATGCTGTCCAATATGCACCACTTTGACTTTCTTGACAGAATGCAATGCAGATTGTTTTTACATATTTGTTTTTTTAGGTAATTTTACAGGCAACATTTCATGCGTATTTCATTCCTTAAAGGTAGAATCAGTAGCATTTGTCTGAGCTGTGCATAAACACAACAGGATGTCAAATACTGACGTTATGTGTTGGTAAAGTGTGGACGGGGTCTCTGCAGATACCACCAAGTGAAGATTTAAAGGGATTATATTTATATGTCTATACATCGTTTTATTATGTTTTTTTTTAAAAAGGAAAATGTTTCATATTATACCTTTAATTCAAGTTTAATATATAGATATTTTTTGTTCTATTTGTGTTTTTCTTTGTATTGAAAGTATTTTATAAAATATACAAATAAATATAAAGTAGTTTATTTAAAAAATCTTAGCGTTAAACTGTAAAATACCCAGCCTGATAACCACATTTGAGGAATCATTGCAATATCGGCCGATCGATTGATATAAATATTTTACGCCATGATATTGTTACCAGCATTGACCCCAACGGACTCTTGGAGACACATGAAGAAACAGCTGAACAGGAGCACCTGAAAAACCACAAATGAATGCTTTTTATATTCCCTGTTTTACTGGTTTCACTCTTAATGAACCACAACCAAAGGATGAAACACTACAAACTCCCAAAAAAAGGGCAGCTCTTTAGCCCCGCATTACTTATTCTCACCCTGCCTCGCCTCCAGCAGTCTCACTTTCCCTCCTCCTCCAGTTTATCAGACAGCCACACCTTGCCTGAGTTAGAAGCTCATTCTACTCCGCCCACTGCCCTCAACTTCCTGCCACATTAGTCAGCAAAGTGCCATTTCCTGAAAGGCCATGATTATAGCAGGCCCTGTCAGCGATATTTCACTGGAGCTAGTTGGCTCCGCTGAGATTTATGCAGCAGCTGTGGGGCTGACTGACACCTGCAGCACCCAGGGGCCGGGCCGTCAACACCAGTGGGAGGCTGTGTTTCTGTCTGTACTTGTGATATTAGGTTGGATGAACATCAGGAGGTGTCACAAAAAAATACAGGGACGAGTTGTTTCTGCGTGACATTTTAGAGCAAAGAATTAATGTAGCTGTTAGGATGTTTTATTGTGTCTGCATGAGTCAGTGGTTCTGAGTAATTATGTTGTTTTTAATGGTGCTATTATTTAGAGTGCAACTCAATTAAAGTTCACATGTAAGTACGACTGCAGATGTTTTTCTTGCCCGCAAAGCGTATATGCACAGTACAAAAGCAGAGTGCAGCTGCAACAAGCAATTATTGAAATTATTGCACAACTCCATTGAGTCTAGTATACACACTCCTGGTCAAATATTACTCCAATATAAGGTTGTCGAAACTATGAATACTTGAATACTTTTTCCATATCACAAAAACAACACAATATAACATTTAATAGTATCAAAAGTACCAAAGCCATAAAAGATCTAAGTGCTCGTTCAGGACCTCAGTTCAGTTCAGTCTTTATTGTCCTGCTTGATATTTGGCTGTGTTCACTGACGTTTTGTTGCTGTTAATTAAAAAAAGAAAATAATTATCTTATTTTGTGTGCTCAGGAGTTTTTTTTTCTTTTTGCTGTGGTATCGAACAAGGTATTGAGGATCGTTTTTAAAAAAAAATTTCATACTAGTATAAAAAACAAACAAAACCATACAATATTGTAGTTTTAAAAAGTATTTTACTTTAGTTAAAATATTGGAGTAGCCTGAAAGTACACATAAGCAGAGTATTCAAAAGTACAGAAGACTCTGAGCTCATCAGTTGTATATATTCTTTAATAATGGAACATATGGACTTCAGATATGGCCACGGATGCGCTGATGAGGAATCATCATCTTTACCTGCTGGAGTTGTCATCACCATCATCAAATTCAAATCAAACTGTTAACAAAACATCAGCAAACGCTATGAACTTGATAGACAGCGTAGGAGTAGTTTACTGTGATTGTTTTTTTTCTCTTGTGATGAACCAACATATGGCATCTAGAAAAGAAAAGAAAATGAATCAACTGACTTTAAAGCTTAGAAATATATACAATAAAATGTAGTGATGTTACAGTGCAGACAAATACTGTACAGTTGTACAGTATTTGTACAGTATTGTCTTTCAAATGTTTCCAAAATACTTAAGTTAAGTACAGTCACTCGAAAAATGTATTTAAGTACGGTATTAAATAAATGAACTTCATTGCTGACTACACCCATTATCGATTAAAGTGACAGCTGTTCTTTAAATGAATCAATTACTAGTATGTGAGTGTATGAAATGTAAAAAAAAAGAATAGTGGAGAAAAATGACTATTACAATTTTGGGAGGTATAACATAAACAGTTTTAATTGAAATATGATGAGTGTTTGGCATTTTGCTCGTAAAACTGAAATTATTAATGTATCATTTCAACTCTAAAGCAGGGTTTGCAAAATGTTACATGATTGGGGAATAAAAGAAGGAAACATGATGATAAGAAACTGTAAAAAAAAAAAAAAAAAAAAAAAAAGGAAATGGTATTGCAAGCATTGAATTAGATTTAAATGATTCCAGTTACATTTTTCAACATTTCCCGAGCCTGAAGTGCAGCCCACAAGACGCAGCTTCCTTGGCGCCTCAGGGCTCATATTTTAGCAGCTATTTAGAGACTTTATTAATGTATTCACTGACATTCAGCCGTGTGATCAAGTGTTTATTTTGCTAATTCAGATTGTGCTCTGAATCATCATCTTAAAAGTGCCTTTATCAAAGCGTGCTGCCTTAAATACCAAATGTATCAGAGCTCCTTAAGCTTCTTAATTGGATCCACACAGCAGGCTTTCTGTGAAAGATCACTCAGTGACTTAACTAAGCTTGTGTACATGAAAGCTGTTTTTGTTCATTAAGTGGCTGCAACAGGACTTAAAATAAGGCAAAATGCAGATCAAACTTCTGCTTTTAGGAAAACTGTGAAAATATATCCTAATTTGTTTAAAAGACGGAGTTTTTTTTTTTTTAATACAAAAATCAGGATTTTCTTGTACATGTGTTGTTTAGACACGACTGGTGTATGCTCTGTGGTTCCTGGGACTTGAGCTCCGGTGACAGGCTGTAGACAGATCGACTGCAAGTCCAAATGGATTTCACATATCCTGGTTAAGCCTGGGTTTCTGGCCGACAGATCGAAAGCAGCCCGACTCATTTTGCTTGGTGTTCTCTCAGTGTGTGTGGTGTGTGTGTGTGTGTTGTGTGTGTGTGTGTGTGTGTGTGTGTGTGTGTGTGGTGTGTGGTGTTATGAAGCCTTGTCGAGTCCTGAGCCGGAGCCAAGTACAGAGTAGGCAGCCCAGGAGGTGTTTAGCTGTGGAAATATGATGTGTTGAAATTACAGCAGCGGAGGAGCTCTCCATGCTGACATTTTGACAGTATCTTTCAAATCTTCCTGAAAAGCCTCTCGTGTCATTTGTCCTCTGGTATCTTTGTCAACCACTTTAGCTAAATCCAATAAGAAATATATGGGCGTCTGAGTAGAAGATCGCATATGTTGTTTAGACTGATAGAGAGACAAACAGTACGCGGTTTTCTCGAAACATTAAGAGCGCGTCTTCCATGAACCCTGATGTTTCCTGTCGAGGATTTTTCAGCTTCTCTCCCCTCCTCCTCCTCCTCCTCCTCCTCCTTGGCATGGCTCTGTTTGTTTTGGAGTGCGAGATACAGGATATGAGGCGATAATAGCCAATACGTCTTCAAACTATTTGAGCTAACGTTCGCTATAAGGCATTGTAACTGGAACAGAGCAATACATTACTCTCAAAGTGAAACTAAGTGAACCTGCTCTTATTGTGGGCCCTAAATCAAATCAGAAGATTTCAAAGTGACTCAAGCTAAAAAGCAGTGAAGAGGCTGTCATCTTTACAGTGACAGTCTTGATTATTTATAATTAAAGCTGCATTAATCAATATGTTTTATATTAACGCTGGATTACTTGTACAAATTATTTCCTGATGAATTATAGACACACATCTCATTTTTAGCCCAGTTTCAGAGTCCTGTCTTCAACTGTGTGTTTGCTAATGTTCCTCGGTGGATTGCTCCCAGCACCTTTCTGCTCAGGACCTCAGAGGTTTGATCTGTTGAGGTTTTGATGAGCAAATAAACACACAAACACTTGCACCGTGCTATTAACCCATGGGCACAACAGACACACTAAAATGGATTGCACATCCACTGCACTGACTCATCACCAACAACATTTTTGCTGTTATTAGATTTTTTTTTGTCATCTCAGGGCTCCTTGTCTGGTTGAGACAAAGTGAGGGATTTGTTACTCGGAGGATTTTTGTGCACTTTACTTATTGATCATCAGCTCTTCATTTGACGCACGGGAAGGGAGGCTGGGAGTTGAATTGCAAGAAAGAGACATTCTCAGCTCAGAGAAAATAGTTAAAATGCATATTTCTCATGGATTTTTTACTCCTGTATCAGTGTCTGCAGGCTTGCTTGCACACTCAGGCTGTTATCAACCTCACAGTATTTGTGAAATGAATATTCGGATTCTAAATTGGGTATATGTGGCTTTGTCAGTTCTAAAAATAAGATATCAGCTGCACTACTTTGACAGTGTGTTTCCATTGCTCAGGGCTATGGATGGTGCTGGTAATATAGAGCAATAGTTGGCTGTGATTTCACACAGTTTCCTCACAAGAAAACCCTGTGCAGCAGCGTATGCTGTGCAGCTGTAGTGTGAGGAAACTGTTGCTGCCTCATGAACTTACAGCCGAACTGTCGGCTAAGCTGGCTAATCTTTGACGTACTGTATCCTCCACTTGCTAATTGGCTTAGCTGGAGCTTACACTGCAGTCGCTCCCTCGTGCCTTTCAATACGACAACACAGACACGTTTCATGAACCACCTGATGAAACATGATCCTTCCCTCTGCCAGTTTTAATAAAGACACCGAGTGATTTTCATGTAAATGGCTGCTGACATTAAATATATTTCATAAATCAGTTATGGTTGTTATTAGAAGGATATGAAGTAACGCAAGCTTGTCCTCTGTCACTGTTGTTTTGGTGGCGATGAAGACCAGAGCATGTTTGGCTGGCTTAGTTCCTCAAGTTCAGTCTAACATAAAATAATTCCTGCATGCCTGCTTTTAATTATTAATAGTAAAGCTGCAGTCCACTTCCATGTAAGCCTACAGTGTTCTAGCATCTTTTAGCTCATTGTTTTGGCTTCACAGTCCCAGCCTTTACTGCTTTTATTCACTCTTACCGTTCTCATTAGCTTTGTTTCCAGATGCAGCAGGCAGCTGGTGTTAGCAAAAAAGCTAAAATATGCTTCCTGCCCAGCAATACACACTGACAAAGTTAGCTGCTATAGCTGGTGAACATAGTAGAGCAGCTAGCAGCCAAAGGGCCAGATATTTAGCTGCTAAAAGGCCAGATATTTAGCGGCTAAAGGGACAGATATTTCTCAGAAGTTGAGAGAGACAGTGAATATTAGACATTTGTCTGTTGTCTAGAAATAGAACTTCAAATGAATGCTAATGTCATCTTTTTAAGGTGACATGACTGTTTGTGTTTACAGAGGGGATGCCGCTGTGAAATTTTGCCACCAGTTAGTAACTCATAAAGACACTGGTGTTACCGATTACTCTAGACATTTTACAAGAAAAGAATTGAGCAATACGGTCAATATCTGTAACATCAGAGTGCTTACTTTGATAGATCGTTCCCTAATTTTGACAAAAATAATTTCAAAGAAAGTTGGTTCATTATTAAGTTTTGAGTTGCCAGGTCTATCAGATGTCCCCCACTCTGGCCACAACTACTGTATTTCATAGAACTGATGTAAGCAGAAGAGTAACGCTATTGATAAGTACATGCCAGTTGTATGCCAATGTTAGCTCCTTGGTTGAGCCAAGTTAGCTTTAGTTTTTAGCACCAACTAATGCCTTCATGGTATTGAACGCCTTCATGGTAATGTGTTGAAGGGCTACGTATAATTGCTCTCCCAGTAGATCTCAGTCTGTGCAACCATAGCCAGTTGTCGAGCAATTTCATGCCAAGTTGTGATTAGCCAGCATGTTATGTTTGGAATCTGACTTCTGCAACTCTGTGCTGCTATTTTGCTGCAACTGCTTCACAGAGTAGACACATTCAGTTTATAATTGTAGCGTCCATTGTCCAACTAAGTTTGATAATACTCATATGTGTAAAAATGTGTGTAAACTTGATATCACCTGCAAAATGCACACCAACCAAACTTGCACTGTGTTAAAATGCACATGCAATTTAGCACTTTTGGGATGTAGGGGGTGGTGGGCAAGTAATCAGTGTAGGCCCAAAGACTGTGTAACATTGGTTACACCTACAACATGTTTGGCTGCTCACAAAAAAAAACAATTAATGCAGATTTAAAGTTCATTTTAAAAGTCCTGTCTATCTACAGTTTGAGTTTGAAACTTAATGGGGGCAACACCACAAGTTTGTTTCCCTGAGTTCTTTCCTACCACAGCATGTTCTTTCTGCTGACCTCAAACAATCAAATACCTCTGTCAGGTCAATTTCTTCAGCCTAACTTTCTGTGTCACGGCCTCGGTCCATCCTTCTTTCTCCCGAACCCAGACGCGTTAGCCTCGGCAGCCTGATTCGAGGGGGCAGGCAGAGGAGATCCCTTAAAGAAACTGGGACAAATCCTAAAAATGCTGCCAGCCTGGCCCCAGACGTCTGCAAGAGGGAAGACTGCGAGGCCACAGACTTCACCTTGATTTAGTTTGCAGAAGTGAGACTATAGCTCCTCGGTGAAGCCAAGGTTGAGAAACAAGAACTCAGAAACTGCACGTATTGATCACAAGTTCATAGCTGCTGCTTCAAACTGATTTCACTTAGACACGAGAAGAGATCATGTGAACCCCTCATTACTGACAAAATTTTAAGAGTCAGTACTCCCTTTTCAGCTTACTCTGAAAAACTACACTGTATACTGTATTATGCACTGTGTAGGATTATTTGACCACAGTCACGGCACAAGATAGCCTACTTTTACCACGGTTATCTTCATCATTCTGTCTTAAGCAGGTGTTAAACTTCCTCCAAAAATATTCATCCTCCTCAGCTCAGTGTCCACTATTCTGCAACATGGAATTTTAGGTTGGGCTTTTTTTTTGTTCTGCTGTGTTCAAAGTCTCCATAACAGCCATATTATTTCTGTAGAGGGATTTATTTATGGTCTTGTTTGCCCTTAGTCTGCAGATTCTTTAGGCTGATCTTGTCCATCTCCCTCCAGAGGCCTTGAGGCAGCACAGGTGACAAATCATGAGTTAGTGAGCCAGTTACTATCTCATCTGGACTGATCAGGCCCTCAAAGTACACAAAGTAATGAATAATTAGTGCTGCAATTTATGAGGCAAAAAGTTTGATTATGATGATGACACAGTGAAGTCTTCAAATTGTTTTTGTCCAGCTGATAGTTTAAAACCCAGTGATATGTCATTTACTATTATACATAACAAAACAAAGAAATACATAACAAAATCCTCATATTTGAGAAGCTGAAACCAGAATGTTTGTCAGAATGTTGTCAGATTAATTTCAGGTTTTAGCCCAATTATTGCTCAGAATCTGCCCAAATTGATTTAAAAAATACCCAGATATTATCTGTAACAAACAATACAAATGAATTTATTCAAGAAAATAGCAACAGTATTGTGGTTCATAATTTTTTTTCAAGATGACATAATAATAAGATAACAATTTAAGTGTTCACAGGTGCTCTAGAAAACATACGGACGAATCTGGCGAAGTGCTGGAAGTCAACAGGCCACCATCGCTGTGGTGGCATCTCGCTATAATATGAGCGCAAATGAAGAAGTCATAAGAAGTTTACAATTTTCTAGCTGAACTTTTTATTTAACGTCACTTTTGACAAGAATATCTAGAAAGTTGGAGAAGAACCTGTGCAGTTCGGCTGCTTCAACAGTCATGTCAAACTTCAACTTTGGAAAAAAAAAACAATGGGAACTACACTTCTCTTCACTTCAGACCAGAGACTCTACAGAGATGCACTGAGTGTACAGAGGACTGCGATGTGTCATAGTGGATGAAAAATATTAACAGAAAGGAACTTTTTTTCATGAAACTCTTGAAAACCTAATTAAATATGTGAAAATATATATTTAATATATATTGCAGAGTGCTCCATCACTTAAATGTGGCGGAGGTAGTCCATTTTTTTCTCTTCTCCCTTGACTATGTTGTCATCATAAAGGAACCTTCATCAGTTACTGAGGGCCGCTGTTTGATGTCGTCAATCCAGTTATCTGTGCTGCCACTGTTAGCAAGCAACAGCAGACACCGTGTCTAGAAGGGAACCCCAGATCAGCAAGGTCGTGAACATTTTGACCGAAACCATGAAAAATCTGAGAAATCTGAGAGTCTCGCAAATTTGGGTTCCCTTCTACACCCAACCAGCAGGCACTGAGAGTGATGGACATGATGTGCCACCGCAGCAATGGCGGAACACATAAACCGGACGCTGGATTCGTCCATAGGAGCTACAATTCAGCTGTAAAACATTTTTTTTCCATTTCTGCCCTCTGCCTTAAAAATCAAGAAAATAACTAAACAGACAGCTCAAATAACAAAAAATAATCAACTGCAACAAGCCTTGTCAGTATGCCAAATTAAAGTGTATCACCCATTGGATTTATTGTCATTTGTAATGTATTTAAAAAACAGCCCACCTCATGGTTAACCAGCCCAAATTCTGTCCACTCTCCCAAGCTCATTTTAACCCACAAAGCTCGACCCAGAACAGCCCAAAGTGGCAACAGGGTTGCATTTTTGCTTGAAAAATGACTGAACCAGTGAATCATTATTGTAATAGATGAAAAATATCAATCCATTCACTCTTCGTGGTACTTTAGGGGAGCTTCTTGAGCAGTAATGAATTTTTTCTTTATCAGAAAAATCTTGATTTTGAAGTTTTGAAAATGGCCTTGGATTAATATAATGGATTCATGGATTAATATCTTTGGGTTTGTTAGCTGTTGTTTGACTCATGATCGAGATGATGGTTATCCGGTAGAAGACGGAGGAAAGAAGGCAGGCTCATTTTATTCTGAAACTCTGAGGAACAACTCAGAGAGTATGTTGCTAAAAGAGTACCTCACTGATTTAGCATTGCCGTCCTTGTCTGACCCACAATGGAGTTTGGTTCCAAAAGAAGGATTCAAATCAATACAGCAGAACCAGAGATATCTTCTTTTATATATTTATTTTTATTTGTCAAAACCTGGCGCCTACATTACCTGCAATGAAACCACCAAAAGTTAGTACTCCCCTACACCTGCAAACAGACCTTCCTCTTTAAGAATGACACTGCACAAAAAAATACATTCACTGACACCTACTGTGTTTGGAGGGAGTCCATGCAAAGACCAAGTTGGTTAGTTTTTGCAACAACTTGCTGCCTGCATTAGGTATTAATTAGTATAATTTGGCTGTCTGTTCATATTCCCATGTGTCATTGACAAGTATGTTAAGGCACAAATATTTTCCAATTATGAATTTATTTGCTTATTACAGCGAATTAGCATTGGCAAGTATTTTTGGATATCTAGTTAATTAAGGCGAGACATTAAGTGCTGCTTCTTTTGTCTTGAAAAGAAATGGAAGTATGAGATTCTGTCGTAGATCCTGTGGCTAGAATAAAACCAGAGTGAGGTCTAATAGTTGACTAGTTTTGAGATACCGAAAAGAGAATAACGTGGCATTAAATGGCTTCTTTGGTAGTAAAGGGCATACATAGAAAATTTGAGTGCTGGTTAAAAGTAACCAGCATATGTAAAACATGGGAAAGAGATTATTTGCAGTATAATATGAGCAACCAGAACTGTGCACCATACTCAAGAGCACATGCAAGAAAATGTTATTTTTGACAAGTTTGGTGTGTGGTGAGTGAAAGAGGAGTGAAGGAGCACCGGGAGCTTCCTCCCACACACAGCTGCTGTATCGATCTGCTGGACAACAACTTGGCTTTCAGCTCCGAGTTTGGCAGGGAAGATTTTCAGACAGCCTTGTCATGTAGCGGCTCAACTTCCTTCGATGGCTGTGTTTATATGCGGTAACGTGGCTACCTGCCACACACTGTTTTATGTCTTACTCGGGTTTGTATTTATATGAACCTTTGATTTCTTATGACAGTTTTTCTGTGGCCGTTGGTGAACCAATTCAGAATATTTCCTGAGGGTGTTATAGGTTACTTCCTTATACTGTATAAATGATGCTGTTTTATGTTACTGTAACAGATAAGTGCAGAAGGTAATAACTGTAAATAAAGACAGAGGATGTTTACCTGCCACAAAAGCTGTTTAGTATGCGACTAGGAGCGAGGCAGCTTAACGTCATGTTTGTACAGCCAGCTTTATTTTAGTTACAGGATTTAGACTGTTTACTGTGTAAACATGGGCAGATATTGGTTTTGCCTAATACATTTTTCTCCCTACTTTTTACCTTTCCAAACACACAGACATAGCTAAATAGATATGAGCTTATACAGTATAGGTCAGATAAAGGTTTAAAAATCTAGTAAATTTACAGTTTTTTTTTAAGTCTTGGACAGTCCATTAGTGTATGAATTTTATGAAAATGGCCTATACTTTACCATGGTCAGATATCCGAGAGGTTTGAATTGACTTTCTGATTTAACCAAGATGTAAAATATTGAGCTGCTTAATAGAGAATAAATTGGAAAGGGAGTGAAACTAAAAGATCATTATGTCAAGGTAAAGGCACTCTCTTTATTCAGAGGTGGTGGCAGTACTTTCCACGCAATCTCATACAAGAATAAAACTCTTTAAGTTCTGTGCAACAGTCCACAAAGATAAGATATTCTGTTCACTCTCAATGAAAACAAAGAAAAACAGCAAATATTCACATTTAAGAAGCTAGAACCAATGAATATGAGGCATTTCACCTAAACAATAAGTTATTAAACTTATTAAACTAGAGGTTCATTTTTCTTTTGACCTATTTATGGATTAATTAACCAATCGTTGCAGCTGTCGTTCTGCCATTTGTGAAATAGTTAGGCTGACCTAAATCAACAGACAAAAAAGGCAGCACTCTTTTTAAAGAATCAGTATAAAATCTGAGCTATATTTGTATATTGTACCTTTCCTTTCACACATACAGTCTATCCCTGAAATGTTCAGGAACATTTCCACCATGGGGTTAGGCGTGAATTGGAACAGGGACTGATATTCAGAAATATCTGTACCACCAATATCCCACCTCAAGATCGTGTTACATTTCAGGGAAAATGCTGGTACGGCTGTATTATGGATGAAAGCAGTAACATGAAAACATTAAAGCAGTCTGACGAAATGGTGCTTTCAGAGAACCAATCACAAGACTCCAACCACGACTTGAGTCATGACGCCTTCAAACATTCAATGTTCCTTAGATGTTCCTTTTAAATGTATCAAATGCTTCAAGTAGATCACAAAAAACTACATTAACATTCAACCCTGTTAATTCATATCAGGTTGGGTTAAGTTTGAATTATTTAAATACCAATAACGTTACAGTTTATTTCTATTTCAGATCACATGACTGGTTCCATAAATATATAGTTCAGATGTTGGCTTGATATATAAAAAATGACATGAGGCAAAGGTCAGGTGTCACTGTGACCGTTACACCACTGTGACACCATTAGTTTCAGTACTTTCAGCCTTTTGCATCTGAGCTGCACAAATCGTACAAGTGTCACAGCTGATGGCAGCCGGAGCTATTTGAAACCTCAACCTGTAGGCAGATCCCAGAGGCAGCCGCACAGCTCAGAGACCGGGAGGCCTTCACAAGTGTGAGTAATAGTTCTGAATTAAAGTCACTGTCTGGAAGCCAGTCTGCTATAGAAAACCACGGTGAGCTCTTCGCCTCCCATCCCCTGTCTGAATAATGGCATCTTGGTGTATCTACCTCATGATATACTGATGCTGCTGGACACCCACACCCCTGCAGCTGCCACCCAGTGGGTCCAGGCCGCTGAGCTGACACAATGCTGGACAAGAATTCAGAGCGACAGAGGACCTCGGTGACGAAACCATCACCAGACATTGTTCTTGATGCTCTTGAGGCTCTAAAATAAAACTCTCTTACCTCAGAGTATGCACAAGAAACTGGATTCTTAAATTCTACATGGGCAGGTGTCACTTGAATATTAAAATAATTACTTTTTTTTTGATTAAAAGAAAGAAATTCTTTGGTACATCACTTCAAAGTACAATATGTAAGGGTTTTAGCCTAAATTATTTAGAATTCTAACAAAAATTACCAACCGCATGTGAAGAAATAACAGATTTGATGTAATATTAAAGAAGTCTATGTATTGTGTTACAGAGATATCTACTGAAGTTAGAATGGCTACTGCAGAGATCTGGACCCCCAGTTACATGAGTAACAGAGCTAACTAGCTAACAGTAGCTACAGTTAGCGCTTACTCTTGTGATATACTGCCCCCTATTTGTTTGGAGCCGTTGGCCAATTGCACCATGAAATATCCCGAAAACTATTTTCTTATGGTTTTTTTCTGTTTTGTACAGACATTTGCAGCCTGCTTTTGTGACCCCTTGACTTTTTCTCAAGTGCCACCGTGAAGCTGACACATCAGGATGAATTGTAATAACTTTGGTAATGTCTTAACTTTTAATCTACTGCCATCATCAGGTCAAAATTTTATTTGTCATTTATGACCCAATGCCTTCACCGGTGCTGTGCCATTGTTCTGATGGCCCGTTATTAAATGGCCCACTGGACTGAAAGCAATACCCCGAAAACAAAAGCCCACTGCTCTGGAACCCAAGTCATTTAACCCAAGTCATGATCTTTTTATAAACCAAAGTGGTTGTGTTGCCAAAAACCTAACCAAACTGCAACAGTTTCACAACACAAACCACATGTTTATTATTATCAACATTACGATAAAGATCACCCGAGTATGACACCGGTGGTCACTTGATGTTTGCTTGTCAAAATACACTAAGATATGGAGTGTGTATTTTTGTAACAAAGCAATGTGGACATTATTTGGTCTATTGGGGATTTGGAATAAATGTCAATCAGAACAATGGGCAGTCCCTTCATCAACTGTATCATCATCAGTTGTATGTAGCACTAAACTAACATGCTAACACTCTAAACTAAGATGATAAACATGATAAACATTATACCTGTTAAACATTAGCATGTTTGCATTGTCATACTTAAGTTAGCATTTAGCTTGAAGTACCACTGACTTAAAAAACAGGTGGAGTTACTGGTGTTTGAAGATGACACGTGCTGCTTCTTTGTATTAAAAGGACACAAAAATGTTATACTGATTTCAGACACAGTCAGTGAGTCTTTAACATGGGCAAAAGTCCTGGCAGGTCCCACAATCTATGTTGTTAAGTTTAGAATTTACCATAAGCTATGACCAGTAAATGGACAGTTTATTGACAGTAAATGGACTGTTACAGTAAACACAGCTAAATCCTTGCATCCCAAATTCCTTTTAGATGAGACAGCAGTGCTCACTTTAAGTTCTGCTGGCAGAGAGGCAAATTGCAGAAGGACCAATTCAGAACTCCAATTTCCCTTAAGTGGTCTGCACACGTGCATCCCGCTGCATCAGTCTGAAAACTGCGATCAGGAGTGGATCACTCACTCCTATCATGTCATGCAAAATTTCTACATAAGCGTAACCCATACTTCAGTTTGTCATTGAACCCACATCTACAATATGGGCTGTCTTAATCTAAAAACAAAAAAACAGCATGTAGTACAAATATCAAATACAATATTTTCCTCTCAATCAACAAGACCTGAAGTTAATTTGGTAATTAGGCTGTTTAGATGTCAGTAGATGGTCTTCAAAGCATTTAAATATCTCTCCAAAATCCCTGTGTTTGGTTTTTTATGTAACTATCACATGAAAATGATACAAGAGAGCGTCAGTGCTGCCAAGATTTGTGCTAAGATTAGAAGAACACCCTCTGCATCCAAATTTTGCTCATAGTTAAGGATCACTGAGCTACGCCAGCTTTAGAACAATGCTTTGTGGAGTCAGATCACACAACAAGATTCCTTTCCCATTTTACTCAAGCAGTTTCACCATCAAGCCAGCAGAGTTGCATTCAGATGGCATGTGAGGATGTTGTACTGTACCTCAGGCCTGATTCTCTCCTGCCTGGTGCAGCTCCTGGTGGCGATAAGAAAGCTCAACAAACGGTGACACAAAGATGCACAATCAAGGACACGAGATTTTATCGTGCTGTGGGCTTTCTAAATGTCAGAGATGCTGTGGACTGACAAATGACAGAGAGAAGTCTTTCTGTATTTTGTTTAAGTCACAGATGAACCAACCAATCCAACCAATGTAAAGGGCAAATTTCCAGAACCATCAAGGTTCTAGGTTTATTGAAACAAAGTTTTGTATTAAAAGGGTGGAACGATAAAATGAGTTTGAGGACAATTTGATGAATGGGGGGTGAATGAATGGATGAAAGCTGGTATGTTATGTTTCAAGGCTCAGGGTTTCACTCCAATTAGCAACTTGAGACACGAGGATGGAGTTGTAAAACAGATATCAGATATCAAATTTTAAAAAGTTAATAATAAGCAAAGTGATTGTTAGATGATAGCCAGTGGCTTCTAAAATGGCATTTCAGTCAGTGTATTTCACCTGTTTTGCTCTACACATGGGTTGTTTACCTACATGCAACCTGTAAAAATGAAAGAGAGGAGAAAACTCAGAATCTGTTGGCAAGGGACAAGATTTTGGTATTGGAAGCATTCTGGTTTGTGTAGTTTGCGAGTAGTATTAACCAATAATGTTTCAACTTTGCACTGTGAAAAAAATAGTTGAGAGGACTTGAAACTTCAGGGCAATACACTGCAATAGATTTTTGAGTTCTGAGCCCAACTCAAATTTTTAAGTTTTGAAATACACGTTAAAAAATTTTGCTGACCTATAATCTTTATTTGAGATAATTTACTTTTCTTCTTTGGATAAACCTGAATCTTTAAGTTGTAGAAACTAAAAAAAAAACAACAAAAATTGGTCACACTGAGTAGCAAACCTAATTTGTCTTTTTCTTTTAGTGCCTGAAAAATTCAGTAGTTCTTGTCCCTAGCTACAGATTCTGCTTTCATATACGATATCTGTTTATAGAAATTACTCTCATACAGTATCTCTCCGTCAAATAGAAGTTAAAACCTGGAGATGGTAAGCTTGGCTTAGTTTAAAGACTGAAAACAGAGGGAAACAGCTAACCATAACTTGTTTTTTGTTTAACTTCTTTTATTAAAAGTTGTTTAAAAGTTTAGATGTGCTAGATGGTAGATTCTGTTACACGGAGCAGGAGCTGCTTCCCCCGATTCCAGTCTTTGTGCTAAGCTAAGCTAACCAGCTGTAAGTAGAAGCGTCTTATTTAATGTACAGAGATAAGAGTAGTGTCAGTCTTCTCACTGAACTCTTGACAAGAAAGTGAATCAACAGTATACCCCACTAGGTCGAACTTTTCCTTTTATGGCTCAGTTTTACCCACTTAAGCTCCTTTTTGTGAGTGAGAGTAGGATTTTCTGCAAAGAAATTCAGAGTAAGTGTGATGTGTTTAAAGTAAGTTGCAGCTTTCTATACATCCAAAACCACAAACAGAGGAGAGGGATGAAGACAGCAATGTAACCAGGCCACTACGTAGCTGTATTGGCTGGGGGCTATACACCCACTACACAAAGGTCGATGCCCTGAAAAGTCCTGAACACAGCAAAATAAGAAAATACAGGCAGAGGGCAGGGTCCCTGCAGATAGAGACCCCGCCAAAACTCCTAGTGGGTCATAATTCATGATTTAAAGGGATTATTTTTGTATGAGTCTGTACCTTGGTTTTAGAAAATCCTGCATAGTGTGCCTTTAATTAAGAAGCTGAAGTGAATAGTTTGGGGCAGAGGAGATGTAAGAAGAGGTCATGTACACCTAATCAGGCTGGGACAGGTAATTATTACTGTATATTAGTGTGAGGAGCGGTCTAGTTAAAACACCTTTTACATAACCACGTACTCATTCTCTGAAGAGGAACTGCTCATTACAGTGTATGTGGATAAAAACCAGAGCCTCCACACTGACCACCCACATACCATCCAGTCTCTGTCAGCGTCTGCCGTATATCTGTGTTGTTCTCGTCCCTTTCCGGTAATTTGTCTGAATGTTCCGACATATTTAAATGTGTTTCCACGATGTTTGTTGTGTCTGTCGCTCCCTCCATCACAGCGTGGCTCATTGAAACTGCATTGTCTTTCCAGGTGGCGAGCGTAACTGTGGAGTACATGAGCTGATCTGCGTCAGAAAAGGTAGGGCAGATCAGAGCTCGGGGAGGTTGACCTTCGACCACCCACCCCCACCCCCCAAACCCCCACCACCACCACTCCACCTTCCTCATCAGCATTCATCATTGTTAAACTGTCACCGTTCACGCTCATCCTTGTTCACCTGTTCCACCGTGTTCAGGTTGTGCTGCTTCACTGCTGCTGGCCTGTGCTTGTTCTATTGTACGTGCTCGCTGCTTGTGCTCATTGTGTTTCTAGAACTGTCAACTAAAAATGTGAAAATTAACTTCACAAGCACCAAAATTTGAGTCATGTTGTCTCAAGTTGGAGTGAAAAAGGAATTTTTAGGCAGTTAGTTAGTCTATGCTGAGACTGGGGCTGAGATCGGGGGATTTTAGTGTCTTTAAGTGTGGTGTAAATGATTATTTATGCTTATTTATACTCATTTATGCTAATTAGAGTTCTGGTAGACCTTGAAGCACAACTCAAAACATGTGTTGACAGATTTTTGAATATAGCAATGCTTACAGTTGACAAATTACAGCTCAATATTTTGTATATATATGATACCAATGAATTTCTTAGTGGGTACTTGAAGGTACAAGGAAAGAAGTACAGGGATAAAGGGGTAATGAATTTGTGTTAAGGAAGGACATAGAAACAGGTTACTTTGTGCATGTAGCACCTTTACTTAAAAAAAACTCTCAATGATAAACTTAAGCATAAAAAATTATATAGTTTTCTTGTGCACATGCTGTGTGTAGTATCTTCACACATCTTTATACTCTGTGTTGTACAATAATAATAAAATTGTTTCAGAGTTAAAGAAGCAGTCACAAAGATTTCAGTCCTGGTTAATTTGGCGACACCTTACTGTTGGTAACTGCAAAAACAGTTTAATGCTACAGGTCACAGAATTCTGGGGGCAGCAAAATAAACTATGTTGTTTTAATAAGGAAGTGAGGCAATAGTTGGCACTTTTCCATAATTCTATGATCTGATTTTATGCTGCACACATGCATGAGTCAGTGAACAGCAGGGCACAGTGAAAAGACTTGGTTACCTCATTGAGAAGTTGGAGGTGTACAGCCTGTCGCCTGCAGCTCCTTATCTAACAGCTCACTGTGGCTGCTCCCTGTTCCATCACTGCCTGCAATATTTCAAACTGATCCAAAAATGACAATTGTCTTCTTTTATAGACGCAAATTTTGAGCGATCATGAGTGTTGAAGAGATAGTTTGCCCAAAAATGAAAATTCAGTCATTATCTACTCACCCTCATGCCAATTTAAGGCTGGGTTTAGTTTTTTTTAGTCCATAAAACACTGCTGGAGTTTTACAAGAAAACACTGTTCCAGAATCCCCCAGACAATTTAAGTGAATGGTGACCAGTTTTCAAATGCAAAAAAACAGCTGAAAGAAAAACAGAATGCCTCCATACTGCTCGTCCGGTGTAATCCAAGTCTGACTGCCTGTCTTCTTGATCTGCATTGGACCCAAAAACTACATTTACTGTTCCACAGTGTTTTATCATCATTTTAACAACATCCACATTATTATTTCATAACTATACCTATAAAGGTACAACCTCTACAAAGGTTTAGCCTAATGGTTTGTTCCCCAACAAAAAGAATTTACACACTGTTTATAATAAATAAGTACTGCAAATGCATGAAAAACATTTTACATAATGTCATTTTTTGTGATTATATTTTTCATAATAATTTTTAAATAATCTAGTTCTATTGCTGTATTGGTATATTGGCACTATTACTAACTACTAACTAATTTTACAAATTTCCTGTCTGGTTATCTAGAAACAATTACTGTACCCCATGATTATTAAGAAGGTACTTACACTGTAATTTATTAGGTCTTTATTAGGTCTGCAGTGATTACACTGTAATTTGCAGGCTCCAATCTAAAGTTTTACTGTTTATTATTGTAGATTTACATTAATTAATTTGACAAAGAATGTCTAAACAATGTAACATTTGCATACATGACATACAGACATGATTTTTTTTGTACAGAAGGTCACGATGGTGCTGCAAATGTAAAGTTCAGTAACAACAAGCTCGTAACAAATCAGGCTGGTGGGAAAGATAATAATGTTTCATGTTCAGTCAGAACACTCAGTGCCTCTCTCTGCGGTGGCAGTATTCATATTCTGGATGGAGATGAGTCTCTTTAGAACCAAAAACATGCACAAGTAGATTCAGAGGGTGCTCATCACATTGTGCGAGCCGGCTGAATGGTCTGGTTGTGTAATTGTGTGTGCGCGTGTTTCATAATTTGGGTTATCCCATTTGCTTTTTGTGTGTTTGCTGAAGACTGGTTCCAGAGGTGTGTGTGTGTGTGTGAGTGTCTGTGAGTGTGTGGACAGGCTTGTGGCTACACAGTAGGTGCTTTGCTTCGGAGCGTTGTCTGAACATGTGTGGGAGTGTGTATGGGAGTACTGGTGGTGAGAGTGCTTCTGGTCTGCCTGTGGAGTGTGTGGGTGTCTTTGTGGATTTTTAGATGGTTTTGTGCTTTTTGACATTCAACATGGCAACTGTTTCCATGCGGACACAACATCACAAAGACAATAGAGATGAGCAACAATGAATAAGCAAAATTACCAAAAATATTTGTCAACAGTCAGACGACTAAAACACAAATTAACACATTAACACATTAATTTGTTGTCCAGTTACGTACGGTAGCTGTTATTGTTTACAATATTCATATTCAAATAATATCAAATACTTTCTGCTCCGGACGTCTAAACCTAATCATCCATCCATCTTTTTTTTTTTTTTAGCCTCATACCTGAGTCAGTGTCGTCATAGCAACAGGGTCAGCTGAACAGCCCAGATGTCCTTTTCCCCAGCAACATCCTCCTGCTCCTCCTGGGGGATCTCTAAGTGCCCCAGGCAGTGTGGGAGGTGTAGTTCTTCCAGCGTGTCCTGTGTTTTATAGCCCTGTATTGAAGGATGACAGTTGAGGAGGGCACAGGCTGTCGCCGTTAAAAAAAAAAAAAAAAAAAAAAAATCATCTTTTGGCCAGTGATCAATCAATCTGTCAGAGGCCTTTTTTCTTAAAATAACAAGCGTAGGTGTGTCTTTGATTGTCTGGATTATGATGGTACATTGGTTCTAAATAAAGATGCAGCGTGTGGAGCCACTGTAGTTTCATTTCAGACCAACATGATGACGGTCAAATCCAGTCAAGGTCACCTAGTTCAAGCCAGAGATGAGAAATTAGTGCTTCAAATAGACGGGATAAGAGCACCTGCTCCTTCTGTTTGCTTAGGTCATTCTCTATGGCCTACATATCTTCCATTTGTTAAACACAAAGAAGGGTCACTGTGTCCTTGAACTGTGGCTGGTAATTACCCTCGACTGAGTCATATATTTTCAGGCTTGATACAGTTTTAGGCATTACACTTTTTGTCGTTCAGCTATCTCAAAATATAAGTCCATCCATTCATCAATTTTATCCATTTTCATTTGCTTATCCGGCGTCAGGTCGGGGTTGCAGCAGGCCCGTGGGCCCGATCAGACAGAGCGCGTGGCAGGTTTTTGTTGAAGCTGTTGTTTATAAAAAGAGCAGTGTGTGCATCACCTCTCCTTAGCCTAACCATGATTTCACTGTGAAGTAAACCCAGAACTGTACCATTTATTTTGGTTAGCTAGAAGTAGTTAACTTTCTAGTTAGTGGATATTAGCTACCTAGACGTCTGTATAAAAAATAGACAGGTGGAGGATTTAGGGTGAGAGGTTGTTTCCAAACACTAAGCTGGGCACAGGGAAAAAGAGATCAATGTGGGTACATGAGACCCTCAGAAAGAGGAGAAGTCAGGGGGCAGCTTGCCCAGGGAGATGTTGAAAGTGAGCGTTAACTAGTGGCATAAATAAATGAAAACAACCTACCTGAAATCCCAAGTACTGCACAAATTTGCCTCCAGACTGCTGCTGTGCATTCAAATCCTGATAAATAAGGTTAGTAAAATAATATAGCTCCAGTTATCTGGCAACAGCCACCAGTAGTTTGTCCCCCATATTGTTATTTTCAAACATCTGTAAACTTTGTTCTCACCACTGCAGAAGGCCTGCATCTCAGCTAATCCAGTGGACAAAGTTGTCACAAGTTTTTTCAGCTTGAGGTGTTCAGAGTGCTACAAACAACGCAAGGCGCCATGGGCACATTAGCAGCACGCAAAAACGCTCGCTGCCTCTAGAAAACAACTGGAAAAAGGAGCCTCTCACTGCCAGAATTGTGCTCTTTCTGACTGGGCCCTAAGCAGAGTACTCCAGACATCTCTCTCCCCAGCAACGCTCTACAGCTCCTCCTGGGGGATCCTGAGGTGCTCTCAGGCCATATGAGATGTAATCCCTACGGAGGGTTCCGGGTCTACCCCAGGGTCTCCCCTCAGTTGCTCGGAAAACCTCCAAATGGAGTCGTCCAGGGGGAATCCTGATCAGATGCCCCAGCCACCTCAGCTGGCTCCTTTTGACGCAAAGGAGCAGTGGTTTACTCTGAGCTCCCTCTGGATGTCTGAGTTCACTAAGTCTCTGAGGCTGAGCCCAGCCACCCAATGAAGGAAGCCCATTTTGGCTGCTTGTATCCATAACCTCAGTCTGTTGGTCACTGCCCAAAGCTCATGACCATAAGTGAGGGTTGGAACAACTGGTCAGTCAAAAGCTTTGCCTTCTGGCTCAGCTCTAAAAGTTATTCTTGATTTTCAACATCTCACATAGCCTGATGAGAGAGAGAGAGTAAGATTAGTCTTTCTCATCCACTTTATAAGCGTCCAATTAATCACTCATATCTACCTTCAAACTGAGCATCTCATGCAAATCAGTTGTTGCACCAGATAATTATCTGGCCGCCTGCTCTACAGCTGATGTCCATCTGAATACAGTCTGTATTAAACTCAGCATTAGACTCTTTCCCATCGTGCTGATTTAATTTTCTGACAAGTATCAGAAACCCTTTCAGGTTATTATTAACCGCACTACAAACAGTCTGTAACTAAATGACCTTGGTTATTTCTGTTTATTCTTAATGCCTGCCAATGGGTGTGATTCTTTTTGAAATCAGATAAGATTACCGAAGGCATATGTTTACATTTTCCCAGGTAAAGTTATGTTAGCCAGTTAAAAATGAGCACAAGGAGAATTTTTTAAGATTATTTTTGACGTTGTATTGGTGGTGGAAACACTGCCACTCTTGTCCACAGGGACTTCCAAAATCAACACAATATGAAAGTTTAACATATTTTTCATACATTTAAAATGATTAAATTAGATTAAATAAATAGCAGATTAATCTCTCCCTGGTGCCTTGTCTTCATTTTAGTCTGGTCATCTTAATCATCATCGAGATGAGGGAACAATCTAGGGCAGAAATCTGTCAGTCTCATGGAGTTATTCTGCTGTTGTGAATTCCAAATATTCCTGTCAAGGACTAGAGTTTTTTCTCTCAAGTTTGTTTCTCATCTTGCCTCCAAACTCACTCAAGACACCTTAAAGTAAGTGAATCTTACAAAGCCATGTGGTGCATTTTATAACCATTACAAGGTCCCCATATTTTTAACCACATTCTCTGAGCTTCTTGTGTAACAAAGTCTGTTATTGTTTAATCTTCCTATGAATCATCATTCAGCCCCCCACACATTATTATCTAAGGGCTATTCTATCTATGTTAATGGAATACAGTAGAATTTAATAAATTGCATTAGCTAAACTAAACATATAGCTGTTTGTGTAAGAATGGCTGTATTTTCCTGGACTCATTTGTTTAATCATGATCATGTATAATAAGTGTATTCACATGATTATTTCCAGTCAGTTCCAGTTAGTGGCTGCAGGTTTGAATACAAACTGCACTTGAACTGCAGTATGTAAGGTGAGATTCTAAATGCTATGGGCTTGTTTCTGAATTTGAATTGAAGAGCAAGCAAGCAAGCTTCTGTTTTATGAAATTAAAGAGGAAAATGAGAAATAATGTCAGACATCCTCCACCACGCATCGCCTACGCTCTGTTACAGCACTTTTATTACAGTGCTGGCAACATGTCCACTGTTGGGGAGCAAAAATGAGGAATAATACCTTGTTTATAGAATAAAAGAGAAAAAATATTGTGGTCTGTAGACGGCGACTCCAAAGTAAAGAGAGAAAGTGTCTGTAGGTTTCTGTGATTGAATATTCTTTTCCCTGTTCGAGCCAGTTGGGGAATTGTACAGAGCAGGATCCCGCTCCATCTGTGCTGTGAATAATTCAGTCAACAGTGAGAAGCTGGTACAGTGTGAGCAGACAGGCATTCCCATGGGAGAACGCCTCCTGCTGCTCCCACCTAACCATGTGACCAAACACTGTGGGCTACCAACAGGCTCATTACAGCCCAGCACATTTAACAGAGAGGACCAACATTCACTCAGAAAATCTGGCACTTTTTTTTTTTACTTTTTTTTTTTTTTTTTTACAAAAAGTGGACATGAAGCATTCTTTTCTAGTTCTTTAGGTGTGAAAGGGTGAGTCTAGCTGTTGTTGTGTAACAGTTTTATTGTTAAATGTGTGTAACAGTGTGTAAGAAGTAACTAATCACCTAGCAAAGTTTTGAGTGGATGAGCTCACACTACAACACGCCAACAAAATCTTTTCAATTTGCATTAATAACATGACCTTATGCTTTGTGCAGTGCACATACCAAAGTCCAGTTTTGCTTGTAGGTAATACACCAGTCCTCCTTTCACTTCTGTGGAGCAGGTCCATAGTCTTCATCACCATGTTAACAACAATAAACATGGGGTTAATGCTGTGAAAAAGTCGCAGTTTAGTTTAGTCTGCTTGGTTAAGAAAAACATCATGGTTTGGCTTAAAGTAAGTATGTTGTGTTGTGTTGCATTGCCTTGAGTAGTGTTGTGTAGTGTTGGGTCGCGTTGCGAAACACTGCATATCATTGCATTGCATTGCCTTGTGTTATGTTACGTTAAACACAGGACTTTCATACAGGAGACTGGTGTTTGTGTCCTGTGTGAAAGCAAAAGTCACCGTTGACTTACGTCCCCAAGTTAATTGACGTAACTTTTTTCACTAATGTAGTGTAGCTTAACAAAACATAACATGTGTTAACGAGACGTCAGTGTAATGTAATGCAGCATTGTGCAGCTGTGTTAAGTGACCCAAAGTCAGCACTGATTTAATATATGTGCATGAGTTAATAGACATAACGTATTGAACTTATGTACCGTGCGATAACATAACACACCCGGATTTGTCGCTCTTTATACTTTGTAACCTGACATTTTTTATGTGTGGTATTTGGATGTATCTGCTCTCCACAGAAGGTAAAGGGAAGGGAAGAATGTGTACAGTCACGCTGTTTGTGG
Organism: Lutjanus argentimaculatus; assembly: GCA_034769285.1. Classification (NCBI taxonomy): domain Eukaryota; kingdom Metazoa; phylum Chordata; class Actinopteri; order Lutjaniformes; family Lutjanidae; genus Lutjanus; species Lutjanus argentimaculatus. The sequence goes on from JAWZSL010000003.1 coordinate 36,411,296, forward strand.
GCAGATTGAAGACACTGGTCTGAACACATACTGAACATCTTCTTGTTTTATCTCATTTAGTCTCATCCAGTCTTTCCAAAAACATAATAAATACACAGTAACAGACCAGAGTCCAGTTCATTTCTGCAGACATTATAAATAACAGAAAGCATCATCATCATCATTGATCGGAAAATAAGATGTCGTCTGAGTACACTTTCTTGCCAAATGAGCTCATTATCTTCCATCAGTACCAAGGCAGTCATTTGGTCTAATTGAACAAAATGGACTTTACATGTTGTAGTGATTTCCGTGTTGAAAGCTTAATTCATCACTTTAAATGAGCTCGGCTGTAATTTGAGGAGAGAACAATGTATTATTTCTAATGTATTCTCTAATTGCACCAAAAGATCTTTTGTATCTTTCCCCTTTGCTCTTATTTCATTTCTTTTTTCACATTGTCTTACTCTAAGATCCTTCAGTGAATGTCTTAAATATTAATTGTTGCTAATTAGATGTAGAGGACATCTCGTACATTAGGAAATTATTTTTAATTTTAATGACTTGCTTTACCCTCAATTTTTAGTTTAAGGTCAAATTCTTTGTGAAGAGTAAAACACATAGTGTATCTCTTTAGCGCTTCAGAACTAAATGATGGCATTGGTTGCATTATGGAATTGGTAGGATCCAGTAATTTTGGAACTTGGCTCATACTTAGAATTTTTTTAAAAAATTAAAAATTTCTCTGCCTGTTTTTCTTCGATTTTGATCTTTTTTTTTTTTTTTTAATCTCTTGGTCACTCAAATTTATGTAAGTATGAAATCAATATGATAGAGTACCCCTTTAAGGTAGTATTTTAAATCCTGAATACTTTGCATCAAATAGTTTAAACTTGATCATTCTCAAGATCTTATTTTAAGTTTGGTCAAGTGTGAATGGGTTTGAAGTGTAGTCAGCAGCCATTAGATTGCATTGTGCATCCCCTTTTTCCTTTCCGCTGCATCCCATTATCCAAATCACACTCACCATCATCCTATGGAGGGTGTGAGAGGATACAGTGTGCAGTGTTACATACAAAAAAAATCCTTGGTGCAGCCTGCATGTTACACTGTGAATACAAACATCCTCTGCAACACGGAGAAACAAGAAACGGTATTTCCCGTTTTATGCTGTAATGCACCACACACACACACACTAATTGTGCCTCTGTTCTGGTCCCGATTGTCGTTAGTGACCGCATGTCCACAGATGATGTGGACATTTTATTATATTTTTCAGTCAAAGACACAATTATCCTGGATAAGTATTTGCAATGAGTCTCACTCAGCAAAATGGCTTTAATAATGACTTCAACGCTCACTGCTCTGCACTGAATGGTTATTGCCTCATAGCCTGTAGTACACTCTGACAAATAAAGGTGCTGACTAGAACCATATAGGGTTATTTGTCTTGTGAGGAGAAGGTTCCTCCTGGAAGCCCTTTGTAAAGGTTCTACCTAGAATGGTTCTATCCAGAACCTCTCTGGGAGTTCTACCAATTCTGTCATTTCCACCTTCTGAGGGTGCTAACAGAAACCCACCCAGGGATCTCCACTGAGAACCCTTTTAATTATATTCCAATGGCTTCATCTAGAACCCACCCAGGGTGTTCTACCAAGACCCCTTTTATATTCCAAAGGTTTCATTTAGAACCCACCGAGGGGGTTCTACCAAGAACCCTTTTATATTCCAAGGGTTTCATCTCGAACCCACCCAGGGGGTTCTACCAAGAACCCTTCCAAGGATTTCTCTAGAACCCCTTAGGAGGTTTTATGGAAAACCTTTTTGTATTCCAAGTGTTTCATCTAGAACTTTCCCAGAGGGTTCTGCCAAGAACCCTTTTAATTATATTCCAAGAGTTTAATCAGTGGGCGTTACACTGAGAACCCATTTTATTATATTTTAAAGCTTTCTTCTTGAAGCCACCCGGGGGTTCTACTGAGAACCTTTTAATCATATTCCAAGGTTTTCATACAGAACCCACCCAGGGGATCTAAAAATAACCTTTTTATAAGGATTTCATCTAAAACCCTCTTGTTTTCTGATGGTTCTAGGAAGAACCATATTGTAGTGTCTGAATAGCACGGGAGCAGCTTCCCCCTAAATTTCGGGATATGTTTAATCTGTAAAAAAAAAAAAAGCATCAAAATGATTTGTCACATGTGTCCCTACTTGTTCAACAACATTCGACTGACAGCAGAAGATAAAATCCAGTCTGTGACATGACAGCTGTTCGCACTGATGCTACACACACACGCAGATACACATGAGACCTCTCTCTAACGTGTTGCTCTCAGTGTTTCAGCTCAACTTATTTTCATGATGCTGGGAACACAAGTGACATTTTAGTATAATGTAGCCCGTTTTTGTTTTTTATTTTTTAATGTCTAACAGCTTGTGAACAGTTGGTGACCCCCTCATCCTCAGTGTGTCCCTGATTGCAACAATTATTTTGCCGGTGTAAAATGTCAGATTAATTTGCTGAACTCTCTGCAGGAGATCACAGAGACGCTCCTGAACTTTTGTAGAGGTCTGTGAAGTGAAAATGTTAGACTTAATTATTGTGGTTTAGTCTTTAGTTTGAAAGGGTTACATTAAATAGTTAGGACCGGGTTAGATGTTAAACTCATTTGATCACAAGGTTGATCTACTAACAGAAACCGTACGCTCTGATAGCTAAGACAAGAAGTGTCCTCTGGCTGTGGACACACTTGATAATAAGATGGCACTCTCACGCAGGTGTTAGAAGGTCATCCTGTAGTGCAGCGGAAGGTCACTTGGCTTTCATCTGTCTAAAACTCCCCCAGATTGTCTTCATCAACAGGGCTCGTTATAATTTTACAAACCCCATCTGCATATCTAATTATGTTATTTTTCCAGACTGTATCTACTGATATGTGGCACTCAGTGTTGCGTTTAATGAGTTCCGACTTGCCTCTGTGTCTGGAGTCTGGAGTGACGTTGCACCTGAACCTGTTGCTATGGCAACCATCTGGTTGTGTCGCTCTCCTCCGCTTGTTTTCAGTCTCTCCTGGCCCCTTTCAATCCACCTGCCTCTGTCTCTCTCATCTGTCTTGAACTAATGTTTATAGAAAGTGGGTGATGTTTTATTTATGTGTCATCTCTGGAAAAAAAAAAAATAAGACAACACGCTCATGTTTTGATGAGACCTTGAAGAGTAGGTGCTGGTTGCTTAATGTAATTAATAATTAGAAAGAAAAACTGGGACAGCACTCACCTTGGGAAAACCAAACCATTGTCCCTACAGACCAAAGATGCATCTGAGCATTGCATTAAAAACATTCAATACACTATTGAAGTGCATCATGCTGCCTTTGAACAAAAACCAAACGCATTCATTTTAATATTGGTAAACACTAATCCACAAAAAAATAGCAGGCTGGTGGTGGTGGGTGGTGGGGGGGGGGCTTTCGGTGATTTTGTTGATTTTTGACATAACTAGTAAGTTTGCTTTGCTTTAGTTGCACATGTGTGTTCTGCACATCTGAGTGGCTGTTTTCCCAATAACATATTAGTGAAGATAACAATAAATGAGCCGGGGGGTCTGCCTGCAGCATTTTGGGAAATGAGCAAACTTGCATTCTTACTGAGAGCTAGTGAGGAAAAGTGATACAACTCTCATGTCTGTACGCTAAATATGAAGATCCAGCTAGCAGCCGGCTAGTGTAGCTTTGCTCAAAGACTGGAAACAGGAGTTAAGAGCTAGCTAGTTCTGTCCAAAGCTATCAAAATCCATGTACCACCACCTATAAACCATAATAATGAGCATGTTATATCTAAACAACTTGTAAACAAGACAAGCTGCAGTTTTACAAGGGGTAAGATAACTTGCTGCTGGCCAACTTCATCTTCAACAGACAGATAGCCTGTGAGAGTGGTGTCGATCCTCTTATCTATTTCTCAGCACAAAATTGAATAAGCGTTTTTCCCGAAATGTCAAACTCTTGCTTTAAGTAGCGACGGAGATAGAGAACAGGTAGAAACATCCTTTTTGTCATTTTTGAATGACACCAGTACAAAAATTAATTCATGGCATCCCCATCAAAATATTGAATAGCAACAAGTAACAGTTCTTGATACTGATTTAGGTGATTGGATTACTGCAACCTGGGTATTTATTATCTGGCTTATTTACATTTAATTTTATTGTTTGAAACTAGCTGATTTTACATGGTTTTATTCTGGTATTGTTAATTTAATATTATGGTTTTATTATGTGAAACTATTGTCTTTTATGACTTTTATTACTTCAAAGAAACTGTCACATGCTCAAAATATGAATTTATGCACGTCTATGTAGGTGTGTTTGTAGTATGTTGTGTGATGCAGCAGCTCTGAGTCCAAAACAAATTTCCCTGTGTGACAATAAAGGGTATCTTTCCTTACCTTACTCTAAATGGAACAGGACCTTAATTAGTATCATTGGTAACAGCTGTGCTGACCCTACTATTTCATATCAGTATGGCTGCTGTGAAAAAGGTCTATTAGTATTAGATAGAGGCTATAATCATCTTGGCCATGCTCTCATTTGTTTGCAAAAATGATAGGCTACCATTTTTTTTTGGATGACAGTGTGCTGATATAGTATAAAATGCCAAACCACTTTAACCTGAGTGTCTGTGTCTCAGTCTCTCCAGAGGTGCTGGGGTTTCTGACAGCCATCGGACTCTTCATCATCCTCATGACCTTCCTCTTCTGGTACCTCAACAACAAGTTGGCACTAGAGAACCCAGGGAGCCTTCAGTGCCTTGATGACTTCAGGAAAAAAACAGAGCTTCAAGGTGAGCCGATAGCTGTGCTTTTGTGCTCAAGGAAGTTTCGAGGAATATTTTACCATAATTATTTCTAAAAATCCTGCATTTGTAACGGTACATCTAATGCCCTGGGCAAATGACATTTTTATGCTTCTAGTAAAATTTGAAACAGTTTCAACCACTGCTACAGGATCCAGTTGTGAACTATATGTCTGTGGCAATTGCCATTCTTTGCAGCTTTATACCTCAAGTTTACACTGTTTTGGGTAAGTTTAGGCCACTTGCCGCTAGCCCAAGAAAAAAAGTCTTGAGATTGTGTCTGTTCGGGACTTGTGCATAAAGACGATCCTCACCCTTTAGTCAGATAAGTTTCTTAATAATCTGACTGAGAACTGAGAACGGGACTGATATCATATATTGTGTCCACAATTAACCAAAAGCAGATGCACTTAAATGCAACAAAAGTAGGTTTTTGTGTAATGCATCCCCAAAATATAAAAGGTACCCTAATTAAAAGGTAGAAATTTTACACCTGCACCTTAGGAGACAGATCACAACCATCACTATCATGACCTTTCTTAAAAGTCTCTATGACCCTGTTTTCCAAATAATTATCTTTTCATCGTTCAGATATTGAACCCTGGACTCCAATCAGGCCATAGAAAAGCATTTGTATTGTCCATCCACTCTGTAAAATTATGGACCCGTGCCACCGACTGCAGCATGGGGCCTGACCTCTGCATGGGGACATTTTCCACTGGCACTGGCCTTTCTCAACCCATGAGGGGATTACTGTTGCTGACAGATGTAGGCCTGTTTACTTGTCATCCGTCCACAGGGCTTCAGAAATTTAAAAGGTTGGTGGCCCCAGGGAGCCCGCACAGGGAGTTGCCTGTACCCTGAGAAACCACCTGGCAAAAACACTCAGTTAAAAACAAAGGGAGGCAGAAGAATAAAGTCCCAGGTGGATTTTTTGCACCATTACTACTTTAATGGAAACACGGGACAATTATATGTTTATTTTTCATAGATTGTGTTAAATTATAAGGCAATCTAGTGAAAAACGTTTTTCCTGACCGTGCTTTTGATAGACGCTAAATCTTTTATTATTTCTGCTTTATGCTCAGACATGAAACGCACTTTGCAAATACAGTTAGGTTAGAGAGATTTTTCAGTGTGCATGGGGAATGTTACAGTGCACCTCTGGCTGGAGTCATTTTAAAGCTCTGCTGCCCCCTGCTGGAACAAATGTGAAGCTACAACTGATGCTCCAGTGGTTGGTTGCTGTTGAAAAGCAGGATGTCGTAGTAAATGACTGACATATGCCTTATTGACTAACATAACATATTCAACTCATACATTAGAATAAAGGGATCAACCTCACATACATCACTGTATACAGACACGCCAATAGTATCCTTAATTTTTTTTTCAAGACTATAATAATTGTACATCAGTCATGTTTCTGATTTCTTCATTGTTTCCCTTTTGCTGTTTCATTTCTGCCTCATGTATCTACATGTGAATAGACTAAATCTTAGAAATGCCTCTCAATAGCAATTAGCAACACTTTATGTAACTAAAGCTGTAAAAATGACCAGAAACACAAAAATAATTTTTTTCTGTTGGACTGCACTAGATGTATCTTATTACACAATTTATTAACAATATATTAAAGGTACAGTAAGTTAGTTGATGGTTGAGTCTCACTCCCAGGTCATCAATTTACCAGGAAGACTAGCTGATAACGTGGGATTAGCTAATGGGGATCCTAATTAATAAACTAATAATGTTTTGGATTGGTGGCTCAAAGATGGGTGATTGTTGAGTCTCATTGCCAGGTTGTGAAATACTGACGTTTTGGGAACAATCATCTTATCATCTTACCGACCTGTGATTGTCCAAAGTCTTCTGTCACAGGTTAGATTTTCTGCAGCTGAAAAATAGAAGTCTACTTTTCTCTCAGACCCCTTGAATTACATCATGTTTAAAAATTATTATGGAACTTTTGCCCAGTGGCGTCAAAAAAAGAAAAAAAAAGAAAAAAGAAAACCTTCCAGCCTCAGCTTTAATATATTACTTACATTTCTATAAATATATTTCTGTTGCATAATAAGGCACTTTGTTGCATAATGTGTCTGATCATGGACAGAGCTCCATGGCAACATTAGTGTTTCAAAAAGCCTTCATGAATCTGTAATACAATTATATCTGGCCGCTGCATCAAAATCATAAATGAACTGAATGACTTTACCTAATCATACAACTCTTATTGATCAGTTTGCTTCAATGCTGTGATTTTGAATTATTCCCTTTAATACACAGAGGTAATTTAAAGTGCTCTACATAAGGTGAAGAACTGCACTAGAACATTTTTAAAACACAACAAAGGAACAATAGTAATAATAGTAATAATAAATGCACAGAGATTTCATTTACAATCCCTGGTGTTTAAAGGGACAGTTCACCCAAAAATCAAAAATACATATTTTTTTCCTCTTATCTGTGTTATTGATCCATCTAGATTGTTATGTGGTGTGAGTCTCTGGAGATGTCTGCCAAGGAGATATCTGTCTTCTCTTCAACATAATACAACTCGGTGGCACTCTGCTTTGGTTCTACATCAACAGAAATCGCGACCTGATTACTCAAGATAATCCAGCGACCTTTTTGTGAGCAGTTTCATGTAGGAGCTACTTTCTTTCTAGCACTGTATTGCCTCGCAGAAGGAAGTGTGCATCTACTAACGGATGAGAGGCTTGTGCTTGTGACAGTGTGAGATGTAAACATTGATGGATTCCTTCTTGGGTGAGCTGTAACTTCACATCCATGAGTGGGATGCATGCTTCACTGTGCGCGGCAATGCGGTTGGAAAAGAAAGAAAGCAGGTGTGTGAATTATCTTCAGAAACTGGGTCGTGATTTCTGAAAAAAAAGACTTTGCTTTTGAGTTTTTCAAATGTATTTTTTTGAAACGTTGAGTGCTATCAAGTTCCATTTTATTACATGACAGTTAAATGCTTGATTCTGATTGGTCATGGTTACAGCATTCAGTTGCTATTGTTGTGTTCAAATGGGGTTGTGTTTACCGTGTTTAAGAGATGAGCCCAGTTAAACTCCTCCCTCAATTATTTTTATTATTATTTAAAGAGACATGCACATTCATTATACATTCTGTAATGTCATGTTAGCCAGGTCATTATTTTGAAATAATGACCTGCTCTATATAGATTATCCCTGACTTATTTGACAGAATGCAGACATGACCATGGCCAAAACCTCCAAAACTCAGCAACTCACACCGGAACTATTTAGCTGAACAAATAGCACTACAGGTAAGAGGAGAAATAAGTATTTTTTTTAATTTTGGGGTGAACTACCCCTTTAAATTATATTGTGACGTTTATGAACAATATAAGAACATTTGGAAAGTTTACATTTTCACTCACTTACACCAAATGTCATTTCACATTTTAACACTGTCAACATATAGGTAGTCATGCTTGTAATAAATTATTTTTAGATGAAGGAGATTGTTTCCCCATCCATTGGGAGACAGATGGTTTTATAATTTTGACTTTTGACTAAGGCTTGGTATCATTTAAATAAAAAAAAAAAATTATGAATTACCCTTAAAGTGATACCAATAACAATGTAGTACTTCATTTAGTACCTTTTTCCAAAAGATTTTCTGTGAAGAAGAATATTGTGATCAGCTGCAAGCAAAACCATACAAACAGTCATTTTTTTTCTAAATCTGGTTGCCAAAAGAATTGGATGCAGGTATCATCTGACTGGAGAAGTTTCAATACTACTTGGCAGTGGTTATTATATTCAGTAAATCACTATAAGTGTCCCTTTAAAGTTAAGATAGATCTCACTTTTCTTCAAGCACTTGGGAACTATCAACTTTAGCTTTGGTGGCACATTTATAGACAAAGTCTGGTGAAATTCATTTCTTGAGAACTATTCTGACATTGGAATGGTAACTGAAATCACTTTTTCCATTTGCCTTTGACAAAACAATCCAGCAGATTTCCTGTGTAATGCAGGACTGGAGCCAGCAGAGGCTGCCAGTCTCGCTGACCTTTTACATCTCGGTCTGTCCCACGGTAACCAGTCCATCTTTCTTCACCCTGAACAGACAAGGCCTACTCCGACGCCGACCTGCAGGGCTCCTCGTCGGACAGCGAGGATGAACTGATGGGTCAGTATCAGGAAGCGGTCAGCCGCTCCCAGGGCCTCCGGGGAGGAGCCAAGGCGGCCTCTAATACCAAACATGCAGGAGGTTTCAGCTGGGAGAGCCGGCAGAAGTACAGCCCTCTGACAAATGATTATGACGGCTACAGCAGCGAAGCCTCGGCTGACGACGGTAGGTTCTGCATCTGTGACCTGAATTAGAAAAGCTAGACGGTGCAGGAAGAACATTTTTCTGTGTTTTCAGGTTATTGCACTACATAATCACTTTGATTTTTTTGTTTATTTTTCTAAGAACATCCACAAAGGATGCCTCAAATGTTGCACTGAAGTTGCACTTGTTTAATAGATTAATACAGATACTCGCCCCCCCCCATCACTGCAGTAAGCTTGAGTCAAACGTACAGACTCCAGTCCAACAAACACAAATACACCGCGCACACTGATACACACTGTCAGTTAATCCAGAGAGGTGATCAAAGCGAAGCTCCCGTTCAGCACACTCTCCGTGGGAGGGTTGTGAAACAGTCAACTGTCTGCATAATTTGCACAGCCTCACACTTTTTCTTTTTTCCCTTTTCTTTTTGATGCATCTCTGTTTCCCATCTGCCAGACTCTCCATCACAAGGCGTTTGCCGCTGTGGATGGAAGGCAGGCAGGGAGAACACCGGCACTGACCTATTTGGATCAGTCTGTTATTCATCTGTCACAACACTTTACTAGAAGTGTGTGCTGTTGATTTATTTGACATCATGAAAGTGCCATCACACTTCATCTGCTCCCTGAACGTGAATCAATCATTCAGGGTGTGTAACCTATTTGACATCATATGATATGATGCAGTTATTTGTGATATTGGATTGATGTGTTCGGGTGGGATGCTGCTAAAGAGACTGAGATGCTGAGAAGATAATGTATTTTTTTTTAAATCCTGCGTATAAGACTTAAAGGGATTTATTGGCAGAATGTGGCAGAAATAGAAGATAATATTCATAAGTATGTTTTCATTAGGGTATAATCCTGATACACCTAAAAATAAGAATGTTTGTGTTTTTGTTACCTTAGAATGACACATTTCTATAATGGATGTGGGTCCACTTCTATGGAAGTTGCCATGTTGTACCGCCATGTGTCTATTGTAGCTCAGAACTGACAAACCAAACACTGGCTCTAGAGAGGCCTTTTGCATTTTTTCCAAGTTTGGGGGCCACTGTAGGTTCTCCTGCATGCTTGGAGGAGGACAGTGAGGCGAGGTGTTTGCAATCTGCAGCCTCAACACTAGATGCCACTAAATCCTACACACTGGTCTTTTAAATTTGTGTGATTAAGTACTTAAAGGAATAGTTCAACATTTTGGGGAATAAGATTATTCACTTTCTTGCTAAGAGTTAGAAAAGACGATTAGTGCCACTCACATGTCCTATAAATATGAAGATACAGCCAGCAGTTAGTTAGCGTAGCTTAGCATAACTAGCTAGCATGGCTCTGTCCAAAGGTTAGAAAAATCAGCCTACCAACACCTCTAAAGTTCACTTATTAACACAGTATATGTCATTTTTCTTTAATTTATACAAAAACAGCAGTCAAAAAGTTGAGTTTTTAGGGTTAGGTGTCCAACTATTTTTTGACCTGGAGCAGTGACTTCCTGAAGTCTTGTAATCATTGTAACTTATCATTTTTACACTTTGGTTTTTGTACAGATTAAACAAATATAACATGTTAATTGTGAGCTTTAGAGGTCCTGGTGGGTGGATTTTTCTTTCTTTTTCATCTTTGTGCTAAGCTAACTTCTTGGTAGTTTTATATTTACCAGCCAGACATTAATGTGATTTCCATTTTATCATCTAACTTTCGCCAAGAGCACAATTAAGTGTACATCCCAAGTGGGTTGCAACTAATGATTATTTTCATTACTGATGTTTCTAATGATTATTTTAATGATTAATCTATTAATCTTTTAGTCAACTTCAACTTGATTTACATAAATGACAAAGAAAAGTAGTAAATCTTTACATTTAAGAAGCTGGAACCAGCAAATGTTTGACATTTATGCTTAAACAATTAATCGGCAATTCATATTCTTTTGACCGAGCAACCAATTAATCGACTAATCATTGCAGCTTCAAACACAAGATGTTGAACTACCTCTCTGAAGGAAGGAAATAAGAAAATGAAAAATTGTTATGTTTTTTATCTGACATTTCATTTGCATTAGTGTGTAAATGTTAAAATGAAGGCTAGAAAGCTAGAATAATAAAAGACAACAGAGTCAATAAAAGCAAAAATGTAAATCTGTGATTGATTACTGCTCACAAGAGCCACTGATAGACGTTTTATATAAGATACACCTGATATCATATAAACAGGTGGTGAAATCCTGCAGATCAGATTCAAACATCATGGTTTTGTTGGATGCGTACAAATCCGACACAGTCGTGTTTGACATGCTCAGACAGAAATCAGCGTGTTTATGTCTGACAGTGTTCTTCAAAGACAAAAACAATCTAATCTTTGCCAGGGTCCTCAATTGGTGAATCATGTCTGAACCAGCTTTGTGTTATATAAGACAGTGGGTTCCAAGGCTGAGTGTCTGGCACAGTCTATTTAAAGCAATGTTTGAATGTGAAGCTGAGGGATAAATAGTGCATGACATGCTTCTGACTCCATTACTAAAGAAACAACGCTCTGCACAAGGTTGTTGTTATGCAAGTGCTGCAGAAGCTGCGAGTCTCCTTGCCACCACTAGATGGTCCCTGTCACCCTCAATCTCAGCTCAGAGGAACAAGGGCTGTTCAGTGATCATATTTCACAAGATTTTCACTTTGTTTTGGATGCATACACATACATTTCTGAGGATGATTTTGCTGTTGTAATGTAACAACTTTTTTGTTAAAGGAAGATCATCTGATCAAAGCCGGAGCACAACAGCCTCATTTATTTTCTACCTCACAGCCACAGTGATTCTTTATTTTGAGACCAAAAGAATATCAATGATTCTTAGCTGACAATCAAGTGGCTCTCTGTGTGGTTCTTGTTGGGCAAAATTGAGATTATTCGCCACGCTGTCTGCAAATTATTCACACTAATTTGTTCAGTTAATCTAACGTAGTAACAGTCGGTGACTTTGCTGGTATTATCATGTAGATCTACACTGACATGAAATGGTTTGTTTGTTTCAAATATCATGATTTTACACTTACCATAACAAATCATCCTCAAATTAAATTCTAAACACCAAATCTGACTTCTCCCAACCTTTCTAACTTGTGATCCTCATAACAAACATCTACTTGTGACTATAGTGCGTCAACTGAGGATAAGTTTTAATGCAAATTAGAAGAGTACACTCAGTAGAATGCAGATCTCCACAAGGCAACCTGAAAAGAATTTATGGAAGGATTACAGTAACGTTTATTTGGTAATTTCATCACGTTTAACTAAGTTACGTGTAAAGAGTTACACTCTAGCACTCAAGTGTTCTATAAGACATTTATGTGAAATTTGTCAAAACATGTTTTGTGAAGTTACAGAGTCATTTGACCATCAAAATCTGAGCAGTTCATCCTTGAGTCCAAGTAGACTTTTGTGTTAAGTTTGAAGATATTCTGTCAAGGCGTTCTTGAGATATCACTTTCACAAGAATGGGATGGACATGAAGTTGCGATGACCTTGACCTTTGACCTTTAACCACCAAAATTGAATCAGTTCATCCTCTAGTCCAAGTGGTCATTTGTCCCGAGTTTGAAGACGATCGCTCCAGCTTTTGAGATGTTGCGTTCACAAGAATGGGACGACCAAATACATAATGCCTCTGCTGGGAAAAAAGGACCTTAAGCATACAGTCATGGATGTGCACAACAAAAAAAAAAAAAAAAAAAAAAAAAAAAATGGCAGATGGGTCCAGTAATATGTAAGTGCAACTGCACACAAGCTCCAGGTCTACTTGTCACTCATGCAGCACACACATCCATGATCCCCTCCAGACTTAAGTCTGGCGGATATAATGAACTAATGCCCTCAAAATGATTTGATTAATTATTTTGTTTTAAATGTGTAAAATGTGTGTGTAAATAGTGAAAAATCCTTGAACAAAGTATTTAAATTGGAGAAAACAATTTAGATCAGAATTAGAAAATGGATCACCAGAATTTTTTTTCTCTCTTGCCTCTCAGGGCTTCTGTAAACACTAGAAGGAGGACTAAAAAATGAAGCATAACTTTTTGTATCATAAACATGATTTTTGTTTTTCTTTTCTGTTAGTTATCTTGTGACCCTCAAAATTCATCGTATGACTCGTATGTTTACCTCCCGAATTTCACCATGTGTCATGGGTTCCTGATTGTCAGGAAATTTGCTGTATTTCTTCCTGCAGTAACTGTTTCAGTGTTTTCACTGATGCACATTTGCTATAGTTCAACTAGCGAACACTATTTAAACTGTAAATTAAAGATGCATAAGCAATGCTGAGGATGTTGAGTCTCATTCCCAGGTATCAGTATTAGTTTTGGAACGTGGCTCAACAATAATCTACCTTATTGGCCTGATTGGCCGAAGCCTCCTGACTCATGCTAGATTTTCTAAAGCCAAGAACTGAGCCAAGCGGGGGAGAAGAAGTTTTCTTTCTGATCCCTTGAATTAAACTTCCTACCCCAGACTGGTCTTTTGAGGAAACTTGTTGTTAAATGACTAGACAGCAATACTCTTGTGGAATTCAAAGAAGCGGTTCACACTGGATTCAAGATATTTTTGTCTTTTGGACAAAGTCATTACTGACTTGTTTTCTGCAGCAGTAAGATCATGTAGTGAGTGTTCCTTGTGTGTGAGCGAGGGGCAAGGATTTGAGTCATGTGTGCCTGGCAGCAATAATTTGAAATTTTCTTGGTTTATTTATATGACAACATTTTAACTATAAAAGGCCTTGTGTTTGTTTTTGTGTGTGATTCAAATACCCTTAAAGGTTTGAAGGATTATATGGAAAATTCAAGGTTGGAAGCAGATTATTTCTTTCTGTTGAATAAAAAGAGGGCACTAAGAAAAGAAATTAAGTCATAGAGGGAATTTCAGATGCATCTGCAGTTTCTTTAAACTTTTTTGGATCATCAGATTATTGTAACTAGTTTACTTGTAATCCCCAGATCACTAATCTGGTCTGTAGCCAGGAGAGGAAGTGCAGTGAGAGCTCTGTCCATCCATGGCTGCACTTTGTTTGAAAGCACTAGACGTTCATTATTTTCCTCCCTGTGGTAAGGCTTTGATGGCTGTGGTTTTCTCAGCGTGCCATCATGGATTATCAGAGATCTCACACCAGTCCTGACATCAGGTCACTGTTTCCCTCCAAAACAGAAAAATATTGTTAGAAATTTAGACCTAGGTGCATAGTTCCCATGATACAGCCAGATAGTACACTTCATTTCATTAATTTCAAACAAGCTGTCGTAAAAAGTTTGGAGGCGTCTGTTATTTTCTCTCGACTCCCACTGCTGCTTGTGTTTGTCTGTGAGTATGAGGAGCTTTATCCTCAGGACATATGTATTATACATGAGGAGGATTGTGCAGAGGCTGCAGAATCAGGCAGAGCCGGGTGCCCCGGTGGCACTGCACAGCAATCCCAAAATAGGAAGTCAGCAGCAAGAAAGAAATAATCGGAGGTTTGTCTGGACCTACTTCCTTTCTCTTCACTGAGGTTAGTGTGCTGTCATGACCGCTGGATGAGGGCATTGTTGCGTGATAGCACGTCACGATACTTGTTGTATGAACTATTTCAGTGTGAGTGAAATCATTCAATCAAACAAGTTTATAAAAAGTAAAGGCTTACCATGTATATTCTAGATAAGAAGTGGTAAAAGTGTTGTTGGTCATGGAGAAAATGTAGATAGCCTGTGTGTTAAGATGTCAGTGGTACTTAAAAGCATAATGAACAAGTCTTGAGAATAGTTAGACATTTTGGGAAATACAAAATTTGCATTCCCTGCTGTCTGTAGGCTGTAAAATTTGAAGCTGTAAGAAGAAGAGTTAGTTAAGCTTCGCATAACGAAGCAGATTGAAGCAGCTAGCCTGGCTCTGCACTCAGCTAATCTAAAATCCCGCACCAATTAAAATTTACAAAATCTGTAACAATAAAGGCAAAAGCTGGCACCACAAACAAAAAAAATTTAAAAGAGAAGATGATAATAAAGAAAGTGAAAAAGGTTATGTCCTAAATAGTTGAACTATTCCTCTGGACACCCTTATGAACTTTTAGCCATTAGAGTGGTGAGGTAACATACTTGCTGAATACAAGGTCCTTCGCAGGAGAGGAAGCTCACATATTCTGAATTTTGAGGATTCAGCACATTACTGTGCCCAAGGAGTAATCGATGCCAATATTTCTTTCAAAAAGTACATTTTTGAGTAACAAGTTCAGTAAGGTTTGATTAGCTGAACTGCTACTGGCTATGTCACGCAAGCATCCAGTCAGTCAGATGAAACAATAGCGTTCCCTAAACATTTTCTAATAAATGTTTAAGTCTTCACTACAGTGCAGTGAACTATGCTGTTTTATTAACAGCCAAATTTAGTACAGTTGGCAAGGTTCAACACATGGCTCAGGTTTTTGGGAATAAGCTTATCAACTTGACTTTCTTAGAATAAGATGGGAAGAATACAAATCTCATGTTTGTAAGATAGCCAGAGTTAGTTTAGCTTAGACTAAAGACTGGAAATGGGAACCCAAGCAAACCCTGTTCTGTCTAAAGTTCAGAGATATGCCTACTGGCACCTCTAAAGCTCCTAAAAAACACATTGTATCTCATTTGTTTTATCCATACATACCAAAGTGTAAAACCAACAAGTCGCTGTGACAGCAAGTCTTCAGGAAGTCGCTGTTCCCGGCCAAGAAATAGTCTGGCACATAATCCCCCATAAAACCACAACTTGTGTTTTTACACTTTGGATTTTGTTACCTTTGGACAGAGCCAGGCTAGATGTTTCCCCATGCTTTCAGTTATTTTTTAATGTATATATAAAAAGAAATGAAAAGACAACAGTTTGTGATTTTAGGAGTTATGTGCTGTAGGCAAACTGCAGTCGTCATCAAAGTGACATTGCCAAGTGTGCCATGGCATGGTTAGCGTGTACAAAGACCTACACTGAAGTGGTTTCAGGGGAGGTGAAACCTGTGCTCACCAACTGCGTCTGTGATCCCACACCCTAGCCCGAAAGGCTGCACAGAGGTGCTGGGAAGGATAACCTGTTGTTTGTGTTGTTGGTGTTATTTAGCGAGCTTTAAAGAATGCTGGTTGGTGTATTTTTGAGCTTTTGGGGGAGCCAAGCTAGCTGTTTCCACCCACTGTCAGTCTTTATCCTAAACAAAGCTAATTATGACTCCAGTGTGTTTAGAAGAAAAACTCCTTTACACAGACTTCATGTTCTGTAGCACCGCTTCAAGGCAGCAGCAACATTGATGCCAAAACTGTTAACGTCTACAAGTCACTTAGGCTAACAATTTAGCAAGTTAGCAAGTGGGTAAGTTAATGTAGAAAATGTAGGAATATTAACTTTTTTCCTCAGACATATTATTTGTTTTGTAGAATTACAATATATTAAGTTGCTATCCACCAAAAAAATGAACTTCCGTGGCCTCCACCATTTCTGAAAACATTAGCAAACACATCTCGTGAACTCAGAGCTTTCAGAAAATCTCCACTTCAGGGACTGTGAATACCATAAGAGGTGACATTCATACGGACTTTCCCTGTGAACATGGTGAACACAATCAACCATCTCATTTTACTCTCAGAAAGAAAACAAACACATTTCCCAATATAAGACTGAACTATTTCTTTAAGCTAGCTAATGAACAAGGGAGCCAGATACTGTAGCTGAGATCATTTTCAAACAAGTGTGTTTGTGTTTTCCAGGTGCTTGGAGGCACACACACACAAAAAAAATGTTAAATGCTTTGTAAAAGCCATTTTTGCAGCATGTACACAGACTTGTACAACAAAAAATATCTACTGCATCTCTGCTCAGCTTCTCAGAAGTATTGTAACTTATTACTCTTGTTTGATTTACTTCAGGTCTATATTGCTTTGTGTAAATCAGGGAGATAATACTTCTGTCAGAAACATTCATCAGACAGTAGCATACTACATAAACTGATACAAGACTTTTGGCTAAAGGGGTTTGAGCCTTGCTTGCATTTTTCATTGCTACTGATTGATCGTCATGATGTTGAACTGTGAAATTTCCACTGTCTTGTAAAACTACAGCTGGACGAGAGGTCACCCGTGTTTCCCCCTTCCACGCGTTTGTCACCTGAATTATTTGTACCTATAGTTTCCCAGTCAAGATTCTCAAAGCACAAACTGTTTCCCCACTTACAGAGGTACAAGAAGGCAAAACAAGGCGACTGCCAGTACAGAGGGGCTGAAACTCTGTGAAGGAAGGCTGGGTTAGACGAGAGGAGGAATGGTAACCATCCCAATTAGCGGGCTGGAGAAAAGAGTAGTGCTTTTACACAGCAGCTCCCATCAAATCAACCGCCCCCGGCTCAGCAGGAAAAAAGCTGCTCAAAATGGATTTGCTCCTTTTATCAAGCCCTCCATGACACTTAGTTAAGACTCCTTTGCCTCCATCCTGCCACTGTTATGTGCCACTTTGAGGTGGTGTCTCACTGACATTATTAAGAGTGAAAGTTTCAAGAACTTGGGAGAGAGCTGGAATTACGTCATCACAGCGCTGGCTTTTTTCCAAAAGTTAGGAGACAGAAAAAGAAGAGCATCTTTTTTTTCACAAGTTATTTTCTTCTTCATCTTTTGTTTTCTTTCTCTCTGTCTTTCTTTTTTTTGTGAGAGACCGGGGTTTAAAGCTTCGCCAGTGTCCCTATGGGAGTATTAGCATCGGCTGCTCAATTTTTGTGAATCCAAATTGGACAAGGGAGGCAGATTTGAGAATGCAGCTGACAACACTATTCAAGGTTCTTTATGAGTGCCACGGAGACTCTCAGTATAGCCTCATTCTTTGCCTTCCAGGCAACTGAATCATTTAGAAAGGTGAGAGGCATGAAATCTGTGGCAGATTAAGAAGTATTCAGTTCAGCCCTTTAATGGTGCATACCTGATGTTTTATTTAGGTTGTGCATTCAAAAGATTCCTCTCACAGAGCACATTATTCTCGTTGGGACGGGCAGAGTAAGTTCCATTTGTCAAAGTGAACGCAAAATCTATGATAAATGAAATGATAAAGATTACATGAACAATCTATATTATGCCAGAAAAGAAGAACTTGAATTATACTTTAGCATTGAGGTGCAGAGATTAAACATTTACTCTAATTTAAAGCCTCAGTAAATACAACTTTAAAATGAAATTACATGAGGCTAGGCAGTATGCGTTAATGACTGTGTAATCCTTTAGTAATGAGTGCTTCACTGTCAGTAAATTCAGCCTGCTATGTTGTAATCTAGGGTTAATTCTGTAGACTCATTATAACATGAGTATACACTCGCTCTCCAGCTTCTCTCCTATGAGCCGGAATTGTTGTTAAAAATTAATTAAACTGTTTTAGAGGACAGCTCCTCTAAATAAAACTGGTACTTATGAACATATGGTGTAAATACTGCCCTTCCATAGAAGTTAAATCCAAAGAAATGGAGGCTCCTGTTAGCTACTGTTCAGTGCTCCACAGAGCTGGAACAAACTTACAGAGGATCTTAGACTAATGCCACGTTCATGTCAGGTGACTTGGTTGGGATGCTCAAATTTTTCTGAAAACTCCCATATGTCCGACTTGGGGCTTCACAAGATGGAAGTGGCAGAAAACCAAACAAATATGGGCACCTCCAATTCACCAAAGACCAATGTTCAATATAGGCTTAATTAAGCCCAAATTTAACAGATATGGTTTTATATTGTGAGTGCACAGTATTTTTATTCTCATGCGACCAATTCTATTCAGCTGTTTTGATGACGTGAATGCTCCGAACTCTCTCACATCTCTCCTATCCATCACTTATGACGCGAGCACCGCATTGTCTTCATGTCTCATGTTTAAATCAAAGATAAAATATCTGTTTGGCTTTGGTTACTTAACCTTTACAGGTATAGGCACTAATATTTTTAAGCACTATCCCCACAGCCATCAAGCCTCTAAATTTGCTGCCCAAAGCAATTTTTGGTGGACCATTTGATAACTTATGTATATTTAATGCAGCTTAACACAGCCCGTGACACTTGTGTTTTCCACCTTTCCTATAAATTGTGATGTGGTGTTTCCTGAAGGTATTACTTCTGATAAAAATGAGTTAGACTCTTCAGCTAGTTGAGGAAAGTGGCAGAACACGCTGCAGTACATTATGTCCTCAAATGCATCATATTCCAGCCTCTTAAACTCCTTCTTTCATTCACTCCTTATTTTTCATTGCAATTTCGTTTTTTTTATAGTTAGCCATTTTGTGTTTCTGGTTCTTCTGTTGGGATACGTCAGCACTTTGAGTAGGCTTAGCAAACCCGTACTTCAGTAGCCCAGACATGTCAGTAGCTAGCCACCAACGAATGCTGTTCACTGTTTTCATAGAATCTTGAACCAAACGGCACAAAAGAATCGGGACGTTTATCGAACTCTAACAGGTTGGCAAAGGTTTGCAGTATAGGGATAAAACTTGGTGGCCACAAGGGCCCACCTACCTGAAATATTTGGTGGCAACAGAGTAGCTTTTTGTGACCATGGTCCATTGGGTCGTGGTTAATGTTATACCCTGCCTTAAGATCAGCATAATACATTTTATTATGTCCCTTTTATGCTTTGCTTTTCTTTCTCCCATTGTGTTTTTGCTTCGTCTTTGTTGTATGTAAATCACTTTAAGTTATCCTTTGTATAAAATATGCTATAAAAATAAAACTGTCTTGCCTTGCCTACAGTAATAGCTGTGGTTGAGATGTCTTCAGCCGTTCTAGCAGCTCTTTAAAACTGTACTCAGGCGCAGTGTGCTTTGAACTACAGTAAATGTTAATGCCACTGTGACATTCCACTGATAAAACAGAATAGGGAAGCAGCACGCTCATAACTTGATGCATTTATTTCAACTTATACAGGTCTATGTTGAGGCAAATTGCCTTCTTTAGGATGAATAAGACCTGTGATCCCGAGGAAAGCAGTTTGCTGAAATGTGGAAGAAAAGCAGTAGAGTTGTGAGTGTGTCTTTACCATTCTGTTTTATTTCATGTCAGACTCACTCTATTTAGGCTCGGTATTAAAATGGTAACTGTATCTGGATAAATTATCCAGATAAAGAAACACATGTAAGGCATAAATGCTTCATGATCGGCCTGACCACATCTGGACGTAGTCTGGCTTACACTTGAATCTTAGACAGGTGCTCATGCAATCCATTCAACAATCTGGATAACAGATCAGATGTTTTTTTGTATGGCAATACATCCAATAATTGTTGAGACATTACATTCTGAAGCAAAAGTGTCCCTAGTTAAGGGATCCCCACAGGCAGTAGAATACATCTTGTATGATCTATGAGTGTTTGTACAAAAGTTTGTAGCAATAAGTCAAGGAGATTATGAGATAATTGACTTGTGTTGTGGTGTCTGTGAAAAGTCAAGTGATCACCAAAGTCAAAAGGCTTCATTATCTGGTGAAACTTTTGGCATTATGTTTGGAGTGAAGTCCATTTTTACACCAAAATGAGTGCATATATGCAACTGAACCCTAAAAGTTAAAATTAGGCAATTGAAAGTCTCTGTGTGTTCATCTCTCAGTACCTTTGTAGCTTCTAACCGATTCTCTGGTTTGAACTGTAGTTTCTCCTGTGCCCCTGTTTATTGATTTGATTTGATTTGATTTATTTATTTCAAACATTTAAAAAAAAATAAAACATCTTGTAGAAAAAAAACATACACAACAGAGACAAAACAATAAATAATGAACAAACTTACAATGAGAAACATAAATTAATATTTCATGTCAGAAAAGGGGTATACGTTAATATGAATACGAAAAAATGATAGAAAATAAAATGTTTATCCACCGTATTAGATATGCTTGTCTAAAGACTTGTCAGGGCTGTCAGGTATCAAAAATATTTAGCCTTTTTGAGACTATTGGATGAATAAATCAAATTTTGTTCTATGAACAAAATTCATTGCTAGATTGCTGCTGTTGGTGTGACTAAAAAAATCAAGAACCACACTTTCTCCACATGGCTCAAATAAAAATCATATAATATGTATATTATTGTGATCCCTTGTCTTTCTCCTTCCAGCCAACTGCATTCAGCGGATGAGACGAACACCACCGCTGGACGAGCTCCAGCCACCTCCCTATCAGGATGAGAATGGCTCTCCA
Source organism: Lutjanus argentimaculatus (assembly GCA_034769285.1). NCBI lineage: Eukaryota > Metazoa > Chordata > Actinopteri > Lutjaniformes > Lutjanidae > Lutjanus > Lutjanus argentimaculatus. The sequence continues at coordinate 36,432,621 of JAWZSL010000003.1, forward strand.
AGGATGTCCTGTACGCTGTCGGACCTGGGAGATGCCAAGTGTGATCTGTCTCATACCAGCGGCAGTCCCCATCTGTCCTTTGGCAAATGCCCCAGTGAAGGCAGTGACGGTCATGAGACGGAGAGTTACCTCAACAAGGGCTACGAGGAGGACGTACCCAGTGACAGTACGGCTGTCCTGAGTCCTGAGGTAAATACCAGTTACACAAGATATGAGTGAAATGTGCATTGAGCTTTTTATTGCACATTGAACATCTCATTGGTTTCTTTAGGACATGTCAGCCCGTGGATCAGCAGCTCAGCTCCCTAAAGATTATGAACCAGATCCAATTGCAAAATATGGCACTCTGGACGTGGTGTTTGACTTTGACTCAGAGGATCAGCAGCTGGCGGTCACCATTATGGCAGTAACGGACCTTCCTGCTCTAAAACGCACCGGCAACATCTCCTGGCAGGTCCACCTGGTGTTGCTGCCCACCAAGAAGCAGAGGGCGAAGACAGGGATCCAGAGAGGCCCATGCCCAATCTTCACGGAGACCTTCCGCTTTAGCCATGTGGAGTCAGAGATGATCAGCAATTACGCCATCCGATTCCGCCTTTATAGTATGCGGCGAATGAAGAAGGAGAAGGTGCTCGGGGAAAAGGTGTTCTACCTCACCAAGCTCAACCTTCAGGGCAAAATGTCTGTGCCGGTCATATTAGACCCCTGCTGTGCTCTCCCGGTAAGTAGGATCAAAGCAGTGTTTGGCTTTCAAGCGCTCTCATAACACCTCACTAATTGCTGCTCCATGTTGATTGATCTTTCCTGTGATTGGATAACATTTTCAGAATGAGGTTATATTTTGCTTGGGGGAGAATATTAACATCTTGTTTTACGAACCAGTTACTTCTGTTGGTTTAATGTGTCTGAGGAATAGATGGTGGCGTGACACTGCCTCCGTTTCACATCAGGGAAGAAAACAACAATCAGTTCACTTGTGGTGGTTTGTTTTCTTTTTGGTAGCATTTAAAATTTAAATATAGATTACAAAGAGGAAAAGCAGCCTAAAAAAAGCATCTTAGCAATTAAGGAATATCTCAAACTAGGGTTCATTAGCATAATCTAGAAGAAATGTGTCATGTATTGTTTTACTTGACTTTTATTGTTTCCCACAACAGTATTTTTGTAGTGCTCTCACAAAAGAACAACATATGGTATTACTGAGAAATAAGTGCATATTGTCCCTGCCCTTTTTTTAGCATTTCCAAAAGCCAGAAGACAAAAGTGTAAGAAAGGGCTTGTGTATCCCCTCCAACATTAGCTATCCAAGAAAAGGCTGCATTGAAGGCAATTGGACCTGGTTGTGGATCCTTGAAAAAAATTAAAGTCCAGTTGCCCTTGATTCAACCTTTCTTGGATAACTATGACCTGGATGACTGATAATCTTCACAGACATCCAACGTAAACTGCAATCACTCACACCACGCACACCACTTCCAAAGCCAAGGAGCACATTAGCTCATTGAATTACTGTGTGGTAGTGATTCATGGACTGGGCCAGATCATAAAAATTAACATTCTGATTTATACAGAATGGGTCATGGGTAGGACAGACTGTGCTCCCCAAGAGAGAGAGGCTGTGTGCACATTTACACACACAGCAGCATAACTTCTTTTATTATTTAATTCTGTTTCCTCTGATGAGTTTCCTCTGTCCTGTCAAGTTTACAGCTACAGTTTTTAGTTTTGCTGCTTGAATGTCCCACATATTTGCTGCAGTGACATTACTGCGCATAGGGAAATGAAAGGGAAAGCAGCATCTCTAATAATCATTAGAATAGAAAGAATATTACAACACACAATAAAGACTAGAACTGTTTTTTGGCAAGAATGTGGCTATACGATATTACAATACAAGGGTTATGATTCAATATATATTGTGATATAGTGCGATACTATAGTGCGATAGCAAGGTGATATATTACTCTCTTTTTTATCTCATTTTAGGAACACTGTCATAATATGAAGAACACACCACTATATGCAGTGAGTTAAAAATGTTACTTTTTATGCAATCATAACAATGACAGCACTGCTATAAAGTGGTCGGGGGCACAAAATAAAACACTGCCATGAATCTTTGCATGTATCACAATATCACATTACAGTGTTTCTGAGAATTGATTCAGTATTACAGAACATAATATTGTGATACTCAAGTGTATCAGTATTTTCTTGCACACTTAATGCAGCACAACTAGTGTATGTGGTTACGTGTTGGTGTCCACTGTATCGAGACTTCTGTCATCACAACTGAGGTTAGGGCTTATGTTGAGCTAGGTTATGTTAGGTTGAGGTCAAGCATTGCTCAAATTGAAGTGAGGGGAAACACAAATTGTGGTGATAGGAACTAATAAATCTTATCGATATTGCACTAGATAAGAGCATGTTCAGTGTGTTTTTTATACATACCAGTGAACAATTTTCTGTACATTCATTTCCAGGGTGGTGAATCCCAGGTCAGCCTCTCAGATATGACATGCAGTGAAAGCGCCTCATCATTCCAGTCAGTCAGTCAGACTTCCACGCCAGAGATCCTTGTGGGCCTGGTGTACAATGCCACAACAGGACGCCTCTCAGTGGAGATCATCAAAGGCATCCATTTCAAAAACCTGGCTGCCAACAAGCCACCCAGTAAGTACTCTAAAAGGTTTTATTTCAGTCATTTGCCAAAAGGGCAGTGAAGAGTGTGAACATTTTTTTGACCTGTGTCAGACAGGCAAAGGACAAGTTGAGCCTGTGCATAGGGATTTATGTTTAGGCAGCCTTACACCATATACATCATGTGATAATAACAATGCACTTTTCTGCACCAAACTTCAGTCAAAATTTGTAGTTTTTTACTTTTAAGGATTAGCAAGCCATACAGGCCACCAACATGTTTTTTGTGTTAGCCTTTTATGTCATATTATAGTATATTGTCACTATACAACTCTTTCATTCCTGTTAAATTAGCATAACATTTAAATGGCACTTGGACAATTAAAGAAAATTAAGAGCTTGAATCAGCTGGAAATATACTATATGGTCAAACTGACTTGAAAGGCCTTTATTAAAGGGATAATTTTGATTATTTAATGTAAGGTTGTACAAGGTACTTATCAATAGTCAGTATATTAGTTACAGTAGATGGCAGTCAGCACATCCCCAATTTGGAGAAGCACAGAGGAGCACCAGCATGAAAGCTAAGCAATGAACTGCTTTGGATAGGGTTAGCAACAAAAGGTATTTTAGGCACTTATAAAAGCTTCACCTAAAAAAATCACAATCATTTTAAGTGTATGCCATATTAAGAATGTTGCCATTGTCTTTTATGATGGGAAACCGCGTACAAGCCAAATATTGCTCACTCCAAACCAACCAAACGTTTGTGTTATTGTGTGACATTGGTCTATTAAAGGATAGTTTGGATTCATCAAAGTCACACAATAACACAAACAAACTGACAGATAGAGGCAGTGGTAGACCAACAACTCCTGTGTACAGTGAGATAAAATTATTGATTTTGCCTATGGAGATTGGTTGATTTGGAGAGAGCCATATTTGGCTTGTATTACGTTTGTTTGCTGTAAGAAAAGGATGTCTGACAGCAAAGTAAAGGCCTGATGATATTCTAAACTGATATTGATGTTTTTTTAAGTGGCTAAATAACCTTTTGTTGCTGACCATGTCCACAGCAGTTCTTTGCTTAGATTCCGTGCTGGTATCCCTCTCTGGGGGTGTGCAAACCTACAACCCCACTTCAAATAATCCAACCTATCCCTTTAAATATTACAAATTTGTTTGCTTCAATTTATCCAACTACAACTTAGCTGGAGAGAAACTATGCATGGCTTGTAACTTCTCCAAAAAAGAGATAGTCCAGTCTATCTCAGCTGCACTACCTGCTTCTCAGTTTTCCTCTGGTTTGATCCCTGGTTTCCCTTGTCTCCTGGTCGGCCTCCTCAGTCAGTTTCCAGGGATCCGAGCAGCAAGTTCAAACAAAAAGTGCCTCTTGTTGAACTTTGTGCAATGTTGTTGGCCTTCTGACCCTGTTTCTCTTTCCTCGCATCTTCTTTTATGTCTGCACCTGAAACTCTCTCACCCTACTGCCTTTTTGACATCTTGGTCCGTTGTTTTTCTTACTGCTGTCCAACCCTTGTTGTCAGATGGACTGTTCTGTTGTCTAAAACACTTGATAGGTGGACAGGTTTATATTATCAGAGGTGAGTCTTTGTCCCTGCCGCAAAGGGAGTTGCTATCGCTTTTGAATTTTCAACCTTTACACACTATCTTCATGGACAGACCCAATCATTAATCACAACTTATTCCCACTTTTTACTTTGCTAATTATTTTTGTTTATTGCCTATATATCTGCAAATTAGAAATAGTTGAAAATTTTATGATTCATAAAGAAGTAATGGACTGTGACAAGATAAAAAGTTCAATACCACTTTCATATCTATGGTGAATGTGAAGCTACAGCTAGCAGCTTACTAGCTTAGCTTAGTATTAAGACTTGAAACAGCTAACCTGGCCCTGAAGATAAAGAGATAAAGAATCATGCATATAGCATCGCCAGCCTCGCTTCCAAGTTTGCCCAATGGCCACTTATAGTATTTCAGTCAAAAGTTCTCCTGCAGCCTAAAAAGCATTTCTCCACAGCCCACCATTATAAAATAAATGGAGGGCTCTTTGGGATCTTTGGGTTTTGTTTCTCCTTTATACATCCATGAAGCTAATCCAGTCCTGGTAATTTAGCAGATAGCTGTGAGGGAGATATATCAGTCTTCTCATCTTCTCATAATATGCTTGTTTCCCAAAAGTGAAATTTAGTGCAAAATCAAAATAACTTTTAAAAAGAGGAGATAGGAACTATAGTGATTACTTCACACTCCCTCGCGCACACTTTAAAATTCAAACATTTATCCATGAAGATAGCTGCCTGTTGTGAACCTTCATTTTGTGAATGTGTGCGTCTTGTTATGCTTGCAGCCCTGTTACCACTCTCCACTACCTGAGTCTTGTGTTTGTGCCCATGATGGCTGGAAGTCCTTCATGTTTTCACTCAGAAGTAACACTTCTCATGCTAACTCACTCCGGTTTGCTTGGTGGCTGGTGGCCAGCTCGAAGGAAATGCTGTGCGTCATTGACTGCTGGCTTTATTCAAACAGTACACTTTGGCATGCTTTGGGTGTAATTTTACATTTTTCAGCTCTGCTTACAGCACATGAAATAAAAACAGGACTTCTATGGTAGAGAAAAGCATAAATATTCATCTAACAGACACACTGTACTGTCCCCCCATTAATTGCTGTGTTCCTTGTATTCATGAATGTCTGTAACTAATGACTAGCTGCCAGATTTTTTGATATTGTTTGTGCATTCCTGAATAGCGTATCCACATACTGTATAGTCTCCAAATTACATTTAGAAAATAGTCACATCTGGTAACACTGAAAAAAATCTTTGTGCAAAATGCTTATGAAGGCCTTGATTGACTTTGTGCGTCTCACAAAGTGGAAAGAGCGCGGTGAAAGATGCAGAGCAATTTCAAAGCCCCCTTTTCTATCACTTCAAAACAGTACCAAGCCGACAAGTCAAGTTAATCATCAGTCGCAGCCCCTCTCATTCAGCAACAATACCAAAGAGCCATGCATCACCGCTACTGACCACTTAAGACATCCACGGCTCTACGGAGCCCATTCAGCAGCAGTCAAAAAAGAAATCAAGGCTATTTTTTTTCACTGTGCTTTTATGTCAAAGAGAGCAACTGAATGTGTGATTTGAGGCGGTGAGCTAGGCGTTGGAAGGCAGCTGGCACTCGACAGCATGAAAGCCCCGGCAATTCATTCCTTATACTCCCTCTTAGACAGGAACATAATACACAGCATTATTATGGAGTATGGTTGTAGACGAGGGGCGAAACACTCTCAAAGACCCATTGTGATTGCCAGTCTTGCCTCGTTTACTTTCAGCTGGATTTGTGGCTTCAGTTTACATCATGATTTCAGCATGGAAATGAGGAGTGAATAAGGAAAGCGTGAATGCTGAATCACTTGATAATGGCAGTGTTTTTCCTTTTTCCTCTTTGGGTTTAAATGAATGGAATTTATTGGGAATGATTTTGTGGAATATGGCGCTGATTTACAATGAAATAGAAGGGAATCAGCTGGAGGAAAAAGATGGGAAATGTCATACCGACTGAGATTAGCAGTAACATAGCTGCTCTGTACTAGATCTGAATTTTTGAATGCTGATAATGTCATTTGATTCTATCTGATTATACGGATATTGAGCCAGACTTCATCTTTGGAGCTGCTTCTTATTATCAAGGTTTCAAGATATCAAGGTCATTTATTATCGTTACACAACACAGTTGTACAATCTGTACAATTAAATGAGAGTTGTAGTTTCTACATACTACACACAAATACAACATACAGTATATACAGATGGTTAATTAAATTTATGTACAATATGATAAAAAAAGTAAAGAAAAAACAATATATAGTTATTTACATGTATACACAAACAAGTATACAACAGGAAATTATTCTGTAGTGTATTTTTTGAATTTGGTTCAATTTGAATGAAAACAAGAATATTGTTGTACATCTTCACATAAAAAGTTCTTCATCTGGGAAACATTGTTCATCAACTTTGACTACCTTTGAGCAAATTATCATTGATGTAAACACAGAGTCTTCTAGAAATATTCCTGGTGAATTTCCCTGTTGATTAAATGAAAATTTTAATTTAGACTAGTTGTGTTGCCCAAAAGTAAGAAAACACCCAGAAAACAGTTCAAATAGGGCACAGTTTATGAAGATTGTCCAAAAAAATATTATATTAAGAGCCATTTGAAGACATTAATCAAATTCTTCAATAACCAAATCGTATTATAAATGCCGCTGAAATGTGTAGCACTTTACTCTGTGCTTTATGAACATTGCACATTATCCTACAGAACATAACAACGACTCACTAAATTTGTTATCTTTTCAGACCGTGCGGGATCACAGCGTCAGCTAATGTTAGATGCCACACAGTGTGGCTAATGTTAGCAGTGCTAGCACCAGCAGCCTGCACTCCTTGCATGTTAGCATCCACATGCCTGTACTGAATACAGTTACACATTGCTCCGGTTGAGTGGTTAGTTTAATCTGACACAGCCTACAAACAACCTTTTTTTTAAAAATACCGCCAAACCGCCTTGGTTTCACAAGACATCATGTGTCCTACTTTGGTGATTACAACATCTGAGCGATCTGGACATTGATGAGGGAAGAGAGGGGCTGCTGTCTGCCAGAGCTGCAACCCCTGCTTGTGGCAGACAGCTGCTGACATCTTAGAGGCAACATTTAACTGCTGTTGTATATTAATAAAATATTAATCAATAGTTTAACTTAAATCTGGGGCGAGTGTGGCGACTTTTATCGACTCCACAACTAATTGTGCTCATCCCCAGAGTTTGTCTTCCCTTGTCCTGCTGTAGTCTTGCGATAGCTTGATCAAGGTTGTCGTGGAGCAGGTATCTGTAAGATGTGGCACAACAGTCGCTGGTTTCCTGTTGTTTGGTCAGCCTGACCTCCATTTTGTCTGTTTTATTTTCTCCGGCCATTAGCCCAGAGCAGCCTTAAATCCATGCCTGGTTAGCATAACATTTGTTCCTGCTCACCTCCGCTCCTCCTTGGGTGGTCAGTGGCGGGACATCCAGCTGATCTGACTGCATGGCTGAAAGATGCCGACTTTGTTGATCATCTCAAGGTCCGCTGCTCTTTAATCCAAACCCCACACTTCATTTTCCAGTGATATGTGTGCCAGCAATAAAGACAAAAAATAGCAATGCCATGGTCATGACTTATGTTTTTGAACATTCTCATTTGTTTGCAGCAGGCCTGCATCTCCCCCTCAATATGTGACTCATGCTTTGGACAGAGCACGTTTTGGGACGCTGCTCTGGGCTCTAAAAGTCTGCGCACGTGTCACATCATGACACTGACATTATGTCAAAGTCAGAGAAAATAATAGCAGCTCCTGGAGGGCTTTCCTGATGAGGAACATTAATTCTAGCATCTGCTTTAGAAGAGGCTCCTCATCGTCTAAGCACAGGCAGACGTATTACTAACTTTTCCTCGTCCATTATTATCTTCAACATTATCCCCCTACTTCAGGTTAGACATGCAGTAGTTGCATAGCAACAAGACTGAAGTAACGCTCCTTGCACCCTTTGAGTTCTCGCTCTCTGTTATCAGGAACACTCGCAGCTGTGCTCTGTGTTTGATCAGGAGAAAACCGCATCCTATGTGGTCATGATCCTATACATCAACTGCAGTGACATTATTACAAGAACAAACGCTTTGTGGGGAAAATGTGTCACACTTTGCTGCAGAGGAAACAGCTGCAGCAGGTTGTAATGCTTTAATTCAAAGAGAAAACACTGGAGAAACATAAGGATTTTGCACAAATGTTACTGTTACTCAAGTCACACATCCTAAATGTTTTAGCATTATGAACCATACATTTAAAATAATTTCCAAAGATTTACATAATTTCTCCTCTGATTGTGCACTCCACCTTTTTCTTGCCTAGATACATACGTTAAGCTGACCTTACTGAACTCCATGGGCCACGAGATGTCCAAGTGTAAGACATCCATCTGTCGAGGTCAGCCCAACCCGACCTACAAAGAGACGTTTGTCTTCCAGGTAGCTCTTTTCCAGCTGTCAGACGTCACGCTCATCCTCTCCGTCTACAACAAGCGCAGCATGAAGCGTAAGGAGATGATCGGCTGGATCTCGCTCGGCCTCAACAGCTCCGGAGAGGAGGAGCTCACCCACTGGACTCAGATGAAAGAGTCTAAAGGACAGCAGGTTTGCCGCTGGCACAGTTTGTTGGAGTCCTAACAGCGAGACGACAGTAAGTGAAGGAAGTGCGTGAGGAATACTGCGCAGAGCAGTTGTCCTCCCAGATGGTCGAGATCTGGATAGTTCAGCTGGGATAGAGGAATGTGACGTCCAAGGGAAACAGTCATTGGCGATGAGGAAAAAGAAACAGAACAACATGTGTCTGCACTCAGAGTTGTTCAGCTGGGCATTCATAAACATTTTCACGGCACTGTTTGTAAAAAAATCACTCACAGCCATTGATCACTTGTATGGCTACTACTGTGATGTCATATTTTTCATGGATTGCCTTGTAATGACCTTTAAGTTTCTGTAGATGGCGCTCACTGTTTTTGTCTGTTGAACTGGGACCTGTTCCAAGAAGCAGGGTCCAGATAACATTGTTCAGTAAATTATTGTCTGATAATTGTGTGTACCCACACCAACAGCTCAAACAACTGACATCAGGACTATTATTAATCTTCTCAGAAAGCTTTACAGGTCTGTCCTTTTGAAACAGGGCTCTCCCTCATTTGCTTTTCTGCCCATGTGCTGTACAGGAAGCTTAAAGGTTGACCAGGAAAATAATTAAATATTTGAAAGCCCCACCAGGACATGTATGACCACTTATCACACCAGTAGTAGCTGGACTTTGGTCATGGACTACAGCATTGTTATAGACCTTGAAAACCTATTTTCTCAGTTGCTTACTTCCTATGAGCATTGCGGTCCCACATGAACACAAAGTTCTCCACTAAAGTTTTAACAGTTTTGGTTGTTTCACAGAGATTTCTATATCTGTGCTCTTGTTTCTTGTGTCTCTCACTGGTTTGAAGTGGGTGGGACACAGTTTGAAAGAGGTGATGTCATTTATCACTTTGAACCAGTCAGAGTTTAGTGACATTTGAATCAAAATCTGATGACTATTGTGGGATTGTTTGCTTAAGTTACCTCAAACAAACCACACCCTCACAGTCCTGATGAAGCAGATCAGCTGAGCTATTCAGAGGAATAACATTTTTTTTAACTTTGGCTGTGGCCTAATCATTTATTAATGAATATTTAATCTTATCGCCAACTTTGAAACCAAGTGCTGCAAAGTATTTTTGACTAATTTGGTCAAACTTAACATGTCCTTGCATGAGCACTTTGAGTGAACTACAATACATGCACACATTTGAATAGTGATGTTAATTCTGACAAACCTATGATAGCATTTAGAGTGAACTTCGGTACATGAGGAAATTTGATTAGTAATGTTAAATTTGACACTTTTAGCACTTTGAGTGAACTTCTTAACAGAAGTTGACACAACAAATTAGCCCTTAGTTGTGTTGCATCATGTTTTTAAGCTTTCTCAACTTTCGTTTTTTTTACAATGAACCTGAGAGAAAACAACAGCCCACGCCACCAGTGTACTTTTATCACCTTGAGCGCGAGTTTGAATTTCTCCTGATTTTGGTTGTTTAAGCCAGAGGTGTGGCTACATGAAGCTACCATCACTGCTAATGCTAGCTACCCCATTCTTTGTGTATTAATCACAATCAAATCATTGTTTTTGGGCTACAAATATTAAAACGCACCACTTTTTCTGTCCAGTAAAGACATTATTGAAACCAATTTCATAAAGTAAACATGGATACAATTTAAGTTAAATCACCATTTTGTTTCTGTTGCAGATTACTACTTAATTATTACTTAATTAAATAGCCACATCCCAGTGTGTCAGCTGCAACTTCATTGCAGTTATCTGCTGCATTCAAACATGTGCAGGACTCTCTGGGGATGAGGCATGTTGAAAGGTATTTTGGAGGTTCTAGGAAGTGGAGGCCATTTTAGAAAAGTTTTTAGAGTACACCCACAAATCTCTCTCAGTGGAAACTGCCGAGGCAAAACATATCACCATTGTCTGAACCTCAACTTAAGTAAACAAAACAACGACAAAATAATTTTAGACACTTTTGTCAGGTAAATAAATTGTATGACATGTAACCTGACATCTCTGACAATGGAAGTGTCGTGGTTGATGTTGAGATCAAGTTCAGTATTGATCTCCGAGAAGAAATGAGCATTTCACATTGTTAGATATTTTTGGAAAACACCACATTGTGGAGGCACTGACAGACTGAGATATGTTATATATACATAGGAGAGTGTAGTAGTTACTGTGGTGGTTTTTGTGATCTTGAGTTTCCATCCACTATTCAAAAGTCACACTGAATGTTAAAAACATATTGAAAGAAATTTAAGACACTTTTTTATGGGTACCTCTTGAATAAAAATAACTTGCTAACACATCATCACAGCAGTGAAGCATACAGGTGAGAAGAAAATGTACCTGTTTCCCTCTTTTACCTGCTCTGGTGCTAATAAGAATCCCTTGCCTTATGGTTTAAAGTCAGTCCATAAATTTCTTTAAATGGACCTAACACAACCCTGATTCCAAAAGAGTTGGGACGTTGTGTAAAGCATAAATAAAAAGAGGATTCACGGATTTGCAGATCTGTTTTGACCTATATTCAGTTGAATACAGCACCAAGATATGTTATCCAGACTGAAAATCTGTATTGTTTTTTGTAAAAAAAAATACACTCATTGTGAATTTGATGCCTGCAATGTGTTCCAAAAAAGTTGAGGCAGGGGCATGTTTACCACTGTATTGCATCACTTTTTCTTTTAACAACACTCAGCAAGTGTTTGGGCGCTGTGGACACAATTGTTGAAGTTTTGAAAGTGAAATTCTTTCTTTTTCTTGCTTGACGTATGACTTCATCTGTTCAACAGTCCGGGATCTCTGTTGGCATATTTTATGCTTCATAATGCGCCACACATTTTCAGTGGGAGACAGACCTGGACTCCAGAAAGGTCAGTCCTAGTACCTGAACTCTTTTACCGCAAAGCCACGCTGATGTAACACGGGCAGAATGCGTCTTGTCATTGTCTTGCTGAAATAAGCAGGGACGGCTCTGAAAAAGATGCTGGATGGCAGCATGTGTTAGTCCAAAAACTGTACATGCCTTTCAGCATCAATGGGGCCTTCACAGATGTGACAGTTACCCATGATGCCATGGGCAACAGCACAGCCCCATACCATCACAGATGCTGGCTTTTGAGCAGGTAACAATCTGGATGGTCCTCCTTTTTCCAGTAACAATTTGAAATGTGGACACTTGCGCACTTTTCCACTTTGCATCAGGCCATCTTAGATGAGCTTGGGCCCAGAGACATCGTCTGCGTTTCTGGACATTGTTGATATATGTCTTTTGCTTTGCATGGTAGAGTCTGAACTGACGACAGTTTCCCAAAGTGTCCTATGTTGTAATACCCCTTATACAATCATGTCAGTTTCTAATTCAGCAGCGCCTGAGGGATCAAAGGTCACAGACATTCAGTGCTGTTTTTTCGGCCTTACCCCTTACGTGCGGAGATTTCTCCAGATTCTCTGAATCTTTTATGGATGGACTGTAGACAGTGAAATCCCTAAATGCCTTGGAATTGTGCATTCAGAGATGTTGTTCTGGAACTGTTGGACTATTTGCCCACACAGTTTTTCACCAAATTGTGACCCTCCTCCATCCTTGCTCGTGAACGACTGAGCCTTTCAAGTGTGCTCCTTTAATACCCGATCATTATACTCTCAACTGTTACCAATTAACGTCTTTTCCTGTGTTATGTTCCAAACAGGTGTTTTCTGAGCTTCCCACAACTTTTGTTGCCCTTGTACCAACTTTTCTCAAACATATTGCTGGCATCAAATTCAAAACGAGCGTCATTATACTGTATTAAATTTAATATAGGTCAAAAAAGATTAGTAAAACCATTACACTCTGGTTTTTTTTGTTGTTTTTTTAATGTTTTACACAACGTCCCAACCTTTTTGAAATCAGGGTTGTGCAAAAAAACAGACACGGACACACCCTCAGAGCACACGGACCTGCATCCATAATTTCAGAAAGCCCACGCAGCACAGCACCACTCAGCCTCACTGAAGGGAATTCAGACCCCAAGAAATGTTTTCACAGGAGCCACAGTGTGCATTGACAAACTCGCAGAGCGTCTACAGGTGAACGGGTTGTACTTTTTAGCCGTGGCCACTTTCTCACTTCATTTCATATACAGACAACAGAAAATACATATACTCTTTACTGTGCCTGTGGTTGTGGTGAAAGCTAGCTTTGTGCAGTGTTTACCAAGTGGATGTGTGTGTGCGTGCGTGCGTGCGTGTGTGTGTGTGTGTTGACTGGAAAGGTACAGTAAAGGGGGGCGTGGGGGGGGGGCTGTGATATAGGTAGTTGTTGCATTTTCTTGTTGGGTGTGACAATTTTTTGAATTTAATTACTGGTATTTAGAACAAAGTAACCAACTTCTTTGATTGTCTGCCATATACTTTATATACAGTAAATGTTTTCTTATCTATTTTTGTATCAATAATGGGGAAGAAATTGTGTCAAGACAGTTAATTAGCGAATCAAATGTTAACTCACCCTGTGAGCAATACTATTCTGGATTGCTACTATTGTTTATTCCGTTATTTTATTTTATGTTTTAGAGGAGAAACTTCTGTCTTACAGCTCTGGTCCTCTTTACATTTCCTTCTCTAAAACCAGAAAGAGATGTGATGGAGACCTGCAGAGCTCATCTGTCAAGACTTTTCAGCTTTGATGCTTTTTATAACAGTGTGAAACAGAAGCACAGCCTTTACAGCACAACAGTGAAACACACCATGTAAAAGATAGCTCGGCAGCAGCTTACTTGTACATGAAAGTAAGAGAGATCATATCAGTTGAATCCAAAATTCCCCTCGAAAAGATAAAAATCCACGCTTGCAATATTTGTTTTTTTTACAAACCTGGATCGTCTGACCTGCAGAAAAGAGGAGTGTTCTTGTCAAATCAGTGGAAGGTGTGCAGGAATATAAATAGCTTTTAAGTGTGATCTTTTATCAGTGGGGGTCTGATGGCGGCTTTGCTCCATTGTCAAGATTACATTATCATTGTAGAAGTTGTTTTTTGTCTTGGATCTTGGATTTCTACCTGGATGATAAAATGTGAACATTGGTGATTAAAAAAAAAAGCTTGTAGAAAGAATTAGCAACTGAAAATTGAAAATTAATTTAAAATGTACTTTCCTGGGAGCACCTTCCAGTTAGTAGTGTGATTAACATTAACACTTCTTTTTGAACATTAAAATCAGGTCTCACTTCCAAGCTGTGGAAGCAAAAAAACAAGGCCAAAAAGGATTTTAATCTTGCAACTGAATACCAAGACATGAACTGCTTAATTTGAACACCTTTGAATTTATAGATTTGAGAGGTTTTATTTTGATAACCATCTATCAAGTTGTGCAGCTTCACAAACTTGATTTTGAATTTGTTTTTAAGGTTTGCAAATTCAGGTGGAAAATTGTGTCCAATATCGAAGAGAGAGTATACTGAGGTTCCTTGATTTCAGCAGGTCATTTTCAGATGGAAAATTCCAAGTTAAGAAAAAAAAAATCAGTTTGCTAAAATTGAAGCAGGGCACTCTGAAAACGTCGAAAAAATTGGGTTACCAAGGTTTGAGAAGACCTGCGTCTTAACAGGTTATGTTTTATTAGTGGTGTAACCCAAGAAACACTGTAAAAAATATATTCTTTTAACTTAAAGATGCCAGTGTCTTGGCCAACTGAATTTGAAAAGACGAGTTGAGGTAATTTTGTAATGTTTCAAAACAAATATACTTTATTCAAATACACTTGATATTAATTCAGTTAATAAGCTTAAGATATTAGATTGAACCTACAAGTCTTCGGCCACTGACGAACATTTATAACATTTAACAAATATCATAATTTGTTACATTTTTAGTGTACAGGGATCGATACTAACTGTCACCATGGTGTGCTAGAGACACACAGCAAGTTTACACCCTGTGTTTCCTCAGACTATAAAAAAAAAAGGTTTTGATACTCAAACAAAGCATGCTGGGAAGTCTGCTAATATGCAGATCATGTTTCTTTAGAAGTTAAATTTGATGAGTTGATTGAACTCTGTGCAGCAGATTCATTCAGCTCATCATTTCAACTCGAAAGACGTCAAGTTAGACATCCATGAGTTCTGAATGATGTGAAAATAAATTGAAATTTTAAGTTTTCAAATTGAAAAAACAAACAAACAAATTGAGACAGATGGTTTTCAAAGTAAAATACTGTATTTCAATTCTATTGATTCAGCAAATTTTTTTTTTTTTTTTTTAGAATTAATCATGTTTAAATGAATCATTGGAAGTTCAAATTATTTTGTCCTTTCTTTGCTTCTGTACAAAACCAGGAAGATCAATCTTCTCGCTCTTTGTCTTGCTAATCTTTCACAAGATGTGTTCCACTAATAAGGTTTTTAAAACAAAATGTTTATGCTTTGCATTATTGTTTCTGTTGTTTTCATTTTTTGACACATTCTGAAAAATCTGAGGGATTTTAATTCTGGTTTTAACTGGTGATTTTTCTGTTTTTTGTCTTTTAATTTGGAAACTACCTATGCCACAGACGGCATTGGTGCCTTACTGTTTTTCACTCAGCAAACCTTGTGTCACAGTGTCTTAATGTACTTGTAAATGTACTTTTCTTCTGTACTTCAGGCTGAGTTTGATTTGTAAAATGTCCTACAAATTGATTTATGATAGAGAGAATTTATATGTGATGATATTATTGTTTAAAAAAGAGCAAAAAGAGAAAAGATGCACGTGTCGGAGCATGTTTTTTCTACCACATTTGACGTTTACCCTAAAGCAACTACACTCGTGTTGATACAAACTCATTTGTACTCTGTACACCGTGTTCATGTTGTGAGGGTTTGGGCTTTTGATAAGTTTTGAGTTAGGTGCAGCTGCATGTACCCGCATCGCCACAAAACAGCCAACAGGTGGAGCAAATATTGCATTTTACTGCTTATTTGGCTGTGTTTGGCAAATTTGAACCACAAGAATCATAAAAACTTTGAATTTTTCTTTGTTAGATTCAAAACTTTCATATGAGTTCACATAAGTGCTACTAACTTTGAGCTGGAAAGCAGATTGCCTGCAGCTCTGATGGGGAGTGGTTGACTTGTACATTTGAAAACAAACAGTTTTTGCCCTGTGGGTAGAAGAAGCTACTGAACTGTTGAAAGTAAAGACACTGTCAAGGCCAACAGATATTTTTTAAAGAGTATGGTTTTGTAGAGTTGTGGGGATGACGATGACAATAATGAGGGTGGCTTTAGTTCACATGTAGTCACAGAAATAGAAGCACAAAAAGATGTTTGTCATCAGGTGTATGTTCATTATATCCATTATAGCTTCCTTATCTGAGTCCACATTTGATCTTGATGTTTGTTTTATTTCAGGGAGCACTTACGAGCAGTGTTTCCTCTTAGCTGATCGTTTTGTGAGCTACATTTTATCACACAGACAGATAATAACTTTCAAACCAGAGGTCTTTGTTCCACTCTGCAGAGACTTTGCTGTGATGTAGGTCTGACTGAAATGACGCCTCTGCTTTGTGTGATCTTGGCACAAACCTGAATCTTTCTTTGGTCGTTTTAGCTATTGGAAAAAAAAAAAAAAAAGAGGTAAAGAGAGAAAACAAGATGAGAGATATAGGGTTTTTACAATTTACTGTGTTCTCCAGCAGCACATACCACAGCTGAACGCAGAACAAAGCGCTCAGGGGGAGAAATGCTGGAAAATAAGATTCAGTGGCTGCTGCTGAATCAAAGGGGAAATGCATGACAGATGAGAGGGGCTTGCTCCCTCCCCTCTTTGTCGGTCACATCCCTGCAGAGCAGATCTCCAACACACAGACCGTCTAAAAAAAGTGTTAGATTGCCTTTACGTGCTGTCGGACATATGACAATTACAAATTCAGTGCACAAGCCCAAACAAAATGGCAACGATGTGACATTTGAGAGACTAAATGGAAACGTGAGTAAAGCTAAAGAAAATAAATTGGTGATGTAGGGTTATGCTGATCGCTCGATGGCTTATTACTAATAATTGGGTGTGTACCAAATTGATTAACTGATATTAACGAAACAAGTAGTTACGTAATTGATATGAAAAGAATCAACAATTCTGATCAGAATTACAATGAATGAATGTTCACCAACACTTTTTAGTAACCATCATTAATAAATGGTTGTTGATTAAACTTTAGTGATAGTTATTTCATTGTTAACAAACAATGATGTGATCAATACTAAATAAAATACTTGGTTTAATTAGCAGCAATGTTGGACATTGTTTGAGATGTTTCTGTTATGGGTACAACAATAAAATTGTTTACTAATGTATTTATTTATGTATTTATTTATATGACACAAACTAATTATGAAATAATATAAGCTCTAGCATTACTAATACTTAGTAAAAATTATTTATTATTATTTCAATATGTGTTAACAGTAAAACAACTCTTAACTAAGTTTAATAAACTGAATTAACCATTCATTAATGATGATTATATATATATATATAAGCAAAAATTCCAGACATTTGA
Source organism: Lutjanus argentimaculatus (assembly GCA_034769285.1). Classification (NCBI taxonomy): domain Eukaryota; kingdom Metazoa; phylum Chordata; class Actinopteri; order Lutjaniformes; family Lutjanidae; genus Lutjanus; species Lutjanus argentimaculatus. The sequence continues at coordinate 36,450,039 of JAWZSL010000003.1, forward strand.
TGGCTCCAGGCTCCCAAGTGTGAGAATTTGCTGCTCTTGTTAGGCTTTATATTACTGTTAATTAAACAGTTTTAGGTTTACGGCTAGTGGTTTTAAATACATGCCAAACCACAAATCAATTAATGGATCAACAAAAAATATTTGGCAAATTAAGGGATCATTTAAAATAACAGATTCTGATCAATCGCATGGTTAATTGTAACTAAAATGCCCCAAATTCCCCAGATTCAACTATTTAAATGTGAAGATTTGCTGTGTCTTGGTCTGATATGACATTAAAGGACCAGTGTGTAGGATTTAGTGGCATCTAGTGGTTAACTTGGATATTGCAAACACTTTGCCTCACTCTTGACTTCCACGCATATAGGAGAATTTACAGTGGTCAGAAAACTTGGGCAAAAGGTTAAAGGCCCTATCTAGAGCGAGTGTTTAATTTGTCCGTTCTTGGCTACTTTAGAAATATGGCGGTATAGTGAACTCCATGGAAGAGGACCCGAGCCCTCTGTAGATATAAAGGTAACAAAACACAATAATTCTTAATTTCAGGTGCTTATACAATAATTAAAACATACTTATGAATTTTATATTTAATTTCTGCCATATTCTGCCAATGCATCCCTGTAAATCTTGCATACTGCACTGTTAATTGATTAACCAAAAAATATTTGGCAAATTTAGTGCTATTTTAAAATAATGTTAGTTGCAGCTTTAATTTTGATTTACTCTGAGTGCTTGATTATTTCAAACTTTTGCTCACAAAATGCTCAAAATTCCCTGATTCCAGCTTGAAGTGTGAATATATATATTTTTTTTAGTTTATTTGGACAAAGCACTGGATTCTTGAAGTCCGCTTAGGCTCTTGAAATAGTGGTGGGCGTTTTTCACCGTTTTCTAATGAAAACTCAAAATAAAATTTAATTTTCAGCCCTTAAAATCAACAGGGGCATCAGTACAAAAGCTGCCTCAAGTCATTGCCAATCCACTGCAACTTGAGAACGGAGATACTTGTGAGAATTCCGAGCAGTCCTTGAAGCTCTCAGCAGTAGTTGACTGGAGGGGACGGAGCTGCGTCGCTGCCTGCTGTTGTTTTCTCTCCGCCACACATTCATGTGAACTGTCAACCAGCCGGAACGACGTGAGCTGCCCGGGACCTTCTTCTTCTTCATGGGGAAACCACCCTGAATGGACTACCACACCACCGAAACAACCCCAACAAACACACCTTTCTTATCTTATTTCACTGAGGAAAAGAAAAACAACAACAGCAGCACAGCAGCAGCAGCTGTCCACATCTGCCGCTGAGGAGAGGAGAGCGCGCGGGGATGCTTCGCCGGGTATAGTGAGAGAAACGCGCGCGCTTAATGATTAGTATTGAGACAAGTAGCTAATTAATTAACTAGTAATTACGTAAGTGGTGTTTAAACCAACAGTGTGGTTCGTTTGCGTGTCTGCTAGTGGGCTAAATTTAGAACAACGCGCTGCCAGCCGGGGGACACGGTAGTATTTATTCAGTAGGACTTTTTACATTTTTCATCAACGCACCTTGGATTTCAACCGTTATCACAAAGCAAGTGTGGAGCCGAGGACGAGGTCAACACAATTCAACACAGGTGAGAGAACTCTCTTTTAACTAAACGTGTCAAAATCGTGTCAGTATCAGTCGTTCTAGTGTTGAAAAGTAAAAGAGGTTTATGTAAGTTATTTTTTATAGGACTTCAAATGTCTTTGTCTCCATATTGTAATAATTAGTAAAACCTTGCAGCATTTGGACGCAAACGAAACTGTGTAAACAATAACTAATTATGATTAAACTGAGGTTATTTTTGAGTTAAATTTAACAGTTCAATCAAGCAGTTAGAACTTGACATTTGATTAGATGCGCAACTAATTATTATTTTAATCATCAATTAATTTGTAGATTATTTTCTCAATTCATCGATTAGTAGGGCCTGACCAATATTGGACTTTCAGGGTTGATGCTGATCCCGATATTAGGGAGTTAAAAAAAATCAATATAATTGATATATCAGCTGATAATCTTTATACAGAACATATGTAGAATATATATATATTTTAGACACACATTTTTGTAGTGATTCCCTCACAGTATTTTGTATAATTATACAATATAAGTATACAAATAATAATATAAAGCAAAATATATGTAGCCTTTATATTAAACATGAATTAGGAAAGAGGATCAAATTTACACAGAATGCTGCTTATAAAGCTAGCAAAAAACATTACGTTCTGTTAAAAAAGTTTTCGTATCTATGCAAATATAACATATAACATATATGTCCACACCGATATAGACTGATACAGCTGTGACAGACCAATATCGGGCTGATAATACTGGTCAACCAATATATCAGTCTAGTTCTAGTACTAATTAATAAAACTTTGCAGCATTTGCACTCAAGCTAAATATTGAGTTGACGCCCATTCGCGACTTCTTATTTCCACTGAATGAGGTTACACTGAGAGGTAAAGAAGAACTCAATTTTTTTGGAGTTTAATTTAATAGGTGGCAAGATGACATCCTCAAATGTCTTGTTTTGTCCACAACGATATTCAGTTTACTGCCACAGAGGACTAAAGGAACCAGAAAATAATTACATTTCAGAAGCTGAAATTACAGAATTTTGACTTTTTTTTCCTTAAAAAAAACTCAAAACAATGAATGAATTTTCAAAATGGTCGGCAGTTAGCCTAATTTGATAATTGACAGCTTGTCTATGAATCGCCTGATGCTGCTACCTAAAATTAAACATTTCTTTAAATGGAATTCTGTTGATGTAACAAAAATGTTTTAGTCAAGCTCACTTCACTGAGTCCATTATTGGATAAACGTGTTATAGATTGATTAGATCCGATACTGCAGGATTAATGAGAATCAGGGCAGTCAATAGCTCACTAGTATGACATGACAGAGACCCTGTTCGAACACATTATGCAGGCTGACATAACCAGCCACCCTCCTGGCACCCATCCAGCCTCACTTCATTATTTTGTGGGGACTGCTCTTGGCTGCAAATCCTGAAGTGGCGGTTGCCTGTATGTATTACTGCCGCCGTCTGAAAGGAAAGGGGGGTTTAGAGACGATTTAGCTGAATTCTGAGCTTCTGTTGTAATTCTCTCCTTGATGTCATTGCTGTGGTGTCTTGGACTTAGTGTCGACTCGCTCAGAAAGTGGACCATTAACACCCCGCTGGCCCCAGAGAGGATTAAAAGAAATGAAAACATAGCAAGTCGTATGGAGTAAAGGCAATAAATATACACCATCTTCCCTCTGTCTCTTTATTTATGCGCCGTTTTGGTGAAATAAAGGCTTCGAGCACAGTGGGTTGGTAATAGGGTTGGATGCGCTTCACCTCCACTCGCTGCCAACAACATCCGGAGTTACTTGCCAGAAATTCCACCTTTGCTATTTGTTTCCCTTGGAGGGAAAAGTGTGTTATGTGGAATATAGTGAGGCACGCAACAGGGAGGAACATCCACCTCAGATTAAACTAACAGACCAAAGAAGTGGGGCTGGAATAAGAGGAAGCGCTCTGGCGTTTGCAGCATGGTGGACGGGGTTCCTGGCATCTAGCTCGGGCAAGTCCGATTGCCAGATTCCTTCTCTTTGCCGCCTGCCAAAGCCCTCCACCCCGTCGTCTTTATCAAAAGCCCTCGCTGCGATTCTCCTCTTCCAGTTCTGTCGCCGTGCTATCAATCATATCTCGCTCTCAGCAGACTCCTCTGCTCATTAAGGATGTGAACCTGTAGGTAGCCTGCAGCCCCCCTAGCCATTCATCTCCCTCAGCGGGGTGCACAGACTCACATCTGGAGCAGCATTTCAAAACATGGCTCTTAGCAGACGTGAAGGAGAGGCAATACATTTTAAAGCAGACGTGGTGCCAAGCATAATATTAACAGCACTTCAAGTGTGTTGTTCATACACAGCACAGGCACGTAATGGTTTGTAATTTGCCAAAAAGGCAGAAAAAGCAGGTGTAGTAGGTCCTGTGTATTACTAAGGCTGCAACTAACCATTATTTTCTTTGTTGATCAATCTGTTGATTATTTTCTTGATCAATCGATTCGCTGTTTGGTCTACAAAATGTCAGAAAATTGCAAAAAATGTCAATCAGTGTTTCTCAAAGGCCGAGGTGATGCCTTCAAATGTCTTGTTTTGCCCAAAACCCAAAGATATTGAGTTAACTGTAACAAAGGAGTAAAGAAACCAGAAAATAATCACATTTAAGGAGCTGGAATCAGAGATTTATTTCTTAAAAGATCAGTTAATTGATTGTCAAAATATTTTTCAATTAAATTAAAGTAGAAATGTGTAATATATATTTACTGTAATATCATAAAATGACTATGATATGTCATCAGAGATTAAGGGAACAAAAGTTAAGTTGAAGTACTCACTACTCTGACAACAACACTAGCCGTGGAGTCCTCCTTTGAAATTTCTATTTCAGGCCAGAATATCCGTTTCACATTTATTAGAGTTCAAATGAATGCTTAAGGTTCACCAAATGAGTTAGTGTTTGTTTGTGAGTCATATGAAATCACCAATAATCTTTTAGCAGGAGTAGATGTTTATGATGGTTAAATTGAGCAATATGTTAGAGGGGTCTGGCAGGCAGTCACTGAACTCCAACTCCAGAGCAGTGAGCTTTGACAGACAACTGACAGCTAGAAACAGATGATTGACTCACAATGTAGGACTTGTCCTCACTTGTTATTGTCAGATTACAATGTTGCACTCATCTTGCACTCCAGTAGCATTCCTGCAGCCTGTCTGAGCTTCCTTAAATCTGGAGAGGAGGAGGTGGGGGGAAACAATTCGCTTCATCCATACACAGTATATTAAATAGGATTTCAACCTATTTAATATACTGTCTATGGCCTCAACTTGCTATTTGGGCTGCAGTACTAATTTTTGGACATGCAGCTGCTACATATTGCTCCTTTAATAATCACTGACGGTCATATTACAGTAGAAGAGAAAGTTGAGATTATCGCTGAAAGACAGAAATGCTAATAGAACGTCACTGGCGATGATAGCTGGCAAGAAAAAGGCTGGCTTCACATCTCATTCCCTTTGTCCCTCGCTTTCTCTGCTCTGTTTTGTGCAAAAGGTCTCAGCCAAGACAAGTTGAGCTGCTTTAGCGTGTGTTTGTGTGTGTGTGTGTGTGTGTGTGTGTGTGTGTGAGGACTGCAGGGTGTAGCCCCAGACTTCTTTTTTCCCCTCAGGCACTGCTTCCCCATCATGAATACGCCTTTGTGCTCCAGTAAGACACACATAACTAAAAGTGGACAACTTGAGAGGGAAAGAGAACACACATTTGTTTGTGCAAAAATAGAGGAAGGTGTGACATGATATTTATTTATAGCTACAGCCTTATGACTTCACCGAAAGAAACGGCATTTACAACCTGAGATCCTACACATAAGAATCCTGTAGTGACTCAAAGAAAAACATTTTTCTAAGATTCCTTTCAGTACTTTACGTGTCCGTGATAAATTTAGACCTTCATAAAAACATTAATTTATTTACAAGATTAGACAGAATTAATGCCTCATGTTCCAGAGAGTGAAAGAATGTCACTTATCATAAGTGGAGACATATTTGTGGTGGGTTTCCCCTTTCATTTGCATTGAAAATTACCTTCAGTTTCATACTCAAATATAAAACCCTTAGCTTGAAAATTCATTCAACAACATCTGTTCAGGCGTCTCAAATGGATTGACATTATACTGTAACATGGCAAACATTTTTTTTTCCTGATAAACACAGCGATGCCCTTGTCCCGTCTTTAATGTGCTGCATCCACCTCTGGGAGTGCGGCAGTGACGTACCCACAGACCCCTGGCCCGTTAACCCTCACAGCCACAACAAGCCGTCCCCAGATAGTCCATAATGCAGCGGCCCTGTCACAACACATGTGTCACCACTCAGCAAGAAGAGCGCGGGGACGAAACCCCGAGGGCCCTGAACCCAGCTTAGTCACGCCACCGCGGCCAAGACGGCCCCTCCACCAACTGCAAGCTGCTCTGATGACTCCTGACAGGCTGCAAGCTGGCACAAACACAATCTAAGATGCAACAACAACAGAAAAAAGAAAACCCAACATAGCGCAGCATGAGTGGAAGAGCAGAGAAGTTATTTTTGTCCATCATCAGGGTATCCCTGAAAAGAATTACAAAAAAAACAAAACAAAAAAAAAAACTCAATTTAGGTCACAAAACAGTATATGTATACAGAGTATGTAAAGTCATTTCTGCCTTTGTGTAATGAAATTCTTTATCAGTCTTGTTCACAAATTGATATTCTTATACAGGATGCTCAAACTAAATGGTGTCAGGCATAGACTGACTGTTATGTTTTGATAAGGAAGAGTAAATGTCATCAGCATAAGATATGACATCTTGCTAAACACCAGTGGTTTGGGGATTTCTAAATGCAAGATAGTGGCTTGAACAGTGATGAGAAGGGCTGTTAACAAACCTACACCCCTCCATTTATCACGAACACATCTTGCATTTTACAGTATTGCAATATATCACAATATATTGAATTGTAACCCCTGTATCGTGATACATAGCGTATCGCTAGATTCTTGCCTAATAGTAAAGACACAAAAGACTTTGGATCGGTTTGGTAATAGAGGCTTCAGCCTATATTGATATGTAACAAAATTAGGGATGGGAACCGGTTATAGAAATTGCTATAATTTGTACAGTTCATCAGAATCATATGACCCAAACCCAAACTTGCAACAAGAAGGACTCATGGCTGAGAGGGGGAAGCAGTCCAAAGTGTGGCTTCGCTTCACAAAGAAAGATGATAACTAGTGTCGGTAAAATTATAATTTCAAGTGAGGATGGAAACACCAGCCTATATGCTGAAACAGCTTTCTCAGTAACATTGGCTTAAATCCCAGGAATGCCATGTAACTGACACTATGCTTGAGTGCTGTTGCTTCACAAGCGAGCAGCATAACCTACAACATCCTGTGTTCTACAGTAACATTAGTGCCACGCAGGCAGCTTAACACATTTTTTCTTTTACTAAGAAGACCTTAATGAAAACAAATGCTTTGAAACTAAACCTGTTTAGGCACACAGAAGATGAAGAATTGGACTGATAAGCAGAATCGATAATGGCACTTAGCATGGTTTAAATTAAGCCACTAAGCTCAACATTCCCTTTAAATTCCTTATATAGTCGATTCAGAACTTTAAAAAAGTGACAAATAATCATATGAGCTGCAAACAGAAAAACTAAATAAATACCTTAAATCCAAAAATACTAAATGCAACATAAAATTGGCCCATTTGAGACTGACTCATCCACTTCCGGTCAGGACTGCAAGTAGTGCAACACCACCTACGTCTTATTACAATCCAGTTTAATGTTTGAGTTTGGGCTTCTTTATGAAAGCCTTGAATTATGGCACACAACATCATTACTGTACATTACATCCTTAATGTTCTTGGCACTCTGACTCAAATAAATCTATGTATTAACAGAGGGGGAACAAGGAAAAATCATCAAAATAACCTCAAGATATCGCCCAGCATGGCTTTTTTTATCAAGGCTGAAACATGTTTTGCAAATATGCACGGCCATCATGTGCAAAAGTTTGCATCTATGTCTGCCATTGTAATGTAACATTCATATGCGCATGATGGAGGGAAATGTTGCATATTTACTAAACCAGCCCCAGACTTGCAGCTGGTATAGTCCCTTTCTTCTAACACTGAAGAAGTGTGATCCAGGATTTGTAACAGTAATCTAAAAGAGGGTCTACGAGTCTTACCTAAGGCACATAAAACAGCTACTGCAACTGTCCAAGCGTTTGTGTGTCTCTAATTCAACACAAATTCCTACTGTGTAACTAATGTCACATATAAATATGTAAAGGAGGAGACCTACTTGTAGCCATTGATCCCGCTGTTAATATTGATGAGATTTTTCTGAAATTCCGAAAATCAGAGATTTTGTGTTTTTGAACATGCCTCTGCAAAGCATCTCTCATCTTTTCTGTCTAATTTGCCCAGCGTAGCTGTTCTCTGTGTTTCTGAGTGACTGTGGTCCACTCTACTAGCGGGGGGCTAATTGCTTGCTATTTGTGTGTCTCAGTTTTGATTCATGGCGCACAGTTCCTTGTTGCTGCTCTGAAGGAGAATTTGATGTCATGACACCTATTATCTGTTCTCCATCTTTTCTCTCTTGCTGTGTGCTTCACCCTCTTGTGCCAGCGCTCGCACACTCTCCACCCACACGCCAACAGGCATATTGATGGGATGGAGCTCCTTCTTATTGAGAAGAAGTGGGCTGCAGCTTGGCTTAGACTTCTCAGTTACAGTACAGTAGTGATCGACGTCAGATGGTGGTTCATCATCCACTTTATTCGTCATTAGCTTGCGTTTTGATCATTTACCTGCGGTGTTCACCTTACAGCTGGACTGTGTCTATACTCATGTGCTTAGGGTAATATGATATGGATTACAGGAAGGTTTGGTTTTTTTTTGAACCACTATAATTAGACATAGCAAAACCAGAAATATTTACTCAAAGACATACATGCATGCTGCAAGTGTGGGAGGTGATGGTGTGATACACATGTCTAGCAATTGTGTGTAGAACACACATCTTTTCTGTCCAAAAATAGATGACATCTGTTTCACAAGAACTCACAATAGTGTAGAATGCTCCCTCCCAAAACAGTTTTTCTTTCATTCATTTAGAAAGAGTAGAGCAGAGGTACAGCAGAGTACAACATCAGGTACAGAGGATGCCTCTGTACATTAATGCGTTAATGCATAATGACAGTTTTGACTGTAAAGCATCACTAAAGATAGACTTGCACCAATAAAAGAGGAAAGGCTACAGAAATTCATTGTAAGTAATGCATGAATTAAAAATGCATTATATACAATGAATGAATTCAAGTGATTTTTTAAAAAAGGCCTTTTTAACAACTTTTTATGAGGTAGAAAATGCACTCACTAATCTATAGGTCATAAGGATAAGAAAATGACATGCACACATTAAATGAAAATATGTGACAAAAACTGTCTTATAGAATGAAAACAGAGAGCATAGCTCATAAATGAACACAACATGGGGATATTTTGAAACAGCACACAAAGAGGAAACAGATTTGCAGTTTTGTGATAGATAGTCAAACTTAAACAGGACATTAAATGAACTGTGAAGTTACTGTAATGTTGGTTGCACTCTTTTGATATTGAGGTTTATTCTAGTATTTAAGATTAAAACAAAAATCACAACAATGCCCTGCATTTTTTCATCTTTTGATCTTTTCATTTGGCCATCAGTATTGTTTGGTTTGGTTATTGGCATTACATGGTACTTGTGGTTAAGAGTTTTGGACATGATATGTACAAGCTGAGACAGACATTTTTCAACTGAAAAATAAACTTGTCTCTGATGACACTAAACTACAGGTTTCTAAATCACCACAACAATAACTGGCACAGTTTTTGTCAATCTCTTGTTGCTTTTTGGCCAACGTACTGTATACCACAATCCTGATCTGTCTGTGATAGACTGGAATCAATTTATTGGTTATTTTGTGACTTTGTGTTCCCTTCTTTGTTATTTCTGTAGATGTCTGGTCTATTGGAGTTGAAACAATTCATGGATTAAACAGTTGTTGAGTTGAAAGAAAGTTAATCAGCGACTATTTTGATAATGATATTAATTGATAATAAAAATGATTGTTAGTTACAGGAGGGGAGATGCACCCATCTGATACCAAGAAATGTATTAACCTCGCAACAAGACCTTGGTACTTCCCCGTAGCATCCTGTACGCATTTTTTTCTTCCCCAGGATGGTGAAGTCATGTTCTATGGACTCCATTCTTTGTATGGACTCATCCATGTTTTACAAAGGGTTTAATCTGAGTCAGGGCATACAACAATTAGCAACAATCATATCACATCCATACAGGTTTAGTAGAATAGAGTTGTTTAAAAAAAGAATATTTGAACGCACTGCTATTGGATTGGAACTCGGTAGCGGCCAATACACAAAGTTCAGCTGTCAGGAATAAAAAATGGTCTTGGAACATCTGAAATTAAAGCCATAATTATATTGTGGATTCCCTCCCAATTAACTCCACACTTTGTGTGGACAATATTTCTTCTTACAAACTGCAAAATTTTTTTGTCACCTTTTATTACATTCTCTTTTGAATCTTGTGCAATTACACCAAGATTTGATGTTTTTTGCACTTTCCAAGTCGAATTGAATCACTGAGGGTGAATGTAATGCAAGAGAGGAAGGAGGATTTCAAATGCTGAACGTCAAAGTGACGCAGGTGACCAGGTAGCAGCACTATAAAGACACAACAGGTACTCCACATGTGACAGATTTCAATGGCCCTGTCCCTGTCAAATCACATCACATTCGGTCTCTGTGTGAGCAGGCAGGCGGCAGGCTTCAAACTAAAAAAGAAATGCAGGGGAGCAGAGAAGGCTGTGCTGGTACTCAAGTTTTCCCTCTTCCAGCGAGATTCAAAGTGCCTGCCGTGAGATCACAGAGCTCCGAGGAAGTGTGCTGTTGAAGCTCCTGTCAAGGCAACCACAGGCAGCTCTTTCAGGGCTACGCCCACTTATCTTCTCAGTGTGGAGATGTGTTGCTTAGATTTGGTCCACCACACACAAACTGTCACTGTACACACACGCACACACACACACCTGCCTGTATCTGTGCAGGGATAAGTACTGACATACACAAGGGCTGACACTGACGAGAGCTGACATTGTCAAGAGTGACTTAGAAAAGGCTTTTTCTCACTTTGTTCGTGTGCACGCTGTTACTGCCAACGCCCTCCCCAGCGCTTTGTACATATGGAATAAATTTCAGTCGACTTCTCTGCCAGGCTGCACCCTCCATTGGCCATTTCATGTTAACTGTCTCAGCAGTAAAATAAGCTGTAAGGCATGACATGGCACATGATTCAACATGCACCGCAGTGTCTTCACATTGTCATCAAGTCAAAGTTGGTGCACATACATTACACAGTAGATGATCTCCTTTAGAAGTTCAAATGAGCTGAGAAAACATCTGATTCTCTGCAAAGATGGCTTACATTAGTGTTGTGGGTTCCTTTGTTACGTGAGCTGCATATAAAAATTCAAAGCTGTTATTATTTTCATTTCTCTTTGGTCTCTGGACTTTAAACAGGACTTTTACAGTTAATCGCACATAATCACAGTTAATCCTACAGGCGTTATGATTATGGTTGGGTCAGTCTCCAGTTCTGCTGGTGTAATCCAGTGTATGAACCTAAACTGGTTTGATTTAACCATAACCAACTGAACCAGTATTTGTTTAAAAGAACATTCAAAGAGATCAAGGAGACTCTTAGGATCAGCGATCCTTCAATGTTATTCACTGCAGGAGTTAGACTTGCAATTACATGAAAAAATACAGCTGGCCTCAATAAATGTAACAGCCATCTCACTCATGCATGGTTCAAACTATAATACAGCGCAAAAATGGCAACAAACAACAATGTTCTAAGCAGACACATAAAAAATTTGCATTTTGGAACACAAAACAGCAAATAAAAAAACAGTAGTAGTTTTGTTAAGTTTGCTACTCTGTTCCAGTGCTAGACAGCATCATGGGAAATGTGGGCAGTCTCTGCAGCACTTGTAGCAGAGTACGAGCTCTTGTTTATGGTGTTAAAGTAACTGCATTGCCCTGTTAATATAAACCAAAACTTCCTTTGTCCATTTCAAATTAAAAGCCCTCTGGCGTTTCAGTGGACAGAACCTGTCGATTTCTTAACAAGTATTTTTTTGTGAAACATTTTTAAGAACATGGTGTGGTAAACTTACTGACTTGCAGCTCCACTCACAGGCTCTCATTATCTTCCACTTAATATCAAACCGGGTTGAACATTTTGACCTTGGTCCAACCCTAATTTCAATACCATTTTTTCCTTCTCAATACCAATTTTAATTCCTTAACTTGTGTACTGGCCCATATCTGCAACCAGTGCAAAAAAAGCAACAAAAAAAAGAAAAAAAAAAGCATATATTATTATTTTTTTAACAGCTGTATACTACTAACCCTGTATGAATGTGGTATGATTGCTGGCGTTCTAAATGCTGCTGGGAAATAGCAGGGTCCTGTTTTTTGAGGCTAATAAATTATGTGATATTGAATTGGTGCATAGACTCGCATACTCGCTGATACCCAATCCAACATTTTAGGCTGTATCTGAGGCATTTCCGACACTGGTATCAGTATCAGAGCAACCCTAGTTAACCCTGCTCTAGATATTTGTATTTGGCTGTCTACTATTAATTGTGTAATTTGTCATACTGAACAGCTCTCAAGAGGTCAACCACTTCCTTTACACACAATCAGTAATAATCTTGTAATATCCATTATAAATATTTTGTTAACCAAAACAATTGTTAAGATGGAGTATTAGGCCAATAATTGTTATACTGTCCATCTTTGGTAAAATGGTCAAAGGAGGAAAGAATGGATTGGCACAACATAAGTGAGGAAATTGCAGTCCAGTCATTTAAAAATGTTCTGGTTTAAACCAGATGTTGAGTACATATTCTTACAAGCTGCTGCTAATTTTGCTGCAACATAAGAGAGAAAAAGTCCTAAATTTCTCTAATAACTGCAGCCCCATGTTGCTTCAACCGCAGTTTTTTTTTTTTTTTTCTTACATTCTCACAGTGAAAACATAAATGCAGATTCAGTGTGGGTATGCACATTGTTAGTCTTTATTTAATTTATGTTCCTAATACACTGGGTGTGTGCTCATGTCATTTGCCGTAATGGAATATGGCAGAACAAAATCTTACCAACACGCTCACGTCCTCGGCAGAATTCCCTGTTCCACAATTTATCTGCTTGATTCTGTGCAGTCGTTAAGTCATGACACATTGCATACTTGTGTGTGCTGTGAAGACCCTCTCAGGCGGTCTGGGATCTATTTTGATGTGAAAACCACAGACATGAACTCTTTTCACTGCTATCTGTTCCCCTAAGGCTCGGAAACACTTGGTAAAAACCTGGCCAAAAGAACAGGGAGTAAACACTTAATACACACACACACACACACACACCACACACACACACACACAGAGCGATACAGCATACACTCTGTCAAACACATGCTGGATCGATTAGCATTTTTGAGGCTGCAGAGAAAAAAAAAAAGAGAGAGAACACAACGTTTATTAGACGCATGTTTCATACTCCCCCAGAATCATTGAACTAATGAAATCTTCCAGGACTTTTGGCACAAATATCAGTTTTTCTTTGAATGTTTCTTATTAAGAATAGGGTGAAGGCAAGTAAGTGGAACTTTCAAACACTCCTGAAAAGCCACAACTGACAGAATGAAGATAACAAGCACATAAGCTAAAACCTCCACTGTTTACTGTCAGGCTGTTTCTTTCTTAGATTGATTTTTGACACAGGTGGTGGTTTGCAGAATGGAGGGTCATATTTTTCCCACTTTAATAACATGAATGCCTGTGACCAGAGACAGCATCACTTTTATCATAAAAACCTGCTGTGGTTATTGTGAAACAACTGGGGCTTCAAAATATGAAAACAAGTAGCTGCTGTGGGGATGCTGTCCTTACATGTAAGACATGCAGCAGATGGGATGCATGTGCATAAATATGAAAATGGATTTGCTTAGTCAAACTTGAAAAACTGAAACCAAAACTGTACAGTGTTGAACACGGGGGAAGTACACAGCCAGATGTATTTTATTTGTGGTTATGAATCACAGGCACAGATGCAAGATATAGTTTTTCCACCAAAGAGCACTGACAAGATGATATTTAATGTGTAAAATGTCGCACACACTATGTGTCTTGGTAATAATAATAAAAATAAAAAGTCTGAAGGATTCTACTAAGATTTTAAGTTACTGTTGCTGTTGCTATGCCTGTTGAGCTTTTAGTTTTCACAAAGATAACGCTGGTGGATTTATCTATGAAATTTGCATTAATATTTGAAACACTCGGTTCCTGATACTGAAGTAAACAGAAGCAGGCTTCTAGTTTCGAGGTAGTGGCCTAGATTTGGTAGTTTGAAATGGTAATTACCACTGGCAGATCTTATCAGTTGTAGATAGCAAATTAATCTAAGGTTAGCTCCATGAGTTGGTTGAAAACGCTGTCCATGGCTGACTTATTAATGTCTCAAGCTGACTTGTTCTAAAACAAAAAAACTTTTAAAAGGGTTCGAATATGCACTTGATTGCATTATAGCAGAATGAGGCTAAAGTACACATTTGATTTTCACAATGTGTACAGAATTTTAGGATCTGAAGGCCCTTTCAGATTCAGTGCAACAATGGCACCACTGTGCTCTAAAAAACATTTTGTACCCATTTTTTCTAATGGCTTGCATTGCGCCTTGACAGCTTTTTGCTGCATCAAGAAATGTTCACTGCTGTGCGCCACACAGCAAGCTTGCTTCCAAACTTTAGATGCAAGCGAGTGTAGCTCAGATCGCATCATCTCTGAAAGGGCTGTCAAGCTAGTTGTCTGGATAATTGTCCCAGAGGTCAGTTCAGCCAGAGATGTCACTGCCGCACAGGGATGTTTCTAGGATTTGAGGATGTCTGGGTTTGAGATGTCTGTAGTGGAACCGGAGGGACATTTTTTTAAAATATAAACAAGGCCTATTCTACTACCTTTCTTGCTCTCTGACACCTTATTTACATTCAAAGTTCATGTCTTGAAAAATGATGATGATAATCGTGAACATGCTAAAAGAGCATGTTCATTGAACATGCTTATGTTTCAGTGAATAATGAACTGAATGTTTTCAATTGCTACTAATAAACATGAGCGTTGTCAGCTTCCTGAAGTCAAGACGACTTTACATGTTTACAAAGTGTTTTTTCCAGATTTGTTGCCGCACCAGTACATTTTCTAAAACCACTAAAATGTTGCTTTACCTGACTTGTTACCAAGGAGTATAACCAACTAATCTGAGGTCACTACATTGACATGCAGTACTTGAATTAGTAAAAGTTTCTTACCATCAAACAAACACTTTAGTTGGCTATGTTTCTGTATGACCTCAACAACTTGGCAACAGCTTTGCAAGTTGTGTTAGTTATATGGACTTTTTCTTTCAGTGGTGACAAAGCAACATATTCCTGTGGAATGGTGGTTTACAATGTCTGCCTTAATAGCTACATATTTATTGGACTTTACTGAAGCATACTGTCATAAGTGTAAGTCTTAAGGAATGGGACAGAGTGTAGGTGTGCAGCGTCCAAGTGAAGGAGAGCGAAAAGCAGGCAGACTGCTGGTGCTGCTCACAGTGGAGCAGAAACTTAAACTT
The DNA here is from genome assembly GCA_034769285.1 of Lutjanus argentimaculatus. NCBI lineage: Eukaryota > Metazoa > Chordata > Actinopteri > Lutjaniformes > Lutjanidae > Lutjanus > Lutjanus argentimaculatus. Next base: position 36,465,420 of record JAWZSL010000003.1, read on the forward strand.
AGTTGTCAGTCTGCCAGTAAATGTACAGTGCAGGTTACAGTGTGTCAGTTAATGAACACCGCAGCTTCTCAAAACCAAGAAAAGTCTCATCTCGTTTTTTTCTAACTGCTGGAAAATTGACGGGGTTAGCCCTGAGTAAACTGAGCGGGAAAGGCTAACATTAAGCTAATGCTAACGCTAGCATTTAACCTTTACAACGCTGGGTCCAGTGTGGTCGTATCCCTTTCAGTTCTGTAATCTAGCCTTGAACGGCAGTGTCTTTTTTGGAGAGGTGGTGAAATAAATCCAAAATGAGAAATCCAGCACGTCTTCTGTAGTTATTTATCTATTTTTGTGTCTTGAAAATAGCAGTTAGATGCCCTGGTTTGAGTCTGCTGATTCCTGACTTGGATGTGATAGCACTGATCCGTATGTGTATTAATAGATCAACATGAGATTGACCTTTCAAATAAAATTTGCAGTGATGACGGTAATGAGCTTAACCCTGCGCTAGGCATCACAGCTCTACGTTCACATGAATTTTCCCAGTTGTGAACTCATATTTCTGATTATTCACACCTGTTACTTTAGATTTCACTTGGAAGGAGGATGGAGCTTTGTGGGTGATGCTTTTTTGAAGAATAGAAAGTAAAAAGACATTTATTCATATGCAGATACACCACAATTTAGCCTAAATCTACAATTAAAATCTCAAGTTGCCAAAGGCACCAGTTATTATTAGATTGTGAATGTCAAAAATACCCTTGTTTGAGGAAGATAAACACCTACAGTAAATGTGTGAAAATCCAGAATCTGATATTCGTAGTGCCGGAGCACCTCGGTTGACTGTCGTAGCCTGAGTTGACTTTCCTTCCAAAATATTTCAGGACACTACACGCTGTGCATGTCTGAGTGTTGCGCCTGTCTATCTCAGCACCGGAGGGAGGGAGTCAATCACAGCAGCAGAAATCATCCCTGCGGGCGATCTGTCTCCACTCATGACAAGGCTCCTAAGGCACTTATCTTTCCTTCCCTGACTCATACCATCCATCCAACCCTCCCTCAGCCCTCCCTCATTCTCTCTTCCCATTCTCCATCACTCTCTGTCTCCCTCCCACGGTTTGTCTCGTGCCCCGGCACTGCAATTAACTTCTCATCATCAAAGGGTGTAATGAAAAAGAAGGCAAGATCGAGAGTCAGACAGAGGTAGGGAAGCTGCGAGAGAGGGAAGATAAGAGCGATGAAGCCGGAGGAGACTGAACAGAGGTGAAGCAGTGTCTCGCACATACACTTGCACTTGTGCACGCTCGCAGGTTTCTTTCTTTTTTTTCCCCCCCTCAAACACACACCCTGTTAAACACAATCACACACACACACGCAGCCGGCACTCGCTCTCAATCACTCTCACATTCCTGCGAGATGCAGACAGAAACCGAGAAAGGGAGAAAGAGAGGTATGATATTCCCCCAGGAGATTTTTCTCTCCTCGTTCCTTGTTTTTATTTCTCAACCCTCCGTTTCTCCCTTCCTCTTTCACAGACGCACACACACTTGTTCACACTGTCTCCCCCTCCACCTCCTCCTCCTTTTCTTTGAAGAACAAGAAGTATTGCTGTACATGTAGGGAAGCTGCTCGGTCGGTATTCTCATTGTTTTTTTTGTTTTTTTTTTTCCTTTTCTTCGCCCCCCCGGTTCAGAGAGCTGTCAGCTGTGACCGCTGTTGAAAGGATGTCAGCGAGAAAGAGAGAGGGAGAGATTGGGGGATGAAAGAGACGGTAAAAGAGGGAGGGAGGGGGATGTTGAGATGGAGGTCCCTACAGAGGGCAGGGGGAGTGATGGCATGCTTGTTTCTTTGTGCCCGAGCAAACGTAGCAACAACAGCAGCGAGGGGAGGTGATGGAGAGGAAAAATAGCTAAGGGTAAAAAAGCAGCTCAGGGGGGAAATGAGAAGGGCCAAAGCTGCTAATTAACCATGGCACTAGCGCTCAATAACAGTGACATAATTGGCCCTAGTTGGTGGTCCTTGGTGGGGGAGGCCTCCTCAGCAGTGGAATCCAGCTCACACCAGCGTGGTTTGACTCTGACAACATGTCATAAAATATGAATAATCCGTAATGTAACATGATGGATTGTGACCAAAACTGGTACAGCTGGCTCAAACTGTCAGAGAGAAGAAAACCTAATGTCTTTCAGCTGGATTCTCCCTCTAGTCTTCTCATAGGCATTACTGAGACATCAGATGTATTTGTGAATTTTGGAAGTAAACTGTCTTTTACTAAGCCTTTGTAATTGTCTGACATGTCCCCCCCCACCAACGATAAAATTTTGCACTACAATCCTCTTCCATATTGACACCAGGGTTTTCAATTGTAGCAGTAGTTTGGTGGCATAGAGACCACCAAACAGACCACCACACTGTGCATAGAGCTGAATTAAACTGTGTCACAAAATGGGCCACAGTTAACGGGTACATGCGCATGCATGCATGCGTCATAAGTTCACTTCTGCTGTTATATGGCAATTTAAAACATATGTCTGGTAGTTGCTCAGTATGGCTTGGGTAATATTTGTCATTGTATTTGCTAATGTAACGGCCTACAGAGTGACAGCCACTGCTCCACGATTTATTTCAAACAAACCAGACTTGGTGATTGTTGGGACAGTGGCTGTCAAGTGGAGATTGAATGAAGTGTGTTTTTATGAATAGTTAATGAGCCAATTAAGCTTGTCATAGTTTGGTGAGAGGGAAACTTGAATTCAGGATGTGTATGGTTGTATTTTTCTGTTTAATAAGGAAAGTATGTGCGATAATGTTTACACACTCAACCACTAGCAGTCACTATTGAAGCGATAAGAATGTGATCCCCACCAGCTAAAAAAACATAATTCAAGGTGAAATATATCATACATTTTTTTATAACAGATAATGTGAAAAAACTACAATGGTGTAACAGATGAACAAAATGAAAAGTAAGCAAATTATTATCAGCTATGCTAGCAGCATGGCTCTATGCATGGCAATACTGGCCTACTGGACATTTAGGTTGGAGATACACCTGCGTTTAACTACATGTTTATGTACGCATAATCGCTGCCTTGTTTATCCTGTGGAGCACTGGGTTGTACACGTTCTCAGAAAGGAAAGGCAAGTGCATGGTTAAAAAACAAGAACATGTCCAGCATTAGTCAACCACTTTGGTCCCGACTGAAATATCTAAACAACTATTGGATGGATTGGCAAGTATTTTTTTTATAAATATTAATGGACCCAAGAGGATGAATCCTACTGAGATGATCTGATAACTTCTTCATTTACCACAATGAGGTTTAAATCTGTAGCTTTCAGTAAAATGTCTCAACAACCAATAGAAGAATTTGCCATGACGTGGTGGATACATCCATCTGAACATAACCTGCTGAACAAGAGCATGTTGGCACTGAAACCTGAAAAACCTGAAAACTGTGTCATGTGGGGAAAACTGAAACACAGTGGTGATTAGATGGAGACTTGAGAGTACTGTATGCCCCATAGGGTGTTGAGCAAGTTTAGAAAATGAAAGAGTTAAGCCCCTTCCTAGAAGTTACTGTGTGTAGAAGCAATCTCAACTATGTATAGCAATACATTTTTTTGATATATTGCGACTTACCATTAAACATTACATATACTGTAGAAGGATCCCCTCCACCAGGATAAAGTGGCAATTCACAGGGGGATCTTGTTCATGAGTGAGGATAAGATAGAGCATAAAATTGGATTGGTGCAGCATTTGCAGCAACACAGGCGTACTGAACTGTTGCAGTTGACTGTTGATATTAAAGCATGTCCACTGTACCCTTAAAAGATATAAAATGTAATGCTGTTCTGTGTAATCCATTACTCCCCGGGGCTTGCTAGATGTGCTTGGTAAGAGCAGCTGTGCCTGAGGTGATGTTCACTGGCTTTAGGTGTGTCTGATTAGTCAGTTAAAAGCAAACACTAGAAAAGCAGCACACAGAAATAAAACTGTTCATCCAAGCAAAGCAGGGAGCTTATTGAAGCGGACATTTTAATCAGCTACCCAACAGGGGTGAGGCTGAGATGGTGTCGCCTCAGTTTGGTCTGTCAAGATGGGTTGTGGGCGATGATATCTGCTCATGTGGGGGCAGGAAGAGGAGGGGCAGGAGAAGCTTTGAGGAGGAAAGGTGGTGACAAGGAGGTCCGAAACAGCTGGCTTTGCATTCTGCATGAAGGGGAGGAATCAACAGCGAACCAAATGACAGCCATTCACTGTGATCAAAAGGACGATACAGTTTCTCTCCTCTGATTCAGAGAATCACAGACAGACTCTCAGGCCTCTCAGTGTCTCCACAGTAGGGCTCTGTTTTCATGTTGAAAAAAAAGCTCTGTTGGCGGGCTAGTGCTACTCACTGCCAGGCAATGTGCTGGCCTCATGTTTCCTCATATCTGCATCACTTTAACTTAACACAAGGTGATTAGGTTTCATATTATTGTTTGTATTACTTGGAAAGTGACAAAAATCAACATTAATTCCAACCCCAAACTCAAGAAAGGTTGGGACCTTGTGTAAATGTAAAAAATGCAATGATTTGCAAATACTTTTTGACTTCAATTGAATACAGTACAAAGACAAGATATTTAATATTCAAAATGATAAACTTCTCTGAGGCCCTTCTCTGAGATGGACTGACTCAAACTTCAAAAGCCAACGTCTGTGATGGTATGGGAGTGTGTTAGTGCCCATGGCATGACTAACTGTCACCCATTTATGCTGGAAGGCACATACAGGTTTTGGAGCAACATATGCTGCCATCCAGACGTACTTTTCAGAGATGTCCCTGCTTTTTTCAGCAAGACAATGACAAGACACGTTCGGATCAGTTTAACGTTAAATATCTTGTCTTTGTATTCAGTTGTATACAGTTGAATATAGGTCAAACAGTTTTGAAAATGATTGCATTGTGTTTTTGTTAATGTTTAGCTCAACATCCCAACTTTTTTGGAATTGGCGTTGTAAAACCAAATACGAGGTTTGCCAAGTTGTTTGCCTCATGTACCGGACCCACTGGCAGTGTGCACATCTCCTTTTCATCCTCGATTATCATGCTGTTGACACAGCTTCCCAGTGCGATTCGAAGTGCGGGATCCATTTCACCGAACAAATTGGTGTCAAACATCTCGCTAACGTTCCTACCAACTAATCAATAGGGAATTCATGGTGTGAGTGGGTGTCATCTCTCCATCTGTGTCCCACTTGTTTCGGTGCCACACATATCACAGAGTCGCCAGCCATCTGCCAATTTCTTAGTGCTCACCATTATTGTCGCTCAGATTTGTCATGCAGCTTGCACAGAAGCTGGTTACTCCTCCACAGACACACCGAGCGTTTGCCAGTATCATAGATAAACATCTTGTTAACATTTACCACATCATTAGGAAAGCATATGCAGAATACTTATCAGATTTTTGGAGATAACGCGTGTTACTGTGCATAAATAGTTTGCAAACTGGTGTCAAGATAAGTAATATTAATAGAATTATTACAGAATATTCATGGATGCTTTGATTAGACTAGTGTCACCACAGTGTATCATTATTTTACACATTTCATTTATCTAGATGTTTGTATTTATGTTTAGAAATGCCACTTATTAGATTTTTCGAGTAGATTCTTTATTTGCTTAATCATACTGATTTTCATTCTATTTTTTCCAGACCGTAATCCGAGAGAGAGATGACCCTAGTTTTGTCCATGAATCCTTTCTTGGACCCAGAAGGAGACCCTCCACTCTCCACATACCAGCCCATATGGGATTCGGAGCGCTGCACTAAGACCTGCCTGTCGAACCCCGCCCCACCGTGCAGCTCTGAAGAGCAGTTTACACAAGGTACTACAGCCGCCAAGCACAGATGTTTGTTCATTAATTTATTTAAGCTTGATTTAATCTAGTCCACAAAGTTGTTGGAAGTGTGTTACCAAGGATTTTGCACCACATCTGATGTGCATGTACTATTTAGTCATTTGGTTTTGAGACCTGGAAATTAGAGCCATCTGTCCAAATCATCTATCAGTGTCTGTCATGGCCCTGCTGTCAAATCCTCTAGTTTTCGAGGCAAGGTGTACTCCATCAGTCAAAATATAGCATGTAAGAGATGCCAATGATGTAAAATAATCAGCTAATTAACATGGTAACAGGTCAGCAGTATGTGCTCATGCTTTCATTACATTTTAAGGGTTAATTTAATTGTATGAATTATGAAGGCATTGCCATTTTAACAGCCATTTCAGGATCAAATGTGCATAAAAACCTGATCTTCCAGTTAGTTAGTTAGTTTAGAGGCCAAGACTCAACTTCAGCTTAACCTGGGCAACTTATTAGACTGAAATTTAATTGTATTCTTCATGTGGCTGATGTGCAGTTCAGTTCTGTATTAATGCTGTGCTGGCTACCTTTCAAAAACAGAATTGACTTAAAGGTTCTTTTATTTGTTTTTAAAGCCATTCACAGGCCAGCACTGACACACATGTCAGAACTTCTCTGCTCCTATTAGAGATCCTCAGAACAATTGCTTTTAACTGTTTGATGATCAAGGTTAGTGGTTGATAAGCATTGATTACAATTAAATAAAATTAAATATATCATGCACATTTTGGACCATAGCAGTTGTATACATTTTTACAGAACAAGACTCCAAATAAAATTATACAGGTTTCCACCTTTAATTGATTGAGCTGTGGCCTCAAAATAACACACTTTTTTATACATCTAGATGATGAAAATAAACAATAATGTTTAGTTTCTCCTGATGATGAGGTTGTTACATTATATAGGGCCAGGCAATATATTGATATTATGCCAATATCATGTTACGAAACTAGATATTGTCTTAGATTTTGGACTGTTGTTATATTGTGATATGACATAAGTGTTGTTTTTCCAGGTTTTAACAGCGCATTACAGTAAAGTTATGTAATTTTCTGAACTTACCAGACTGTTGTAGTTGTTCTATTATTTGCCTTTACCCACTTCATCATGTCACATTACTGATGATTATTTTTCAAAAATCTCACTGGGTTAATATTCTGTGAAAGTAGCAATAGTTGTCACTACAATGTTCTTATAATATCAGTAAATATCACTATTGAAGTATTTGGTCAAAAATATTGTGATATTTGATTTTATTTCCTCTTCATCCAGCCCGAACAGTGCAGCTGGTTTATGGTACTGTTTCCTCTGTCTGCAGAACCCCCCTGCAGGCGAGTTCCTGATCATGTCTCAGTATCAAGGATTGCATATTTCAAGAGGAAGTTTGTTGATGATGATGATGAGCCTCCCTTCAGTTTCAGGACGTACTGCCAGACTGTAAGTATTTATATACTCAAATTCTCACATTCAGCACACAGTGTATCAAGACTGCGTCCAATTCACTCAAAATTCAAAAATGTATGTAGGGCATAACTAATCATTATGAAATCATCTGAACAGCTGTCACTGTGTCCAAAATCACTGTTCAGTCAGTATTCCCTATATGATAGACTCTGCGTGGTTTACTCCATAGTGAGCTTGAGATTTCTGACACACATTTCATTTCTCATTTCTGACACATAATTCTACATTATCACTAACAGACAGTTTTGTATGGCTTTAATTTTTGTACATATAAAAGTGCATTGTGGGAGTGCAGAGAGTAGGAAACATGCTTTGGACAAATACTTTTAAAACATACTTTGTTCCATTGTAGGAATTTCTAAGAACAGTATAAATTCTACATCGAGAAGTTCAACACTTAAAAATTACTCTCAGCAAATACACTAAATCCTGTCATTTTACTTTTTCAAAACGGCTTTAATCAAAATTAGTCTCAATCAGGAGTTTTTAGAATGAAGGGTTGCCAGAGTTGGTGGGTAACGATTATAGTAGTTTTTAGTAGCTTGCACTCAAAAATGGGAATTATTCACCTCCATCACCTTTTGGGAGGTGTGTGTGCAATTTCATTTGCATCAGTATAATATAGGACTGAACGATATGCAAAAAAAAAAAGTCATATTGAGAAGACAAAGAAAAGAAGAAATTTATTTGTATAGCACTTTTCACAGACATGAGTCACAAAGTACCTCACCATAGCATTAAATAACATAGCACAGAGACGTCTAAAAAGTGCAAAGATTAAAACACAATACATAATGAAAAACCCACAATATACAATAAGAATGCACAGTAAATACATAAAATACAGTCTTGGTGTGTGCAGGTTACCCAGGTTACAGTAGTCAATGCAAGATGAGATGATGGCATGTACAAGCATTTCTCATTCAGGCGTTGAAACTATGGATCTCAGTTTACTGTTTTTTCTGAGGTGAACAAAACAAGATCTGGTCCACTGCTCAACATGGGTGTCAGATGATGCAGACTGATCAAATGTTACCCATAATTACGCAGACTGGAGTGGGCGGTAGAGGAAGTTGGCCCTATATTTTGTAAGATCCTGGGAGCTACCTTTTCTGGTGTAACAAGCAGAAGCTCTGTCTTATCCACATTGTGCTCTACATAAATTTCTCCCGTCCGATTCCTAATAGTGTTAAGACAGGCAATGAAACTAGATAATGTAAAAGCTTCTCTGGATTTAAATGCAAAGTAGAGCTGAATGTCATCTGCAAATAAATGATATGCAATATCAAGTCTGTGTATGATCTACCCTAAGTGCCGAAAATATAATGACAATAAACAAGGGACCCAGAGCCGAGCCTTGTGGGACACCACAAGACTGTGGAGAGGTGCTGGACACATGTTCTGATTGTTTTGACAGATTTTGTTTGTTTGTTTTGCAATATGAGTCACAATTTTAGTGGAATGATCATTTTTGCATTTCATTCTCACTGAAAAAATATTTTTAAAGAGTGTGTTTTTTGCATGCGTCTGTATCGAACATATCTCCTTATATCTAGAGAATGTGATTTGTAGGTTGGGGCATCACCAGTATAAACTTATGGAGTCTGGATCTGTGTCTTTTGTAACTAACTGACCAGGTTACATAGATTTAATGTGATAATGTCCTTCAGGTTGCACCTGTTCTGGAGGAGCGTGCCCATGTGCTGCGCCTCTCCCTGGAAAAGATGAGATTCATTGATGATCCTGAGGCCTTTCTCCGACGCTCCGTCCTTGTTAACAACCTCCTTCGGCGCTTGCGAGCTGAGATCTTGCTCCAGAGCACTGACTGGTGCTTTCCACCCAACCCAGCATTCACCACTGGCCCTTGCGTCCCGCCACCTAGCACCAATCCTGCTCACCAGGCGCTCCATGGAACAGTCCCCACCCGGATCTGCTTAGCGCCCCAAGCTGGACCGCCCTTCCGCAAGCGCTTCCGGATGGTCCGCGGAGGGCAAGGGGATCTGCGCCCTGACTGTGCCCAGACATGCTGCTGCATCTATGCAGCGGCAGCTGCTGCAGGACACTACCCCCACCTCCCGTTCTCCATGTATGACGCAGCACTCTCCACCTGCCCTTCCACGCCACACTCCTCCTCCTTCTTTCAGTTAGCTAGCCATAGTAAGTTAGGGCTGACAGTGGCCGTAGAGGAGCATGATGATGAGGATGAAGATGCTGAGGAAGAGGAGGAAAATGAAGAAGAAGAAGAAAGGGAAGAAGAGGAGGAGGAGGAAGAGGAAGATGATGAAAGAAGACAAGCTGGGCCGTCTCTTGATGTTGTTAAGGACAAGTTGAGCCAGAGAAGCAGGACTAGGACCTTGCTGGGTCATGCACACACAAGGACAGAGGAGGACAGCTGCATGACAGATAGGGTAGCGGAGGAGGAGGAGGAGGGAGAGCAGGAGGAGGAAGAGGAGGAGGAGGAGGAAGAGGAGCAGGTTGTGAGACCTTGTCAGTGGGACTCTTGTGCCACAGAAAGGGAGCACCACAAGGTCAGCTTCTGGCACCGCAGGGCTCATAGACAATAGAAATTACTTTATCTACATCTGTTAGAATGAAAATCTAATGATGACGACAACTGTCATCAGTTGAAGATTATTTCTCCTCATTGCTGATGAAGGTGTGAGCTACCTGCACACTATAGTAATGCCAAGTCAGCTTTATTTTAATGTTCCAGTATACTCCAGGGTGGCACACAGTCAAACTCATTTAACTCTATTGCTAGTGTTACGGTCAGATGGACAGTTTGTGGCCACTGCTGGCACTGGAAACACAATTATAAAGGTTAACGTCACATATGGTGGGATCTTAAATCCCAACGGTGGAATGAAGCTTGCTATTGCACTGTCTCCAAGACCATTTTCAAGCCCCATAGCACAAAACTAAAGGTCTCTCAAGTGGGGCTTTATATTGGTGCAACGGTCTCATTTCAGGACCCTAAACAAACCTATGAAATGAAGGGAGCGTGTGCTTCTGTGCGTATATGTGTGTGCGTGTTTGCAAGATATGATGTAGCATTTTAAAACTTGAGTTTAAGCTGTTCTTTTTATTAAACATGGGGTAGCACCTAATTGACCCATCCTAAGTCCCGCCCCTTTTCAGTTTGTGCTCCAGTAACAGTTGAGCAACCTTGGTACCCAGTGGAACCTCAGTCAACTTCCTCCTTTCCTGCTTCTTGCACTTAGATATGCTATGTGCTAATTTTAAAAATGGTTAAAAGATGTTGCTGGGGGACCCTGTAAAAGTGACTTATACGTTTAGTCATATCTTAAAGCTACAGTAGGTAACAATTATTCAGTCATATTTGCTGGAACTGTCACTATATTCTGATAGTCGGACATTAAATGGGTAATTTAGGACAAAATCCAACTCCTCTGGCTCCACCTACAGCCTGTAATCGTATTTGCCGAAATCCACCGCGACCGAAGATTCTCCACCAGTCAGGTAGAGGGAGCAGGAGGAGTAGCCAATCGCCGCTCCTACACGTCGTAGTAAACTGACAAAGTGAAAGTAAAGTCCGCGACTTGGTCGGACATTTCAAGATGATACACACCGTCAGCTCCCTCTTTCACCTCTGTCAACCCCCCTCCTTCCCTCCACACACGCAGACACACACAAGAAGAGTGTGTTTCATGGTGAGAGAGATGTGAGATCGTTTTGGAGTCTCCGGTTGCTATGGAAACGGTACGTCGTCTGTGGGTGCGTTTATGGCTACTTTGTGTGCATGCGCCTGCACGTGTGTGTGTCTGTGTGTGTCTGTGTGTGTTGGGGTTCTTGGCAGAGGTTCATAAAGAGACCTGATGGAGTATTGTCTTGAAATTTCCGACCAAGTCGCGGAGTTTTACTTTCACTTTCATCAACTTACCAACTGGAGCTTTAAGTTGGCTAATGTTAGCAAAACGTTAACTAGCTAGCTAGCATATCTACAACAGTCGTTAGCTTTCTAGTTACATCTAGGGCTGTGTATTCGCAAGAATCTGGCAATGGGATACATATCACGATACAGTTTTTTTTTTTTAAATCTTAGTGAAACTGACATAGTATAAAGAACACACAACCATACGCACAAAATCTGAGTTACATCTGACAGCTAATGTTAGCAAAACACTAGTTAACTAGCTAGCATCTACATCAATCGTTAACAAGTTAGTTACATCTGATAGCTTATGTTAGCCAAACTCTACTTAACTAGCTAATCTATATCAATAGTTGCCAGCATGCCCAGCATGTTGCTAACATTAGCTTGCCAAAGATATGACAATACTTTTCTTTAACAGATATCTTTTAACCATCTTCAAAATTTGGTTTTCTCTTCAGCATAGACAAGGCTAGTGCATAGCATAGGAAACAGGAAAAGAGAAAGTTGACCAAGGTACCACCATTGCTCAACTGTTATTGGAGCACAGAGCAAAAAGAGGCGGGACTCAGGATGGGTCAATTATGTGTGCCTGCTGATTTTGACGCTGTCTCAGGCAATGGCGAGCGACTGTGCTGCAGTGGCGGCACGATGTGTATTCTTCAAATTATTTTAAGAGACAACAATCATAAACATTGGAAATGTTAAATCACAATTTCAAGTGCCTTAGTGTTTTTATAGATTCATGTATATTGTGTGTTTAATGTGATTGTTCTTGTTACTAAGTAGATATCTTGCATTCCAAGTGACTGCGTTTGACTAAAACAGAACACAGGCATGTAGTTAAATGCAGGGATTCTTTCAAATGTCTATGAAAATTGCAAAGCAAAATGAATTATCACACCCAAAATGTGTTCTGTTTGTTTTTTATTTCAAAATGCATGTTTTTTTAGTGCTACCTGTCTTGACAATGCCCAAACTGAAAGCCAACTTTCAAAGCCTTGAAAAGCTAAGTGTGTTCACAACCTCATTTACATCAGTCAGATTTAACCAGAAAAATCTTGTTATGGTTCCGTTGGTCTGTCCGTTGATGAGGTTTGACCAAAGCATGTTTGAATCTAAAAACATCAAAGGGATCTCACTCTTTGATACTGACAACAAAGTGCTGAAGTCAATATTATGAAATTACTTGAATCATACTGCTGACCGCCAAAACAGTCCCTCTGCCCAGTTTCATCTCAGATCTACATGTGTAGCAAACAGGGCAAACAGTGTCTCCTGGACCACATTTTGCCATGATGACACTCAAACAGTGAAACGAATACTAGCTATGCTGTACGCTCAAGTTACAACAACTTCCTGTTTGATGGCGAAGTATAAGGGAACTTGAAGAGTGCTGACCTTCTTGGCCAATTCTGCACCCTTCTGCCAAGTTTCATGAAAATGTGGCCTCTAGTTTTTCCATAATGCTGCTGACAAACAGACAGCACAGAAAACATAATATAGGTAATACTGTATCACCATGGCAATTGAAAATTGGTTGTGACGCTGTCGCATTGACAAAATTTGTCCAGTGACAGATAAATACTTGGCAAAGTACTCAAAACGACTTCTGTGGTAGTTCCTGCTACAGTCAGTGTCTCAGGGACCACATTTTGCCATGATGGCACTCACACAGACTCAAAGTGAAAACAATACCAGCCAATCTGTACACTCAAGTTGCAGCAACTTCCTGTTTGGCCCATTTTACACCCATCTGCCAAGGTTCATGAAAATGGGGACTGTAGTTTTTCGCATAGTGCTGCTGACAAATAGACAGACAAAGAGAAAGCACAGAAAACATAAGCTCCTTGGTGGAGGTAATTGTGTGTCATTATGGCAATTGAAAATTGGTTTGTGACGCTATTGCATAGACCAAATTTGTCCACAGACAAATAAACACTTGGCAAAGTACTCAAAACTGCTTCCGTGGTAGTTCCTGCTACAGTCGGTGTCTCCGGGACCACATTTTGCCATGATTACTAACACACAGACTCACAAGGTGGGTCACAGCTGGTAAAAATCTGCTTACCGGCACTTATAAAGCTCACTAATTAACATGTTATATCTCTGTGGTACTTTCCTGGTGTGTCCACTGGTTGCTCGGCAACCAGGAAGTTGCGTCCCGCCAAGAAATAGTGAATCCACAATGTGTCATTTTTACACTGTAGGTGTTGTACGGAATAATTAGTCAATTAGTGAGCTTTGGAAGTGTTGATAGGCGGATGTTTTTTACCGTTGGACAAAGCCAGGCAAGCAGTTTCCTCCTGTTTTCAGTCTACATGCTAAGCTAGGCTAGCTGGCTACTGATGGTAGCTTCATATATGCTGCACAGTCATGACAGTGATATCAATATCTTCTCATCTAACTCTCAACCAGAAAGTGAAAAAGTGTATTTCCCCTTTAACTATCCGGTACGACCTGCCTTTGTTGATTCACACCTGTGTGTGTGTCACCTGAAGGTCTAAATTGGTGAGTATATATGTCATTTTTGTGATGACAGTCCATAAATCTTCTATTTGACTGAAAGAAACAATCAAGGACGGATACAACACAAAACCAGTTCTAATCTAGACTTATGAGCCTTGTCTTTCATGAAGGCAAGATCAGTGGTTTCTAGATTGTTCTGTGTCTTGTTTGGAGCTGCTGAAGATTAGGGTCTCAAAATCCAAACCAAAGTTTTAAAAAAGGAAAGATTCAGCCAGTCGTTTTCTTTTTTGTGATGTACCTTTAGGTGCAAGAATTGGTCGGTCTAGGTTGAGTCGTTAGGAGGAATTATTCCTGTCTCTCCACTTGTCCCATCTTTTTTCTGGTGTACAAAATAACTGTTTGCATCCCCTAAGACTGTTTTGGCATCAGTGACACATCTACAATTAGATAAGTACAAGTACTAACGAGAACCAGCCTATTTGATTTCACTTCTTCTAAACCCTAAATGATAAAACCCAGTAATTATCAGTGTTTTTTTTTTTTTTTAAGATGGAAAAAAAAAAAATCTGGCAAAGCAATATTTGTTCCTGAGATGAGAACATGTAACTGCATTGTCTGTAATTAAAAACAACAAAAGAGCAGTCTGCTCTGATAATTTTATGTGATGTTCTGTGACAAGTGTAAAGATCAGTAAAAGATATGTTGAAAAAAAATCCTGCCTCCTTTATTCCTTTACATCACAACCTTGCAGTTCACAGTGCAATGACAAGTGTGTGTTTGTGTGTGTGTGTGATGTCAGTCAGTGAATCCCTGCTTATTGTCTTGCTTCCCGTCCTGTCTGCTGTGCAGTGGAGTGCAGTACCACAGCTTATTGCACTCGCCAAATGTCTCTCAGGTGTCACTTTGCCGTTCAATTCTTGTTAATCTTTTTGACATTACGCTCGGAGCAGTCACCTCCACACTCCTCCCCGCACCCCCTGTCATATCTATTGTCCCTGTGATATTCACTTGTTGTAGCAGAAAACACGTACACACACAACCCCCTCTACCTGTATCCCATAGAAACCAGAGATAAGCCAGGGACACTTCCTCACTCATGACTTGTTATTGTGACTGTTTAAGATATTCTATGCGCCGTTATAATGCGGTGTGTACTTACACAGCACTGTCATCCATTGCCATCGCTGTGCTTAACTTAAATGTTACTTTGATCCAGTATTACTGTTCACTACGTGCACTCTAATTGCTGGATTATTTCTAATACTGAGCAGGTTTTGTATGACACTGCTCCAGATTGCTTGAACGCAGCTAAGCCATTGTAGTACAGTGTGTGTGCGTGTGCGTGTTTGTGTGTGTGTGTGTCGGTAGGATGTAGCAGAGTGAAGTGGGGAGGTTAAATCACGGGTCTGAACATCTTGACAGCTCTGTTGCGAGGTGAGGATGGAAGATCATCTTTTCACGACACTTCTGCCGCAGGGGTGTGTGTATCCTGCCGCTCAGCCTGCCCCCATCTCTCTGCTCCTACTTCACGTTCCTCTGTATCTCTCATTTCACTGCATTTACTATTATTGGACTGATTGTAATAGGAACATTATTATATTGCAGCATTATGACACCATATTGAGATGCAATTTTAAAGTGACATTTAAATAGATCTGCAGTTACTATTCATTTGAGATATAATTTGAGATATTAATGTGGATATGCACCATCTATGCTAGATTGCCAGAAGCAGAACCATTTATCCATCACTTTAGCTAACCATGTTAACCATTTATCCTTTACTTTTAACTTCAACCATTTTTTCCCCAAAGCAAAATTGGTTGTACAGCAAAAACACAAAAGGCATCAATAGAACACAGCTAACAACAATTTAGCTTTAACAATTTTAACCATTTTTTCATTTGGCTACTTTCAGCCAACTAATTTAACCCTTTATCAGTTACTTTTAGCAAAGTATTTTAAACATTTATCCGTTACTTTTAGATAACTATTTTAGCCACGTGTCAGTGACTTTTAGCTATTTTGCTCATTTATCCATGACCTTAGCTAATTATTAGCTAATTATTGTCCCGAAGTGCAATTGGTCATACAGTAAGGCACAAATAGAAGACAAAAGGTATCAATAGAACAGAGCTAAAATCAATTTAGCTAACTTTTTTAACCATTTATCCAGTACGTTTAAGCAAATAATTTTAGCTTTACTGTTCGCCAACTGGTTTAAAACCACTAATCCATCACTTTAAGCTAAGTATTTTAACCACTTATCCATCACTTTTTGCACTTTGTTTTAGCCTAACATTTATCCATTTCTAGCTATCTCAGGTAATACTTTCAGCTCTCTATTTCAACCATTTTACCCTTTACATTAACCTAACTAATTGAATTTTTTCAGTGTTGCTTACCAGTAGTTTTTTTCACCATTTATCCAACACTTTTAGGTACATATATCAACCATGTATCCATTATCCAAATCCAAATTCCCCGTTCACTGGTTTTCACTCACTTTCAATTGCAACACAAAATGTTCAGCTGTTACAGCTGATTTTATACGTGTATTTTTTGTCTATTCAATAATTAATTTTTTGTCAAATTAGTTGAGCTACTCAACAATCTTTCCACAACCCCCGCTGGCAAGTGCAGAGGTACTCCTGGGGTCTCAGTAGACCTGGTTGAGAATCTGTTCTACACAAGCGTACATAATCACCATTACTTATAATATCGTAATTAATTAGTGAAATGTATAAACATAACTAACTATACATAATCTCTATAATATATAATTAATAGTTACAAAATTCTAACATGACAGTGAGAACATGCAGTTGCAGTAAGGGCATGCTGGCCAATGTAGCATCTACAGTGTGTGTGTGGGGTGTGTGTGTGTGTGTGTGTGTGTGTGTGTGTGTGTGTGTGTGTGTGCTGCATGTGGGTGTGTATGTGAATACCGTATGTCTGTCTGCCTGCATACATAACACAATGCTCTCTCTCTTTCTCTCTATCCCTTCACCCCTTCTTCCCCCGTGCCTAAGGCAAAGATGGGGACTTGCCAAATAACACAAACACTCACACACTTGCGCACACACGCACACACACATACACACATTGCCGGGCGAGTGCTGAGGAGAGGGGAGCTGTCATTTGTCAACAAGGAACTTTGGCAGCTCACCGTTGCCATGGGAACTGTCTGTTGCTGAGGACTGGTTTTGCATCACAAGGTCCTCAAATTGGCTCCAAAGCCTCGGAGGTCCCACCCCTCCTCCACCCGACTCACCTCCGTCTCTCACAGCTTCAAACATATTGTCAGGATTTTCTTTTCTTTTTTTTCTCCCTGTTCTGCTGTCTTCCACCTCAGAGACAGAATTCCTCTGTTTCATTCGCCAGTCTGCTTTTCTCATTAGCACGGAGATTTGTATCTGCAGATAGATAGATAGATAGATAGATAGATAGATAGATAGATAGATAGATAGATAGATAGATTTTACAT
Source organism: Lutjanus argentimaculatus (assembly GCA_034769285.1). Classification (NCBI taxonomy): domain Eukaryota; kingdom Metazoa; phylum Chordata; class Actinopteri; order Lutjaniformes; family Lutjanidae; genus Lutjanus; species Lutjanus argentimaculatus. Next base: position 36,482,635 of record JAWZSL010000003.1, read on the forward strand.
TAGATTTACATTCTCAGTCAGTTGATTGTTTATTCTATCAAATATCAGAAAATACTGAAAAAATCATAGTTTCACACTTTCCAAGAGCTCAAGGTCAGACCTTGTCTTTTGACCAACAGCCCTAAACAGAAATACAGCCTCTTAAATTTACAATGACATGAAACAGAGTCATTCCACTAATTCAGTAATCAACTTATCGTTCCAGTTCTAAAGCTCTGACAAAAAGTACCCAAAGTTTCAATTCTACCAATTCTGAGTTTTGAGTGTATACAGACGCATAGTGGAATGAAGGGGAGACAGTTTGCAGGTTACATTATCAAGGTGTAACCAGAGTAGAAAGAAGGTTTGATTCACACTCAATTGTCCCTCCCAGCTCCCTGACAGTTATGATGGTGGCAATGATAAGAAAAACTGATTCATTCATCTCCTATCGTGCCTAACGTAAGTGGATCATAACGTATTGGGAACGGACTTAATTTGCAGATGCCTTGTTTTTAGCCTCGCTGATCGCTGGAAATGCCGTTTTCATGTCGTAAAGCAAATCATAACATGGCCCCGAGAGGAAACAAGATTCCAGACTGAAGCAGTTGTTGGTCTGCATTTACATGGGCCCTAATATTACACAAATAATCAGAGTAATAGCCCATTTAGAATAAGTGCTTCATATAAACACCTCAGATTGGAAGAGACTGACCTGATCCAGCTGGATCAGACTGAATTTTCAGTTTGATTGGAGGGGGATGGCATAAAGCTTTGATGATCTGTTCAACAGGAAAACAAATAACAATGTAAACACTTAATCCTTTCAGACAGAAGCATGCAAACTAGAACTGGTCAGTAGCAGATACAACTTTTATGTTAGATACCTTAAAAGATTTAAAGGCAGCAATAATGTTTCCAGAATATGATGGGGGTCCGATACTGGGTGGAAACACTTCTTTAGATGCTTCACAGCAGGCAGAACCAGCTTATTAAGTAATATTCTGATTAATCCTTTGGGACATGTAAACACATGTTTTAATGGATCAAGCTGTGAATCCATGAGAGGTCCTTGAGCATACTGTCATAAATGTGCACAGAAAATATCAGGCCAATTGGTCTAGTAGTATGCAAGATTAGCTGTGGACAGATATACACATGCAACCAAACGCATGATTCCCTCCAGGCTTTCGCCTAGCAGAGATAAAAAGAAAAAAATGATAAAACTAAAATAAATACTTGAACAAAAAGGTTCTGTCTAACGTTAGAACACATTCTGGGCTCATCAGTACTCTGCTGCAGTGCTATACTCTTTGCATCCATGCTGCTGTTGTGCACATATACACAGTGATCACATCATTTATTGAGAGAATTTACACAATAAACAATTGTTATTTACCATTAAATGAAATGCCAAATGTTTACTAAATCATTGTGTGGTAATGAAAATGTATTCAGGAGCCTGTTCATGATGAACCTCATAAATCACGACAAATGGACCTCCAGTATTGTACATAACAATACATAAGCTGCTTTAAATTCTGGGATGTTGTATTATCATATCAAAGATTGTGGTCCCGCCATCCCTTTGTTGTCAGGCCCAAATTTAGTCATATTGCCAACTCATAGTACAATCTGTGATTGTCTTCATTAAGATTTGGTTCTTTTACTCCCTCAGTTTCTTTAGGATGTGAAAATATTGAAGGTCTTCAGGAACAAGATCTTTTATTAGCGACTTCTAGTGACTGAGGATTAGTGACCGTACCCTGTTATTACAATTACAAGCCATACAACTGTAATCACTGAAAGACTGAAGATCCTGGGCAATATAATAGAGATCAGATTAAAGATCAGATGATATCAAAGAGGATTTGATACATACGACCAGAATGCACAACAGTTGTATCAGCTAACAAGGACTACAGCAATGATTTGCCCTCTGCAAGTGCTCACAGATTATTATGCCTGAATTTTCATCCATGTCACTGCAGCTCAAGCCCAACAAGTCGATCCCCATAGGATCAATTTGATTCAGCTTACATAACAAGCACAGCTCTCTGGCTGTTGTTGATGTTTCTGGGTCTCTCCCTCCAGCATAATGCGCCTGTATTTTCAGTGCAGAAAGAAGCTGTTGGTATTTGATAAACACTTGCAATGTGTAGGATGTCCTCAATCCTTGACTGTGAAGCACACTCCCTTTTCCCCTACCAGTGAATCTTTCACGCTACCAAGACAAAGTTGTGTATGAATTGTGTCTTGAGATGAAACAGATGCATTTTATTGGCTATGATACCTGAATTTTAAGATTTTTGGTGTCTTCAACTAAAAACTGGATCTCTGGCCGTCCCATAACAGGAATCTGTGTACATGCAGTGCAAAGACCCCACAAGCTGGCTATCTTAGATTGAATTCTTGAAAAATAAAATACCAGCATATAATCTTTAACAGCAAATGACTTTGGTAACTTGTTTCCCTCATGCTGAGCAACAATATCTTTGACGCTGTTGGTTGGGGGAAGAAAATGGGGAATAATGTTTGTAATTGCCCCATTAGCTATTTGCAAAATTACAAGAGGGGGTCATTTTTCTTCTCTTCTTTCTCTCCATCCTCACACCTGAATGACATGAACTTTGTGTTAAGGAAGTTAGTGTTATATCCGAGTGAAGACATTTAAACTCAAGTGTATCACTCCCAAGTCCAACAATTTATCTGTTTTATGAGTCACCATCTAGTTAAAAAAAATGATAACTCTCTGAACAACAAATCAGTAATGTGCCTCTGTTATTGATCATGTCATTTACACATGCACAAACAGCTGTTAAATACAGAAAATGCCGACTTGAAATAATTTTCCCCCCATCGCTTTGGCGCCCCCTCTAGCGCAGCGCCCCTATGCGCCGCATATAATGCATACCCACTTTTTGCGCCACTGTGCGTAAGTGAAGTGTATAAACTGCATTGCAGTCAGACAGATCAGTCAGATAGATCCGCATTACATGCTCATCCTCTGTGAAACATCTGTATCTGTGGAAGCCCATTTCTGCCAGTATGATGGGAAAAAGAAGATCCTGTAAGTCAGTATAATTAGAAATTTTGTCAAAATGATGACTCACAATCTAAAATTATTATTTAGTATTTCAAAATATTGAGTTAATATTAAAAAAAAGACAGAATAATAAGAAGCTTTCAAAATGACTATGATACAGTTATTTTCAGAAATTTTGTCATTATTTTGAAATACTACTTGAGATATTTTGAATTCAGTGATGTAGTTCTGTATGTATTTGGAGTGTTTCATTGTCGTAGTAGCTGGATATGCTGCTTTTCCTGACTTTTGGATCACAAACTGTCATCTAACCTCATACTCAAGGTCGCAGTTATCAGATGTAACATTAATTAAACTTTAACAAGGTTCATTTGCAGTCTTTTGTGCTGCCTTGATAATCATTTCAGAAAACAGAGAGACAAACCTAATTCGACATTCATGTCTTGTGACATTTATTTTCCTCTCTCATCAGTGTTTAATCACTGTTAAAAAGCAACTTGTGTCAATGTTGGTGTGACATTGAAGCCAGGTTTTAAGACCGAGCAGAGGCAGAGCGAGCCGTAAAGGAACCAGGTCAGATGAAGAGGAAACAGGCAAAGTGAAAGGCCACACCCTGTCTGAAGACTGATATCCTTGGCAACAATTCACAAGTTTCCCTTCACAGCTCTGAATCACCCTCCTTGTTTCGGCGTGCAGCGGCAATGAGGCCTGACGGACCCGAGAGAAAGAATGAGGTTAAACGTTGGAGGAGGGGAGAGAATGGCCTGAGAGCATCCACAACATGTCCTCCTATAACCTTGTTCTATATCTGTCCTGCCGCATCCTCGTTTTTCTCCCCACACCAAGTGTACTGTACCACCCCTGGGATCAGCTGATAAGCTACACATCTCTCCACCCCCTGGCACGCTGTCCTATTACCTCAAGTCAAGTCCTCTCCTGCTCTGCACCATGATCTCTTTGAACTAAAATCAATCGGGATGCGATGGAGTGACAGAAGTGTGAAAAACTGGCGATAGAAGAAGACCTGGCAACCCTTGATGTGAGGATGTTATCTTTGATCTAACCCTTTAAGTCTTTCCCAGCTTGTACCAACAGTTTTCACTCTTCACTTCTGAGTTAAATGTCAGCCTCTTTTTTTTTTCTTTTTTCTTTTTTCCTTCTTGGATGCATTTATCACATGAGGCAAGCCAGGTCATCTGTGTCTGATTAATGCCACTCTCCTGGTCTCTCGGCTTGTTGTCTCCGACCCAAAGAACGGTTTGTCTCCAAACGCAGCGCTTGTGTTTTGAAGCGCGTTTGAATAGTGCAGCCAAGCTGAAAGATGTTGCAGGCTGAAGCAATTCAGCAGGGGCACTTTAACAGTATACAACACTGTAAACATCATCCGCCTGTGACACACATATACTATCCAGTGGTCAAATCAACATCCAACAACTTCCTTTGCTTCCATCACCAACACATGAACAACAAAGACCACAGCTACACAAAGTCTCAGCATGTAGACAGATTTGGCAAGACATATACTGATTACATTCTGAACAGTATCCTTTCATGTGTTTTATTTTTCTTTTGCACAATGACCACAGATAAATTCTGGCTTAATAAAAAGAGCTTTGATGGGTCATGAAATCAGTAACATATCCCATGATTTTAAGATTGTCAAAGGCCAACTTTAAAAGAACAGGGGTTTATGATCTCACCTCCGGAGTGCTGCAGGGATGACATAATTTTGTAGCCAGTCTGAGAGTTAGCATCACTCTGGTTTCAGCCACAAAAAGCCAATAGGATTTTTCCATTGGCTTTTTCGATCAGCGCAGAAAAGAAACACTGTGGCGAACAGAAGTTTCTTTTATTTAAATGTTTTAATAATTTTCACACCTCTGAACACCACTTTTATGATTTTTCAAGCTTCAATGCAATTGCCAGAAGTATAATGCTAACGGGCTATAAGCAAACTACGCCACTGTAGTCACATTGAGCTAAATGTTAGCAACCACCTTTTCTAAGACGTGGAAAAGGTTCAACATTCACCAGTGGGACATCTACTGACGTATTTTATGTCATAGAACAAAATGTGAAAATCTCTTGAGCTCGTGTTAATCACAGACCTTCAGACATCTAACCAAGAAGAAGTGCTAATGTGTTAACTCATTTCCATGTTTTAGGACTCATTCCTGCAGCACTGTGTTGTGACATGACTGAGGTTCCATAGGTCACATGGTGACAGCGAAGCCACCTCCATGATAGCAGAGCAAACTTTATCAGCTGATGAATACAAGAAGCCCAGAAGAAGCAAGTATGTTGAAGCAATTTGAAGTCATTTGAAAATTCTGGTGCGTCACTTTCATCCGCTAATGGGTAGCATTAGCTGGAAAGCTGGAATCAGAAGGGCACAGCTTGGCTCGGCCCAAAGGTAGAAAGAAATCTGCTTACCGGCAACCTCTAAAGCTTACAATCTCATTTGTTCATTTCAAGCAAAAACCAAAGTGTAAAACTACAATTTGCTAATTCGCTAAGCTAACTGGCTGCTAATTAAAGGTTCTCATTTTATATTATATATATATTTCCTAAAAGGTCAAACCTTCGAAGGTTTAAGCTTCATATGGTTTAGTAAACGAAACACAGTGTAATAAAGAGAGCGTTTTATTTGCCTCCCACTCCTGCACCATTTTTGATTTTTATCATAGCGCACAGTGTTGATGAAACAGTTACACAACTTGAATCCCCAGCTTGTTTTTCAGTTTCAATTACAGCTGAAATGTCCACAGAGTTTTTTCGCATGCACTTTAAAAATTTCACACACAATTCAACCAACCACCACTGAGTGGTATCCAGATAAGTGTAAATAAAGATCTCTCAGTCTGCCAGCATTCATCATATTAAAGCGATGACTCAGATCGCCCTCTGAGTCATTTCTACTGCTCCTCATAGCCTCAAATAACCTGAAACTCCAGACTCTAATTGGCACGCAAGCTAAATTCTTATTAGCTGGCCTCTTTGTCTCCTGTGTTTTTGTGGTTACTTAAGAATTATGGTTCCCAGTGTAACCAATTAAAGGCCAGACAAACAAGTAGCTCTTGCATCAGGATGGGTCAAAAGTACATTGTTGAACCATATGCAATACCATTACAGTTAATCTGTAGAAAACCCCAAAGTTGTGGAGTTGTCATTCCAGTCCTGAACACTTTATTTTGCAACAAGAAAAACTGATAACTTACTGAGATTCTTAAGTGGGGACTCTTGTTTCTTTATTTGTAATAAAACTGTTATGAATAAGCAGCTCCAGTGAGAATACCGATTTACAGTCTCCTTTATAGCAACTTGCACCACTTTTTCATGCAATTTCATCTCTATCCAAACAGCTACCTTTGCATTCATTTGAACTGAAGGGCAGGAAATATATGCCACTTTAGTGTTATCACTGTTATCACTCCCACTCATAACCAGGGTTTGAGTGTGAGCCATAGAAGAAAATACCACCCACTTATTAATTTACCACTGAAAAAGCCTTTAAAAAGCAATGTTACCTAAAGAAAAGAAGAGAGAGATTAAAAACAGCTCTAATATGATTTTCCAGTGGCTTTACAAAATGTATCAACAAACTGTTGTACAGAAAAAGAGGGTTTTGTTGTCGACATCCTCTGCACATTCAATACAAAAGCAGTTTGGTTGAATCAAAACTAAATTCCTGGCCTTTCCGGGAACACAAATCATGCTTTTAATTTCCAATAAAAGCAGAACTTCTCATCTTGGCGAGGAGAGTCAGACAGAATAACTTCCCACAGTCCAAACAAACACAAATTGGCCAATTTTATGACAAAGGAGGACTGAGTTTTCACCACAATGCTAAATTTATGGAAGATGGTAGTTGAAACAATACCAAAAATCCCACTACAAAACTTTCCTCTGGTAGTATAAGTACATAGCAACCACACAGTTAGATGAAAACATTAAGTCTGTTCAGTTTATGTCAGAAACCTCTACATTACAGACAGAAGACATGTAGCAGACATTAAACAACACTACAGCCAACCGACATTACATATAGTTAACCAGCATGAAGTCATTTATTATAATGATAGAAAATAATGAGCTACGTATGGTTTCCAGGGCTTTAAGAAAGATCTGTGGAAGTTTCTAAATCTGCTGGTTGATTTATGTGTTGTGTTCTCCACTGATCAGTCAGTCAGTTTGTCTGAATGCCTTTTCACTGACAGTGAAAGAACAGATTCATTACTGTCGGCAGTCGCCCCCTCAAACAGATGAAGGTGGCCTTTGTTAATGTGGAAGTTATTCAGTCTCAAAACACTCAACTTAAAATGGGCTATGACACAGGCTTTGAGAAGAAAATAACCTTGTCCAACCTCCGCAGTCTGGAGGTTTAAGTGCTGTAAACCCAGCCAGCATTACTTGCTAATGTCTGGTTATAAATCAACAAACTTGCAGACCATGATTTCTTGCACTGATGAAACTTTTTATTCAATGAATATCTAAAACGTGAAGTTGTAAAGGTTGAATTTCAGCCAGCAAACAAATCCAAGGAGGCTGTTATGTCATTGTTCCAAGAGCCCATTATTCCGAAACCTCAATTGTCTGAAAAATTTCCTGCTGGACCGAAAAACCCATTTATCTGACAGCTTGTCATCCTGACAACATACGCCCACTGCTCTGAAGTCCCATCGCTCTAAACTTGTGTAAGTAACTTAAGGTATGTAACTAGCTTGTTTTAACACAAACCACGACCATCTGCTAAACTTAACCAAGCAGTTGTTTCCTAAAGCTAACCAAACTGCAACCGTTTCACAATGTTAACCCCATTTTATTATTGTTTCCATGATGGCAAAGGTCATCTGACCGTCGTCTTAGACTCTTGGTTTTCCCCTCAGTTATTTACTTCCCTTGTGTGTCCTCGTTGTCTTTACTTTACTTTCGTCTTCACTGTATTCGTCTTTTCACATACTTTTTTGATTAATGATTAGTTTCACCTGCCCCTGATTAGCCTCACTGTGTATTTAGTCTCAGTGTTTTTCCTCTTTAGTTTCCAGTTCATCTCTCTCTTCACGCCAAGCATTCCAGTCCTTGCCAGCGTTTCCCCGTGTTTTGGATTTCTGTTTTGCTTTTGGACTTTCTGCCAATTTATTAGATTTTTGATTTCCTGCCTGGCCCCTTTTGGAGTTTGTTTGCTTTTGGACTGTTTATCCTGGTTGTGACATTTGCCTGCCTGACTACCTGCAAGACTTTTGCTGTATTTTTGATTCTACACATTAAATCATTTAGACTGCACCAGCTATGCCGTGTCTGCATTTGGGTCCATCCTCCTGCTTGATAGACTGTAACAGCACAAACAGGCAACAAAAGGAGGGGAAACACACAGACTAAATACAAAGGGTGGCTAATCAGAGGCAGGTGAAGCTAATCATTAATCAAAAAATGCAGGAAAGGGACAAAGACGGGAGGACAACTAAGACGAATACAGGAAGACTCTTACTAAAATAAAACATGAAATAACTGAACAGATACCACCAGCCAAAACATGTTGTTACCATGACAACGAAGGTTACCTGTTGTATGCACATCAAAATACACTAAGTTATTAAGGTTAAAAAAAAAAACAACTCCAGGGTACTGGAGAGGAGAATTCGGCCGATAGTCGAACCTCGGATTCAGGAGGAACAATGCGGTTTTCGTCCTGGTCGTGGAACACTGGACCAGCTCTATACCCTCCGCAGGGTGCTTGAGGGTTCATGGGAGTTTGCCCAACCAGTTCACATGTGTTTTGTGGACTTGGAGAAGGCATTCGACCGTGTCCCTCGTGGCATTCTGTGGGAGGTGCTTCGGGAGTATGGAGTCCGGGGCCCTTTGCTAAGGGCTGTGCGGTCTCTGTATGACCGGAGCAGGAGCTTGGTTCGCATTGCCGGCAGTAAGTCAGACCTGTTCCCGGTGCATGTTGGACTCCGGCAGGGCTGCCCTTTGTCACCGGTTCTGTTCATTATTTTTATGGACAGAATTTCTAGGCGCAGCCAGGGGCCGGAGGGAGTCCGGTTTGGGGACCACGGGATCTCATCTCTGCTTTTTGCGGATGATGTTGTCCTGTTGGCTCCCTCGAATCAGGACCTTCAGCATGTGCTGGGGCGGTTTGCAGCCGAGTGCGAAGCGGCTGGGATGAGAATTAGCACCTCCAAGTCCGAGGCCATGGTGCTCGACCGGAAAAAGGTGGTTTGCTCCCTCCGGGTTGGAGGAGAGCTCTTGCCTCAAGTGGAGGAGTTCAAGTATCTTGGGGTCTTGTTCACGAGTGAGGGGAGGATGGAGCGTGAGATTGACAGGCGGATCGGTGCAGCGGCAGCAGTAATGCAGTCATTGTACCGGTCTGTCGTGGTGAAGAAGGAGCTGAGCCGAAAGGCGAAGCTCTCGATTTACCGGTCAATCTACGTTCCTACCCTCACCTATGGTCATGAACTCTGGGTCATGACCGAAAGAACGAGATCTCGGATACAAGCGGCCGAAATGAGTTTCCTCCGCAGGGTGGCGGGGCGCTCCCTTAGAGATAGGGTGAGGAGCTCTGTCACCCGGGAGGAGCTCAGAGTAGAGCCGCTGCTCCTCCACATCGAGAGGAGCCAGCTGAGGTGGCTCGGGCATCTATACCGGATGCCTCCTGGACGCCTTCCTGGGAGGGTGTTCCGGGCATGTCCCACCGGGAGGAGGCCCCGGGGAAGACCCAGACACGCTGGAGGGACTATGTCACTCGGCTGGCCTGGGAACGCCTCGGGATTCCCCCGGAAGAGCTGGAGGAAGTGTCTGGGGAGAGGGAAGTCTGGGTATCCCTGCTTAGACTGCTGCCCCCCGCGACCCGGACCCGGATAAGCGGAAGAAGATGGATGGATGGAAAACTCCAGGGAGTTAGAGTGTGTATTTTTTTGTGACATTTTTTGGAATAATGTGCAGGTGAAAAGAACATCTAACCAATTCATCTAATGAAACTAGACTCCATTTTATCTATTTTATATGTTATACATTATTATTTCAGTGGCATTTCACTGACTGTTTAATGGCAAAAGTTGTTCAAAAGTACATTTTTATTTATTTTAATTGTAGTTTACACATGAGATGCCGCCATTGTAATGGGAGCCACATCGCAGAAATGTAGAAAATGATGTCAGAATAATATCCAACTTCTGTTGGTGATTTTTTTGTCTTTCTGTTCAGATTACCTTGAATTTTAGTATTTTTCTTCACAGACCCCAGAGAATTTTCCCTTAATAATCTAATGACCCACTGACCTTTCTGCTCACCAATTTCAGCCTGAAATTCCCCTCAACCACCCCAACATGCTTTGCAGAAAACTAATAGCGAGACTTCAGTGAAATGTGTTGGTCTGTAGGGGGTGACTCCAAATGATTTCGTGACCTCAAAGACCTTTCCTCTGCAACATCATGAATTTTTATTTATTTGATTTGTTGGTTTATTTAAACGTGACAGCGCACATTAATAAACATTGCTGTAAATGTGTCAGAGTTTGCCAAGAGGCTATTTTTCATCTGTAGTCCCTGGACAGATTTTACAAAGTCACCTTAAAAACAGAATATAAGATTGAAATTACAATATTATTCATCATCTATCATTTAGAATCACGTAGAATCAATAATAAAAAGAAAAGAGAATATTAATGTTAATCACTGAGGACACCCTTACACTGCTCTGTCAAATAAAACATGCAACTCAGAGGCTCATAAGTAATATAAATAATAATAAATACATGCAAAACAAATAAAATTAGGGATTTTAATCTTAATAGAAATATTGATGGTAGCCAAATTTTCCCCTTTGTGTACATCAGTGTTTAAATTGTACTGTGGCTTTTGGAGAAGCCCTATTTCTCGAAGGTGGTGGGGGTACTGTACACATGCACTGGCAAACATGATTTTTTTTTTCAAAGGCTCTCTGCCAAGACTTATGGTGCATAAATATGGTGCAAAGAGCTGCACAGCATGGATGATCAAAACAGGAATAGATGGCATTGTGTTTATTAGACGTTTTAAGAGTTTATTCATGTTACATTTAGGCACATTTGATGAATTTCTTTCTCACTCTCTGACGTATCCAATGCATCCCAAAGTTATAGCAGCTGGAAATTAGCCAGTAACGGCGAGCAGGAAACACATTGTATTATAGCTAAATCTATAATATGTAACACATCAACTGCGGTGGTTTTTAAAATGACGGAAACAATTCCCAGGATCTCATTTTTATTGTATGGGAGACCTGAGAAATTTAAATATTGTGCGTTTATTGCACTGATATTTGAGAACTCCCCCCTAAATTTCTCAGATGAGGCTCTCTGGGGATCCGTTTCCTTGTTGGACGTTTAGTGAGGTCAAACTGACTTTTTATATGGGAAATATGAAATTCTAATGGAAAATACTATGAACATGTGAGTATTGCTTTTCTTGACTTCATGGGGAGTTCACTACCTGACTCACTCTATAATGTTTAATGGCTTACAGTGCAGCCTTTACCTAAATCCTTCCTTAACATTTAAAACCTGTGGAAACCTTGAGCTTCTGCAGGAGTGACCTGCCAGGAGGAAAAACCTCTCTCTATGAAAAATTTTATGCAATGATGTGTGTGTGTGTGGTGTGTGTGGTGTGTGTGGTGTGGCAGGGCAGGTTGTGCTGTACCGTATGCCATTAGGAGACCTCACCATGTGGCAGCAGTTAGGAGAATGAGTGTAGTTTCACTGGGGTGTAGAAATGGATATCCCCCCCCCCCTCCCCATCTCCGTCTCTTTGGGTGAACACTTCACCGCTCTCTTCGGGACCCACAAAGCCTCCGAACAATAGACGCAGTGTACTCAGGACTGTCACGGAAATCACCGCTGCGAGAGCTCGCCCGTGTGTGTATGTCTCCCCTTTGTGCACATAACAGTTACACCTTCCACGTGTGCGTATGCGTGTGAAAATGACATCTGTATGTTCATTTCTATATGCGCGCAGGTTGGTTCGCAGACTGTGCCACTTCTCAGAAAACTGAAGACACATTCTTTGAGCGGTGGGCGGCCCAGAGGAAGCAGAGGGGCATTCAGATGGTACGACAAGGTCCCTGTTTGACTTGGAGAGCCCGACTGTTTATTTCTGTCTAACCTGTGGCAAGCTGGCAACACTCTCTCTGAAATGAACCTGGAGCACCGCTGGGAGGAAAACCCAGCCTGGGGCATGAATGGGAAGTTGGGCGGAGAGGTAGACTCAGACAGAAAGAGAGGGAGAGCTCACACACCAAAAATTTTTGGAGTCTAACTGAAGAAAAACAAACCACACTAAGAGGCCTGAGAGTCATAACCGTCATGAAAGAACAGGCCCATTGACAAACCTCTGGATTACACATACTCGCCATATGTTGGGTTTGTACGTGTGCGTTAATGTGCTTCCATTGATGTGTGTCTGTGTCAGTATATGAGTGTAAATATATGGACCACATGTGTGTTAATGAGCGTACAGTGCTGTAGCTTCATGTACAGTACGGCCCCAGCACAGTTTATTGAGCTATAACTGGAGACGTGGCCAGACGAGCTACATTAAGGAGGTTTGGCTGACACGCACAAAAAAAAGTTTCATCAGGTCAAATTACAAAACTGCAGTTTAAACAATGACAGAAAACCTTACTAGACGATGTCACTCAGTAGAGTGCAGATCCCCACCAGGCTACAGATGGTGAAGCACCTACTGCAATGTCACCACAGCTGTTAGACACAACCAGCAGAGATTTACAAAGTCTAACAACATTAACTTGACCTCTAACTTGACCTCCACATATGTTGCCCCTACATAAACAAGAATTCAAACTGAAGCATAATTATCACATGAATTCTTGAGTAATGGCCAAAAATGTCCAAGTGGACGTTTTTTTTGTACCAAGTTTGAAGACATGCCCTCCAAGCATGTCTGAGATGTTGCTTTCACAAGAACAGGATGGACATGAGGTCACAGTGACCTGAGTCCAAAGGAACATTTGTGCCATGATTGAAGAAATTCCCTCAAGGCGTTCTTGAGATATCACGTTCACAAGAATGCCAAGACTTGAAAATAATAAAGCCTGTGGCCACAGCTGTCACCAGCATGTAGCCATTAACAAAAAAAAGTTTTTTCAAGGTTTTTCAAGAGTTCTGAATCAGAGATCATAATTCATCTCATTATCACATGAAAAAAAGGGCAATTTCCTGAGATAAAGAGGTAATTTATCTTGAGAAAGTGATGCAATAATTGACCCTTCCTAAAGTCCGACCCTTTTTGTTCTGTGCTCCAGTAACAGTTGGGCTTGCTTGCTACCTGTCATAACTAGTCAGGTTTCTCCTTCTCTCTTTCCAGGACTTAGATATGCTATGTGCTCGGCTTGCTCGACAGATAAACCAAAATTTGAAGCTAGTTAAAAGATGTTGATCTTGAACATGTAAAAGCGATGCACAGTTACATTAGTGAGCATAAGCGAATACTTGCAAACAAGCAAGCTGATGATTGGTGTGGAGTAGCTATCTTGTTAGCTTGCGTTTTGCTAACATTAACTAACCGAAGATGTGTCTATAGGCTATGTTGTTTTAACAGGTACCACAGAAACACCTTTTAACCATCTTCGTTTTCTTTTCAACATTTATGCACCTAGTACATAGCATATCTATGTACAGGAAATTAAAGTGATCAAGCTTCCACAAGCTACCAAGTTTGCTCAAGCTTGAACAGAGTGAAAAGGGGCAGAACTTTGGAAGGGTCAGTTATGGATAATTTGAAAATGAGTGTCTGGTTATCTCTAACAGAAAGACAGAAAGACACAATGTAAGATCTTGATTGAAATTAAGTCTGATGCACTGATCAATAATGGGTTCTCCATGGGTTTTGACATTTTCAGCTTAAATCACTTGCTATAGTTGTCAAGATGCCATCTTGATAGATGCAGGCAGGGCACGCCTGATCTCTGCTAAACATTATAAAAAGAAGAGGAAACAACCTTTTGTTTTGCAAGCATGGGCAATCAAGGCTTCCATACAAGTCACATTTATTACAGTAGATTTATGAAAGCACGTTTTATTGCTATCAGGCACATATTGTGTCCATACTGGCCACATAATAAAATCACAGTAACATGAAACTTTCCTGAGATAAGACAAGTAAATATTTAGTCACCTTTGTTATTTTTTCATGCCCTCATGCCAACTGCCCTCAAATGATCCCGCGATCCTTTCCCCAGATTCCAGTGTTAATTATAATTTGTCTGACATCTTTGGTTTTCTGACAGCACCGCTCTTTTTAATGTTGCAGGTTATTACTGTGAAGGTCAGGTTCAAAATGTTCAGGCCTGTCTTAAAACAATATAAAATTCTATTCCTAATGTGATCCCAAAATGCATTCAGCTGAGGATAATATGAGAAATACTGTTAATATGAATTTCCTCTTTTCTCTCTGACCAGTAACACATACCTGTGGATATTGGAGTATTGTTGTAAGATCAACTTAAAAATGTGTGAACTATACTTTATCTTCCAACCATGTGCAGATGTATGACTCATCCTGTGCAGTGTAACCTTCTTTAGCAGCTTTGAGGAATATACAGCACTGCAAGACCTGGTGTAAGTGCACACATGTGCTTTTTATTACTGTAGCAAACATATGCAAACACAAGTCAAGTTGAGAGGGTGCTTGATGGCCCACCATCTTTTGGTTTTTACCACTTTTTACTGAAAAATACTCTTGGGATTTGACCTGGAAGTGAAGAGTCATCCTGTAATAGAGCTATTAACTTTTACGGCACTAACAAATCTGTCTCTGCGTGCTTTCAAATCTCAACTTGCAGATTGATTGCAGCTTGAATTTGGAACCATATTCATTTCCGTATGTTTTCATATGCGTGTGTATGTGTGAGCTTGTGAAACTGAGAGGAACTCTGTCATTTATTTGTTTCAGGACCCAAAACAAGCTCAGCGTTGTCCAGTCGCGGGCCTCCAGCCAGAGTGCTTCCTTCACTCGCCAGGCTTTATTGTTCTTCGGGCCCTCTCTGCGCAGCAGGAGGATGTTGCCTGTTTCTTCATTCTCTCACCGGCCCCTCTCAACACACACACATCCACACAAACACACACACAGAGTACAGACAAACACACACCATTCATGTGGGAAAGAATGGGCCCAGTCTGGATTAGGCTATTCCCCTGCGTAACACTAGACAAGGCATTCAATATCTCCAGCCTTCTCTGTCCAAACAGTGTCTTGGCACAGGCTGAGTGGAGGGCTGGAAAATCCCAGAGCTGCTGTTGAGTTTTTGGTGTGACCCACTCTTTTATTATAACGACTCTATAAATGCTTACAGACCCTCAACTTGGCGCGTCCCGAAGAGGGATCGCAAGAAAGCCCCGTTACGCAAACCCACTGACATTATGTACACATGACGCCAGTGGTGGGAGAAGTATTTAGATCATTAACTTAAATAAAGGTGCTAGTACCACTCTATGAAAATACTCCACTACAAGTAAAGTCCCTGTACAAATCCTTATTTGAGCAAAAGTATTATCAGCAAAATGTATTTTAAGTATCAAAAGTAAAAGTGCTCATTCTGCAGAAATATGTTCCCTGTCAGTTTGCTATTTATATTGTACTGCTGTAGATGTTTAAAGGTGCAATACGTAAAAACTGGCAATCTGTCAAATTCATACTTCAAACAAATGGAGAAACTGCTGCTAACTGTAGCTGCTGTTGGCTAGTTAGCTCAGTTTTCCATGCAGCTACTGGTCTGGTTATCTGACTTCAGCCTGCGAGAACTGGTGCTAGGAGAACCAGGGGAGTGTTGGTGTTTACAGGAACTTTGGACCAACCAGAGGAGGAGGTTTTCAGGCCCAGGCTGGTGGGAAACAGTGTTGGAATGAGCCCCAGAACCAGAGCTGTGCGAGCGGCAGCAGCCTCCCAATGAACATGTGTGGACCTGTCCTCATCTGGGAATACTGTACTGAGGTGATTTAGAGCGGCTCCAACCAGGACTCATGAGTCCAGGAATGAGGATGACTAAGACACAACAGTCCGGGAGAGGCGTCCTGGGCGGGCGTGAAATGGGAGAGAAAGCCACAATATTTTAACATCCAATTTACTTAATAAAGTGTATATTTTGTTCAAATCAGTGTGGAGTTTGTTGGAACAGTGGAAAGTTTAGTGAGGTTTATTTTGTTTCAGTCAAGTGTGCTTTACAATGAGTTAACAAGGCAATTAAGGAAGTCTTAGAGTGGAACTTGTGATTTCATTTTGTTTGTTTATCAGACTAAAAAAGCTAAGAGAACTTATGTAACATTGCAAAGCCGCTGCTCGCACACATCTCCCAGCTGAAACTACAGGGCAAAGCAACTATTAGACCACTGCTACTTGAGGCACAAAGTGGTATTACAAGACAAGACGGGCCAAAGCTAGCCTGTTAGCATGCTAACTTGAGTAAATACCTCTTACATATAAATATGTCTTTGTCATTTTGTCTTTGTTGATAATTTCACTTCATTTGTGAATGCTTAAAACTGTAATTCTTACATAAAGTATTGTACCTTTAAGGTTGAGATCATTTTAAGTACTTTATACTGCATAAAGTGGGTTAGTTTTAATCTGCAGTAATGCAAGATATTCTATAAGATACAGAAGATATGTTTCCAGCATCACTGCCCTTTGAGAACCACACATCTCTAAAAAGTCAACTTTCCATGGTTTTAGCAAAACAGCCCTGTTTTCAGCTTTGTGACAAAATATTTCCCAGCTAATCCAAAAGGGTTTTTAAATTAAAGCCACTACATGGAACTTTCATATTGTGTTGATTTTGGAGGCTCCTGTGGACAAAAGCGGTAGTTTTTCCACAGTAATAACCACAAAATATAACGTCAAAAATAAAATGATCTAAACAAAAAACTCCCCGTTTCTTTTTCACATACTCCTCATTGAAGATTTGTCTGTGAAAATGTAACCACAGGCTTGTTTCATCTGATTTCAAGTTGCATAAAATGGAAATACAAAAGTAAAGTAACTCAAATCTGTACAATACAATACTTTAGTAAATGTACTTAGTTACATTCCACTGAATAATGCATGACAGTAAATGCCCATACATACAAGCAGGACTAAGCAGACCGCTCACAGAGGTGAATATACAACAAAACACACGTTCAAACCATCCATTCTTTCATTGTGTCCACTTTTCTCATCAGGAGTCAAGCAGTGGCAGCTGGGAAAGAGACAGCTGGGACTCCTTAGTCTTGCTCCTCTGCTTCTATACACACACACACACACACACACACACACACACATACAGAGGGACTGAAAAATGAGAGCCAGACTCTTAGTACTAAGGAATAATCACATGACCACATGCACACACACACACACACACACACACACACACACACACACATAAAAACATCATTTCTCATGCGCCCTGGAAAGAAAACGATCAGTGATGTGGGAGGAAGACGTAAAAAAAAGGGGGGAGAGGTGGAGGAGAAAGAAAGCAGTTCAGTGAGTTTATAGCCAGCCATCAAGCTCGACAGTTTTTTTTTCTCCATCTATTGTTTCTGCGAGCGCTGTGAGGCTAATAGAGGCTATCAAAGCACTCAGAAGCCCTCACCTTGTTGAAGTGTGTGCAGCCACTTAGCTCATACTCTGGCCAGCTTTGGAAACTCAGAGGAAGACAAATAAAAAGAGAAGCAAAAACTATCAGGATTTGAGTTTTTCTTTTTCTCCACATCCCCTCCCTTTTCCTCCTCTACCTCTAACATCTGGAAAATCATCATCTGGCAGCTCACAGTGGAAGCAACTGCAGCCAGTTAGATGCTGTCTGACTTTTCTTTCCCCTCCCCTTCTCAGCTTTTTCTCTTTCAGCACCTCTGGATTCCTCCTGTATCTTTCCTCAATCTCACTTCAATGGTTTCACCTCTTAACATGTTTTCTGAGTCCTCCTCGCTTTGCTGTTGGGGATTTTTGTTGGATGGTTTTGTTGGCAAAGTTGTAGAAGTTTTATGATGTCTTGTTTCTCGCCTTCTCTTCTTTTCATTCAATGACCTTTTCTATTTTAAGAAAGTAATCGAAGACAACCTTCTGTTTTTCCCTCTCTTCTCCTAGAAGCTAACTTGCTCAATATGTTTATTAAATAGTGGACGGCACTTCCAGGTCTGAAAAGTGAAGCCAACGCACAATAGCCTTAAACCTGTATTTTTTTTTAATGACCAGCAGGGGGCGACTCCACTGGTTACAAAAAGAAGTCTGATTGTATGTACCGTCATGGCAAAATGACCCTACTTCTCACTCGATTTATGACCTCAGTAAACAGTTTCCTAATTAGTTTATAGTCTCAGTTGTAGATTCAAATCTTCATCAAAACAGCATGATTTTCAGTTTTTAAATTATGGTCCCATTTAGGTGAAAATAAACGACAAAGCAGGGTATGCTTTGGGGCGGTGCTATGTGTGTGACTGACAGGCCATTCTCATGAGTCAACACACAGTGCTTCTGAAACTTAGATCAACACTAAACAGTGCTAACGTGCAGCGTTTTAATAAAAGGATTGCAACCAGGCAGGCTGCCATTATTTCCTGCTGAACGGGCAAGCTAAAACCAAGCATGGCCCAAGTTTCTGCCACCCACCAGCCCCACACTCTTGTGGTATTGTGCGTGCTCTGGTTGTGAAAAAACAAGAATGGCCACCCCCGTAATGCCAAATTCAAGGCTTAAAAAAGATATTTCATATAGATGGCATCCCATCTGCTAAAGCTACTGCTAGCAGCATGTTAGCTTAAGGAAATGAGGGGAAACAGCTAGCCTAGCTCTCAAAAATAACAGAGTCCACCTACTAGCTTGATAATAAACACATTATACTTTGTTTAATCTGCTCAAAAACTGAAGCATCAAAATGGTATTGATCTTACTTTCAGCAAGGACATCAGCGTATTTCCCATGATGTCATTCTATTGCTATTTTTATACGTATAATGGACCTTTAAGGCAAGAAAATTCCATTATTACTACCCACTGACGACAACACTGACGAATTACTTATACAGTCGACATGGCTAATGAGTTAGCAAACTGTTGCCTGTTTACACACCCAACAGACACAGAGCAATGTTAGCATTTGGAGCCGTGTTTGTGGCCACCTGACAAATGTAAATTCAGTTCACTCTTTTAGCTCAGTTTTGGTCGATACCAACTCTTAAGTAAAAATATCTGGCTGTCAAATGCTCAACTATGTTCACCAGCTAGTTGCTAACTTTTGTCTCTGTTATTTGGTGTTGGGCAGGTAGCATACAGTGGGTGTGTCAGAGCTTTTAGCTGAAAACAGCCACCTGCTGTGTCTGGAAGCAAGGTTGATGAAAATGGTTAAACCAGTGAGTGACAATGAACTCAAACAGCAAAGCTGAGGACAACAACGCTAAAACACCTAGCTGAAAGACGCTAAAACAGCTTGTAGAGCTGAAGGGCACTGCATAGTCATTTGTTCACTGTTTGCATACAAAATATGCCTTAGGTACAAACAAGTTCTCCATAGCTAATTTTAAGGGTTTGAAGTATAACTACAGGACATTTTGTTCTTTTAACCAAAAAATGTGCTTGAATTTCTCCAGACCTCCGTGAGCCTTACAAGTCTGGTTACAGAAGATTAACTCCAAACAAACTGCTGTTGCTTCACTTTGTTTTTCCTGGGAATGTCCCACCGTACGCGGAGAGCTTACAAAGACAAAATATGTAACAGCTGGATGACAGGGTCTGTAGATACAGCACTGAAACAACAGTCAGTCATGTCACAAACACTGCAGGTTTCTGAAGGGATGTATTTTAGGAGACTGGGTCTCACCACCGTCTAGTCAAAAGGCAGGGCCTGAAAATCCAGATTTTGAGCAATTAATTCAGCATGGTTAAGTACCAACACATATATTTCCACAACTCGAAACATCACACAAAAATCATTTTCTCTCTAAACACAAACTTAATAAATGATTTTGTAACAAGAACATATGGTATAGTTAATTTCACATCTTTTTTCTCTCTCTCCTTTAAAGGCTCTTCAGTATAATCATTATTAATCATAATTACTCATCTCCTTCTTTCCAGCCAATCTGTCTCTCTCAGCTCGCTCTGTTTTTGTTTGATTTGGCCAATGACGTGCTGTGAAAGCGATCCTCCCCAGTAAAGCCAGTCATGGTTGACCACTTTGACTCCCCTAACTGGAGCAAAGCAAAGCAGAGCAGCCACATCTGGCAAACGGCTCCCACATCTGGTTTGTGTATCAGCTCCTTGCACGGCCGTCTACCACAGAGTCTGATAGCATACCTCGGAGACATGAGACGAGATGAGCTCCAGACGCTCCACTCCGGGGAAGAAGATGGTGAGCAAGTTCATGTTCGGAGGTCAGACAGACAAGGCAGGAAATGTCACTCACTGACAAAACGTCAGACAGTGAAGAAGCTGTGAGTTTTATTGCGGCTAAGAACTTTCTAGGGTTCTTTGAATTTCAATTTGTTGCTGCAGTGTCTGGAAAGCAAGCTAGAAGCTGAAAAAAGGTGGTTCTTCTGGGTTACAATCTCCCACAGAAAAAAGCGAGCCTAAACTAAACTAAAAGGCCTTGGGTCATTGATGTAAGCCATTAAACAGCGTTACAACCACAATAACCATAAGTGAGTCCAGATTAGTGTCATTAAAATTAAATGAGACATTTAAAACTTGTTTAGATTGAGTTAAAGAAACACAATAGTACAATGATAAAATTTATCATGCAGAAAGACAAAATGCAGAAGTTTACAAATGGAGTTTGGTCCTCATCTGTGGGATTTTTGACTGTATTTGCAGAGTTACATGTAATGTAATACCGCCCTCTTGTGTCCAAGCTGTATTCTGCATGTAGAAGACAATGAAGCCTTTTTTATGTGGGTATCAGGACCTCGTTTTGGTAGAATAATGTGGCAGTTACCATCATATAATGTCTAGAAATGATCTCAACTCTAATTCGCGGTTTTCATCAGTTGCTTCGGCACAATTGTCATGAAAGTAATGATTGCAAACACGGTCAATGAAATTCTCAAATTTGAACTGATCCAGTGCTGCACTGGGTCGGCCCCTGTGATCAAGGCGCATTAAACTCCAGATCTCTCACTCAGATCATCACCATGACCACTGTATAATGCTCACATGCATCATGATGAAATGTTTGTGTGTTTGAAGAGCAAACGTCACATGTGAAGTAGATAAAATGACGCCTGATTTAAGATTTCTACCACGGTTCCTGCAGTACGTTTGCACAGACTTTTGTCTGACATTGACATTTGTCTTTGCTGTTCAGTGTTAGGCTGTATTAGGTTTCAATCTGAATTTAATTTTTAATGTTACTGTTGCTGTGAGGTTGTTACTGTCAATAGAGGCACCAGGTGAAAACTAGAAGTGACAAACTCTTGAATATGGAAACTGGTATCTGTTTTGACTTTTGATTAATACAGTTCAGTTGAGTGTAAAGAATATTTGACTTTATTGGTGCGAATGCTGACTCAGCTGGAAACACAAAGTTGACTGAGACAAGTTAATTCGCGCAATTTGACACAGACACACACGAAAGACAATCTCAGACTTTTTCGAGCATTTCACCTACTCATTTATACTTTCAGCTAAAGAAACTCCACTCAAACTTTAACATGCCTCATATCATTCATAGATTGAGTTTTCTTCAACTTCATTCATTATAATTAGACCATTATTTCACTTTTCCAGCTTCTTCATACAAAGTTAGCAGTAAGGTAAGGTAGTTTGTGAAGCAATGCAATTCATTTGCTTCCCAACCACTCATACTCTTTTCAACTTTCATCTACATATTCATACTTTGAGTCAAAACCTAATTCAACTCTTAAATAACCTTTAAAACCCGTTCATAATTACATCTTTTCTCACTTTTCCAGCTCCTTCAGCAGCTCCTTCATACAAATTAGAAACAGAAATCTGGTTTAGCATTTGCTTTTCAACAAACCTTAAATTATTCCACATCTTTCATAAATTATTGATATTATTCAACTTTTAAAGCCAGCAATGTAGTTTAGTGTCAGCTTTTCGACATCTAGCCTTCACACTGCAATTTCTTTAGAAACTGAGAGAAATAAAAAGAAAAAAAAAATGTCAGCAGATGTCAGCAAACAGTTCCTCGGACATTTGACTGTTTTGGTCTGTTCACCTGTTCGCCTTGCTACTCTTTTGTGCTGTGTCAATATGCAGATAATTTTCATCATAAAGTATAACCACAACTCCAGTGTATGATTAGAGACATATCGGTATCTTTTCAGGTTCAGGCTTCAGTAAAATATTATGTCAAAGTATGACAACCTACCTACTGTTACTATAAATACTGTTGATGAGCTGAAAACATTTAGAGAAATCAGAGAAAAGGACTATGTAAGGACAAATTATTCCTTTGTACACACATTATCTGGGTAATCCCATCTTGGACTTGATATAGAAAACAAATGTTTGTTTCAAAAAGGTATAATCCTCTAGTATGATGTTCCATGTTCAATATTAAGTCTACTGTATGCACATATCTGTCTATTACATCACAGAAACACGTCCAGAAACAAAAAATGTGGCAATCAGGCTACTTATTTCAAATATTTTTTAATTCCATGCAAAAGAATTCCAGTAATCAGTCAATAACGAAATTTTTACAGTTTTGTTTTTTCAAAGAATTGGCAACATACAGTAATAAGACTGTTCTGAAATAGTTTTATCTCTACATAAACGTTCAAAGCCACTCAAACATCCAGCCATTCTTACCACATTCTGAACCTACTGTTGATCTGAATCACAAACTACCACGTACCGTACATTTTGTTCTACAAGAGGCACTGGCACAGCATTTGAATGCACCATGCGGCCTTGCTAAGGCAAACAGCAGGGGTAGTGATAATATTTGATTTCTCTCTGGTAGAGCTCCTTTCTCATTTCAATGAAAAAGACATTTTTTAATTTGGTATCAAAGCAAAATGTATTTGAACCTGGATAATGCAGCAAAATAAATGATTCTTCCAGCATGTTCCTCTCATTATTTGGGTAAACTCAGTTCTTTGAGATGCGGGCTGTGCAGCCCAACTGAATAACATTCAAGTTTTGGCAAAAAATTCCAAGATTGGGCCCGAAAAAAAAAACAAAAAAAACAAAACAAAACCACTTTTCAAACATCTTTGGCTTGTACAGTTTGGGTTTTTCATGTTATTACTCTAATGCAACTGTTTGCATTTTTAAACAGTTTGCTAAACACAGTTCTCTGGCTACTAAGAATATAGTTTTTGTTAGTAGTTTTGGATGAATCCTTAATGGGACTTTACTTTTTATTGCCATCTATAATAGCTTACACTCACTCCTGGCCTGTTGCATGTTCATTAGTGGTATTTACCAGAAAATGTAAAGGCTGTTTTTGGCTTGAATAAAATAAAAACTTAATTGTGCTACAAAATAAGAAAAACTGGAAATCAGCAACAGACTGCCACAAAAAAACAAATATCAGAAGCTTAGAAACATTCTCTTGATTCGTTTTTCAGCTTCAGAGAGGTCAGACGTGATTTAGCTCTGGAGCTGGTCGGGATTTGGTGAGGTAGTCAAGGACACTTCGGGGTGGAGGAACCTTGACTGAACTCTGACGCTCCACACAGGTTAACCACACCTTTTTTAAGGTGTCGGGGTGATTCACAATCTTCGCTAGCTGTACCCTAGTCTTATTTAAGACGCCAATGACTGTGCAGGATTAAAGCTGAGCAAAATTAAATTGAACATACCGTGACTGTCATAAAATTAAGGCTATTGAATTGAAATATTCAAACTGCCATCGTGCTCTGCCTGTCTCAGATCAGCCTGAATTTAGACAGGAAGCCTAAATGAGATTTTCCTTTCCAGCTCAACAATACAAATAAAAGAAGTGCTACCGTATTCACAGAACACAGATGCTTTATCTATGTTTTTAAGACTTTTGTGGCAAACCTACAAAATACAACAGTCTAAGAATATATCTTAGCACTTTGTACATTACTGGCGATTTAAGTCAAGTCTTCCATCATGAGGAATATGACTAATGTACAGCAGCACCATTTCGAACCATGTTTGTTGTGGATATCACAGTTCAGAGAGGTGGGAAACTGGGAGGAAACAGAAGGAGGAAAACATAAAAGCAGCACATTGAGAAAATACCAGATGTAGGCAAAGACAGTGGTCCGATACGTTTGGAATATATTTCTCAAACCAGGTTTGACCTTTTTGTTACTTGAGTTTAAGGAACACACTGTGTTTTACACACTGGGTTGAAGTGTTTTAAGAGAGATTAGAATCAACGAACTGTTCTTATCGAAATCAAAGAGGCTCTGATGTTTTAACATTTTAGCACACATTATTTTAAAATTATCAAAAAAAAAGCAAACTATATGAATTACAACTTTCCAGGCCTTAAAAAAACTTTGTGGTTTTCTTACATTTTTAAAACATCTTCAAATACAGTTTGGCCAAAATGTGGAGAACTGTAGGTGCATTTTGGGACTTAAAGAGGACAGAAATATATTATTTTCTAGCAGGGCGTATGTGTACAGCGAGTTGGTGGGTAGGACTCTTAGGCTGTCTTCTTACAGACATGGATGAAGTAGCAAGGGGCCTTGGTCTGGCCGGGGACGTACGTTTGAAAATCTCCGTAGACACTGTGCTCCAGTTTGCCGTTGAAGGCCTCGTTGAGCAGAGCTTTGAAGCTCTCCAGACGATGAGGGTAGTAGGACAGACGGAATTTACTGAGGAGGACAAACAGAGGATGCTCAGATTAGAATTCCTCCCACTACTCAATAAAAAATAGTTTTTATTGTGTCTAACTCGGCTGATGATAGAGCCCCACAACCTTGACTGTTAGGGATTTCACAAAACAATAAAGAAATTCTTCCCAGCAAAAACAACACAGCACAGCAAACGCAACACAGCTGTTCAAGAAACACTAAAAACAAGGCACTTAAGGCAGCATATGGGCTGTATTGGTCTATATCAGTGTCAGCAGATTGTTTTTATTTTTCATTTCTTAGTTTTATAGGCAGGATTTTATGTCTGTTTGACCCGTTATATTAATTCAAGTTCTGTTTCTGGTTCTGTTCAAGTTTTTTGTTTCAGTGCCTTGATGTGATTTGGGATTTTATATAGGCTGACACATTCCTCACATCTGTATCGACATCGGGCCCCCAAAATCCAGTATCGGTCATGCTCATTACCCTCTGCAGCTACAGCTTCACATCTCTAGAAATAGTTTCAGCATCAAAAGAAAAATTTCATGATTAAAACTTCCATTTATTTGTTGTTAAGGTTATTGTTATAGTTAGTTGTTATTAAAACCACAATGGTGCGACTGGCCGCTAAATATTTTGGGACTCCATTTTTCTTCAGCCCCGCTGTGGTCCACTCAGTGGGGAGTCTGGATCGGTTCAAACTGTGATTTTTCAGTTCATGGTATGTTCAGCTCAATCAGCTGATATTCAGTGATCCAGTACCTCCAGTGTTCACCCGAGACTGACCTTCTATTTCTTTGAAGTGTTAAGAATAGATTTGCTAAAGCCACACGCCTGTTAATTCCAGCTGGTTATAAACATGATCAAGCAGTTGGCACTGAAACAGGAATCTGTTCCTGCTTAATTCTACTCAGAATCTGATGCTAAGCTAACAGTTTCTTTGACCGTTGATGGGTGATTTCTTATATTCTTATTTAACTTTTGCTCAGAGGGATCTTTGTCTCAAGAATTCATGGACTCGAGTATACTTAATTACCATTATACAAGACGGGGTTGTACAATGAAATTAAGACATGTAGTTCCGTCATAATACACACAAAATACAGCACAGGTGATTATTAAAGTCAGTCTGGAATAGGGTGAAAATATAAAACAAAATAAATACATATATACATAAACACATATACACCCAGCAAATAATTCTTTGAATTTGTGTTAGGTTGGATGTAAACAGCAGCATCAAGATGGTGATGATAATATGGTCGACATCTTCGTATTAAAAGTTCAACATCTGGGAAACATTGTCCATCAACTGTAATTGTGTTTGAGCACGAAGCATCATAGTAAAGAAACAAAGTAACATCTTTTTGTAAAGAGGACATTAAACATTTGCGGTCTAATCAACAACATCCCAGTGAGGGATCTCATATGATGACAGGACACCTTGAATCTTGCACTTTCACGCTGCCATCAGTGTTTTGCGCTCATGCTTCTGACATACCTGACTTCAGGAAGATTGTGGAGGGAGGCCTGGGGCACGTGGATGGTGTAGTCCAGAGTGATCATATGGGGCTTACTGTTGACCCACAGCACCGAGGTAGAGATGTCCTGAGTTAAATCACTCTGCAACACAACACACATACACACACGCTGATGAGTATTAACCACCAAAAAAAAAAAAAACCTTTCCTCTTTTCTGCAGTAATGACCGAGACTGAGCAGAAGTGAAGCCTGATTAGAAGTGAGTGAACAAAACCAGGAAGCTGCTCTTACTGTTGGACCGCGAGAGCAGACTGTGGGACTACGGAGGCATCAGAATTGGATTTTGCTGGAGCACGCGACTGTTGACTTAGTATTCATGTTTAGGCCTTCCAGCTGGATAGTTCTTACTTTGGCTGGATTAAAGAATATGGAACTTGTTTGGAGGAATATGATGTAAATCAAATATGGCTCATTGCTGTTGGCACCTGCTGTTGTGTTTTTATATTTCTATAATATTTCTTAAAGCTTTTGCCAATAAGATAGATAATAAATTGCAGGATCGGTTGTTTAAAGCCACTGGAAAGCCAAATCCATAATATCCTTCTGAATCTGTAATTTAGGGCTTTACTATGCCCATTATAGTTTAGAAAGTAGTTTGAAGCCCAATTCAGAATATTATCATTTAAGGTTTTGTACACTTTCCTGATAATAAGTTTGAATCAGGCATGGTTATGCTCAGACAGTTACTACAAAAATTACACAATTAATTCCATGAACCATCATAAAAATATCCAGTTTCCAAATATCCAATGTCAGTTGTCCCACCACACAGGTGCAACAAAACCTTTCAGCTCCCGCTTAATCTGAGTCAACTCAACAACAAAAGACTGAAAGTTACTATAAAGCAACAATAAATGTGTTCTGAGTTTGTCACAACGCAGAAACATGTGTTATTAACTACCTAGACACATTGGAATGATTAAAAAATTTACAAAGTATGTAAAATTAGATCTCAAAATCATGAAAAAATGTGCTGTTTTCTCTGCTCTGAAATGCCAGGGGCGTGTCTGCTCCACCGTCCCAGTATCAAACACCACTATGACCTGAAATCAACCTGGAACAGGGACACCAGCAGCTTTATTGTGTCCAGACATGTTTGAGCCACCAGAGTCAGAGGATGGTGACAGGATGGGATTTTTTTTTCTTCTGTGTCGGATTATTGGAACTGAAGTGAGCTGAAAGTGAACTGCTGGGCTGATCTGGACTGAGAGAGTCAGTGAGGCACCTTCGTAACTTACGTTGGTAAGCCATGTTTCAGGTCCACCCAAAAAATCCTGAACACAGAAATAGTGAACAATAGTCTACCGGTCTAACTCCATTTAGTACGACAGAGTTCTCAGTCTTTTAACATGTTTTCAGCAACTATGTTCTAACATGTAAAATGTGTTTATAAGAAAAACTTTTTCCTTTACAAGGACTTGAACCTGTTATATCCACTCTGCTCCAGGCTTTTCACAAAAACTGCAATTTTACCTCACATAACACAGGACTTGCTGCCATGATCCACAGCAAATAATGTAATGAATGAACTAACATGATAAAACAACAAAGTCTCACAAAAACACAAACGAACTGACTGAATGAGGCAGGTAGTCCAGAAACTCCTGTGTTCTGAGAGATAAAATCACAGTTTTTCTCAAAGGAGTCTGGTGGCTTTAAAGATAGCGCGGGTGCCCACTTCAGTTCCCCATCAGAAAAGTAAAGTGGGGAAAATATTCTACATACAGTGTACACTTCAACTGATACTGATTTTTTTAGGTGTCCAAAATAGATCTTTTCCATGGCAGCTGTATTGATATGAAAACGCAGGTTAAACACAGGTGTTACCACTGATACTAATGAAGGTTCTGTTCCATTCAGGTCCAGCAGAATCAAGGTGCTGCTATTGTGCATGTTGGGTTCACTGGAAAGCCTCTGCTACACTAATTTAACAGTATCATTGATAAAACCTGTGTTTACTATTTCACATCAATATAAATGCCATGAAACAGGTGTATACATTTTGCAGCTGCCTCCAACAAGAGCAGGGATGTCAGCTGAGACATGATTTGCCAGGCCTACACAGCGAAAAATGATCTAAAAAAGCAAAACAAATAAAGTTTTTTAACTGACTACAACCATTAGTTTTTCTAATAATTATGGACATTATTTTCACTCAGATTTTTGTGGTTAATGAGATACGTGAGAACACTGATATCACATATACATTTTTACTATTTCAAACCAAATCTCCAGAGGATTTAATTCAACTCTAGATGACTGAACTCATACATGCTGTCATGGTACTATATCACATTAAGTATACTGTATATATCTACAAAGTAGATGCTACACATTTCAACCTGCATATGCACACAGTGAAACTTATTTTTCCATCTTACCAATTGGTCTTCTTCCCTCAGTACTCTCTCCTCAGTACTGTTTTTCTCCCCATTTGCCAAAATAGTCTTAAACCCTGTCAATTCCGCGCACATTTCCTTCTGTTTCTCTGGGGCCAATTTCATTGTAAATCTCACAATATCCGGCCGGCTCTGAATGGAGATTTAGGTCTTAAACTCAGCTGCTGCTAGATATGGTGTAAATACACCATTCATGAACAATACTGTCTGTCCAACTCCTCCTCACAAAGCTATGATGTGCCAGATAGTGACAAAAAATTAGATTAAAAACTGCCTTTTTATGTACCATTCAGGCTGATGCTTTTATTCTACTTTGACATCTTGAATCAGTCTCTTACAAGCTTGTAATGCATTTGACTTTTTGGAGGAATCATTCCAAAATTATTACTGTTCATCCTGTTTCATATATAAGTGAGTGAAATCAGAACAACTTCATGGTCAAAATGGTTGAGAAAAAAAACTGGCGCCAGGACACCCACAAAAAACAACAACAACAGCTTCCAGCTAACAGCACTATTTAAACTTTTTTTTTTAAAACCGCACACAGATCAGTTCTTTACATAACAGGTCCTATGTTGAAATAAACAAATGCAGTCTTTGTTGCTGCTAACATGCATTGTTGGCCTGAGGAGAATGTGGACAGCCACGTGAAACCTGAAAACACATGGAGCCAGCGACTGATTCTTTTCATTTGACAGCACTGTGAGGGATCCCCCCCTGGCCTCCCACCAACAAATGCAGCCAACTCTGTTTGTTGGCGATTTTGTACAGTTACTAAGTATTAAACCCTGGGCACTTCTGTAAATTTATCAGTAGGGGTGTAGTGGGAGGTAAACCTAAGTAAACTCTTATCTTATTCATCTCTTTGAAATGAGAGTTTATCTTACATATTTACAGATGTGTACTGTAACAATCAACGGGGAGAAACAGGACAGGTTAACTACACTTTACGCACAGTTTACCCTACTCCGAATTTACCACAACACCCCTGGTTATGAGACATAATGAAATCTTCATCACCAAATCATCTTAACAAATAAGAGGTTTTGATTCAAGCTAAGCAAGCAGCTTCCAGAAATCCATCCAGAAACACAAATGTACAAGGTAGTTGTAGATGTTAACTGTCTAATCATGGAGAGTCATTAAGCAGCACACCAGCTGTGACCTTAGGCACACCTTATACAGGATTTCATTTGTCCATCTCACCTGCATCTGACTGACGAGACACACTTCCATTCAAGTCAATACAACCGTCTATACAGTAGGTAAAATATGACACAGCATAGTATTGTGATATTTTGCATGGCAATATTTTATTGATAACAGGACTCTTAGTATCATTGTTTTATTTTATAGCCTTATATTGCTAATGAGATTGAGAAATTTGGTACTAGAAGAATAAAATCAGTTGCTTCATCAGGCCACTAGATGGTGCTTCTTGTGAGGTCAGCAGTGGTCACAGTCAGCTACATCTGTAGTTTTTTTTATGACAGCGTTGGTCAGTCTGTCTACTCCACAAACCAGTGAAGTGAGATTAACAGAATTAAGATAATTAGATGAAACAGATGCTGACAAAGTTCTCCTTTGGGGACAGGTGAAAAAAGCTAATAAATCACAATATATGGCACATTTGTCATCACAATACTCAGCAAAATGTATTAAAATAATATTATAATATCGTCATTTAACTACTGTGAGAATACTGTATTGTGGAGCCTCTGGTGGTTCGCACTTCTACACAGGCAATGTTAACAACTCATGTTTTTTTCTCAAGGTGTATTTTATTGTTTCAAGTCTATTATTTTCTCTTTTACCTATGTAAATACAGTGATTGTGTGTTGGGCTCTGAGCCCTGCCAAAACGCGAGTGACCTATATTGTACACACAATCACACATCCTGTGTAGACAAATTGAAAGTGACGCTACTGCTGCTACTCTGCAGATATGCTGCTTTCAGTACTGAGAAGATGTCGTGCATGCATGTTAACACCATGTATAATGTATAAGGTTGGATGTGTGACAAATCAATACATCTGCACGTCAATTTGCAGGAACAAACTTTGTTTTGTTTTGTACCTTATAGTAGATATTTTTGCCCTGTGGTGCCCGGCCGGTCTCCAGGATGTAGTCGTAGTTACGGTGGTCAATGATGAGGATCCCGCCTGGTCTGACCATACTGGCAATGTTCTGAAGGGCCAACTTTTGGTCACTCTGGTCCCCTAAGAACAATACAACATCACCAACATGAGCATGCACAATAAATAAAATGATTTTCAGTTAAACCACATTGTCTGATATGTTGGTGGCTTGACATTTGGTTGTTTCAAACAAATATACTGGAAGCATCAATTCGAGGACAGATTTTATTTGGTTGGAGATGGTCCAGAATGAATTTCATTTATACACTTAGTTCTGATTGTGATTCAGAGACCAGAGAATGAAAATATGAGAGGTCATTGGGGGAAAAAAATGACTTTTCTTTTTAAAATAAAGTGGATCTGTCCCTTTATGACTCATGTACCTTTAAAGTCTGGTAAATGGGCGAATGAGTTGCCAAGGCAGATAACAGCATCAAAGCCAGCTCCTGGTTTCTGAATATCCTCTGGTAACGTCAACCAGTTGGCCTCTTCAATCACTGAGGATAAGAGAGAAAAGGGACAGAGAGATAAGCGAAAATAGTAAAACAAAGAGAAAAACATGCATGATGAATGTGATTTCACTTTCAGTGTGAGAATACACAAATTTAAAATATTGTGCTCAGTTCTGAACACTCAAACACGGCAGTTCAATCTCAACAAAATGAAAAGTGCCGTACCCCACTGGTCAAAAGCCGGCTCTTTTCTCCTCTCCCATCTTGACTTCAGTGCATACTTAAGCATTTTGTCGCTGGCATCCACGCTCACCATATTAAAGCCCTCCTCCACCAACATAATGGAGTCAACTCTGCAAAATAAAAACCAGATGCTCTGTAAATACAAGTTCTGGATTGAGAAACAGCATAACCTCACGAGCTCTGCTGTCAACACACTCTATTTTCTACTGCAGCAAAGTGAGAAAAGCTTTTGAAAATGTTTGGCAATGGTGACTTTTATTGACTTTATCCTTTATCTGACTGAAAATGTTGTAACACTGACACCTTTAACTGATAACCTGCTTTGAAGGACTGTTTCGAGATGATCTGAAGGCAGATGGCTTATTCAAATAAGAATGTCTGCCCCCAGACTAACTTTTTTTGTCTTGAAAATGAGCAAAATGTACCAATATTATCTCTCCTTATCATCAAACAGCAATGCAGTTTGTCAGGAATGAGAATGTGTTCAACACCTCCCTGTTTTACAAGTATGAAGAGAGGGTTGGTATTTGATAAACAGTAGCTCCTCATGCTTGGCAAGCCTGGCAGCAGGGCTGGACTATCATTTTCATTATCTATTAATCTGTCGATCTCAATTTTCTCAATTGATCAGCTGTTTCATCCATAAAATGTCAGAAAATGGTGAAAAATTTGGATACACATCCATCCATTTTTGTCCACAACCCAGAGATATTCACTTTTCTGTCACAGAAAACTAAAGAAACCAGAAAATATTTGTATTTGAGAAGGTGAAATCAGAGAATTTGGACTTTTTTTCTTTAAAAAGAAAATGAGTCAAAATCATTATGTTGTAATGATTTTAAAAATATTTGTTGATTAAATAAATTTTGACAACTAATCAATTAACTGTTGCGGCTCTACCTGGCAGAACAGCATGAAGCCAGGCCAAAACACAGTCTGAACTCTCTTGTGAGATGACAACTTTTCACAACTTTTCCCTATTGTTTAACATTAACTCTCAAACAGCAAATACTTGTGAGTAAATGTTAAACAACAGGGGAAAAATTCAAACTACGGACTTAAATTGATGCCTGGTCCAGGTTAAAAAATAAGCAAGAGCAACACAGATTTATTGGCCAATGACCTGGAAAAAGGTAGAACACTACAATCATTAACAACAACTGGGTAACTAAAAGAACACCAACAAAGTATATAGCAAGATAAAACAAACCAAGAGTAAGAACTCAGAGTACGGCTCTATAATTGCAGCCCAAATTAAACCCCATACTTTAAGTTAAGGCAACAGGCTTTCAGGCTTTGGTTAATTTGCAACATAAATCTCAGGGCAAAACAAAAGCCACAAAAACCCTGTATGGTTCAGATCAAGGTAATTCATCTGCAATTCATAATGATTACATCCTTAATTGAAAGCATCATCTGTAGCTTAGCACTTGCATAAGAAGCCTTTAACTGTGATAACAGAAGACCTGGAAAGCCTGGCATTACAGGCACGTTTAGACAGCCAAAAATAGTGAGGTCAGTTGTAACCCCATTCCACGATGAGCGTGTTTATGTCGCCCCAGATGGTCAGAGTTTGTGTGCTGACTTCCTCCCTGCAGCAAGAACTCAATGAGATATGAAACTTTACAATGTTTACTTTTGAGATGCTGTTGACCAAGAGAGATAAAGGTTATTACCTCTGTAATAAGTGAGTGAAAAAACACATTTCACCACCCCAATTTGCATGTGGATCAACTCAACTGAAATCCTGTTGCAAAAGTGTTTGAAAGATAAAATAAATGATTATCTTGCATTTCCTGCAAAATTTCTCCAGGATAAAAAGACTAATTGAGGTCAATTGAGTCTAGGCAGACCAACAGGTTGATGTAAGTTGTCTTCTTGTCTGAGTTGAGCCAGTGGCCTTGCTGCTGTCCCAGAACAGAGATACACTATCAGCAGAGGCAAACAGACCACTGGGAACCAGTCAAAACTCCCTGCAGCAACCCAGAACCAGGTCATCAACCACTGACCCCAACATCTGCTGGGCTATCAGACACAAGTGGCATTTCACAGCTAGTTTCTAGATTCACAAACAATACAGTACATCTCGGTTAGGCCATATAAGCCTTCTTAACACAAAAAAAACTTGTCCCCAACACGTCTCAGCTCATGGTCCCAGTCGCACAGTCCTGCTGGGGGCAGGAACTAGCACATTGGCTGGTGCAACTCTGCACTTTCATTCATCAGTCTCAGGCCTAATCCGGATTTTGTCCAGAGTTAAAAAGGTCAGTGAGTTGAAATTCCAGGAAAAGTCAAAATAACTTGATTGTCTATAATATAAGATAAGATTTACACCTGAATAAATCAATTCATCTCACTTTGTGGTGCTCAGGTCCAGGTAATTCTACATGTTCTATTATGAATAAGTTAGATTCTCATATTTGTTTACAGCTCTATCTAACAAAACAAAATATATGTGGCCGCACCCATTCACAACTTGCGGGTGATTATAGGACCTAAATTTGTTTCAACAGGTTCCACTCCTTCAGTAGCGCTGCACACCTAGTGCACTACTGGTTATGTACATAACATGAAACTCTGCACATACTTTAGCATTATAACTTTAGAATACATATCTTACTTTACCAAATCAAAATGTGCTGTAGCTGGAGGAAGTGAACAAAATTTATTTTTACATTAACTCACTTTACTATTTTATTTATTTTATTTATTTATTTATTTAAATAATGACTTTTTTGTATAGAACTAATGCCGAATTAAAGATCGGATCATAAGAACACAGGAAATTAGTAAATGTTTGGATTGGCCTTGTTACTGTTGGTGACACACTAAAGGACATGTGCTGAATTGAACTTCAGGTGGAGTTTGAAGGGACCCACACTGCCACGCCAGCCAAAAACTGGAACCTGTCACAACATGTAGACTTGGTGTATGGAACTAATGCCGAATTAAAAACTGTGTTGTGCAAATAAAGACTAATAATAAATGTTTAGACAAGGAGGGCTACTTTTGCTGATATACACGGGTAAGCATTAAATTGAACTAAATTTATATGGAGTTTGGTGAGACGCTCACTGCCACGCGAACCAAAAATTAAAAGCTGTCACGACCCGCCACATAGCCTGAGATTACCCTGTTCCGCAGGCTACATCCAGCACTCTCCGCACCCCTTGCTCTTTCAGCAGAGACACCACCCAGCTTTTGTATTCCTGCGTCCTACTCTGCGTGTCTCCGATGTACAGCTCCCAGACTTTCGCTGCTTTGCCGTCGGCATACTGGTCTGGAAGACCCTCGGCGGCCACACCGAGAGAACGGGTCCTAAACACGCTGTCGACCGACATGCTGCCGCTGCTGCTGCTGCTACTTGTACCCGCCAGAGCGATTTCTCTTAGCTTATACAGCAAACTGGCTGCTTTAAATGTGAATGAAAACCAGCTGCTCCCCTGACAGGTATTCTCTCCACATGCTAGCCCCAGAATTCAGTTGTTGTTATTTATATGAGCAACGTAAGGGGGACAAACTTTAACCCAATGACACTCTGCTATGTACTAACGCCTACTTTCTGATAGGATGAAGCAAGGGAAGACGGCCCACACTTCCGTGTTTACGTTAGCAGACGTCACTGACATTGATTCGAATTAATTTTTTACCCTAAATTGATCTTCCAGGATACATTTCAGGTTGTGCTTCATGAAATAGTAACCAACAACAAGATCTCTCAATCACATACTTAAGATAATATATGTTTAGAGCTGGGTTAAGGACATGTTTGAGGCTGGAGGTGCACTAGACTACTGAATAAGGCAAAATTCCTACGCAGCGTAGTGGACAGTGTTGTCTGTGAGGCTGTACTCAGGGCACAAAATCCTACCACACTGACGTGCGGTGCAGAGGCTAATCTCTCTCAAACATTTCATCATTTATCATTTTATCATGCAGCTTGGACACATTGCTGTATGAGAGATATAAAAGTTAAAACAATATAAATAAATAACAATACAGTTAGCATAAATATACGTTTATTTGCATTTTTATGCAACAACAACACTAATTACTAACTTAATTGCAGATTGCATATATCATGATGGAGGTATATAAGATTAAACTAATAACACATGTGAAACAAAATAGCTTGATGTACGCAACAAAAATGTACACAACAAAATTAAGAAGAATAAGGCCTATAGTGAAAATAAATTCTCTCAGTGGTTGTCTGCCACACATACAAGACAACCAAGCCTGTTTTCTTTTTTCTTTTTTGTTCCCTCCCAAAAAGTGAACTCCTCCTGTTATGATTGGCTGATGTAAGTCCAGAAAAGACCATATATTTACTGGCAGAGGTAAGGTTATGTCAGCCACAACCAGTGAAATCCAGGTTGGGTTTGTACTACCCAGTCTTATCAACGCTACACTCCTATTTTACAATATGTCTTTAGTTACACACGCACACATGCATGCACGCACGCGCGCACACACACACACACACACACACACACACACACACACACACACACACACACACACACACACAGTGGAGACTGGAGACAATAACTTACCCAGGACACTGATTTTTTAATGCATCCCCTCTGGTATTTATTAAGTTTAACTGGGAACACAGAATTATTAATGAGTGGATAAGTGTGTGTGCAGATATAAATAGACTTACAAAAGTCAGGGACTGGTTTGCACCAACATGATTAATTTAGTCCAAGATGAATCATAATCAGAGTTTAGTAAGATTAGATTTAAAATAAATAAATAAATAAAATTAAGCAGAGCTCTAATGCACAACTAATCTCCATTTAGTAAATACAACTTTATTGCTGTAAATTAAAATTAAACTGAGTTTAATCAATGGAGATGTTTCATTACTAAATTCATTTCATTATTAAAATCAATCAATCAATCAATCAATCAATCAATCAATCAATCAAGGGAGAAAACTGTTAACTTTTGCTGCCCTGTATTCCTTAACGAAAATTTCCACTATTTGCTAGCTAGCTGAAAGGTTAACTAAACATAACATTTTGCTAGCCAGCAAAAAGTCAGTTAGCCCAGTTTTTCGTGATGGCTTGCCAGAGAGGCTCTAATTCCTCCTCCTTGAGAAAAAGTTGTTGGCTGAATTAATGTGGCAATAAAGCCAAATAATAAGAGATTAAAAAACAGACAATAGCATAGTGAGGAAAAAGAGACTGACTGGTAGTAACTGGCAGACTGTTTTCATCCCATAAAACGGGGTTGATCTGTCCCTTAACTTTTTTCAAGGAGTTTGGCTCAGTCCATCTCAGTAAGGCAACCAGGTGTAAGTTTAAAGTTAACACTGGATTACATTTTAAAGTTGAGTTGTGGTTTAAATACAGTTAAATCGAGTCTTTCTCCAGTTTAAGCTAGTTTTGAAGTTTGGTGTAAACATAATTTGAAGTTAAAACATGATTCAGTTGGGTTAAAAATGAATCCTTGCTGGTGCATCTCAGCTATGGTGAAGCAACTGAACTTTGTTCTTGCATACTATCGTTGAAAAAACCTAAATGAATAATAAATATGAAATAATATTGCAGGACACTCTGCAATTTTGGTACTTTCAATTCTGTTTTTGCACGAATTTGGCCAACTTTGTCATCTGACCTTAATCCAGCTGACCTTGCGTTGAATTTTGCTGAAGACTGAAGGCAAAAAGTCTCGACATTGGCACCTGTGCAGATCTAATATCAAAGAAAATATCATGATATGATGACTTTACTCACATTACATTCACAAGTTCTTAAAATTAAAGCATAGTCTGTGCACAAGACATGTTAAATTGCTACGTCAGTCTGCCAAGTCCAGAGCCAATACAAAGAAAACGTGTCACTATCCCAATACTAACTGCTGTGGGACCTTATTCAGAATGATCTGTTATGTATCTGTAATCACTGTTTTCATTGGGATCATAATGCTCTGTCGCAGCTGATCTTTGTACAGATGTTTACTGAGGTGTTTGCTCATTCACAGCCTTGGTGTTTTCTCACTGATTACACACTGGGATTCCAGTTTAACAACAGCCTTATCGGGTGTGCTTCTTTTCTGGGAGAGAAGAGGAAACTTGTATTGACCCAGAAGGACTGGCTGAGATAAAGGCGGCACTCACTCATGGTCAAAGTTCCCCTCCTGTTTGAAGTCTATCAGGGGGAAACTGGGTCTAGGAGTTTACAAGTGGGATTTTCTAGGTCATCTCAGAGCTGATTTTGTCAACTATCTAACCTGTGTAAAATCTGGATAACCTTTGTAGTTCCCAGTTGCTGTGAAGTCATTTTGAATGGAGAGTAATAGGTTAGATGCTATCAGTAAAATATGCCTCAACAGCAGCATCTAGTGGCAGCTGTCAGAAACTGCAACAAGCTGCGCAAATAATGTTGTTACGTTCAGTGATTTTGTCTACTTCCTTCTGACGTGTGCCTTGTGAGGATTGAGGTTTGTCTGTGCTCTGATGTTTCCTTACAGCCTGTGAGGAGAGGAGGGGAGGATCAGATTAAGAGGATAACAGAGAAGAGGTGCACAAGAAATGGAAATTGAATTGCACAGCTCTGTAAGACCGCACAGTAAACTGGATCATCATCATGGACAGCAGCCCACAGCAACACAAAGAGAAATGACAAACAGGAAGTGAAAAGAACAGACAAAAAGCAAGAAGTGACATGCACTCATACTATTTTTAAACTGGTTTGAGCAGTTTGTTCTTTCTTTTTCAGGTCTTTACCTCCTTGAAACACAACAATAAATGCTAGAATGCAAAATTGTGATTTGAATCTTTGAAAACAGTCTGCTATAGTCCAGTCCCAGTGTGGGGATGGGAAATTGCAGGACCTTTGTGTGTGAAGTTTGCATGTTTTACCTTGTTTGTGGGTTTCCTACGGGTGTTCTGATTTCCCTGCCATCAAAAACATGTATGTTAGGTTAATTCTCCTGTCAGTCAAGGCCATAGCCAGACTCCAGCCAATATGCTAAAATGTCTAAAAAATTCTTTAAAATAAATACACATCAAGATATACATAATACAAGACATAATGTGACAAGTTAAGCACAGAAATGCTGCATCCCAACCTTTGTTCACAACACACCATACAACTAAGTAATTTACTGAAGTCTTTAATTTAACATTTTACAAAGCATACATATTAAAAATTTGAAAAACAAGCACCAAAATACAGAGGACATGACCTCTGTGTCCTCAGTGGTAGCTACAGGCCTAACCGGAGTTGGTCCCTGCACACATACACAGCGGCTGCCCACTGCTCCTGACACATTGGATGGGTTAAATGCATCGGATGTGGATCAGTGAAGGATAATTTAACTCAGCCTGGCCATCAGTTCTGGTAGAACCATTCAATACATGTCCAGTAGTCCTGACATTTGGCCAATTGCTGCAAGACTATCATAAGTTTTAAAGCATCAGTGCTACATTTTCATAAAACGGATGCTTTAGGGTATGAAACAGGAAGCAGTAGGCAAAAGACTGAACCAAAACTGTAGGTTTCAACATGCTATTCTCAGTCAAAGTGAGGCTGAGACTGACCCAGAGCTGTGGCCAACTTTGTTGGAAATCAGCTGTTACAATCTGATTAACATTTTGATATATTGCAGGAGTTTAATCCCAAATGAAAGTAGCATAATCATAATGGAATCCCTTTGTTTTGTTAGCAGCAAATTTTTAAACGGATTGCACTGTTTTAGCCTACAATAGAGGACAATGGGAAAATACATTTAAAAAATATCTTGCATCTTACAGTGCAGTTTCAATAGTCACCTGACTTTATAGTGAAATTTGTACAGAAAACCAGTGACTTTTAATTTCAGTTTTGGAAATAAGACTGATGAAGTAGAAATGTTAAAGCACAATTTAAAGCCAGATGACAACATTTAACAATACAGAAATGATGCAACAGGCCTTTTTTTAAACAGAAGACAATATGACTTGTCATCATAGGAAAGGTGTTATTCATAATATTAACAATGGCTTTTGTTGTATTCAAGTGTTCCAGTCATGACAGTGTAACAGTGAATCAGTAAAGCCTCAGTCACATCCCTTCCAGCGTGCCCCATAGGACCTGTCTTGGGAAAAAAAATATGAATGGTCGTCAATGGTGTGAGACAAGTTATTTTTTTGATTCCGTTTGAACTGTGCCACGAATTACACGTATGAAGTTTGTCAAATTAAAACATAACTTTACAAAGAAAGTCTCAGTTTGTGGTGGTTGAGTTTAGTTTTGTGTGAAACAGCTTAGTGGTCTACATCTCTTGTCTCACAAAAAATGTGTCACTAACACCAACATTACTGCCCTGTGTAACTTTATCTTACCTGAGGTGTTTTATCCAACGACCCCGGTCTTTTTATCTTTTATTCACTGGAAAGAAACACCTCATATACCAGATTTTACGTGCTTTGACACAGCAGCTGATTTCTAGCACAAAAAGATGTGCTAGAAAGTCAGGAAGCCACATCTGACTGTTGTGTAACTAGTTTTCCCTGTTTCGGCAATGTGTTTAAAAGAACAGTAGATGGCGCTCTAAGGACAAGAATGGTGACAATAATGAACTGTTAGAAAAGAACAGATTCAGATTTTAATTTCATGACAAGACAAATGAAATCAACTTATTGTCTCACATAAGAGAATATTTCAGTCATCTACTTCAAAACTCATTTTACAATCAGTTAAATGCATATACACAAACATTAATGTCTGCTCCATAAAGAAAAGAGGTCAGTGCTGAAAAAAAAAAAAAAACATGGAGCAGGTAATGTATGAAAGGAACATTTTAAGGCGCTTACGCTTCAGTGAGACTTTGTCTCTACTCAGATTCATTTTCCCATCCATTTGCTTTACTGCTGCCGACTGTTCATCTGACAGTTATGCTCAATATTTGCTTTACATTTTATATATGATACATGTACTAGGCACATATGAGAACAGTTAAAAATTTTCAACTTAAAAATGAACTCTCATCCCAATCTGAGACACCTAGAACACTAAAATATTTCTCATTGGTATGATATTATATGACATGACCCCACACAAATTGCAACAGACTTTTAAATATGTCATTTATAATTCATCAAAAGTCTTAAGAGATCCATGTGGGCGAAAGTTTTGAAAAATACTGAAATCCATCATGCCACAATTTTCCATTGCCATCCATGTTAAAACAAACTGATTTATGCATGTTTTCTTGTCTGATGTCCAAACAAAGTGTTCAGTGCTGTCCACAGTCAACCAGAAACTGTGTTAACTGAGACATGGAGTTGGACACAGCACAGTGAATGTGCAAAAAGAAATTCTTATCTTTTAAATGTGTAAGTGGGTCAAAATGACCTAGTGGACTTGTTTTCCAGCAATATCTTTTGTAACAAAAGCAAGTTTTACTGCAAATCTAGCAGGAAAGTAAAATAAAAGTGCTATTTTATGTGACATTTAAATAATTTTGTTTTAAATCTATGTCAATCAATGCCTTGTAGGCAGGAATACTAATATAATGATGTCGATTTCAATCAATATTTTAGGAAGCCAAATAGTGTTAGCAGGGTATCATTAAGAAACAACTTTAAACCACCACTTGAATGTCTAAGATCTTTTATATGTTATTGAGGAACCTTTTAATGAGCAATAATCATTTGTTAGATTTTCTGTTGTAATTTTGTTTGAGGTTAGCCTCTTTTTTCTCACAAAATGCCCTTATTAAAAAAAGAGATCTTTGGTAGGATCATATTTTGACGATTTTCAAAACTTTCCCTTCACAGGATTGGTTAAGATCTTTTTTTTCTCTCTCATTCAGACCAGAATTTCATGCATGACACAAAGGACACAAAATCCACTGAGTTTGTTGACCCACAGTTTGGGGTAAAATGTCAGGACAATACTCAAAATGTTCGAGCTGTATTTGCATAATACTATATGTGCTTTATCCAAGTTAAAATTTGAATTGACTCAACAAATGTTTTCATTTTAATTAATATGAACAATATTTCATAATGCATGACAGAAATTCAAGAAACACAGACCCAAAGCTGCTTATTCTGAAAAGTTACACGCTGCAGCTATCTGAAAAATGTAATATACTACACAAGTCTCACAATCTGTTAGTGCTAAGTGATCGGGAACACTTCTTGGACTGAATTTAACATTCATTATTGTCCACGTTAGCAGCAGACTGTTGAATGGAGTTTTGTTCTCTGCGCTTTTGACGCTTGAGGATGCAATACCTTGTCACATATATACACACTACCACAGACACGGCAAAGGAAATCCATATCCAGAGAAAACTGCCGCCAGGTGCTGGAAGAACCCTGCAGTGTGTTATTTTTGGTGGCTGGTTTAACAAAACCCTCGACAACAGGAGTTGTCATGATAAAAACTTCACCGTCCGCTGCTTCGATGCACTTGACTTGATCTCTAAGAGTAAATCCTTCTCTGCAGGAGCACACAAAACCACCAAAAATGTTTTTACACTCATGATCACATTCGCCCATTGAACATTCATCAATATCCTCGCAAATTTTATCATTACGTATATAGCCTTCAGGACAGAAGCATACACTATTGTCATTTCTATCACATATCACAGGGCATTTCTGTTGTGCACAATGCAGTTTGCACCGCCTGGGGTCTATGCTGTCTGGGATATATCCACTGCTACAAGAGCATTTATAGCCTCCTTTAACATCTGTGCATTTGTGCTCACAAGGGCCAGCTGAACAGCCTTCAGAGCTTTGGAAAAAATGTGAATCTGTTATTTCTTGTGCCTGGCATGCATCTTTGTGCTGCGTTCTGCACAGAAAGCCATCAGTTTCTGTCGGAGCATGGCCTCTCTGTCCACTTCTGATCGTTTGAAAGTGACACACAGCGTGGAGCGCAGACTTGAACACTATCTTTCCAGGTGCTGAAGGATGGAATAAAGCTGTGGTGACTACCGCCAGAGGTCCACTCGTAGCCTCTCAGTGGAGCTGAAAGGTTGCTGCAGGAGCCAGCTGGCAAACGCAGTCCAATCCAGAAGTCTCCGAGCAATTCTTGGCTCAAATTGTCAAGGATTTTCTCAGTTGTCTCAGGCTGAACTGTCACCAGTTCTCCATTCCTGTCTCGGCAGGCTTCCTCAGCTGTTTTATAATCCACATGATCTTGGTTTAAAGTTACGCAGTCACTCCCAGAACAAAAAGGCTTACAGGTTCCAGTCTGCTTCGTGCAATGTCCTGTCTTTACAGACAACAAATAAATCAAAATAATCAATGTCATTACCTTGACTGGCACAGACATGGTCATAATGTCTTGGAGCAGATCTTCTTGTAATGTGGGCTGGGTGAAGTTGTGGTGAGTTTACAGCCTGTGGCTACCTACTCAGGAAGCAACACCCCTCAGGACAAAGACAGGGTTATAGACAGGAAGGAAAAGAGATACAGCTGAACTACTGTTTTTTTCCAAGAAGGTAGCGATCATGGCAGTATAGATACAGGAGCAGGAGCCTATTCATATTTTAGAATGATGTATTTTTATTGTCACATAACATATATTGATTTGATACTCATTATCACCATTACATCATATTTACACCAGCGTCAGAACTCTGTTATTCAGCAAATAAAATGTACATGTTGGCTTGTGCACAAATACTTCCTGTGGCAGTGATGGAAAATAACTACATTAGCTCCAGTACTGTATTTTAATACAATTTTGAGGTACTTCACTACATTTCAGATGCAAATATTGGACTTTTTAACTCTGCTACATGTACTTTAAGGGGCAGTTCACCCCAAAATATTTTT
The DNA here is from genome assembly GCA_034769285.1 of Lutjanus argentimaculatus. NCBI lineage: Eukaryota > Metazoa > Chordata > Actinopteri > Lutjaniformes > Lutjanidae > Lutjanus > Lutjanus argentimaculatus. The sequence goes on from JAWZSL010000003.1 coordinate 36,525,993, forward strand.
TTTTTCCCCTCTGGCCTGTAGTGCTATTTATCCTTTTTTTTTTTTTTTTTTTGGTGTGATTTGCAGAGTTTTGGAGATATTGGCCATGGAGATGTCTGCCTTCTCTCCAATATAAATGGACTAAATGTCACTCATCTTCTGGGGCTCAAAGCACCAAAAAAAAAAAAAAAATTAAATAAATAAATAAATAATAAATTTTCAAAATTCAAGATAATCCACAGACCTTGTTGTGAGCAGTTTGATGTAGGAATTACTTTCTTTCTGCAGTAGAATCTACTACTCTAATTTCTTTAGAACCTACCGGAACCTACATGAAACTGTTGCAACAAGGTCTGTAGATTATCTTGAGTAACCAGATCATGATTTTTGGAACAAGACACAAGTTTTGAATTTTTTCAAATGTATTGCTCTGGTGCAGAGTGCCACTTAGTCCCATTATATTAGAGAGAAGGCAGACATCCTTACAGCCTACATCAAAACCCTGCAACCAAAAATAGATGGATAAATAGCACTACATGCCAGGGAGAAAAAAAATGTGTATTATTGATTTTGGGGTGAATTGTCCCTTTAAATCAGCTATAATCAGCATATCTATAAAAAACAATGTATCAGGTGACATTATGAACACAATATGACAATGTGAAAGTGGTCCATTGTAGTAAGCTGGTGAACAAAGGAAAGCATTTAGCAGCAAAAGAGCCAGATATTTCCCTCAGGGGGTGGAGGAGACCAAAAATAGAGCTAGAAGAGAGTTAATAAGATCGACTTAACATTCACCAGGTGGTCAGAGGCATGCCTCCAAATGAATCACATTGTTGCTCCATAACTGTTGTGTGTTAATAAGTAAATTTTGTGTCATCAACTTGTTTCCGCTGCTACTAAGAGGACAACAAAACCAAACAAACAAATAAGCAAGTAAAATTAGTGCAGGCTTAAATGGGAAATTCTGCACTTATCCGTGTTGTTGGCAAATATAGTCAGTCAAAGCAATGAATTAGTATGTGCTATATTTACAAGATAATTCAGCTCTACTGCTCCAGAACTGTGGTAGCACTGCCTACATGTACCACAATGCATTGCGTAAGAAATTTTGATGACCACGGCCATGTTGTAAATCACCACACAAGCCTATAGTTATTACTTTGTTGGCCGAAACATAGTGCTATGTGACAAAAAAAAAAAATCTTGCATCCAATGACATTACTGTGATGTCACTGGACGCAGGAAGAACAACAGATTTTGCAGCAGGAGAACCTAGCTTTCTCAGTCAGCACACACTGAAGAATTCATTGCTTCAAATGACAACATTTACCATCATCATTGACCGGACATCCACATGAAAAGTGCAGAATTTTCCCTTTAAGCAACTTTCATCACTGCATGTGGCATATTTTATCTACCTAACTTGACTTGACATGACTTTTACAATCATCTGAATGTATCTGATGCAGCAAAGACAACATGTTCTTGGCTCAGGAGATAATAAGAGGTTTAGTGAACAGGCAATGGTACATACATTATTCATACATATGTATTGGTAGCAATAGCAGAAAACTTGGGCAGTTATAACTTTCTTTATCTCTTAAAATCTTATCTGGAATCCTCCAGCACCCAGCGTTGACTAAGCGTTCTCTACACCCAGTCACCCTCTTAACACACACACACGATATACACACCCTCACATGCCCCTACCTGACCTTTTGTACCAACAAACACCCACTTACACTCTTGCTCTGCTTCTTGCTAAATTCTAATCTAATCTAATTTTTTTTACCAACTATATTGCTACTCTATACATATATGAACAATGTCTTTTTACTTGTGAGTCTGGTAAAAGGCAAATCACCTTCTAATGGGCAACAAAGTTTTTTTTTCTAATAGTGTTTTTGTTGCACTTTATTTTATAACACATTAATAAGATGTAACAAACTCTTTTTTGTATCAATTTTGACAAAAAATAGAAATAATGTGACCTTTATCAGACAGTACTGGACCTGTTATTAGACCCTTATCAGACTGTCTTATTGTGTAATTAGGAACACATTACAACAGAACTGTACTGTAAACTAAAGTGAAATCACAAGTTGAGATGCACCTTCTTTGGCTGGTTCCATGTAACTGACAGAGTAACCAAGACGTCTTTGATGAAATCAAATTTTTGTCTAATTTTGTATAGCTTGTTACATCTTATTAGTGAACAGAAAAATAAAGTGCGATGGTGATTTGATATGTAGTAATGTTATAACAACACGTAGCCTAACCTAGAAAGGTTGCAAGAACATAAATTACATAAATAAACCCAACAATGTAGACAGTCTTCTCCATCACTGTCAGGTCATAGGTCATCAGTCAAGATGGACTCGTATAGTTTCTCTAAACGTGGATCCAAACCAGAGGACACCCAACAGTAGCCATCTGTCGTGGTATTCTTCTTGGCTTCTTTTTTGGAGCGGTTGCATTTAAAGATTGCAATAGCCAGAGTCACTGCGATCAAGAGGAGCAGAGGGATAACAGAACCGAGGACGCAGATGATCACCCTGGACTTAACCGTGTTGGCAAAACTTGTCACCGAGGAGCGTTACTCTGCTGATCACCCTGCGTGACGTTCAGATCAGGAAGCGGCGCGTCAGTGTGAGGGGACTGATGCTGGAGCTCGACTGTGGTTCTGGTTAAAGACTCGGTGAAGTTTTCCTGTGTTTCTTCCTCAGCTGTGTCCTCTGATGAAGCTGTTGCAATTTTTTCACATCTGGAGCACAAGTCGATCCGTCGTCCTCCATGTGTAAGCCTTGTGGGCAGGTGCACAAGAAGCTGCCTATAGTGTTCACACATTCGAATCGACAGCGATTACTGACGCATTCATTCACGTCCACGCACGAGTGGCCATCCTCAGATAAAGTGAAGCCCTGATTGCAGTAGCAAGAGTAGGATCCAACACTGTTTGAGCAGCTGTGTTCACATCTCAGTTGTGTGCACTCGTCCGTATCAACGCATTTACCATCCACCATTTCGTATCCATCTCTACACGCACACGTGTAACTGCCTCGAGTATTTACGCACAAATGCTCGCAGACCTGTGACTGGCACTCATCGATATCAGAGCAATTGCGCTGATTCGCATGCAGTTTGAAGCCATCTGGACATCTGCAGGAATATCCAGACACCCCCATCACGCACTGATGCTCACAGGTGTCAACTTCACACAAGTCTATTATCCTGCAAGTGAGCCCGTCCTCATCCAGGTTATAACCGTCTTTACAAGAGCAACGAACCTCATCTTCATCCTGATGGCACAAATGTTGACATCCGCCATTCATGATCTCGCAAGTTCGCTTTCCTGTTTTGCAAAATGGACCAGGGTTATTCCAAAGATAGGTGTCATCCATCCCCATACACAGAGAGTAGGGAGACCGTTGGTCACTACATAAAATCTGAGCATATGTTCCAATTGGAAATGATTGCATCTCTGTTGTTATTGACTCATTTGAGAAGGGTGGCGTGTAGGTTATCTCTCCAGGTCCCAACAGAGCCAAAGGCCTGCACATGCCCTTGAAGTAAAACTTGCATACATAGAAAGCTGGACTTTTGCAAGGTCCAGCAGTCCATTTCAGTTGGTTCTCTCCTGATAAAGAGTAATGAACCCTCACACATCTGTCCTCTGTGCATGTGGTGACAGGTTCTCTTTCCCAGTTGGAGTACTGGGAATCTTGCTCTCCAGATACCCACTTAAACCCCCTCAGGGTCTTGTCAGCTAACACACAGGTCCCTCTGTGCAGTTTTAATCCGATCCAGAATTCAAGCGCCCTGTCCTGACGTTGTCTTTGGATCTGAGAGAGAAGCGAGCGCAGCACATCCTCTTCTTCTCTGTCTCTGACTGTCATCAGATAACCTCCGTTGTAGTCACAGCTCTGCCGGGCCTTCTCAAAGCTCCCCCTGTCCATATGCAGGGTGAAGCAGGCATTAGAGGTGCACAGCGTTGCGTGTACAGCTCCAGAGACTCCCTCAAAGCTGTCGATGAGCAGCAAAAGAAAAATCAACAACATAATTGCCATCAGAAGTCAACAAAATAGTTGATATCCACAAGGTCTCTGAGAGTTTTAGGGTAAAATGTGCCCAATATGTGCTCGTCCATTCATCGCCAATAACAAGTGGTGTGGGTCTGAAGCTAACGTTCATGCTCTTGTATCCTGTTTGGAATACAAACTAAAGACGGAAACCATGTTTAGCAGCAGTTATTGGTGCTTTTTTTCTCCCCCGCTGACCAGTTCCGTTTTGAAACAGAAAACAATGGCAGGCTCCGCCGTGTTTTGACTGCTTCTCCAGATGTCTCCGGCCCAAGTAGGCTTTAGGTATTTAAGCTGACTCCCTTAATTGTGGTGCCTCACAATACATGAGCAAGCAGGGGTCAGAGTCTCATGGGCACTTTGACATTACAAATGGAGGCTGTGGATGGACGCACAATAGCTGTGGCGGGGAATGAACCAGTGACCTTTGCCATCCTGTTGCCACAAGGACTGTAGTCAACCAAACATTATTTATAGTCGTAATATTGTCATACCTACTCGTCTAGCGTCACAAGGTGTTTATCACCCAATTTTTCATACCGGGTGCAAAAAAAAGTGTGTAATAGGTTAACTGTTTTTTATTGTGCCTCTAACAGTGTGATAATCAGTAAAGATCAAACCTTTCAAGTACTGGACCTACCTTACAGGAATTATGGGAGAATGTGTGTCACTACACAAAGTTAAAATACAAAGAACTTATTGTCTAAATCAACCCCAAGTATAACTTAGTCATTCAATCAAAATAACTTTTTCAATTGAATATTGTTTACTTTCAAGCTACTACAGGGAACTTTTACATTTTGTTGATTTTGGAGTGTTTCCTCCGTAATAACTACAAAATATAAACTACATTATCTTAATAAAAATCTGCTTGTGCTTCTTTTTACCTGGCTAACTTTACTTCACTTTATTTTTGCCACAACACTCGTTTACACTCGATTCATGAGAATCTGACGAAGTAGCAGGCATTAAGAACAACTATGTAGAAATAACCAATTTTCTCATGAATGGTCTTGTTAACTTATGTAGATCATATAGAGGCATCAGTGAGGAACTGAGACTGTTTCATAACCAGTTAAAAAATCTTTGTGTAAAAACGACACAAAAAGAATTAATGGTGTAGAGTTTATCCATTAATTACTTAGTCCATTTCTGGTTAGCCGTTCAGGTTGTTGGGCAGCCATGTAAAGTAAACTAACCCATATAGAAAAGAAACCGAAAAATCTTAAAGGGATTTCCCATTGGCTGCAACAGTAAATGTCTGTTTTATATGTATTGCATGTCTTATAATATTTATGTCTTTTACTATAATTTTACTTGTGACATTAGCCAGTTTTGCATTTTTCTCATGCAACATAATTATGACTATAACATATAAATCAAGTAAACATGGTTGTTTATTTGTATTGTTGTTGTAATAACAACAATAATAAAATAATCATAATAATTCATAAAACACATATGCTTTTTATGTACAAATATACAACACTGCATTTGTTTTGTTTTCTGTTTTTTTTTTTAATTTGTATGCCTTTTGTATGCCTTGTATATATGACAGATGAATGTCTAACATTTTTATACACTTGCAAGATTTTGCTTCCACTGATTGTTGCCCAACTCACAAATTCAATGTTACACATATCTACACAGGATATTGTATGTGGATTTACTGTCACGTATAGCAGGCTACTTGTAGTTCCCAAATGTCAAACTGTCAAATATATTACTTACAAGTTTCAGATAAAACAGAAACATTTAAAATGTGTCTACATCTGTTCCACATGCAATAACAGTTATTTCCATGAGGTGTAGTGGAACTGAGTTGTTATTGTTATAAAGTAGACTTGGGCACACTTGTGTATTGCCTGTGCGTGTTTAAGTAGCCTGACTGTACTGTTTTGGAGTGCCAAGGACATACAGTGAATCCAGACAACATTTCCTGTATTTGTCTAAACACAGGAAGTGCCTGACCACAATCACAGGAAAAAGAGTAAGGCAGCCCTCCACCCACTGAGCTCAGTTAAATACTGTAGAGACCACTTCAGAGAAGTCCTTACAGACAGATTCTTTCATTTCTATCTAACGCGATTTTCCTGTCCAGTTAAAACTTTGTGTGGGAATTCCTGAAAAACTCACATAGTGGCTGAGTGAAATTATTCAAATGCTGTCACAATCTGGATAACATAATGGCAGGGGCGTGTGCAGAGGGGGAGGCCTGGAGTGGTACTCACAGATATATACATAGAAGTCGCATTGGCCTTTGGATCATACGTCAACATCGCCGCCATATCGGACAGTGCAAGACTGGCCTGTAAACATATACAAGTAAAAAAAAAACTGTTTCCTACTCCATGCAAATCACCCTTGAATATAAAGACAATTCTTTGACATTACTTGAGAAATGTAAATATTATAGTGCTTTTCATCCAGAAAAAATGCAGTTCCTTCATATATAGGTTTTTGTTCATGAGCCAGTCTTGCCCGGTCTAATATGGCAGCATCGTTGATGTATTACAGCTATAGGCCACTGTGATTGCTATGACTATTTATCTTTTAAATAAAAAATTAAAACACAGGAATCTGAGAAACTGTAATATACCATAATCAGAGTTGATATGAGAAAATGAATGCTATTCTGACGTGCATGTGTGTCTGCATATACATCTGCTTTGTGCCACCCTTGCATAAGTCAGTGCCCTGTATGGGCCACCCCAATAAAAAAATCTGTACACTGACCCTGCATGATGGCACTGAGCCTACTTGTGCTCAGTTTCCACTTGACAGTTTGAATGTCACAGGGACCATTTTTCTGAAGATCATTAGTTTTTACTTGTAATGCTTACAGTATATCTTACTGATAATATCAGAGGTGGGGGACGTGAGTCACATAACTTGACTCAGGTCAGAGTTAAGCAATAGATTTGGGGATCTGAGACTAGCTTGACAAACATAAGTAAGACTTGACTTAGACTTGGTATTCGTGACTTGAGACTTGACTTAGACTTGAGACAGATGTCTTGAAAGGACTTGACCTCAAATACTTGAATTTTATTTTGTGTGTGGCGGGGGTGTGGGGTGGGGTATGACTTGACTTGTGACTGGCTTGACCTATAGCAAGGACTTAACTTGCTTGATCCTCACCTGCGACTTGCTTGAGACTTGAAGGTTAAGACTTGAGACTTGCACATTAGTGACTTACTCCCACCTCTGGATAATACTGTACTTTTACTTACATTAGATTTTTTTTTTTGTTTGTTTGTTTTTACATTGTTGTATCCCTGAATACGTCTTCCACCACTGGCCCATATAATGCCCTATATAAAGGGTCCATGATTTTTCATGCTATGCCCCTGCTAATGAGCAAATGCTAAACTATTTGAACATGGAAAACATATCTGCTTAACAATAACAGTCATACAGATTTGCTGGCATGGCTGTAGAATCTCACTGCTCGATACTCCGCACCAACCCAAAGTATTGTTTACCCTAAATTCATCAAAAACGACACACCCGAGAGCCTTGTGGCTTTGATTCCCATGAGCCAAGCCTCCAGTTTGTTTGCATGTTCCAACTAGAGGAGTGCACTCAAAGATATGCAAATTTCTACCCAGAGCCAATCTTGACCTCCACGGGGCCCTATGCAAAATTCTGCTAAGTTCTCAGTATGTTATTTTGTCTTTAGTTCTGACACCTGCTTTAACACGAGGGAGAGGTGGGGCCTTTGCGTGCCTTGCAGAGCCTTATGCAACTCTGGTTGCACCAATTTTAACATGACCCCCACATACATTGACAGTAACTGAAAGAACATTTCAAACTGAAGCAGTTGTTGATCACTTGTGGCCCCTAGATGCCGGATAAGAAGAGTGAGAAGTCAGCTGACAATGGTTGTAAGAATTATTGTCTCACAGTTGTATATCTCCACCAACCAGTCAAGTTGCAGTTTACCTCCATGTCTGTCCAGACTCGTATAATGTATGTAGTGAAGACTTTCAAGGAATTTCAGCGTATTTTTTGGCAAAATAGAAGTTCTCACTATATTTACATGTCTGATTCCAGTGAATAATTTCCGGTGAGGAACATGTTGTTTTCACTGATGACTTCCCAGAAGCAGCTCTCCACTCCGCTCTGTTTCAAATACGAGCTGAGTCTATTTCTGATGGATGCCATGTCAATTGGTACAGAACAAACTGAGTGGGCAGGAAAAGAAAAATCAGAGAGAATCCAGTCAATTTTCAAAATAAAAGACCCTGTGCAGACTCACAATCATAAAGACAGACAGAAAAGAAACGTTTTTGTGATGTAACCTACATATTCATGGTCGAAACACAAAGAGAAATAAACAAAATCTATGCAAGTAAACACAATCAGACAGGCAAAATTCTCCGCTGCTGAAATGTTTCTGAAACTGGTGAATGCTGGTGAAGGCTGCAGCCATGTGGAGGATGGATCAAAACCGTGGTGCAGATGTGCTGTGCCAAGTGGAATCAAACAGTCAGAAACTATTTTTACAGAGGACAGAGGACTGATAAACAGCTGAACATTGTGATGTCTTTTGGGAGAGGAGACATCTATTTGGAAATGATGGCCTTCATCTAAACAGGGCCGGCACACGCGTGTTGTCCGCCAACCTGGCATACGGTGTGCAACACACGCACATCACCTCCCACCACACCAAATCTACACAAACTGACCTGTCCGCTACTGATTGATGTCCTCCTGGTCCCAGTTCCTATGTTTTTAGTTCCACCTCTGATCATAACATACATAATACTGGACTTGGACCTTCTGTTTTCACTAACAACTCACCAATTCCTGTCATCATCACACAGCGCTTGCAAAGCAGATTTTACACTGATCACTCTGTGAACTTCAATAACCTCAGACCTCTCCCAAAACATCAACAATCCACCTCTACAGTCCGTAGACCACCTGTCACCCTCAACATGGCACTTTTAAATGTTCGCTCCCTTGCGAACAAATCTTTTATTATGAATGACCTGATTTTAGACAGTAAGTTAGATTGCATTCTTTTAACAGAGACATGGCTTGGCACTGACGCACCAGCTGTTCTCACCGAGGCCTGCCCACCAGATTTTAACTTTTTATTTTCTATCAGGGGTGGTAAAAGAGGAGGCGGAACTGCTTCAATTTCTAAAATATTTTAAACTCAAAGGAAGTGTTTTTTAACAGCTACTCATCGTTTGAGCTTCATGCCTTTGTTTTTAGCAGTCCTCCTATCCTTTGCATTACAGTTTACAGACCACCCCACCACTCCACTTCTTTTATCAGTGAATTTTCTGAGCTTTTATCAATCTCACACGCCACCTATAACAGAATTTTAATAACTGGTGATTTTAATCTGCACATTGATAACATCTCCGACCCATTGTCGAGAGACTTTTTAAACCTTTTAAACTGCATGAATTTTAACCAACATGTAACACAGCCAACTCACAACAGAGGACACACCCTGGACCTGGTCATAACCTATGGCCTGTCCACTGGTGTGTCCTTTGTTGTTGACCTGGCTGTGTCTGATCACTACTGTGTGTATTTTAACATCACCAGTTTTAGTCATCAGGAGGCCCCGGTGAGAACGGTGAGGAGACGCCACCTTACTTCCGAAGTGGTTGCAAATTTTATTGAGATTTTACAGAGCACTCCTGCTGAAATTTTACCCGCACCTTGTGATTTTATTGTCGACAATTTTAACAGTAAACTGAAATCAACATTGGACTCTGTGGCTCCACTTTTAACTAAAACCATAAAAAGTAAACCTAAACCGCCGTGGAGAAATAATGATGAAATCAAAAAATCAAAAGGAAAATGCAGGAGTGCGGAGAGAAGGTGGAGAAAAAGTAAACTTACAGTTCATTATGAAATATTACGTGAACAACTACAATAAAACTGTCAAACAGGCAAGAATATCCCATTTCTCAAAACTCATCACAGATAATAAAAACAACCCTAAAATTCTTTTCTCCACCTTCGATCTTTTAACCAACACCAGTTTTAAAAAACCCTCAGAGGCACCAACAGACGCTCTCTGTGAGGACTTTGCAAACCACTTCGGAAGTAAAATCGATGACATTAGGTCCAGTCTTTTAACACATCGAAATGTAATTTTTAGCACACCTGGACAGCTGCTTTTTTCCGAGGAAACACTGGAGAGTTTTGCCCTGGTTGATGCAAGGACACTTGGTTGAGTTTTCTCCCAAGTAAAGCCCACAACCTGCCTTTTAGATCCAATTCCCACATCACTTTTAAAGACGTTTTATGGTTTCTTTGAAGAACAGATTTTAAATATAGTAAATTGCTCTCTTCAGACGGGTGTTTTCCCCACCTCCTTTAAAACGGCGGTGGTGAGGCCCCTTCTGAAGAAGAGCAATTTAGACCTCAACATTTTTAATAACTACCGACCTGTATCCAACTTATCATTTTTAAGTAAGATTTTAGAAAAACTGGTTTTTTAACCAATTAACTGATTTTTTAAATACAAACAATATTTTAGAGAAATATCAATCTGGTTTTAGAATGAACCACAGTACCGAGACAGCCCTTTTAAAGATTTTAAATGACTTCAGGTGTAATGCAGACGCACAAAAACTCACAGTCTTGGTACTACTGGACTTAAGCGCTGCTTTTGATACAGTAGATCACCACATTTTATTGAATAGACTGAGGAACCTGGTGGGCCTCTCTGGTGCTGTTTTTAACTGGTTTCGCTCTTATCTCACAGATCGATATTTCTTTGTAAGTATGGATACATGTTCCTCCAGAACACATGAAATTAGGTGTGGGGTGCCCCAAGGGTCAATTTTAGGTCCAATTCTTTTTAATCTTTACATGCTTCCCTTGGGGGACGTCATCAGGAGACATGGCATCAGCTTCCATAGCTATGCTGACGATACACAGCTGTACATCGCCGTGTCTCCTGATGACTCAGGGCCTATTGATGCCCTTTTTAACTGTATTTTAGACATTAAGTCATGGATGGCAGAGAATTTCCTTCAGCTCAACCAGGACAAAACAGAGGTTTTAGTCATTGGTCCTGAAGGCCAGAGAGAGAAACTTTTTCCAAAACTACTAGATTTTAAACCTTCACAATACGTAAAGAACCTGGGCGTTATTTTCGACTCTGAGCTTACTTTTATTCCACACATAAAAAATATTACAAAGATAGGTTTTTACCATCTTAAGAATATAGCCAGAGTCCACCCGTTTCTCTCTCAGGCCAGCACGGAGGTGCTGATGCATGCTTTTATTTCCTGTAGACTAGATTATTGCAATGCCCTGCTCTCTGGTCTTCCCAAAAAGAGTATTAATAATCTACAAATTTTACAAAACTCAGCCGCACGCGTGCTGACAAGGACCAGAGGGCGGGAGCATATTACACCAGTTTTAAAATCGCTGCATTGGCTCCCCGTCCGCTTCAGGATCGATTTTAAGGTTCTCTTATTAGTTTTTAAATGTCTTAACGGTCTTGGACCATCCTATCTATCTGACCTGCTTTTATCATATCAACCCTCGCGGACCCTGAGGTCCTCTGGCGCCGGCCTTTTAACCATACCACGAGTTAGGACAAAAACCCACGGTGAGGCTGCATTCAGCCATTATGGCCCTCAGCTGTGGAACAGCCTCCCAGAGAACCTCAGGGCTGCAGAGACTGTTGATATTTTTAAAAGGAAGCTCAAGACTCACCTTTTTAATTTGGCTTTTAACTGATTTCTTATTTCGCTTATTTTACTATTCTTATGCCTTTAATCATTTTTATTTTATTTATTCTTATTGATTTTATTTTAAGTTTTGTGCATTTTTTACTTTTAAATTTTCTAAATCCTCAATTTATTTATTTTTTGACATTATATCATTATTGCCTGTTTTTATTCCCTGTCTTAATCTTTTAGTTAGTTTTTAGCTCCAGCGTTTCCTCATGGTGGCCCTCCACACTGGGAGTTGTGTCTGGTCTGCATGCCCGCGGGGACGCCGTCCTGGAGATCCCTCAGACCCGGGTGGCTGGAGAGTGCTCTGCAGTGGTGTGGAGTCTGCTCTAGTCTGTCCGGGCTGAGGGGGCGGTCTCTGTGGCGGTGCTCCCTGTGGCTGCGGACTATGGTGCCTCTCGGTGTGGATGGCCACCCATAGGTGGCTTCTCCTCACCTGGATCCTCAGTGCCATGCCATGTTACCAGTCTATATACTGCATGTGTGAGTGTGGGCGTGTGTGCAGGTGTGTGTGAGTGTGTCTGTGTGTGTGGGTGTGTGTGTGTGTGTGTGTGTGTGTGTGTGTGTGTGTGTGTGGGGTGGGGGGGTGGGGGGGGGGTTCGATATGTGGGGATGGGAGGGACGGGATTTCACTTTTTATTGTTGTATGTTTTGTCATTTCATTTTTCTTTCTGTTTTTTCTTGTAAAGCACTTTGGGTTGCATTTTAAGATGTATGAAAAGTGCTATATAAATAAAGTTTGATTTGATTTGATTTGATTTGATATGTGACAGTGAAGTTGACCTGTGATGTTTTGGATATAAAATGTCATCACCTCATCATTTAATCCTATTAGACACTGATGTGTAATTTTGTGAATATGAAATTTTGTGTTATGGCCAAAAATGTATTTGGTAAGGTCACCATGACCTTGACCTTTGACCTTTGACCACCAAAATTTAACTAGTTTGTCCTGTTTAACTGGTCATTTGTGCCAAGTTTGAAGAAATTTCCTCAAGACATTCTTGAAAACATAAAGACATAAAAAAAGTCATTAAAAAAGGGTTTTTATGGTTTTTAAAAGGCCTTCAGCACACAGTTATGAATGTGCACAAAAAAATAGGCTGATTGGTCCAGTAGTATTTAAGATTGGCTGCGGACAAGCTGTAGGTCCTGTGATCACACACATACAGAGGTGATTACATGATCCCCTCCAGGTTTACGCATGGCAGGGATGATAAACACAAATGGACATGTTTGCAGGTTGGCAGCTGGTCAATTTTCACATCATTGTTGCTGCACTTGCAGCTATTAGTGGTTCATGGTAAGGAGGGAGGTGGGATTTGGAGAACCTTACCTTAACGAAGAAATTTTAGTTGTCTAAACATAACCAAAGTCAAAAAGCAATTTTTCAGGCTTTGTATGAAACCATCCCTAAAAAAAACATAAAATGGAATTAGTGCTTTTCCTGTATATTTTCAAGCGTACATGTGAAGTCAGTCAGGCTGGAAATATGTAAACATGTAATTATCCTATACAGCATCAACAGGTAGACTCAGTATAATCACCACTTCTCAAGAACTGGCAAGATATGATAAAAGCCAAATCCCATGTCAAGGTAAACCAAGTGATATTTATTTCACATCATGTTGACATTTAGGCAGGAGTTTGGCTTCAGGAGGAAAAAGTTCCAAAGAAAAAAGAAAAGTGTGGTTTTGATTACAGCCCAGAGGTTCACCCAGTATTCAACATGCGTTGGACACAGGACTGCCATACAAGAATCAGTTGCAGGATCTTTCATTACAAAGAAGAGAATAATGTGACATGCAAATGTTACACGATACAAATGGGACATGATACAACAGGATTAACAGGATTGTTAGGATTAACAATGTCTAAAGCAATCTATTAATTTTCTTTGCCAAATTATGTGCCAGCGTATGATCAGCAAACACGCGATTGAAGCCACACAGACTTTCTCCACCAGCTGCTACAAGTTAGAGCAAGACAAGTGAAGTTAATTAATGAGTTTTGGAACTGTGGGCAGGTGCATTCAATCAGGTGTTTGTCTCATGGGCTGGGCCAAGCAGTGTCTCTGCTGCAGCATTATGGGAGGGATTGATACGCACACTTACCAAGGTTGGGATCTCAAACATAGGGAAGATTTTGATACCAAAAAAATTGAGTTTTAGAGACTTGTTCCCTGCATTGTGGTGAAAAAAAAACAAAAACAAAACAAAACAGAATAATAAGTACACAGCAACAGCATTTTTATGTTGAATAATTTAAATTTTACTTCTAATTCTCTGGAAATAATACAGAAATTTGTCCTTCCAGCCTGAACTTTGGTAAATATCTGGCATAAACTAACATTCATCATTTTTCTTTCATTCATTTACTTTTTGCTGCTGTCCCTAAAAGAAAATTGATGCGGCAGATTTTACAAAATGAATGTCCCTTTCCTTAAAGGGACACTTCACCCTAAAATCCAAATATACATATTTTTGCCAGGACCTGTATAGTGCTGTAGTGCATCGAGATTTATTTGGTGTGCGTTGCAGAGTTTTGGAGATATCAGCCACTGAGACGTCTGCCTTCTCTCCAATATAATGGGACTAAATTGCACTCGGCTCGTGGCGCTCAAAGCACCAAAAAAACAAACAAACAAAAAAAAAACCAAAAAACAAACAAACAACAAAACAAAACCAGTGTCTCTCTCCAAAAATCATGATCTGGTTACTTAAGATTGTGGTGGATATTTGCAATTCTGTCTCGATGAGAACAAAGAAGAGAATCTGTTAGTTAGGTTTTTCTGTATTTATTGGGACACACAATCAGAGTACAAACACAGTCAAAGCAAAGACTCCATCGAGTGGAGCAGGGCATTAAGCTGAGTTGATGATCTCTCCTCGTCTTGGTGTTGCATACACAATATACACCGATCAAGGATAACATTATGACCACTGACAGGTGAAGTGAATAACACTGATTATCTCCTCATCATGGCACCTGTTAGTGGGTGGGATATATTAGGCAGCAAGTGAACATTTCGTCCTCAAAGTTGATATGTTAGAAGCAGGAAAATGGGCAAGCGTAAGGATTTGAGCGAGTTTCACAAGGGCCAGATTGTGATGGCTAGACGACTGGGTCAGAGCATCTCCAAAACCGCTGTTCTTGTGGTGTGCAGTGGTCAGTATTTGTCAAAAGTGGTCAAAGGAAGGAACAGTGGTGAACCGATGACAGGGTCATGGGCGGCCAAGGCTCATTGATGCACGCGGGGAGCAAAGGCTGTCCCGTGTGGTCCAATCCAACAGATGAGCTACTGTAGCTTAAAGTGCTGAAGAAGTTAATGCTGGTTCTGATAGAAAGGTGTCAGAATACACAGTGCATTGCAGTTTGCTGCGTATGGGGCTGCATAGCCGCAGACCAGTCAGGGTGCCCATGCTGACCCCTGTCCACCACCAAAAGCACGAACAATAGGCACACGAGCATCAGAACTGGACCACGAGTAATGGAAGAAGGTGGAAGAAGGTGGTCTGATGAATCACGTTTTCTTTTACATCACGTGGATGGCCGGGTGCGTGTGTGTCGCTTACCTGGGGAACACATGGCACCAGGATGCACTATGGGAAGAATGCAAGCTGGCGGAGGCAGTGTGATGCTTTGGGCAATGTTCTGCTGGGAAACCTTGGGTCCCGCATACATGTGGATGATACTTTGACATGTACCAGCTACCTAAGCATTGTTGCAGACCATGTACACCCTTTCATGGAAACGGTATTCCCTGATGGCAGTGGCCTCTTTCAGCAGGATAATGCGCCCTGCCACGAAGCAAAAATGGTTCAGGAATAGTTTGAGGAACACAACAGCAAGTTTGAGGTGTTGCCTTGGCAGATCTCAGATCTCAATCCAATCGAGCATCTGTGGGATGTCCTGGACAAACAAGTCCGATCCATGGAGGCCCCACCTCGCAACTTACAGGACTTAAAGGATCTCCTGCTAACGTCTTGGTGCCAGATACCACAGCACACCTTCAGAGGTTTAGTGGAGTCCATGCCTCGACAGGTCAGGGCTGTTTTGGCAGCAAAAAGGGGACCTACACAATATTAGGCAAGTGGTCATAAGGTTATGCCTGATGTGTCCTGGCAGGCTGAGATTAAGAGTCTCGTTGAGTCCCTCCCTGGGTGGGTAGCGGTCACTGTTTGACCCCCTCCCTGGTTGGGTGTCAGTTGGGTTGAATCCTGCTCTTATGTCAAGCACTGATAACACTGAATATAAAGTGAATCATACATCCAAGTGATAGAACCAATGATAGAACCAATAGTGAGTGACAGAATCAATTAGTAAGCCCACCTGGATGTCTGTGTCATCGTTTCCAAAGGCCTCCGTTTCTGCCCACGCAAACTAAAATGCAACTCTGGAGTTTTAAAACTGTAACGGGGCCAGTAGCGTTTCCAAATGTCTCCATTTTAGGGGCTTTAAAGTCCCACTAGGTGGACACGTAGCTAAACTTAAGCATTTCAAAATGAAAATGTAGTAGTGAAGATGTAGCGAATGACGTTGTAGATACCCTACTAGCATCATGATGTACCGTCGAAGCAGGTGACGCAGTATAAAGAGGTGGTGTGGGTGGATGGTTCAAATAAACATGGAATTTTCATCCAGGACACTGCTGTTGGTGTCCAGTGTTAACCTACATAAGGTTCAAAACTTAACTTATGCACCTAACATAATTATTTACGTGCCTTACCAAGTTGTTTTGTTGGTGAAACCCGGCCAAACTGCAGCTGTTTCACAGTGTTAAGCACATGTTTATGATTGTTACCATGATGGAGAGTGTCACCTGACTGTGACGATGAAGGTCAGGGAGGTGGGCTCCCTGTGGGCTGGGAGTGAGTCTTGACAGCATGGAGAAGGAGGCTGCGGGACAGATGAGGTCCAAAATCAGGACTATACCGGGGAAGCCCAAACTTTCTCACTTTTACTTGAGTAAAGAAGTTTAATCAGTACTTCCACTTTTACCAGAGTATTTTTTTACGCAAGTATCTGTACTTCTCCTTGAGTACAACCTCCTCTGAAGGTCTCATCCCTCTGATGTGTCAGTGTCTCAGACACTCTTTTATACCAACGTAGATCCAACTGTAAAATACCATCCGCAGTAATGGCTCACCCAGTGGGCCTCAGCCACCTCTGTAGTTGCTGAGGCCCGTTCACACATCATGAGCTATAGGCTACTTTATTTTACCACCCATTGTATACACTCGACACTGTTTTGCACAATTTTTATTCTTTGTTTATACATTTCACATTTCATAGCCATTCATGAGGAGTCTGTTTGCACTGCTCATTATATTTTATACTTTTTACATTTTTTATACTTAAGTTTATACTTTACTATGCTTATTAATGTGCCCTTTTCTAATATCAGCATTAGTATTGTTAGTATCTTTATTCTTTTTTTATTATATTGTCTATTTTGTCAACATTTACTATCCTGTCTTTTCTTATCCCTTCATATCTTTGCTGATGTGAGACAAAATTTCCCCATGGGGATAAATAAAGAACTACCTGCCTACCTAACCTATCTAACCAGACGTTGTATATTTATTATTGCTAACTGACCCTAGACCTCTGTGGTACGGATTATGATGCCAGTTTTATATTTATTTATTTATTTATTTATTTATTGGCTCTAATATAGACCAAGTAAATGTAATGATGAATTTAAAAAAAAAAAAAAAAAAAAATTAAGGGTTAAAATTTAGGTGCTACCTTGTGTTACCTTAAAGCAACACCGTAGTATAATGGTAAGGAATGATAATGGTAAAGAATGAAAAAAGAGAGTGATTTTTTTAAATTTGAATTTAAAAAATAACAATACTGATGGAAGATATTCAGTTGTCTCACCAGTTTAAAATGTATGCCATCAAAACAGTAAAAATGAACTCTTGATAAGTTTGTTTGTCTGGACCTCACCTTCAAACAATGTTGTACCACTGTGGAACAGCCTGCAGGAATGAATGTGTTAAAGAGTGTCAGCATATTTCAGCACACTTTACATGAGATGTCTAACACAAGCAACTATCAGAGCCCTCTTCAAAACAAGATACTGAGTCACATTTCATCGTTTGATAATCTGTGTTAGATTTAAATGTTTGTTTGTTTGTTTGTTTGTTTTCAGTTGGCTGGTGTGTTTTTCTGACAGTTTGTTGCCGCCATTTGTTGTGTTGCTGCAATGTCACTGCTTATGAGTTAAAATAAAATGAAAGAGCTTTCAAGGCATTTCACAACCTCTTATATTGGTTAAACAGTATATAAACCTAACACACAACACCGAAAACTGAGTATTGTATTTTTAAGCATTTTAACAGTTTTCCATCACTTTCTTATTAAAAAAAAGTACTTTAAACAGATGAAACTCATCTACTTAATGTGAATCAATTTTTTTTCCAGAGTGTAAAATGACAGAAAAATAAGTTTTCAGATCATTTTTATGGCAACAGATGAGTCATGTGAGTAAGGCTGCAAAAAGAGGATTTCCAGAGAGACATGTCACAAATTAAGGCATTGCTATTAGGTTTCTTAAGGTTCCTCCTGTTTTTTAAAGTATTGCACCATCAGTGAGGATGTATTGTGTGAGCATAAAGGGCCAAAAATAGGTTTGTTACCATGCCTCAGCACTAGGGTTGTCACCCGTCCCGTAAAATACGGAATTGTCCTTTAATTGACAATTAAATGTTGCATCCCGTATTGAACCAATACGGGACGCGATTTGTTCCGTATTTTAATAAATGTCCAATACACATGTCTGTCACACACTCATCAACACTAAATCTAACAATAATGAACAAAATAAAACACAGCACCACATCCTCAAAAGTGAAAACACTTGCAAAAGTACAGACGTGAGTGGGAAGAGGCACATCCTTGGCGTAAGAACGTAAGAACGCAGAAGACCCAAGCGTCAGTGTCACAGTTCTTCATACCCCAATCATCCCCTGAGACTGATACGGTATGGACATTATGTCATGATTGATTCAATTTCCTATCTGGTTGAAGATGATGAAGAAGATGTCAGTGCATGGGCATGGCCTATTTTAGTAGACTATTGTGGTTTGATTGATTGTTTAGGATGTTGAGTTTTTAAAGTCGAATGAATGATCATTTATTTAATATATGGCAGTATTAGCCAATATAAATATTATATATGGCCATTTAAAGAACAGATCATACTAATGGATTAACAGTTAATAAATAAATAAATAAATATATAAGAGAAAACGTTTATTTTTTAAATATATATACATTTCCTAGATTAAAAATGTTTGTAGAGCTTTTTGTGTATTCTATGTCAAAATGTTTACATTTTTGAGGAATACAGTGTTCAGTGATCATTACATAAATTCTTTTATTAGTGTGGTTTAACTGTTTGGATGACCTGACTTCCTTTCAAGTGTTTATTTTTTTTTTTTTTGTTTTGTTTTGTTTTGTTTGTTTTTTTCCTCTTTAAGTAAAAATGTCCCCAGCGTTCACAAAGAGAGTCCCTACAGCAAGAACAGTTATGCATTTTAAAAGTTACATTAAGTTCTCAATTTATTTAGTTTATATTTTAAAAGTTCATTGTTGCACACTCCACACAAACAGATCTCCTTTAGGTGCTAGTGCTACTGCCATGTGGGAGATCATACAGTATCTCATTAACTAGGTTAATTGATTGTGCAGTAACAAAGTTGTGTGCATATCCTCATTGTATGTAAATAGAGATGCATGTAATTTCGGCTTTATGTAGCCTAATTAACAGCACTTTATGCAACAATGTTGCACAATAAAGAATGTGTTCATTGGTAATAAAGCCCGGTGGTGGGCGTCCCTTATTTGCATTTATGAAAGGTTGCAACCCTGCTCAGCACTGTATTATGAAGGGTGGGTTCACATCATAGTTGGCCACTAACCAAGCATCTGTATGTGACAGCGTGCCAGTGAGAACATGTTGTCTGTGTTCTGAAGAAATAGAGCTTGGCACTGCTTCCCCATTTCTTGAGAACTGCTCTACATTATGCAAATAATTTCAGGAGGTTCAGCCACACCTTGAGCTGCTGAAGGAGTGAATGTGTCCTGACATTAACAAGCAACAGTCCAACACTTTACCCACTTGACCCCAAATGTGGTTATTCCCACACCGTAAAACAACAAACTCTACTGTTGTTTGTTGTTTGCTGAATATGCTTGTGCTTGTTTGCCCAGTGAACATTAAGCATTATGCAGGAAGACTTCTGTCTGTGATGGACGCAGAGGAGATTATATTTGGCAACAGTGAAATTAAGGAGTAAAACGTCGGAGAAGCATGGGATGTTGGAATAAGGAGTTGACTGAAATGGTCCAGTTAATTTTGAAATGCCTAAACACACACACAAAACCAAAAACAAAAAAGATAATAACAAGATGCAAAACAAAGGTACAACAAGATAGTGCATGTTTGTTTGTACAGTAGGAAATGAAAGAGATGTAATTACAATCACTGCTGCGATTGCTATGGTGAATTATTTGTCCCACAAGCATCAAACCTTGATATTAATCTCAAACTACAGCCTGATTCAACGCAAGTCTGGATTTTAAATTAATATTCTTTGAGGAATGACAACTTTGAAATGAAGACTTGTTTTTCTGCACGATGCTGACTCTTTCTTGTCAGTTCCATGATTACCTCAGCAGTTTTTTTTTAAAGTTGCAAAGTTTTTCTCCCAGTTTCTCATTTTTCAATATCCCCCAGTTAAAGGTGAGGTGGTGGAGGACTTCAGAAAGTTCATCAAATTTACTTTAGCTAGAAATGAACAGAGAGCGATGAAAAGTACAGTATGAGGGTGTGGAAATCCATTCATTATTAATTACATAACGATATTAAGTTATTTTGATGTTTTGTAGGCACATCAATTGCATTGCCGAAGAATAGGGTTGGATTGAAAAAAAAAAAAAAATCCTGTTACTTTAATTTGACTCCCAGTATAAACCACGCCCACTTCCAGTCCTCTATCCAAATATAGATACAGATAATTTTGTTGGCTAAACAGATACAGATACAAATAATGACGTTTCTGTGCACCTTTACAGACTACTACATTGGAATATTATTGATTAATTTAAAAAAAGAAATATAAAGTGCAGGATTCACAAATAATTTCTGTCACCGTGGGGATTTAAAGGATCAGGAATGGATCTGGAAAATAGCCAACTTATCATTATTATTATTATTATTATTATTTTTACTAGTGGTAGTAGTGGTATTAGTTATTATATTATATATTATTAATATTGTAAGTGTTATTATAAAATGAGCCACTATTGCATATAAGAGGAAGAGAATGCTTGCAAGTAGGGAGACGCAGCTCACATAGGTGATGACAACAGGATTTTCAGGTGTGAAAAGGCTCTCGTTGGCTGATGATAATATTTTATTAATAGCAAAGCAGACACTCAATCAGGCTAGAGAAGCTTTGTGTGAAAATAGACAGAGCTGACTTTAATCACAGTATCAAACCTTTTGTAAACACCAGCGGCCAGAGTTTTTTTCTTTTTTTTTCAGCTTAACAGGGTGCATGACGGAAGTGCGTTTATCCAGCAGGCAGTGTTGTTTATATGATAGTTTTTTGTCTTGACTAGTCATTGACAAGCACTCTAGGGCCATAAAAATAAATGTACATATAATAAACATATAAAACAACCTGGGCCCTGTTCCCTGGAGCCTCCTCAGCGCTAAGTGCACTGTAAGCTCACTGTAAGCTTAAAATTAACTTCATGAGAATGAATTATGCAACAATGCTTCTGTGCAGGACATATCATGAGAATGTTGTCATGTAATCTGTCTGTTCTGATGGTAGCCTAAAAAATATAGAACCCCTCCATAACACTAATCCAATTTGTGAAAAATTGTAGAATTTTATTATTTTTTTATGCAGTGGATCTAACTGAGGATATAGCTTTTCTGACTGTCTGGTTAGGCTATAGTGGCGTGTACCCCGAACTGACCCTGAGTGCTGAACACTGCCAGCAGAGGAGCATAGTGCGGACATAGACCACATATGCATACATGCGTGTGCGCGCACACACTGCAATTAAACGTGGATTTGGTGCTACAGGTGCCTCTTGTACGACGACAACAAATTGGTATTAGACCTTTTGTTTGTATGAGAACAAAATCATTCACCCATTTAGCTCTATCATTTATCCGGGCCTTTCAAGACGTTTCAGACGGTGGCTTATGTCCTGATTCATACTCTGTTTTATATTTTGTAGGCTATAGGCTGTGGATTTATTGGAACTATCACAAGGTCTCTTCTGGACTCTTAAATAGATTAAGCAGATGATCTTTAGTAGGCATAGCTTCCTTTGTTGTAATATTAGATTGAGGTAAAATGATTATGGCAACACTGATTAAAACATCATTTATGAGCCTTCACAAGTGATCTATTGATTTGTGCACTACCGTGAAATTACAACAGTTTATGATATAAGGGACACTCATGAGAAAAGAACTGCCTTTGCTCAGGAATACCTTAGAAATCTTCGTAGAATTACGCACATCAAAACTGGGAAACGTGGCCCAGGCTTGATTTAGGGTGCAGATATGAACTTCTGCAGGTTGACAGTGAAACTCTCTCTCTCTCTCTCCCTGTCTGTCATACAGGTGCAAACAACAGTACAAGATTAGGCTGTGGGTGACCACAGGCGGGGATAGATTCTTTTCTAAGAAACACCCTAACAACAGTGGTGGCCTCAGGCATTCACAGACATTATATAATGGATGAATCCTCCCTGCTCTTATCTGCAGATCCTCCCATCCACCTGCTCTTTCTCAAGCTGTTGAGGTAAGTGCCTTAGAAATTTTAAACTGGTTCATTCAGATTTGACAAGTTAGCAGCTTGTGGCATATTGACATTTAGCCTAGCTTCGTAGCCTGACAGTTTATGCTGCAGAAAACAGACAACTCATTTTAACATGTTGTAGTTTACATTTGAACAAGCATATATGTGATCTATAGTGACAAGTTATCTCTAGAATAAATGCTGTATTTATCGATCTATATCTATTGTATCGACTGTATAGTGTTATGGAATCCAGATATTTTTGACCACCCAAATATACTATTTAGGAGGTCAAATATACTATTAATATATTAAATTACAGGAAGACTGTTTTTTCATGTGGACTGCAGTAGTTTTTGCATAGTTCACAGTTGTGTCTGATATAAAAGTGTGACATATTAAGGACAAAAAACTCAAAAAACTCTAATGCAGATGCTTCAATAATGGTATGATGCCAAAAGTGAAATCTTGGACCTAAGTTAGGGTTAGGGATAATAGTAAAAAATCCTCACTTTTAAAACTTAGTTAAACTAAGTTAATTATATAATAAAGCTAATAAAGCTAATTATCAAATTTCTTCTGACTTAAAAATGATTAGACAGATTACATGATTAGGTTTTAGAAAGCTCCAGGGGTCTCTTAAGTTGGTTAAAAAAAAAAAAAAAACCTGGGGCGGCGGTTTAGCTCAGTTGGTAGAGCGTCCGACCCATGTATGGAGGCTGTTAGTCCTCTGCAGCGGCTGCTGGCTTGACTCCTGCCTTTGGCCCTTTGCTGCGTGTCATCCCCTCTCTCTCTGCCCTGTTTCCTGTCCACTCTCTGGCTGTCCTGCCCAATAAAGGCAAAAAATGCCCCCCAAAAAAAACTTAAAAAAAAACAAAAAACTTCATGGCTACAAAAACAGAAGTGAGCCTATATTATTGTGCATTAGGTATGTAACAATATATTGAATATTGTGAATTCTGATTATTATCCTCAAGTACAATTGGTTATCTGTGCTGTAAGAGACGGGACCTTGACTCAACTGTTTGATGAGTATTTCTAAATATGGATTGTTTTCTTTTATATGTAGCCTATTTTTAGTATTTTAAAAGTAGGTTATTTACTAAAAATCATTATTTTTAGGGGTGGAAACAAGAATAAAGCTGGCATTGGTTGTAGTTCACAGTCACTTGTTTGCATCTTCATTGTCGGCACTTGTCAGTGTGGAACTTAATCTACAAGCGGAAGCAGGATTTGTTTCCTGCAGTTAAGCTTTCTTTCCGAATCATTCAGCCTCATTTATATAATAAAAATGATTAATTTCACATTAGTTGTTTCTGTATATGTTAGGGATCTGGCACAAATAAAACAAACTTTGAAAATAAATCCATATGTTTTTGGAACACAATGTACAGTAGCTAGTTATTCCTGCTCTGAGCATACATGCGATTAGTCATGTAATCACTAGACTATCAGTAAAGTTAACTGGTAAGTGGGTCAAAGTTTTTTTTTTCTTTAATGAAATGTGTCATATCAACCTGACTGATCAAATATGGAAGATTGGGGAGCAACATGTTAGACAGAAATGCTTTTGGAAGAGCTGTGTTCATTCCTCAATCAGACATCAAAGCTGCTTGTGATGGACCAAAACCTGACTTTTTCATTGTGTTGGATTTTTCCTTTAATTTGCCACTCACCTGCATACCTCAATTCTGTTTTCCAAATTGTGCAAATTATTCATAGAGCCCAAACACCGCAACAATGCCTCTTCCCGGTGTGTGTCTGAACATCATGGAGGCTCGGCACAAGCAACATGGTTATGGGAGCCCCACCAACCCCGAGAAGTTCCTCAACCAGGACTACCAGCAGCTGAAAGAGTACTGCAACACCCGAGGAGCGAGGTACATCGACGAGATGTTCCCCCCTGACGCGATCTCCATCGGCAAGGGGTTACTGGAAGCCTCTGACCTGGCCCGCGTGGTGTGGCTGAGACCAGCGGTGAGTGTTTTGGAAGGGTTAAGCTGCAAATTGGATCATGCATCATCACAATAAATGTTGATTTTTAATAAAGTATGTGATTTGTTGTTGTTTGCCATCAGCAGAGAGCAAAACCAGTTTAGATGAAATTAAAACCTTTTCACTGATTGCGCTGATCTAAAGTGCAAGTGGAAAGAGTGAGGCGCAGTGGATTTAAAGGAAAGGAAACAGGAAAGGAATTTCAAGAGAGGAAACAGATTCCCTGGTTTGAGAAATTAAAGCACAAGAGCATACAATATATGGAGACAGCAACATCTTGTGTTAATAGTTTATTTTACATTAACGCCTGCAAAAAGAATACAATACCTGAACCATAAATGTCATGTAACTGGTTATGTTTTACACCGAAGCACCTCGAAATTTTATTTTATAATTCATTATTATTATAATCATTATTACGCAGCTCTGCTGGCTGAAGCTCCTGAAGAAGTAGCCAGTGGGCAGGAGTGGGAGAGATGAGTGAGGAACAGGGGAGAGGAGAGACTCACCACAAAGCTGTACCTCAATCCGACTCAACAACCACCTGAACCAGATTGAGGTGCAGCTTCAACCCGAGAGCAAAATTATGCACAGGTTCTCCATCCAGCATCAGGCTCTGACAGAAGTACACATGCGTTTTTCTCCCTGGGTCAGACTGGTCTTGTGGTGAAACAAAACGATACAAGATCATGATTGTTCAATTCTTATTTGTTCCAATAAACACGCAGACACAAACACTACAACTTCTCTAGTTCTCATGTGACTGATCTGTTAAAGACGATCTGACAGCTGTGATCCTGTTCCACGCGCACTTTGCAGGTCTATTGAGATTTATTGGGCTTCATAATTATAATTCTTGATATAATTTTACACACACGCACATGCTGTTTAACATTAATGAAAGGTGTTTTTTTGATATAAGTATGATAATCATTAATAACTATAAATATCAATGTTTTCTGTGTTTCTTAACATATTCAACCTGTTAGATACTAGATGATTATGATTGGAAAAATAAAGCAGATGTACAGAGAGATATGAGTATAATCCTCCATGAACATTTGTACTTGTCTTATAATTGCAGTAATTATCCTCTCCACACTGGCCCCGAGGTAATAAAGCCACCATTCTTCACAGGTTGGTTAGCTTAGTTCCTTGCTATGATGCAACACAAAGAGGACACATTGTACTAAACAGACTCTATGTCTGAATGGAGTAAGCCTACTTGGCAGCCCCAAACTGCTGCAGCCTCATATCTTGTCCCCAAACTTTTACACTGGAATTATGACAGGAGGGGATCACTACAGTATGAATAGTAGGAAAGATTGCAGTGATCAATTAATATTTCAATGTACATGTGTGCATATATTGTATTTAGACCCAAAACAACAA
Source organism: Lutjanus argentimaculatus (assembly GCA_034769285.1). Taxonomy (NCBI): domain Eukaryota; kingdom Metazoa; phylum Chordata; class Actinopteri; order Lutjaniformes; family Lutjanidae; genus Lutjanus; species Lutjanus argentimaculatus. The sequence continues at coordinate 36,552,000 of JAWZSL010000003.1, forward strand.
AACAACAAAACAACAAACAATAACAAAAAAACTGACTGACTTCAACTTTGTGTTTCAGAAAATTGCTCCCAAGCCAGCCTTCGTACTTGATGGGGTCTCCAGGTTTGATTTTGGTCAAGGAATACTTGGTAGGAACAATTTCTTCCCTCATTATATTTGGCTCTTATACCTTCTTGTCCTTCTGATAACTCAGCGGTCATGTTTTATTCAGGAAACTGCTGGTTTCTCGCATCTATCGGAGCACTGACATTTCAGAAGGACATCCTCAAGCAAGTTGTCCCTCTTGAGCAAACATTTGAAGAGGACTACTGCGGGCTGTTCCACTTCAGGGTAAATACTAACAGCACAGCCGGTCATTATTACTTCAATCATTGAGCACTGATTGACACGAGACTTTCTGTGATGTACTGTTTTAAGTATGTCAAGAATTTGGACACAGTGTGCTCCATAAGTAATTGGACTGACACACTTTCTGTTTGTGCTAGCAAATGACATGAAACAAGTGAAAAAACAATCTCACCTCACAGTCTGTTTAGTGGCTGTTCTGGAGCTTTTGATCATCTCACACTTCATGAGCAGGTTTTGGTCGGTTGTCATGAATTTGTAAATGTTCACAGCTCCAGGGCAGCGAGATTAGATTGTTTTGTCAGCTTATGTTTTGAAGTTGCAGAGTGAAGCTCAATAACTATGAGGTTCATGGGACTGACTTCAAGATTTACACGTATGCAAGTGCATCAAAACTCTGGAAACAAGGAGGACATGATTTTACACATAAAGTGCAGCCAAACTAACCAAAGGGCCTTGTTCATAATCATACCAGGGAGCATCTTCTGAGCATCTGAGCAACTGTTTCAGTTAAACACCAGACTGAAGATGGCAAGAAGCAACTGAGACTTAAGAGAACTGCAACATTACAAGTGACTGCTGATATTTGTGGGTTGTAGACTTTAGCCTGTCACTCACTACAAAATAACTGAAATCATATTAAAGCTACTGCATGGAGGAACTGGTTATGAAAAAGCCTCTCACACTCACGGTTTCATGCAATGCTCAGGAGGCAAGAAAATATGTGTCCATATTCTAGTGGACTGCACTTTTATATGTTTGCGTAAAATTATTCCATGGAATTTCTCCTTTATTATTAATAACAATGCGAAACAGAAATATTTTCAATCATTCTTTTTCAATCATTCAGTTCTGGAGATTTGGGAGGTGGATCGATGTCATCATTGATGACAAGCTACCAACAATCAATGGGAGACTGATCTTTGTTCACTCCAGAGATGAAAATGAGTTCTGGCCTGCTTTGCTGGAGAAAGCCTATGCCAAGTAGGAGAAGAAAAGTACATTTCGGTTCTCAGACATAAATGAATTTTGTCTTATTTCTGGAGTAAAAATAACTATAATCTGTCCATTGATGCCAGGGTGTGTGGCTCCTACACCGACATGAGTGCTGGAACTCCTGTAGAGGCTATGATGGACTTCACTGGTGGTGTTCACATGTGTATCCAGCTGTCAGACCCTCCTCACAATTTGTGGGAGCTGATGTGCAGAGCTGGTCAGTCCAAGTCACTGATGAGCTGTGGTACACATCAAGGGTAAGTACACACATACCACACATTTTCATCTTTTTTTGTAAAGTTCACCTATTATTATTTAGAGAGATTCTGAATGATAAACTAAACTTCAACTTGAGCAAAGAGAAATTTAAGTTATATTTGTCATGCGACGAGCTGCAAACTGGCTTCAGTAAAGTTACTAGATGTATTACAGACAGATGTGAAATCACGTGGTGCAAAGAAATGTCAGAAAGAACAGCAGAGTGCTGGTTGGGTACATCCCAGTTTTATAAAAAAAAATAAGTTTTCCTGTTTTTGAGCATACCTTAACCCATCCCAAACTGTTTTACCTCACTCATATTTCTCAGAGTTCTTTTTGCTTAATGGAGAGAGTTGCAGAGTTGGCTGAGAAGATCATTACCACTGTGACATAGCCATAACTACTTGCTTAGACCTGCAAAATGAGAGTCACGTGACCAAAAGTGAAAAGCTCTTCTGTTTGTAATGGAGGTAGTACAAAATGTAATTTGAAGGAATACATATAGCCCCACTATTTGTGGAAAAGATTTGACAAAGAGGTTCTTTATTTTTCCCAGAGACCGTAAGAGATTTTTATGTGACATCATCCCAATGTAAAGTCTATGAAGTGAACAACTGGGGCCAGCAGAAACCTAGAAACAAGAAAACTTTTTTGGTTTAAGTGCTTAGTAAGATATTTTCATTAAAATAAATGTCCATTGCTATCCAGTTCCTATAACACATCCATCATCTAATGCCTCCCATTTCCAGTCTTCCAGTCAGTGCTAAGCTAAGACATGAGAAATGAAGTGGTGTAGATCTTATTATATAGATCTATTTCCCAAAATATTGAAATGTTGCTTAAAGCAAAAGTACAAAAGGTTTTGATTAGCTTAAAGTTTAAGATTTATAGGCTGCTATCTCACACTGTAACCCAGTTCCTTTTGGATGAATCTTTACATAATTTGGGTCTACACAAGCCATTCTCATACCACAAGGTAGTCTACCCAGAGAGCCTTTTTAACACATGGTTAATATCATGAAACGGTCACAGTTGCAACTCGGTTATGTTTAGGAAAAGATCATAGTTTGGGTCAAAATAAGTATGTATGTCACATGACGTAAGTGAAGGTGGTTATATGACGCACATAATGTTATGTAACTTCAAACTTTAGATAACAGTAACTTTTGGCTTCACTGGAAAACGAACCCCGGCCTCCTGGTGAAAGTCCTGTATTGGTTTGACCAGCCAACAACCCCACCTCCTCCAAATGGAGACTTTCTCACTCATATTATACTACATCACCAGATGGGTTTACATTGAAGTTACTTGAAAGCCCAGTTCATCTCATAGAAATGCTGGACGTCCCTCAATTTTAGTTCTTTTATATCTCCGTGCAGCATTTGACACCGTTGATCACATCATCCTCTTGCCTCATCTGGAGCAATAGATGTGCATTAGGGGCATGGCCCTTGAATTTTTATCGCTGGTGCTCAGTCTTCCACCTCTGGACTGCATTATGGGGTTCCTCAGGGTTCAGTTCTTGGCCCACTTCTGTTGCATCATGTCAATTGGGATCTAACATACAATCACACAACATAAGTTTCCATTTTATGCTGATGATAGCCTGGTTTATTTTAGCTGTATGAGATACCGTGACAAAGCCTTGACATTTGATGACCTAAGAATGAGAATGGGCTGGTCTGCAGCCCATAACTGCATAGTGTCTTTAATGTAATTCCTTAATTTTAAGTCAGTCAGCTTTTAGCAATGATGAATCTGTTTGGCTTGTAGAAAAACACCTGACAACACTGTGTTGCCAAATGGACTGGTCCAAGGACATGCTTACACTGTCACGGGTGTGAAAGAGGTGAGGAATTACACTTGGAACTTTGCCTTTGGGATTTGAAATAATTTTTACAATACTTAGCGATAGCGATCATAAAGATTACATTTCCAGCAGCTACTACAGTCAGGTTTTCAAGCCTCTTCTGACGTTTACGTTTGCAAACAACATATTGAATAATTTGTTACACTTCAAAATGTATGGTACATAACAATGGTGCTGTCTCTCATCATGATTACTGGTCAGATGATGAGCCAAGGGAAGCTCGTACACCTGGTGCGTTTGTGGAACCCCTGGGGCAAAGGAGAGTGGAAGGGAGACTGGAGTGATCTGTGGAGAGCAAATCCCACTCAGTTCCACAAACACATAGCTCTGATTTTCTGTTGCAATGTTACTGAGATTCTCTAGGAAGCTTTCACCACTTTTCACATAACTTGCTTCTGAATGCTGAATTCTGAATGCTGCTGAGGACCGCTTTTAATAAGATAATCTGTCTCTTCTCCTGTACTTAAATGACAAACTCTTGAAGGTCACCTCTGTGGAATACTGTGAGTGCTTCAGATCGTGAAATGTGCCTCTCAGTGGATGATGACGGAGAGTTTTGGTAAGCAAATGTAATCAAAAGTAAGAAACTTTTTAAAGAACCTCAGTGTTTTCTGTCACACTCACACCTACACAGTAAAAACTACAAATCAATGGATATTTAAAGTGAGATGACGACTGCACAAAATTCTTATCCCTTACCTTTTATCCTGTGTCCCACAGAGATATTTCCACATTTTGGTTGGCTTTAATCGTCAAAAAGATGAATGATGAGAAGGCTGTCATCACAGACTGTGTTTGATGCAATCAAACTGTGCACATGTGGGTGAGGTGCAGGTTTACCTGTGATCACCTGAGTCATCACAAACTCTCAAGCTATGCAGATTTAAGTGGAATGTGATAAAAACCACGGTGCAAAATTAACTTTTTTATCCACCGGCCCCAGAGACAGTGAATGTTAAAAATTTTTTTTACCAGCCACTCAATACAGTATTGAGTGCTAAAACCTGGAACTGAGTTCGCATATTAGCACTTCCAGTACCCTTGTCTCAAAGTCAATGGGTTTTTTGAATGGGTTTTTCATTATTTGCCTGAAACAAGACCTGTGGTTAACACAAGCTTTGGAGATTTTCGCGTTTTGTTCTGGTGGCTGCTAAAAAGTGGCTAAATGAGACTACAGTGGTTGTCTGGGACATTAAACACCATCCAGATGAACTCAAAAATAGCATTGTCTATTGTATCCTACTGAGTCAACCAGAGGGCAAAGCATAGAACATAACAGAATATAACTGTTTATTTTTAAGTTAGAAAAACATTATATCAAAATTTTAGACCACCCCTCAGCACTGGTAACTTGTCCCACATTGTTCTACGCACACATGCACAACAAGTACTGTTCCACATTTGGTTTGTTGGGATCTGATCACCCTAAATTTAAAACAGAAAACCTCTACTTATGCGGCATTAAAATATAAGGTATATTACATATTTTTGTATCCAAAAAAACTAAGATACTCTATAATTTAAACAAAAAACTTCAGTGATTAGAATATATTTGTGTTTGCAGTGTGATGTAAAGTGAAAGTTGAAGTTGACATATTTTCAGACACAAAGCACCTTGTGGAACTGGCTCATCTATTGCTCCCTCGCAAACTCCCTAATTCACAAATACACAGAGGAAGCTGTTAGTTGACAAGTAGTTCTTTGCATTTATTATGACAGATACAGGTACATTTGCTGAGTTCTTGTGAATATAAAAGAATTTATCTGCACCTATTACCCCGACTGATACAGAGGGAATATATTTTTCCTTATACCGTATCTATCACAGTTATGGTTTGATATTTTCAGCATCAGATCCAGAAGAAAAACTAATTTTGTTCAACTTTAATATCTGATATCAACAGGATGACCCTGCAGGACCTGTGTACGTTCTACGCAGCTCTTGACATCTGCTCCCTGTGTCCCGACTTCCTTGATGGAAGCTCTTCTCACTGGAAGACCTCCACGTATGAGGGCAGATGGGTCGCAGGAACCACTGCTGGAGGATGCACTGATCACAGAGGTACTTCAGCATTATCTGGATTTAAATTTTTTTTTAAGATGAATAAAGCAAATGTGTTGAAATTTCATAAATGAAATACATACTTTTAAACATTTGCAAGTGATCATATCAGCCCAAGCCACAATTTAGTAGAATGGCACTGCAACAGAGATAAATATACATTTCCTCACACTTTTTTTCCCTTTCGTGTTTTTATATCTTTTTTGTCTATGGTGTGACTAATCAAAACTTCAGAGCAGAGTGCAAAACTGTCTCTACAAAAGCTGCAAGGGAGAATCCTGATCAGGGAAGCTAATCCCTGTAAATCTTACTCACCTGAGCTTTAAATCTGTGTTCAACCCCTAGACAAACTGAAAGAAACACAACACGATCTTTTGTGAATGCGTATTGCATGAATGGTGTGGTTGATCTGGCTGTTTAGAGGTGGCTACTGTAGACAATGTTTATACAGACATGTTTATTAAGATGAGTCAGCTCCACAGTCAGGTAATTACCGATATATGAATGATTCATCTTCACAAGCCGATGATGAATTTTGCTTTGTTGTTCTGGAAACTGTTTCTTACTGAGTGTTATGGTTTAATTAGATTAGATAAGATAGAACTAGTAACACTGGTTGACATAGTACCTTATCTTGCACTGAGTGCTCATGCCTTCTTGCTATCATGCAGTAAAAACAGCTAGCAAGTTATTAGAGTTACTACAGAATAAGTGAACAATCACAAATGCTGTATTACTACAAGATATGAAACTGTAGATTTAGGAATAGACAGAATTACACTTTTTCAACTCCATTTTTTAGTTTATCAATAATACACAGTAAGATTTAATTGTAATCTTGATCATCTCTGCAAAATGACACAATGCAAATAAACTTGTTTCTCTCTTTGCCTTCTAGACAGTTTCTGGACTAATCCACAGTATCAGATCAAGTTTGATGGTGACTATTCTGAGAAAAATGGCTCCAAAAACATGCTGGTGTCTCTCATGCAGAAGCCTGACAAGAGGAACAGACGCCTGGCCAAATATTTCCACATTGGATTCAATGTGTTCGAAGTAAATATTACCATTCACTGTTTCTGTCACAGGATTTGGACTATTATGGATATGTCATGCATGCAGTAGGCATGGAAGGTAGTTGTCAAGGTGTCAGATAAGTCAAGTGACAAAGTGACATGAGAGTAAAGCTTCCACACTAATCTCTAGACAGTGACAGCCTTACATTGAATACCAGCAGGGATTTGTAATGATGATCTACCGCTGAACTGAGATCAGTGTAGTGTGTTGTATTTGCTGTTGGGATGTGGACATGCTATTGGACCAGGTCAGTGGGAGAGCATAATGTTCTAAAGTAAGCCTAAATGAAAATGGAATGGGCCCAACCAAGCACACCCGTCTGCCGCCCACGGCTTTATCTTAATACAGCTCTAAAACAGCTGTAGGTGAGTGAAGAGTATATAGGGAGGCTGATGGCATGAGATCAAAGTTCACAGTTACACTGGGCTACATATTGTACACACATCATTTTCTGTGAATCCTTCCTACTTGAGAAAGCAATTTGCATACTACTCAGTAATGGCGGACCCCGCCACTAACATAAAAAATACTATATTGAGAGGAAGTTACAGAATATAAATACATGGAATTGATATTGCTGAAAAATGCAATCCATAAGTAGTATCAAAAACAAGGATTAATTTCATGAGAATTTTAATAATTTCAACTTTTAAGCTTTAACAATTTTTAACTTTTAAGCTAGGGTAGGCAACATTATTTTGGTATCACTGAGAAATAATTTCGTAACAACATTTCAGCATATTGTAAATCAGGTGGTCAGAGAGAGAACTAGACTTCTGTACCCTCCTCTTGGCTGTGTTTTCAGCATTTAGAGAATCTGGCCTGTGACGGTAGACTTAAACCCAATCACAGGTCTTCTCAGACCGGGGGCTCATATTTGCTGTTCTACTAGTGCAGCTACGCGTACACGTTCCTTCGGTGAGACCCTGAGTCAGTGGCTGAAACTCCTGCAGGCAAAGTGCCTATAAAATGGGATTATAATAAAGAGAACCTTAAAAAGAGTCTAATGAGCAACATATTCAGCCCAGGAGTTTGTCAGCTCACTCAGTTACTTTTGACTTCAACTTCAGTTGAGTTAGATAATTAGTTTCTTTGTCCATTTTTACTGGACCGGAAGAGAATTGTATTCAAATGTCAAGGAGTGAGAGTAACAAGAGGAGGGATGTAAAAGAAAGAATTGACTTTTTCTGGTAATACTGAGACATATATATACATATACATGGTGCTTTTGTATGGACAATTTTGGCCAAGCCAAGTCAAACCGTGTCACCGCTGATTTGCATTTCCCATACTGCTTATATCGCGTTGAACCACACCCGAGACAGAGCAACTCTGGAGCTGGGACAAAGTGAGGCCGAATCGCCTCCAAGCAGGCCGCATTCATGTCATGCCGACTGTGCCTAAACTGTGTCAAGCCTCCTTTTCTCCCCCTCGAACAAGAGCGTGTGTGATACTGTGTTCATGTGTGCGCAGGAGAGCGTTTTTAAAAGTCTGTTTATGTTCAACTCTTAGTACTTCTGCAGCTTCACACCGAATCTTTATGTTCTGAAATGTAATTTCTCTGCTCTGTCGCTGTTTTGTACCGTCAGGTTTCTGTTTTATTACACACAGTTGATGTCTGTCAGTCCGTGCTCGTGCACGATTGCCTCGGTAAACTGCCTGATGTGCGTGCTGCTCGTCTGGTAGGAGGACCTCAGGACGCAGAAACGAAACCTAACTCAGATGAGACTCAACAATCAACAGTTTTTAGGCTTTCTACCTACTGCAGCTTTAATAATTGTATCAAAAATTATTAAAAGTTTTCAAAGTAATCATGCAGCGTATCCAAGTCTCAATATTCAGGCATCACTAAACATGTATATTTTCACTGTAACATTGGTATATTCCATTTTCTACCTTGCTGCAGTTCCATTGGTGGAGTTGACATTGTGGATTCAAAAGTCCAGTGAGGGGTCGACCACACATTTATGCTTGGCACAAAGTGATTCACTAGCACGATTTCACACATCTGGCTGAATCAATAAGAATAATAATTGTGGGGTTTTGATTATTAAAAATTCATGTGAATGAGTAAGCGGATTAGGCTTTAAACATCCAACCATTGTCGGATCGGCCAACATTCAGTTTTCCAAGGGACTATCATCTAAGGAGTCAAAGGAGGGTAGCTGTAAACACAGTAAGTGAACCAACAGTTGGCTAGCAGCAAGGATGGTTTAAGTCTTGGCTTGCTTTTCATTTCAGGTGACTATACTTATGTAAAAATAATACATTATTCTAATTGAAAAACTGACTGACACTTGATTGTTTTTTATCTCCAACATGAACTCATCTTCCACCGATTTCCTTCAAGGTGCCTGAAAAAGTAAGAGACAGTTTCATCCCGATCTTTATTCACAATAAACACTCTTCACACGCATCATGCAGCTCTGGTAAAGAACTGAAATATTTAATATATTATTACAGTACAAGGGGCAGAAGGGGAAGTTCCCTGCCTCTTTCTTCAACAGCCACCGATCTGTCGCGCAAAGTGAAAAGCACATGCCCTCACGTGAGGTGATGGAGTTGCTTCTGCTGAAGCCTGGCGAATACGTGATTGTGCCGTCCACCTATAATGCCAACGAGACCGCCTCCTTCATCCTGACTGTCCTCTCCAAATCAGAGACCCAGGGCTAGTACGTTCACTCTCTCAGTCCACTTGACATGGTTACTTGCTTGTCATCAAGATATAACAAATGATGCAAATCCAGAATCCAGAAATAATCTGCATGGTCTATGTCACACATTACTTGTGTTTTATATCAAGAAAACTAAAACACACTAATCAGATGTCTTTGGTCTTTCCCCACAGTGAAAACTCTGGTGGCAATGATGAACCAGTTGTAAAGGTATTCATATTATTTGGTATTTTATTGTAGATACATGTGAAATATATTTAATTTGAGGTAAAAGATTAAATTCTTCTTCCACTCTTTGTTCTACTCTTATTTCCAGCCCCCAAAAGTCACAAGTGCCCAGGATGATGAAAACAAGAAAATGCTTTTCCGCCAACAGTCCCTCATGGTAATGTTTGCCATGTGTCTCACTCAGTAGCATTATCATAGCTAATAAGTTTGATCACGACTTGGGACCCCTTATAAAAATGTACTTCACATTGTTTGAAGCTGCAGTAATTAATATTTTTAAATTAACTATGTATAATGGTACAGAGTTAATACACAGTGGCATACCCACAGATAATTATTGCCTGACTCTGCAGTTCCCTTGATTTTTACATAGCAATTTAACATTTTTCAGCTAATTGTCTTAGTTTAATGGCCAGCCACTTTTTTTTGTCCTCTTTTGTCACCCTCATCAACATCATTTCTAGCCACAGCTATGTTTAGTGAAAAAGAAAAAAATCTGTTAGATCCACTGTTCACTAGCTAGCAGTTAGCAGCTAGCTGGTGAGCACAGTGGAGCATTTAGCAGCTAAAATGACAGGTATTTCACTCAGAAGTTGGTAAAGACAAAAACCAAGTGGTTTTCACATACATCACTTTCCTGTTGTGAGGTGAAAACAAGCGCTGTAGTAAAAACATGTACATGTGTGGCAAACTTACTTACAGGTTAGTTAATGGTGTTAATGAGTAAATGATGTGTGCTGTTTATGCCCTAGATAGAAAGCAAATCAGAAAAGAGCATTCACTGTATCTTGTTGTAACTTAAGTTTTTACAGTGAAAAAAACATGACCCTACCATAAAAGTTTAGTTTACAGCCTGTCTACTTGTGAGACTGCCAGGAGCAGAGGATATCTTATTGTTAATAATACACATTATTTGAGCTGACCTACATTCTAATGCAGAGCATTGTAAACAGTACAAAGAAATGTACAAAGTGGGGTTAAAACCAGCTGCTTTCTACTTCGACTACAGCTCATAGTAAAAGATCATTTAATAATTATTATGAGATCTGCACCCTTGGGCGAGGGGACAGTTTTGTTTTCTTCTGTTAAGATATGGCTAAGAAAAGTTTACCACAGTCTTATGTTATTTTGTTTTCTTGTCATTTTCAGTATGAAGAAGTGGATGCTGAGCAGCTCCAGAATCTTCTCATGACCAAATCCTGAAAGGTTTGCACTGTCAAAAATATTCACAGATTTGTAAAAAACAAAAAAAACATTATAATACACAGTAATAATTTTATATAGCATGCACACTGCTATGTTAGAGGCTTAAGACCAAAGTTAGTCTGATTTTCTTTATGTTTTTAGGAGACTTGAAATCTGGAGGCTTCAGCATCGATGCCTGTCGCAGCATGGTGGCTCTGATGGATGTATCCTGTGGTGGTGCATGTGACATTCATTATGACTGTGTAACTCTTACACTGTAAACCATAGATTCTCACTGTTTGTGTCAAACCTGCCTGCCTTTTTGATAACACACACACTCCATCTGAAGGTCAGGCTGCATGTGTGGCTTTGTTTTCTTTAATGTTGGGTTTAAAAAGTCGTCAGTCTCTGGGAAACTGAATGGTGAGGAATTTGTTCGTTTGTGGAAGAAGGTCATCAAATACAAGGTAAAAGCAATCAGGTCCAGCCTAAATATATACCTCTATAGCATCCATTAATATGCATCTACATATAGATATGGAAGATTGATTATTTTTGTGGTTTCTTCTTCTCCCAGGACATTTTTTTCCTCACTGATGTTTCACGAACAGGAACTCTGTCACTGAATGAGCTGAGGAATGCTTTGCAGCTGCAGGTAGATCAGCTAAATTTATTGAATCTGACACAGAAAACAAGACCTATACCTTTTACAAATCAAGTCATTATTATTGTGACTATTGTTATTATTGTAAATACTGCATCCAAAAATGACTGAACCTGAAATTTGCCACTGCTTGAGATTGTTTAAAAACGTACTGATCATCGCTTAGTGATGAATCTGATCAGCAGTATCTCTATATGGAACTTCATAGTGTCTTCAGATCTTTTCTGATTTAAAATAGAGTTTTGATTTTGTCATATTTACATGCGCTAATGTATAGGCACTTCTTCATTTTACCATTTCTACTTGATGCATCTAAATATTGATCTTCCTGAATTTTGTTGGTGTTTTCCTGTTTTACCAGGAAATAAATGTTCTTCAGCATCAGATGGCAGACAGACAAAATTAGTGACTAGTTGGTGAACATAGTGGAGCATTTAGCAGCTTAAGAGCCAAATATTTCCTAAGGAGTTGTTGTAGACCAAAAACAGAGCTAAAAGCGGACTGAGTATTGGACTAACATTTGCCAGTTGCCCAGAAACACAACTCCAAATAGCTGCTAATGTTGCTCTGTGACTCCTGGCAGTGTAGATAGGCTATTGTTTGCTAACAGTTTTGCTGTATCAATTTAATAGGTGACAATAATATCTCAGTAATGTTCTCACAGCTGGTTTCCACTGTCTCAGAAGTGGCCAAATAACCATTTTTTTGGTACTTAAAGAACTCAAGAGAACTCATGAAGACACAATGTTTTCAGTTTGTTTGCAGATTTTTTAAAATGAAATGAAATTTGGCTTGTGTGTGTGTCGAACAGGATTGAGGATCAATGATGACATGCTCAACTTGATGGCTGTGCGCTACGCTGCCTCCTCTGGACACATGACGCTGGAGAGCTTCATCGCTCTCATCCTTCGCTTGGACTGCATGAGCAGTAAGTGAATATATATTATATTGAATAATATGATTGGAAATTCCCCAATTATAAGGCAAGGAGCTTAGTCTGGTTATACCATTTATAATACGTTTGAATTAAGGTGATAACAATTTATTTACTGTATTTATTTTTACTTATTTATTTGTGTGTTGCTCAACAGAAATCTTCAAACAAATGTCTGATGGAAAAATCTTGAGTCTTCGTGAGGCAGAGGTAAAAAAAATGTATTCCTCTTGTCAGCATACTCGCTAATGAAGAATGAAAGAATGGAATAACAAATAATAAGTGCACTGCAACAGCATTTTTATGTTCAGTACTTGTAGTTTTACATTTTATTCTAAGGAAAGCAAATCTCCCTCTGTCACCATGATGAAATTGGCAAAATCTGAGGTCTTTTTCATGTGTCATCTGCTGTGTCATTTATAAAAGCACAACATGACTGACTGTGGCCTTAGTTTGTGTCTCGCACACACAACTGCTGGTAGCATTAGCATCAGCAAACCTGATAAACATCAATAGAGAAATGACATTGTATATGAACAAGATTATGGCTGTTAGCTCTGACTACCAGCTCCACTTTGCTGTCAATGCTACACTGAGAAGTGATCAGTAAGTCTTCCTTTGTGTCTCCTGATTGTCCATTTTTCACCCTAAGAAGCCACAAGGCCTCCTGCAGCCACTGCTGTCTGACTCCACTGTTGCCTTTTTTTAATATACTGAGCGGGAGAGTTCCAGCAGACACTGAGTGCAATTACCCTTTAATCTAGATGAGGAGACAGAGGATGGAAAAAATTGATACAGTTGAGCTTATTTATCATTTTTCAAAATGCATTATTGTGTGTATGTATGGATAAATAACATGTCTTCCACTTTATTTTCAGTGGATGTACATTTCAATGTACACTTAAACACACCGAGGAAGATCAACTGCACAACTCATCTGGAAATACAGGAGCAGATAAATCTCAAAAGATTGTTTTCTTCTTCTTTTATTCATCTTTGAGTGAGCCACTTTACATTTTGAACTGTCACTAAAGGGTATTTTCTTTTTTACAACTTTGTTAATGTTTTACAATCTTCGTTAATGAACAGATAACCAATCCTATAACATGAGGCTGGATCACTTTTGTTTAATTGGAGATATAATCTCACTGCATGCTAAAATGAAAATGAGTTATTGCATGTTTGTATTATCAGTAGAATTATAATGTAGACTTTTCATTTCACTCTGTGCTTTTTGAATGATGGCCTTATAAACATATTTCAGATTTCTGTTTTGCATGTCTCATTGTAACAGCAAAAAAAGTAAACCATTTTCTTTTTTAGAAAATAAAGGAAAAAATGTTTAAAAAAAAAACTTAAGAATGTCAGAATGTTTGTACCTGTAAAGGGTATAGTTTGAAATTTCAATTCCATGTTAATTATTATACTATGTTCATTATTAACAACTGGCTTTATCACAGAGGATCATTCTGACCTCCAATAACTTATTTATTACTTCAGTGGAAACCCGTAAAAAAAACGCACTTCAGGAAATGATTTGGAAATGCAACCAAAAGGTCCAAAGGTTGTGTTCAACTTGACAGTGACAGACATAATAACTTATTAATAATGATGAATTATTTTGTGTTCCATGAGATTGTTCCCGTCACTTAGTTTTTAGGCTCAAAGTTGATTTATTTGTCATTCTACAACATAGCTGACGATAAAGTAAGTAAGTAAAGTAAATGTTAGTATTTTTATGCTCCATACGTGTGGTTTAAACAATGTAAACTACATGAGAAAATTCCTTTATCTGTGTCCTTTCAGCAAAGAGCAAGCTGAGAAGTATACATTTCCCCTTTCAGACTATTAGATGTTTCAAACAAAGGTTGAATGTTTATTCAGTTGTAGCGTTAATGATGCATTTTCCAATGATGCCAGCCTGGTTCGTCATTAAGTTGTCATGAAGACTTTTGTTGACACCCCTGAGCTCACAGACTTGTTTTGAACACAGATTATTGTTGCACTTCTGCCGTCTGAATACTGTAAATCTGAACTCAAGTACAAGCACTGTTACATTACCAAAATACAACTCAACTACAAGTAAAATAACTGATGCAAAAAAAAAAAAACTAAAGGTACAGTTCACCACTTCAAGCAGACCTGGGCAAAATGCGGGGCCCACTGTCAGACAATTGTCTAATGGAAAAGATTTTTTTGCGCTGTACACATCGGCTATCACAAAATCACATAGATTGTTATTGACATATAATGTTAATACAGATGATTATTCCAATGATGCACATACTGTGTATAAAAACAGATTCTACTGCACAAAATTAGAATCTTTTCCCTTTGTTTCCTCCTGGTAAAGCCACAGTCATGCTGCCACCACTTGCGCTCCTGGAGCACCTGCTTCTTAAATGTGATGAGAGCTGACTTTCTGATTGGTTCATTGCACGTTCAGCCTAAGCTCACCTGTGAATTAATCAAGGTACTTGGGCACAGCTGATGGGTGTATCCCGCTGTGCACTGCTGCCGCAAGGGGCAGGACAGGACAGGACAGGATACCCCTGCGTCCCTGGTGGAAGACAGCAAAGGTAGATTTGGACACATCTTGAATAAATTAAATCCACTGTGCCTTTCCATTTGCACTTTAGGTCAGCATAAGGCCCAAAATGTTGATTGTTAAAGAAGCATGTAACTTATCAAAGTATTCAGCCAGTAGACAGACTGATTCATCTGCAATTAGAACCCAGCACGGGTGGTAAGCCTGCATGTTTGATAAACCATACTGAAAATAAGGCGATACAACAGCCAGGCTCATAAATCTGAAGGTTTTTGAAGTATACACACATACATGTATCACTCAGCAAACAGAACTACTTTACTGTGTGTCTCTATAATGTAGTGGCAACATCAAATGAAGTAAATATTAGTAATATAATAATGGTATGACAAAATGTTGTCCATTATAAAGCTTTATTGTGCTTAGAAATCAGCAACGAGTGCCACTGCAGGTCATAGTGAAATAGCTTTAATGGAAATTCATGTTATAAAACAGGACCATGACCAGTGAGCATGTATTAGTACAAACAGATTTTGTCAATACAGTACCTGACATTTTAGTATTCTTGGAGGACTAAACAATGAGAATAATTTGAGTGTATGATTAAAACAATCTTGTTGTAACTTCATTATAGTTTGTTTGCATAGGTAACTAGTCTACAGGCAGTTAATTAATCTTAATTTTTGAAACTGACCCCTAAGTAAATCTCAGTGTTTTAAGTCTGGCCTCCTAAAATTTTGTGAAATGGGCTCAGGCATGAGTTCATGATAGCACATGCTCCTTTTATGAAGAGTGAGAGAGACAGGTTTTTAATAAAGTGAATGAATAAGTGCTGGAGGCTACAGGGAAATGTCAGCCTTTGAAATAATATCTAATGATTCCTGAAAACAGCAAATGTAGTTGAAGCAGCTGTCACATCATGTTCACATTATTTTGGGCTCATTTAAAAAAAAAAAAATCAGACACACTAACAAGCAAGTCTAGATGGCCTTACCTCTACCTGTCCGTTTGCTTTTTTTATTCAGCTTATTCTTAGCAAAGTCATACGTTGGCCATCTGCTAACTTCATTTATTATTATGTTGCACAAGACTATTATCAAGCAATCGTTAAGGTACACG
Source organism: Lutjanus argentimaculatus (assembly GCA_034769285.1). NCBI lineage: Eukaryota > Metazoa > Chordata > Actinopteri > Lutjaniformes > Lutjanidae > Lutjanus > Lutjanus argentimaculatus. The sequence goes on from JAWZSL010000003.1 coordinate 36,567,961, forward strand.
GGTTCAATATCACCAGGCCAGGAGACATGTTCCATAAAAAGAATAATTTTATTTAACAAAAAAAAGGAAATTAATCAATTAACCATAAACAAATATTAAAATGTCAGGGCTGTCAGGGTTTAAGGTCAAGAGCAGGTACATCTAACTACAATGAGGGGACAGGCTGGACTTACCATGGTGGAAGGGAACAAACACAAAAAAAGGGAGAAAGGGTCCTTAACTAATCCACCACCTGTGACACCCAGGACTTGTGAAGACACCACCACCAGTGGACAGGACTGCCGCCGAGACTCGCCGTGCCTGTCCAGAGAAAACAGAAAAGTTAATATCCACGCCATGAGAGGCCAGCAGTCCCTGGTGACCAGACAACCAACACAAGGTTGCTCATAAAATTCACTCATTCTCTCACACTTTCACTCCATTGACCTTTAATTAAAGTTAAGACATACAAACCCAGATGAAATTATACAAAATTAACAATACAGGCACTTAAGAAAAATGTAAATTAACAAAAGGAATTTCATTAATTAACTCAGATAATCAAATATACACGTTAAAATACAGCTAAAACACAAGAAGCTGAAACAGCCAAAGCAGTAGCTAATCCCAGAGCCAAACAGCCAACACAGGAAGATAGCCCAGACCCAAAACAGTAGTTTATGGTAGAGCCAGACGCCCAAGACGGCAATCTGGGGTAGAGCCAAAAGTAGAGCCAAAACAGTAGTACGTAGTAGAGTCAAAACAGCAGTAACCCAGGGAGTGTCTGCCAATGATGGGCCTATAAAAGCCTATAAAAGGCACAAAATCAATCATAAATAATAAAGTTTTTCAGTATTATTATCCTTAATTATCTTTAATGTGATATGAAACTGACACTGTTTAGCCAAGGTGGAGTGTAGCAGCAAGAGGTGGAGGAGAGCCACAAAAGCCTGCAACACAATTACACTGCAGCAGACTAATGCCCCGTTTACACGTACACGGTTATTTTTAGAGAAATATCCCTTCGTTTGCACCCTTTGTTTACACGCAAACGGAGAATTCGCCTCTGAACGATGCTTTTTAAAAACTCCGGCAGAGTGGGATCTTGAAAAACTCCGGTTCAGTTGCATGTAACGAAGCAAAACGGAGAAAACACAGGCAGTAGAAGTCACAGTATGCGACGAACTTGCACTCACAGTCAAAAGTGCGACCTAAGTTTACATGTTGCATGGTGATCATGGATTCCTTCAGAGTAGCAGCCACATTTTTGTTGGTGCAAAGCCCTCTTCGCATGTTTACATTTGCAAATACAGCTGCTCTATTATATGGAGGAGCAGAGACGGATGAGAGCTCGGAGGTCAGCAATTTTGCAGCAACAACTTCTCCTCCCTCCAACATGAAGAGCCGGGTTGGTGTAAATACAAAGTTTTCTGTAAATCGGATACGTGTGCACGAAATAATTTTTGAAAACGGAGAGGGTGAAATGTCCGTTTCTGAAAATAGCCGGCCACGTGTAAACGGGGCAATACAAAACAATTAACGGGGACCCAAATGACAGACAAGGGATTGCTTTTAAAGGATTGCTTTTGTTTTCAAGTCATTCTGGATACAACTATTCAGTGATCATACAAGTTACATTACCAACAGCTGGCAGTCAGATTTTTAAGCTTATACCAAAGCTTACCTCTGCAAATAATTTGGTTGGTAAGATATTTCTCAGTCAGAAACTGATGCAGCTAATTACCAAGTGTAGATGACACTTTTACTTCATTGAGCCTGCAGGTATTTCTGATGATTTGTAAAAATCACCAGAAGATGCACAACTGGCAGTCGATCAATGACAGACAGAATTAATTATTTTAACAGATAACAGTGACAGTTTGTGGCTTGGAAGTGTGCCTCATTGCCTGAGCTTTATCTGGCAAAAGAGTCAGGTAAATCACTGTGACCTCTTTATTTTTGGTACAAGCTCAAGCCCAAGAACACACAGGTGTGGCAGGTTGTTTTTGACCAAATCAACGAGTGCAAATCCAGGCAGGCAAGTGTGGTAGCTTGGTAGACTGCCTGTGAGAAATATCAGGGCAATAAGACAGCTAGAGTGTCACAGTGCTGTTTCACCTGCTCTCCCTCTCCCGGTATTTTCCACTCACCTCACCTCTGCTCACCCCACTAGCTCACTCCACCTGTTCACTCACATGCAGCTCATTCTTTGTTACTCATGCAAACCTCCCAGCTTTCATCTGCAGACTGATTCCTCGTTGCCAACCCTACCGGTCTCTTCTGATCCCCAGTCAACACACAAGCCTTTTATCTCCTACCACAAGATCTGTGTCAGTGTCCTTGGTTCTTGTTTGTCTGTGGCACCCCATCGTTTCCATCCAACGATGATGTTACAGTGTGAGTGTTGCATTCTCCCTATCTGTGGCTCAGAGACTCTCCTTGTGTTGCCACACATGTTCCTGTGTGTACCTACCTGTTGGCTCCTCAACCTACGTTCTGCCCGTCCCTCGTTGGCTTGTCTGCCTATGGTTCCGGATCCTCAGCCTTGTCGACTACATCTCCTGCCTGCTCCTCTCTGGTATCGTCTCCTGTGAAAAGACTGAACTGTCTGAGTTCATGACTTGAACTGACTCTCTGCTTGAGTGGCAAACTTTGTTTTGTACTGCCTTACCTGCTTGAACCCCTGTTAGAATAAAGTGTGAGAATAAAGGTCCTTACCAACCATTCCTGGCTATCAGTGTGCTGCAGTAGGTTCCTGTTACTGCCTGTTACACACAGAGATTTAAGGGCTCTGGTTCAAAACATCCTAAACATGTTTACCACATGTAACACTGTAATATAAGTGAGGAGATTATTTAAAAAGCATACAGCTCATTTTTCATAGACAAGTTACATGTAGATCCATGTATTGTAACTTCCTCTCGACGTAAAGACAATTTATAACCATAATGTCTTTCCTCTTCCTGACAAAAGGTCGCCTTTGTGGCAAACCGTGAGTCCACAAGATTCGGGAGATGTGCCTTTCAGTGTGGGGAAAATGTAACAATGTAACTCATTTCTAAAAATGCTGAATGTGAGAACTTACTAATACACATAGAGTGGCAACTACAAAACAAAAGTGAATACTTACAGCTCAACAAGTTAAGTGTCTAAATACCAATTTTGGGCAAGTTACTTTTTACTTGTTACCCCTTTGGAGACCCCAACCTGTGGACATCACATTTTTAACCTTGTTAACATGTCCAGCTGTTAAAACAGGAACAAAATAAGCAGTAAATGCCATGTCTGAGCAAGTATGCATTACTAATATTAGAAGGGGTGTGACTTGGCCAACCAAGGGCTAAAATGCTAACAAAGTGACTTAAGCTAGCTAAAAACATTAGCTTTCGGTATGTCAAGGGATTGTTTTAGAACCCTATGTCTACCAGAGAGGAAAATTATGTTGACAAAGCCAGAGGTGAAATTATGACATTAGCTACAACTATTTAATCAAATCACCAGGTAAGATAATCATTTTACCTAACAAAGATCAAAACCAGGACTTTCATAGCTTAGTTGACTTCAGCCTCTGCAGTTAAAAACAATGCTTGCTGCACACAGAGGCATCCTGTGTGTCAGGATCTGAGTTTTTTCAGTCATCCTGCTGGTGCATTTTTCTGTTGTTTGCTATCAGAGGGAAGGTGACAAGAGGCAACTTCATGCAGTGCAGCTGAGAGTGATCAGCTGCTCTCTGCTCCGATGTGGGCAGAACTGAACAGCACTCTGTCTCCATCTCAGCACAGGAAATAGGAATGAAGAAGGGGATGCACCAAAGGGTCGAGCCAGCGGCCGCTGCAGAACATTGAGGCTTCTAAACAAAAGAGTCCTGCAAGGTTTGGACTGTAAAACTGCAACATTTGACAGCATATGACCTAAAAATATTCCAATATAAATATCTTGTGTACCATTGCTGTGTTTCTTGGTGGAAGTCAAATTAATTGCCCTGCTGTTCTTTTCGATTTTCATTTAGGAGACTTGAAATCAGGAGGCTTCAGCATTGAGTGGCGTGTTCCTGTCCCTGAATCTAGTTATAAAATGTCAATGTCAATGTCAATGTCAAGTTTATTTATATAGCACATTTAAATGCCTAAGGCCAACCAAAGTGCTTTACAAGATAAAATCATCAGCACCAATAAACAATACAAGCAGAAACAGTACAGAGCAGAGAGGTAGAGAAAACAAAATCAAGACACAACAACAGGTGACTCAACTCAACCAAAGGCCAGGGTAAACAGGTGGGTTTTAAGACGTGTTTTAAAAATAGAGAGGCTAGTCGCAGACCGCACAGACAGAGGCAAAGCGTTCCACAGCGTGGGAGCCGCCACTGCAAAGGCTCGATCTCTAGATTTTAAGAGGGATCGAGGAACGTCCAGAACTAACTGGTCAGCTGACCTCAGGGCTCTGGAGGGTCGATGCACCTTCATAAGGTCGGATAAATATTCAGGGGCCAGTTCATACAGAGACTTAAACACAAATAAAAGAATCTTAAAATCAATCCTGTACCTAACCGGAAGCCAGTGAAGCAAAGAGAGCACTGGTGTTATGTGCTCTTGTTTCTTTGTCCCGGTTAGGAGACGAGCTGCTGCATTCTGCACAAGCTGTAGACGGTTAAGCTCTGATTGGCCGATGCTGACGTACAGGGAATTACAATAATCTAAGCACGATGAAATAAACGCATGGATAACCTTTTCTAGATCAGCCCTTCTTAGATAAGGTTTGACTTTGGCTAGGAGCCGAAGCTGTAAAAAGCTAGCCTTAACCACAGAGCTGACCTGCTTGTCCAATTTAAATGCCCCATCAATAATCACACCTAGGTTTCTGGCCTGGGAACCTATATAGGGTGCTAGTGGGCCAAGGGAGCTGGCAAGAACCTGGACAAGGTCAGGACGACCAAACAGGACAATCTCCGTTTTGTTTTCATTTAATTTTAAGAAGTTTAGGTCCATCCATGTTTTAATGTCCCTCATGCAATTAAACACAGCATGGAGGGATTCCTTGGAGGGGACCTTTAATGGCAAGTACACCTGCACATCATCAGCAAAGCAATGAAAAGGAATACCATGCTTCCTAAATATCGACCCCAGGGGTAGCATATATAGGGAGAACAGTAGAGGGCCTAGAACTGACCCCTGGGGGACCCCGCAGGTCAGAGGGGCCACTGAGGAGGAAAACTGCCCCAACTGCACACAGAAGGATCTATCAGCAAGGTAAGATTTAAACCATTCCAGAGCAGAGCCTTTAATGCCCACACAGTGCTCGAGACGTGCCAGGAGAATAGTGTGATCCACTGTATCGAACGCCGTCAAAACTTCATTTTGACATCTGTGGTATATTAAACTACCTTTTGTTATCAAGTTAACTTGTAATATGCATATGTGTACCAGGTCAGCAAGGGAAGGCTACACTGTACCAGTGCACCATTGTGTGGACCGCAGTAACTTAAAAGTGCCCAATGTTGGCATTACACGTTTGGCAAAGATGTGGTCATACAGATAAGAGTTACATTTTGAATTTCTGTCATTGCATGTGGTAGACATATCTGACTGCCACTACTCGCCCTCACAGTTTCTGGACTAATAACAATTTGTATCTTTTTCAAAAAGAAATCTTCAACCAGTTGTCAGATGGAATGACCATGACTCTTCGTGAATCCGAGGTAGTAAAACTTCTTCACAGATGTTATGAATTTCCTGAATGTGTAGTAAGTTTAAGGTTTTAACATTTTGAAAAAGAGAGAGGAAAATATCTCATTGGCAGCTGTGCTTTGATTGTTGGGTTTCTTTGAGACGATCATGCTTTTAGCCAGTTCTACAGATGCACTGAAGCACATTTAAAATCTATCCTTCCGTAATTTGCAGTGGATGTACATTTCAATGTACACATAACCAGACAGAGAAGATGAACTGGAGGATTCATCTGTAATTACAGTGGCAGATGATGTGAAAGAAAATAAAAATGAAATGTGTTCTTCTGCAAATGAACTATTACATGGTGTGACACAACAGGGCATTCACCTTAACTAACCCTGACTTTTCAAATGCTAAGGGTGTAACGGAAACTGTGTCTTTCCTTCTCTTCTTGTTCTGTTTCCTGTGTCTCTCTCAGGAAAGTAGAACTGGAGAGCAACAACAACTACTTGTTGAAATCACAGTAGCAATGGTAATTGGTAACTTTGGTTACCTGTTGATACAATGACCAAAATGTACATTGAATTGACCAAAATACAGTTTAGGACTGTATCTTCTGAGTGTGTTGTCAATCTAACTGAGGTTAAAAATGTTACATTTGTTGCAGATGCTAAGTTTAGTACTTAAATTTTTTTTTGTTTTTTGGGGGGTGGGGGATATGTACTTGATTTGGGTTAAACTATCCCTTTACGTTTACATGTAAGTCTCTGATTTACTCCATTCATTTTATGTGGGTTACTACATGTTCTGTTTTACTGTCTGGTGGGAATAAGCTTTTTTTTCTTAGCTGTGCTAGCATCGCTCAGTACACCACTTTGGTCCAAACTCAACAACTACTGATGGATTTCCATGAAATGTCAGACACTCATTCATGCCCCCCTCAGGATGAATTGTGATCAGTTTGGTAATCCCTTAACTTTTCATATAGCGCCATCATATGGTCAAAATGTTGCATGTCCTCAGCTGCACTGAGTTTAGTGCTAACAAATTTTAGCATGCTAACATGCTAAACTAAAATGTTGAGCAAGGTAAACATTATACCAACTAAATACCAGCATGTTAGCACTGACACTGCACACAGCATGTTATAACTCCAACTTTATAAGCTAGCTTCTCTTATGGGATATGTTTACATTTTAAGTGGGTTCTTGTATTTCCACATTTAGGAAGGAATCGTTTCTTTTTTTCTTGTATTTTGCAAAATAAAGTCATTATTCAAACAGTTTTGTTGGCATATATTTTTTCATCCCTCATGAATGTCTTGCAGATATCCTGAAATGTGGCATTGAATTTTCCCTGTGACATGGTGCTATTAAATACGACAATGCACTCAGATCATAGCTTTAAAAAGCTGTTGTCCGATCTGTTACCACTGAAGAGTCTCTGCTTCATATGAACATTTACAGACTTAGAATTATTCTTCCCCTCAATCTTATTTGTCTCATGAGTCCAGATTTAACAAGCAAGACAACGTTTCAGCATATCATATGTTGAATTTATTTTTAATCCACTCCAAGAGACAGAAACACAAGCATCAGATATTTATTATGATGTATCTATTAAGTTAAAGAATAGCAATATAGTTTAAAGTTTAGCACAGTTACAAGCAAATTTGATAGATAATACAGTACATTTTTTTCTTTTCATGTACTCTTTCTACAAATAATGATGATTAAATAATGATTGAACATGAATGTTATTATTACCAGTATTTAATATTTTATTGAGTAAAATCCCAAATCACAATGGTTTTACCACATGAAGCAATAAGAGTGAAGCATAAATTAAGCAGTTGCAATCAAGCCATTTTCTTTAGCTGTGAATAAATAGCACTAACATAAGTATTAATGAATCAGAATAATGAATAGAAATTAAAGGCAACAAAACAAACAGAAACAGAATTGCCATCACTGCCATGATCATTCTCGTTGTTACAGCAACATTCATTATCACTGATTGAGGCACTCTTGCATCCTCTTGTGGCTGAAAACAGTACAGGGTGTAATCTGAGAACCTTAACACTCCACAACCACTGACAATATCGCTGCACAAATGAGATACTTATGTTTAGAGTGGCAGCTGGGGGCACATGTGAGCTGTGGTTCTTTATGCTGCTTGTTAAGTCCTGTTGACTTGGTCACAGAGTCACACAGCACTGATATAAAGTTGGAGCAAAGATTTTAATCTAACTTCAGATGATACAAAATATTTTTTACCTGTTCTAAACTGCTTCTTACATGAGAAAACATTTGATGTAAGGAAGACAGTAACACTTTGTAACTAGAATTAATAATAATTAATAATTAATGGTAAACTGGTAGTTCATTAAACTTCAGTTAATGGTTATTTTACTGTTAACAATCATTCAAATAATGTTTGTGTATGCTTTACAAACCATAGACATCAGTTTCAACTTTATCATGGCCATCTAAATAATTTCCCAGTATTTATTAACCATTTACAAAGTTTTACTGTAGAAACATCAGTTGCAATTTTACAATTAACCATCCAGACAAGTTCATATGAAGGCACAAAAACTACCTCAGTAAATTTAAGAAAGGATCATGCTTTTGGTTACAATAAGTATGTTACTTATGTAAATTCACTTAACAACATAACGGAACAGAACAGAACGTAACGTAACAAATTAATGGAATGGAATGGAACAGAATGGAACAATTATTCATTATTTTCAAAAAAGGAAAGAATCCCTCAACATTATACACTGTAAAAAAAAAAAAAAAAAATACAACTTTTTTACCATGTTTAAGTATTTATTTGTTGTTTAAGATTAGGAGTTCTTCAAACTTGAAGTATTTTTACTTGAAATTTTGATTTGAATGAATGTACTGTACAGAGTTCAGTCGACTCATTTTAAGTTTCTAAAGAAACAAAACATGATCAGCATATTAGCAGACTTCCCAGCATGCACTGTTTAAGAGGTCAAACTGTGTCTGGTCGTAGCCGAAGGGGAAAGAAGCATCGTTAACTCTTATCTGGGTGATGTTACCCACGATGGAGCCTTGAGAGTAATGGTGTGTAGAGTGTACCACTTCACTTTAGGTCAACACAAACACACACTGATCAGTTTTGTAAAGTAAAAAAAAAAAAAAAAAAACAAAACATGTTCTGCTCCTCGTTTTATTTTGAGAGCGCTGATCTGTTTAAACAGAACCTTGAACTTCCTCTTCTTTGTCTTGTTTTTCCTCAGTTGTGGTATAAAACCCTCAAGCAACCTTCTCTTTCTCTTTGTATCTCTTTAAATTTAATCCTCCAGCACCCATTGCAGACTATGAGATCTCCACATGCAGTCACCCTCTTAACACACACATACACGACATACACACCCTCACTACCTGACCTTTTGTACCAACACCTACTTACATTTGCTTTTGCGCCGCTTCTTGCTAAATTCACCACATCTTAAATTTTTTTTTTACCAACTATATTTGTACTCTATACATACAGGAGCGTCTTTTTACTTGTGAGTCTCGTAAAAGACAAATCACCTTCTAATGGACAACAAAGCTTTTTTTCTGATTGTGTTTTTTTGTGGCACTTTATTTTACAACACATTCATAAGATGTAACAAGCTGTACTTTGTATCAAATCTGACAAAAAATAGAAATAATATAATCTTAATCAGACAGTATTAGACCTGTTATTACCCATATCAGACTGTCTTATTGTGTAATTAGGGACACATTACAATAGAACTATACTGTAAAGTAAAGTTCACATCGCATATCACACATCTGCCATTTGAAAACTCTCTTTGGCTGGTTCCATGTAATTGGCAGAGTAACCAAGACCAATGCCTACTTCTCTGATGAAATCAAATTTTTGTCTTATTAGTGAACAGAAAAATAAAGTGCGATGGTGATTTGATATGTAGTAATGTTATAACAACACGTAGCCTAACCTAGAAAGGTTGCAAGAACATAAATTACATAAATAAACCCAACAATCCATGTAGACAGTCTTCTCCATCACTGTCAGGTCATAGGTCATCAGTCTCAATGACCTATGATCAGTAGGCATTCAGTATTTAAGCTAATACTAACATTACAAATGGAGGCTGTGGACCGATGCGCAATAGCTGCGGCAGGGAATGAACCTGTGACCATCCTGTTGCCACAAGGACTGCACTTAACCAAACATTATTTATAGCCGTAATATAACCTGCCACGAGGTGTTTATCACCCTATTTGTTATACTAGGTATAAAACAAGTGCGCAATAGTTTAATTGTTAACTTTATTTATTGTGTGTAACAGTGACCTTTCATGATTCAGAAGTACTGGACCTACCTTACAGGAATTATGGGAGAACGTGTGTCACTACATAAAGTCAAAAACAAAGAATGTATCGTCTAAAACAACCCCAAGTATAACTTAGTCATTCAATCAAAATAACTTTTTCTATTGAATATTGTTTACTTTAAAGCTACTACAGGGAACTTTCTTATAAAAGTGGGAGTGTTTCCTCTGTAATAACCACAAAATAATTTGAGACTTGCTTGACTGACAGTTAAAGACTTGACTCGCCTTTGACTTGGTATTCATGACTTGAGGCTTGACTTAGGCTTGAGACAGATGACTCGAAAGGACTTTTTAAAATTAAACACGTTTTTTTTTTGGTTTTTTTTTCTTTGTAGACCGGCAAAGGCCACTTAATGAGGCATCTATCATGGAGGGGAATAATTAATGTTGAAAAGAACTGATTTTAATGTGTGAGCTGAGGGGGATCATCAGAATTTCACATGACTTGACTTGATCCTCTGACTTTTCATCTCAACAAATACTTTAGTTTACGATGAAATATTTGGAAAACTAATTATATTCCCAGCAACCTCAGCTGTACTTGGTACTGAGTACACAGGACCCTTGTGGGAGCGGTGCCCACAAAGATACTAGAATGAACAGCGGTGGGTACAGGGAGGGGCCCATTGAATGCCCAATGTTGAATGCCCTGATCCAGAATTTGTTATGCCTGCTAATGAGCAAATGCTTGAACATGGAAAACATACATACCATAACCATACATACCATACCATACCATACCATACCATATCATATCCATACCATATCCATACATATCATATCATATCTGCTTAAGGATCACACAGTCAGACTGAGCTGCTGGCTTAGTTTTGCCCAGTCTGGGTTTGGCAGTTTATTTTTGGCAATACTCAGCGTCACAACAAAGAACTGCTTACCCTACTGTTAAGTCATCAGAAATTATGCACTCCAGGGTATTGTGGCTGGCTGCACGTTCCAACTAGAAGAGTGCATTCAGTGGAGTACAGATCCACACACTGCAATGCCACCACAACAGCCAACCAGCTAAGATTTGCAAAGTTCCATCAACTTTAACATGACCCCCCGACATACGTTGACGCTAGATGAAAAAAAAATTTCAAACTGTAGCAGTTGTTGATCACTTGCAGCCCCGAGTGGCTGGTTAAGAAGAGTGTGAAGTCAGCTGTCAATGGTTGTATAAAACAGAGCAGTCAAAAATGTCTCCACCAACCAGTCAAGTTGCAGTTTACCTCCATTTCTGTCCAGACTCATATAATGTATGTAGTGAAGACTTTGAAGGAATTTCAGCGTTTTTTTTTTTTTTTTTTTTTGGCAAAATAGAAGTTCTCACTATATTTACACATGTGATTGCAGTGAATAATTTCTGGTGAGAAACATGCTGTTTTTACTAATGACTTCCCAGAAGCAGCTCTCCACTCCACTCTGTTTCAACAGACTCACAATCATAAAGACAGACAAAAAAGAAACGAAACTATGCAACATATTCATGGTCGAAACACAAAGAGAAATCAACAAAATCTATGCAAGTAAACACAATCAGGCAGACAAAATGCTCCGCTGCTGAAACGTCTCTGAAACTGGTGAATGCTGGTGAAGGCTGCAGACGTGCCGATGCCAAGTGGAATCAAACAGTCAGAAACTATTTTTACAGAGAACAGAGGACTGATAAACAGCTGAACATTGTGATGTGACAGTGAAGTTGACCTCTGATGTTTTGGATACAAAATGTCATCACCTCATCATTTTATCCTATTAGACACTGGTGTGTAATTTGTGAAAATGAAATTTTGTGTTATGGCCAAAAATGTGTTTGGTGAGGTCACCTTGAGCTTGCCCTTTGACCTTTGACCACCAAAATGTAATTGGTTTATTCTGTTCCACTGGTCATTTGTGCCAAGTTTGAAGATATTTCCTGAAGAAATTCTTGAGTATCATGTTCACAAGAATGGGACGACTAAAAACACGATGCACCCGGCCATAAAAACAAAAAGTTACAGAAGGCCTTCAGCATATACTTATGAATGTGCACAAAAAATAGGCTGATTGGTCCAGTAGTATTCAAGATTGGCTGCAGACAAGCTGTAGGTCCTGTGATCACACACACACACACACACACACACACACACACACACACAACACACACAACAACACACAGAGGTGATTACATGATCCCCTCCAGGCTTATACCTGGCAGGGTTGATAAATACAATTGGACATGTTTGCAGATTGGCATCTGGTCAAAATTCATGTCATTGTTGCTGCACTTGCAACTATTAGGACCCTATCTTATGCTGATCAAAAGCACAAGTTGAAAGTGCAAGTGCAGTGAATTTAATTTATTCAAGTTGTGTCCAAATCCACCTTTGCGGTCTTCCACCAGGGGTATCCTGCCCTGTCCCACACCCTCAGCTGTGGCCAAGCGCCTTGATTCATTCACAGGTGAGTTTAGACCAGGCATGCAATAAATCAATCAGAAGGTCAGCTCTCATCACCTTTAAAAATCAGTTGTGCAAGTGTTTGTAGCATGACGGCGGATTTACCAGGAGGAAGCAAAGAGAAAAGATTTTTTTTTGAGGAGACAGATCTCTCCGTTTGAGAAGTTTAAGCGCGAGAGCCCGCAATATATGGAAACAGCAGGACGTCTCCAAAGCAGCTTCATGTCTTAATAGTTTATTTTACATTAACGCCTGCAAAAAGTAATACATCTATAATAAATATCATGCAGATATGTAAATGATCATGTTTTACACTGAAACGCCTTGAAAGTATGTTTTATTGTATAATTCATTATCATCATCATTATTATATAGCTCTGCTGGTAGGAGCATGATTGTTGCATTTCCTTTATATTTTCTAAGTGTGCAGGTGAAGTCTGTCAGGCTGAAATGTGCAAAAATTTAAAGATCCTATCCAGCATCAATGGTTAGACTTGCTTCACCTCAATATAACTGCTTCTTCTCAAGAAGTGGCAAGAAATGAAAGCCAATACACTTGTCAAGGCCAGCCAAGTGGTATTTATCACGCGATCATGTTGACATAGGGGGTGTTTGCTTCAGGAGGAAGAAGTTCCAGAGAAAAACTTAAACGTGATTTTGATTACAGTCCAAAAGTTCACCTGCCAGGAAAGGACTGCCAAACAAGAATCAGCTTGCAGGAAATCATTTTTAATTTTTTGGTCAGACAATAATGTGACATGCCTGATTGGTACACAGTATAAATGGGACACGTTACAACAGTTTAGGGTTAACAATGTCTACAGCAATCTCTCTAAATCTTTTTCAGTTTATACAACAGTTTTAGTATAATCAGCAAACGTTTTCAGACCATTTTTATGGTGAGAGATAATGGAGCAGAACCATGTGAGCAAAGCTACAAAAAGAGGTTACAACATTTACACCATAATTGAGGATGTATTGTGTAAGCAAAAGGACAGTGGCGTAATGAGTCAGAACCGGACCCTAAAGCAAAATTATCAAACCAGGCCCTGCTCGTCACAATTAGACATAATATAGCATAATGTCAGTGAATGAAAGAAGTGAAAGCATGCAGCTTTAAAACGACGAACAACAGTGAAATGCACCGCAGTGATATAGACAAGCATAATAGCAAGGCCGAGATAGTGATACACTAGCCTGCCTGAAAAAATATAGGTTTAACAGGTGACAGCAGCACCTTAACACAGATGAAAATACAGTATGATCAGTGACGGCACACCTTCACATTGATAACGATCTTCATGTCTACATGTTGGCATTAGCAAAAAGGTCATAAACATAAGAATGTCGGTTGATTATTTGTCTAATAAAATAATAAATAAGTTCTTCTTACATCATGGGTCCACTCTCCTTGATACATTCATGGGAACAGCCTTGTCTTTTTGAAACTTCCTGAAAGAAAACTATTTTTGGAAGCTGGGTTTTCTTTCCCTGCTGGTTCTTTCAATTGCGGCATCTCAAACTTACTTTTGTGTTTGTATATTTTTCTCATTTCTCACTTACTTGCTGTCTTGACATTTCACTTGCTGACTTTCTGTTGATTTTCCCTCGAGGTAGTATTGCTCTTGTCCATATTGCAATAACCCAGAATTCCAGGCGGGCACACGTTGTACATTCTTGAACATGAAATCTTTACGATAGTGATTTCAGAAAGTGAACATGATCAACCACATGTTGAGCAACTGAAGTAACTGTGTCCTGGCATTAATTAACGGGCTCATCACTTTAGTTTTAATAGAAGATGAAAACAACTAAAAGACGTAACAAAGCAGAAACGACATAAAAGATGTAACAAGACAAAAATGGTGCAACAACATGAAACAAGATGAAAATGACTAAATGACATAAGACAAAAACTGTGTAAAAGGTGTAACAAAATGAATGCAGTGTTACAAGACGTAACAATACATAATAAGACAAAAACGAACAAACAATACATAATAAGACAAAAATTATGTGAAAGACGTAACAAGACGACAATGATATAACTAGAGGAAAACAATGTAAAATATGTAACATGACAAGAGCAATGTAACAATACAAAAACGATGCAACAAGATGTAACAAGACAAAATGATGTAAAAGATGTAACAAGAGGACAATGATGTAACCAGGGGAAAACAATGTAACAAGACAAAGACAAGATAAAAGACGTAACAGTACGTAACAAAATGAAAATGAAATAAAAAATGTAACAAGACATATGGTGTAACAAGATGAAAATTACGTTATTACATTATCAATGCATTTTTACCCCCTATCTTATAAAACAGTAATAAACCTAAATACATAATACCAAAAATGTCATGGTGGGATTCCTTAATGGTACAGTGTTGCTTCAAGGCAACATTACATTTACATTTGAAGAGCTTTCCTGACTTAATTATCAAATAAAGTACATTGAACAATTAAAAATTAAACTTAACTCATCTATTAATGTGAATCCAGTTTTTTCCAGATGACAGAAAAGATGAAAAGACGGTTTCAGACCGTTTTTTATGGCGAGAGATGATGGAGCTGAACCGTGTGAGCAAAGGTGCAAA
The DNA here is from genome assembly GCA_034769285.1 of Lutjanus argentimaculatus. Lineage (NCBI taxonomy): Eukaryota > Metazoa > Chordata > Actinopteri > Lutjaniformes > Lutjanidae > Lutjanus > Lutjanus argentimaculatus. The sequence goes on from JAWZSL010000003.1 coordinate 36,583,025, forward strand.
AAGAGGGTTCAACATGATTTCCAGAGAGATATTTGCACCACCATAACTGAGGACGTATTGTGTGTGAGCGCAAAGAACCAAAACTATCATATGTTGGGCAATACCATACTGTATCATAGAGGTTTAGATGGGCTCATAGGGCATCATAGTTGGCCACTGACCAAGCAGTATCTGATGGGATGCGGGTGAGAACAGGATGTCTGTGTTCTGGAGAAATGGAGTTTCTTGTTAACTGCTCTAATCTTTATGATAATGACATTAGAAAGTAGGTATGATCAGCTGCTTCTGGAGCCACTGAAGTGACTGTGTCCTGGCATTAATAAGCAGCAGTCTAACACTTGACCCAGTGGCACAACATGGCCTGACCACACCATAAAACAACAAATTCTATTGTTGTCCATTGTTTGTTTCCTAAATATGCTCAGGGGTGCTTGGTCATTGTGCTTGTTTGCACAGTGAACATTAAGCATTGAGCAGAACAACTGTCTGTGCACAGAGGAGATTGAATTTGGCAACAGTGAAATTAAGGAGTAAAACTTACGAGAAGCATGGAATGTTGGAATAAGGAGTAGACTGAAATAATTTTGAAATGCCTAAACACACAAAACAAACATCAAGCTACAACAAGATCCAACATTAAGGTACAACAAGCCAGTGCATGTTTGTTTATACAGTTGGATATGAAAGAGATATAATCACAGTTACTGTCGTGGTGACTTATTTTTCCCACAAGCAACAAAGCTGACATTAGTCTCAAAATACAGCCTCATTCAATGTAATTTGGATTTAAAATTGTTAGCTTGGGCATGTCAAATCTAACTTGAGTACTGGACAGCTGATTTCCCCAAGGGATGGATAAAATATTATCTATCATAAACTTTTAACTATGTGGCGTACTTCTTATAGTTCAGTTGGTTATGATGCCTGACACACAGGATATCAGGGATGCACCCAAATCCGAATACGTTTTTTTGGAAAGCACAAATAATGTGATTCAAACAGATCCAAAGTTGCTCATTATTGTTTGGAAAAAGTCAGTTCCATGATTACCTTGTCGGAGGTTTAAAAAAGAGTTGCATCTACCATGATCAATCCCTGATTTAATGCACCAAGATTATTTCCTTCAACTGAAGGATATATTTATATACTAATATATAATATTTTACTAGGACTTCAGAGAGTTCATCAAATTTAGGTTAATTAAAAATGAACAGAGAGTGATGAAAAGTACAGTATGAGGATGTGGAAATCTATTCATGATTAATTCTGTGACAATATTAAGTCATTTTGATGCTTTGTAGGCACAAGAATAGGGTTGGGTTAGAAAATAAAACATTTTCCTGATTTAACTAACCAAATACAGATACAGAGACAGATAATTTCATTGGCTAAACAGATACAGATACAAATAATGATGTTTCTGTGCACCTCTACAGACTTCTACATTGGAATAATATTTATTTATTTTAAAAAGTGCGGCATTCAGAAATAATTAGTGTCATCACTTCTGTCCTCTGTAGCAATAAAATCAATCACTGCTAAGTCAAAGAGGACAGCTGCTGGCTGCATCTTAATAGAGATGAAATGATATAGAAATTTTCTGCGTCTGGGAGGCTGTTGCTAACGCTGGCTGATGCTACCGGGAGTTTTTCAAAGTGCAGTGATCAAACAAGTTTTTGATGACTGTTAAAATCTGGAGCTGCAATACTAATCGTTGGAATTTCATCGCAGTTTATAGTGAAAGCAGTCGTCGTTTCATCCCTGTCACTTAACTCAGGACCCTTTCACACCTGCCTCGTTTGGTTCAGACTTTCAGACTTTTTGTTAAGTTTGATCCGAACCGAAATTACAGGTGTGAATCCTCTCCTGGACCACTGTACGGATCAAACTGACAAACCTTGAACCTCAGACTGAAGGAGGAGGTCTGGGTTAGGATCAAATTGAACCGTGGTTTGGTTTGTTTCTAACATGAATGTGATCCTTTTCTTTTTTTCTTTTTTTTTTTTTTTTTGGATGGTTTGGACTTTTGTACCAATTACAGGAAGTTCTTTCAGGCTTTCAGTAGTAGTATTAGTAGTATTAGTAGTAGTAGTAATGAGCCACTGTTGCACACAAGAGGAAGAGAATGCTGTAATTGCTGTAACTAGGGAGACGCAGCTCACGTAGGTGATGACAACATGATGTATGTCATGTATGTACTTTAGGGCACTCATATAATTGTGTTGTGAAACCAAACGTTTTTTTTTTGTTTGGATTTTCAGGTATGAAAAGGCTCTCATTGGCTGATGATAATTATAGATTATTAATAGCAACACAGACACTCAATCACAGGGCATCAAAGGTTTGTGTGGAAACTGAGCCGACTTTAATCACAGTATCAAACCTTTTGTAAACAACAGAGTTTTCTCTCAGCTTAACAGGATGCACAACCTGGAATGGATGGAAGTGCACTTTTACAGCAGGCAGTGTTGTTTGTATGACAGTTTTATATCGTGACTAATCATTGACAAGCACTCTAGAGCTATAAAGATAAATGTGTATATAATAAATGCAATAAAACAACTTGGCTGAGCTGAACTTCTGCAGGTCGAAAGTGAAACTCTCTCTCTCTCTCTCCCCGTCTGTCATACAGGTGCAAACAACAGCACGGGATTAGGCTGTGGGTGACCACAGGCGGGGTTTGTTAAGAGATAAACTACATATTTTTCTAAGTAACACTGGTGGCCTCAGGCATTCACAGGCATTATATAAGGGACGAAGCTTCCCCGCTCTTACCTGCAGATCCTCTCACACACCTGCTCTGTTTCAAGCTGTTGAGGTAAGTACCTTAAAAAAACAATATATTTTAAACCATTTTATTCAGACTTGACAATTGAGCAGCTTGTGGCATATTAACATTTAGCCGAGCCTCATACCCTGACAGTTTATGCTGCAGGAAACCACACAACTCATATTTTTATGTTGCAGTTTACATTTCAACAGGCTGAAGTGTATATGTGGTCTATAGAGACAGTTATCTTTAGAATAAATGCTGTATTTATCTATCTATATCTATTGTACTTAAGACTGTATAGTGTTGTGGAATCAAAATATTTTTGACCTAAATATACTATTAAGGATGTCTTATTAATATATTAAATTACAGGAAGGATGTTTTTTCATGTGGACTGCAGTGGTTTTTGCATGATTCATAGTTGTGAAAGTTTTAATGTCTGATATAATAAGAGGGTGACAAATTAAAGGACAAAAAACTCAAAAACATCTAATGGAGATCCTTCAATAATAAATCCTTCAATGATGCAAAAAGTGAAATCTTGGACCTATGTGAGAAATAACAGCAAAAAACCCTCACTTTTACTCCTAGAATTAAGTTAATTATATAATAAAACTAATAAAGATAATTATCAAATTTCCTCTGACTTAAAAAATGATTAAATACATTACATGATTAGATTTTAGAAAGCTCCAGGGGTCTCTTAAGTTGGTTAAAAAAATTTCCTTTATGGCTGCCGTAAGAAAACAGAGCCTATAGCCTCTTAGAAATATTGTTGTCCGTTAGGCATGTAACATTATATTGAATATTGCGATATAGCAATAAAAAATGTCTCGATGCTGTGTCGGAATTGATGATATTGACTGTGATATTACATGGTTAATTATTTTATTCTGTCATTTTAATTTTATTTTATAAAAGGACTGCTACTGACTGTTGCGATTTGGCTGGCTTTTACTCTATTAAATAAGGAAAGTAGAAGCACTTAAAGTAAAAGAGAAAAATTAATTTTATATGAACAAAAAATGCTGCACACATCAGATTTCTATTCTATTCTATTCTATTCTATTCTATTCTATTCTATTATAAGTTGTAATTTTCTAGAGCCCCATTATCCTCAAGTTATCTGTCCAGAGGCGGGACCTTAGGACCCAACTGTTTAATTGTTTAAGTATTTCTAAATGCGCATTGTTTTCTTTTGTATGAAGCCTGCTTTTAATATTTTACAAGGTTAATTTTTCTTAAATTATAAATCATAAAAATATAAGTATTTTGTGCAGAGTCTCACAGCCTGAGGAAAGAGGTACAATGGAGGTACAATTTCTTTTTGAGGACTAAAAGAATAAAGTATGGAAGCTTTATATTATATTTTGGTGCCTCTCTGTTGTGTTCTGATTGGTAACACTATTTATCTTTTACATAAAAAAAAGTTTTTGAGTTGTTGGTATTGTTAAATCCCCACATTATTCATAATAAATAATATGTTGTAAAACAATATGAAATGGGGTAGTTTTTGCCTATTATTTGCACTTCAGTTTTTTATTTTTGAAAGGATGTTACACCATTTTTTGCCTTTTTTATGGGGGGATAGGGGGTGGGGGGGGCAGGAATAACTTGCATACATCTTCATTGTCTGCGGTTGTCAGTGTGGAACTTAATGTACAAGCAGCAGAATTTGTTTCCTGCAGTTAAGTTTTCTTTCCGAAACATTCAGCCTCATTTATATAATAAAAATGATTAATTTCACATTAGTTGTTTCTGTAAATGTTAGGTATTTGGCACAAATAAAACAGACTTTATAAATAAATCCATATGTTTTTGGAACAGAATGTACAGTAGCTAGTTATTCCTGCTCTGAGCATACATGCGATTAGTCATGTAATCACGACGCAACTCTTACAGTAAGTGATAAGTAGGTCAGAGTTTCTTTTTTTTAAATGAAATGTCCTCATGCTCACACTCAGTGAGGAATGTTTTACTTGGCGCTTTAGAGCAGTTTGATGAATATGAACGAACTCTTATTTCAACCTGACTTACCACATATGACAGATTGACGAGTAACATGTGAGACCGAAAATGATAAGATATCTTTTGGAAGAGCTGTGCTCATTCCTCAAGCAGAGATAGATGCCAAAATGCACCGTGAAGCTGCTTGTGGTGGATCATAACCTCACTTTTACAGCGTGTTGGATTTTTCTCTTTGACTTCCCACTCACCTGCATATCTCAATTTTTGTATTTTCAAATTGTGCAAATTTTTCATAGAATCTACACAGAACACCGCAACAATGCCTCCTCCTGGTGTGTGTCTGAACATCATGGAGGCTCGGCACAAGCAACATGGTTATGGGAGCCCCACCAACCCCGAGAAGTTCCTCAACCAGGACTACCAGCAACTGAAAGAGTACTGCAACATCAAAGGGCTGAGGTACATCGACGAGATGTTCCCCCCTGACAGGAACTCCATTGGCATGGGGATACTGAGCCCCTCTGACCTGAACCGTGTGGTGTGGCTGAGACCAGCCGTGAGTATTTTAAAAGGGTTAAACCACAGAGTGGATCCGGTATTATCGCAATAACATCTCATTCTTTTTGAATGGCTGCCATTCTATACTTGCACAATGAAGTGTGATAATTTTTATGAGCTGCATGTCTGTTCACCGTCTGTCAGCACTGTAGTAATGTTACCTTGGCCTACATTTTCCATCCTTAAGTTAGCTACTTTTTACACTTTGCTTGGTACATATTGTTCCTTCATCATCATCTTCATTAAAAAAAATCGTCTTTTTCCACTGTTCCAACAATTACCAGCTATGGTTTGGTCGAAACGAACCCTTAATTCACTGAGGTAGAAGTGAAAATATTCTTGCTGTACGTGCCCGTTCTCCCTGTTGCTTCTCTGATGTTCGAACCTTTGAAATGAAGTGACTGATCATTTTACCTTTCAGTATTTAAATATAGTACATTCATTACTTTTAGCTTATAACATCACATGACAAATTTAGCCTGCTGTAGCTCTTCATTCTGTTTTAAGGCAGAATAAATCAAACGTGGAACATAGTATAGCGAAACATGACATGCTATTTGATAATCATTAATACCTATAAAGATCAATGTGTTTTCTGTGTTTTTTTTTAACATATTCAACCTGTTAGATACTGGATGATTATGACTGGAAAAATAAAGCAGATGTACAGAGAGATATGAGTATAATCCTCTACATATCGCAAAGCATGAAAACTATCTCTTCTATTTCATTGTATGTGATCAATATTTTTTACACAATAAATCTATAAAGAAGTGAAGGCTGTTCCATCATGAGATGACAGGTTCAGATAACTTTCATGCCGACTTGAAGACTCACATGTACGTTTGTATTTGAACAGTAATTGCAGTAATTATCCTCTCCACACTGGCCCCGAGGTAACAAAGCCACCATTCTTCACAAGTTGGTTAGCTTAGTTCCTTGCTGTGATGCAACACAAAGAGGACACTTTGTACTAAACAGACTATATGTCTGAATGGAGTAAGCCCACTTGGCAACCCCAAACTGCTGCAGCCTCATCTTGTTACCAGAGTCTTACATCGGAATTTTGACAGGAGGGGATCACTACAGTATGAATAGTTAGAATGATTGCAGTGATCAACTAATATTTCAATGTACATGTGTGCATATATTGTATTTAGACCCAAAAATGTGAGAAAAACTGATTGACTTTGACTTTGTGTTTCAGAAAATTGCTCCCAAGCCAGCCTTCGTACTTGATGGGGTCTCCAGGTTTGATTTTGGTCAAGGAATACTTGGTAGGAACAATTTCTTCCCTCATTATATTTGGCTCTTGTACCTTCTTGTCCTTCTGATAATTCAGCGGTCATGTTTTATTCAGGAAACTGCTGGTTTCTCGCATCTATCGGAGCACTGACATTTCAGAATCACATCCTCGAGCAAGTTGTCCCTCTCAAGCAAACATTTGAAGAGGACTACTGCGGGCTGTTCCACTTCAGGGTAAATACTAACAGCACAGCTGGTTATTGTTACTTCAATCATTGAGCACTGATTGACACGAGACTTTCTGTGATGTACCGTGTTAAGTATGTCATGTGATTGCCATCAAAGAATTTGCACTTCAGAGGGATGTATGCACAGTGCGCTCCATAAGTAATTGGGCTGACAGACTTTCTGTTTGCACAAGCAAATGACATGAAACAAGTGAAAAAACAATCTCACCTCACAGTCTGTTTAGTGGCTGTTCTGGAGCTTTTGATCATCTCACACTTCATGAGCAGGTTTTGGTCGGTTGTCATGAATTCGTAAATGTTCACAGCTCCAGGGCAGCGAGATTAGATTGTTTTGTCAGCTTATGTTTTGAAGTTGCAGAGTGAAGCTCAATAACTATGAGGTTCATGGGGCTGACTTCAAGATTTACACGTATGCAAGTGCATCAAAACTCTGGAAACAAGGAGGACATGATTTTACACATAAAGTGCAGCCAAACTAACCAAAGGGCCTTGTTCATAATCATACCAGGGAGCATCTTCTGAGCATCTGAGCAACTGTTTCAGTTAAACACCAGACTGAAGATGGCAAGAAGCAACTGAGACTTAAGAGAACTACAACATTGCAAGTGACTGCTGATGTTTGTGGGTTGTAGACTTTAGCCTGTCACTCACTACAAAATAACTGAAATCATATTAAAGCTACTGCAAGGAGTTTTTAACTGATTATGAAACAGTCTCAATGTAATACTCATTCTTCTGTATGACCTACGCACATTAACAGGACCATCTGTAAGCTGTTGGGCTCTTTGTTGTTCTTGTTGTTCTTAATGTCGGCTACTGGGCTGGATTCTCTGTGACATCAGATGAAACGAGCTTGTATTTACAATTTCCCAGGCAAAGTGACAGTGAGTAGTACATTAGCCAGTTAAATAGAAGCAGGAGGAGATTAGTATTCGGATTATTTAATGTTTTTTACATTTTATTTTGTGGTTATGGCAGAGGTAAAGTTCCTTGTAGTCGGTTTAAATATGATGTAGTGTGGAATCATGGGAGTTGTTGTCTTCATTATTAAACAACCACCATTGCAGATGACAATCTATCTGACAAAAACATGTTCATGGATGAGATACTGTATTAAGTTTTATTCACATTATGTTCAGTCATGTTCACCAACTGCTCTGATGTATCTAATATATCCCATTATCGCAAACGTTATAGCATCTAGTGGCTAGTAGGAAACACACCATTACCTTAAATAAATTATGAATTTCTCTGGGTTTGAACATTGTTGGAAGATTTGGGATGATGTAAGTACACAATGCAACAAAATATATTACATATGTCTAGCGTGTTTAGACATTTTAATGTGGAAATGTTACATATGATAGCTTTAAGTGCAGTGAATGACTTTTCAATTCAGAGACGAAACATCAGTCCTGATGCGTGGAGGTTCTGTCATCATTAAATATGTTTACTGATGACTCTGTTTAAAGGTACACTGCAAAGTTTTTGAGAACCAGTGGATAAAAGACAATGTTTTTGACAGCATTCAACACATTTGTTCTCAAGGATATACACAATAGTAGGGCACGCTGGATGTAAACATAACTGTTCACAGGAAAAATCTGCAAGGTACCTTTAATTTAGTTTAAATTTATCCAAATGCTTTTGTGGTGTGTGTGTCTGTGTGTGTTATCCAAGACTGTTAATATGATGTGGATGTAAACAGCCTCAAGTTGTGAGTCAGCAATGTAATCTCACAGTCACTGTTTCATGCAATGTTCAGGAATAGGCAAGAAAATATATGACCAAATTCTTGTAGACTGCACTTTTATATTTTTGGGTAAAATTATTCTCTGGAAATTTTCATTTATTATGAATAACAATGTGAAAAATAAATATTTTTGTTCACCTAAGTACTATATATAAGTACCGACAGCATATTGACACAGAACTTAAGTCATGTCAACAGTCAGTTTGTAGTAGGTGAATCTTATTTTGAAAGAAGACTTATGTTCCCTTCTTTTTCAATCATTCAGTTCTGGAGATTTGGGAGGTGGGTCGATGTCATCATTGACGACAAGCTACCAACAATCAATGGGAGACTGATCTTTGTTCACTCCAAAGATGAAAATGAGTTCTGGCCTGCTTTGCTGGAGAAAGCCTATGCCAAGTATGAGAAGAAAAGTACATTGTTTCTCAGACATAAATGAATTTTGTCTTATTTCTGGGGTACCTGCAAAAATAATATCTGTTCATTCGTGCCAGGGTGTGTGGCTCCTACACCGACATGACTGCTGGAACTCCTGCAGAGGCCATGATGGACTTCACTGGTGGTGTTCACATGTGTATCCAGCTGTCAGACCCTCCTCAGAACTTGTGGGAGCTGATGTGCAGAGCCGGTCAATCCAAGTCACTGATGAGCTGTGGTACACCTCAAGGCGTAAGTAAAAATATTGAAGTAACAAAAATATATTTGTGGGGTGCACATAGATTTTTTTTAGAGAGACTCTGAACAATAAACTAAACTTCAACTTGAACAAAAACACAGGTTGAAACTGAAGTCATTTAAGTAATCAGAAATGATGATGGGTTCATATTGTTTATGCACAAATTGTTAAAGAAACATTGCTCAGAGTTGTTGCTTACAGTTGGGGAAATGCACTTATTCACTTGACTGTCATACCACTGTCATATTTATATATGAAGCTTTAGTTACTTGCCAAAATGCTGCAATGTGAGATTCACGTGACTGATGGAGAGCCAAATGCGTCAGTTGGCTGGTTTTTAGTAGCCTTGCAAATCAGTGAAGTAACACATAACCCAAATGTGTGTAGATAATAAAACTGTAAAACTGTTTACAGGAAACCTCCAGCTAATCAATTATTACTCTTTGTATTGTGATTTTTTTAAACCGTGGAGTTTTTATTATTTTTCCCAGAGCCTATAAAAGATGTTCATGTGCTGCTGTGCTACTGAGCAGTGGGCCACACAACACGGAAAAAAAACAGAAGCTATAAAACTTTCCTTGGCCACTTTTCATTCAAACGAACGGTCGTGATCTTGAAGTCCGTTATCTAGTTCTCATAATCTATCCAGGGTCAAGTCTCTTGTTTTCATGCTTTGTGCTAAGCTCAGCTAGCATCAGCTGTTGACCGTTCAGACATGAGAGTGGTAAAGATGTTCTCATTTAACTCTTGGCTGGAAAGCATTTCCCAAAATATCAAAGTGCAAAAGAACAAAAGGTTTTTGATTAGCTTAAAGTTTAAGCTAACCAGAACCCCTCAGGTTCCTCAGGGTTCAATTCTTGGGCTGCTTCTGATCCAAGTTTACATGCTGCCACTGGGATGTTTCGTAAAACCATGCAACACAAGTTTACATTTTATGCGGACGATACCCAGATTTATTTAAGCTGTGACCCAAATAACCTCAATCAAATGATTTCACTTACTGTCTTGGGGATATACATAAATTATATAACTGTGTAGTGTCTTTAATGTAATTCCTTAATCACAGGTCAGTCAACTTTTACCAATTCTAAAAGTCTTTTGTTTGCAGGACACACCTGACAACACTGTGTTGCCAAATGGATTGGTCCAAGGCCATGCCTACACTATCACAGGTGTGAAACAGGTGAGGAATTACACTTGGAACTTTGCCTTTGGGATTTGAAATTGTTTTTACAATCTGATAGCGATCATAAAGATTACATTTCCAGCAGCTACTATAATCAGGTTTTCAAGCTTCTTCTGAAGTTTACATTTGCAAGTAATTTATTGAATAATTTGTTACACTTTGAAATGTATTGCACATAACAATGGTGCTGTCTCTCATCATGATTGCTGGTCAGGTGATGAGCCAAGGGAAGCATGCACACCTGGTGCGTTTGTGGAACCCCTGGGGAAAAGGAGAGTGGAAGGGAGACTGGAGTGACCGGTGAGAGCGAATCCCACTCAGTTTCACAAACACATAGCTCTGATTTGCTGTTGCAGAAATTCAAGGTTCCGCCACTTTTCACGTCTGCTTTTAGTGAAAGACAACAGCCAGGTGTCTTTAGTTTTTATGAAATATAATCCCTTCAGTGGTACATGCTGTACATTTCCCAGGTAAAACATAATACAAAGGTCACTTGTAAAGAGGGTATGGAAGCCTTTTAAAACTCTTTATTGAAAATCCCCCCCTGGCTTTTCTAAACTGGTTTTGCCGGTGGACTAATCCGCAGTAATATCTTGCCCTAAAGGCAGCTTAAAACATTGGCTTTTCATCCACAGAAAATACCACCTCCGCTATGCAGTATTTGCATATACGTGCTGAGCAGAAAGTTGAGAGGCACTGTCTTTAAGCCTCAGGATATGTGTTACAACTTGCTTCTGAATGCTGAATTCTGAATGCTGCTGAGAACCGCTTTTAATAAGATAATCTGTCTCTTCTCCTGTACTTAAATTACACTCTTGAAGGTCACCTCTGTGGAATACTGTGAGTGCTTCAGATCGTGAAATGTGCCTCTCAGTGGATGATGACGGAGAGTTTTGGTAAGCAAATGTAATCAAAAGTAAGAAACTTTTTAAAGAACCTCAGTGTTTTCTGTCACACTCACACCTACACAGTAAAAACTACAAATCAATGGATATTTAAAGAGAGCTGACGATTGCACAGAATTTTTATCGCTTGCCCCATGTTGTGCTTGTTGAGACGATAATTCCACATTTTGGTTGGAGTCAGTTGTCAAAAGTCAAACCACTGTAAGACAGACGCTTGTGTATTAATTTGGCTTTTATCCAATGGCTATGAGGGGAAGGCAGTCACCACGGGCTGTGTTTAATGTCAGTCAAACTGTACACATGTAGGCCAGGTGCAGGTTTATCTCTCACCGTCTTTGTCTCTGTGCTTATGCACAGTGAGGAAAATTGCAAGTCATCACAGACTCTCAAGCCATTGAGATTTATGTGGAATGTGATAGAAACCAGGATGCAAAATATTTTTTTTTTATCCACTTACCCCATAGCTAGTGAATGTTAAAAAAAAAAATGTACCTGCTGCAGGTTTGAGTCCCCAAAATTGAAAATGAGTTAGCGGATTACCACTTCAGGATTACATATTTATGTATACAAAAAAATCAAAATACTTTCTATTTTAAACAAAATACCGATTTGTGTTTGTAGTGGGATGTAAAGTGAAACACAATAAGCATATTGTGTTGGATAGAGTGACAGTCTGACAGATATATTTTCAGACACAAAACACCTTGTGGAACTGGCTTGTTTATTACTCCCTCACAAACTCCTTAATTCACAAATACACAGAGGGAGCTGCATTCATCATGACCGGTACGGGTACATTTGCTGATTTATTGTGTATATTTACCCTGACTGATACAGTACATATTTTGCTTTATGAATCTTGTACTTTGCAGTATTTCACAAGATTGTGGTTTCATATTTTCAGCATTCAGAAGATTCAGAACATTTTAATAATATATCTCATATCAACAGGATGACACTGGAAGACTTCTGTAAGTTCTACGCAGATCTCGACATCTGCTCCCTGTGTCCCGACTTCCTCGATGGAAACTCCTCTAGTCACTGGAAGACCTCCATGTTTGAAGGCAGATGGGTCGCAGGAACCACTGCTGGAGGATGCATGAATAACAGAGGTAGAAAATGTGTTGAAATGTCATACATGACATGACATACTACATACACGCATGTGATCATATCAGCAAAAAGCACAATTTAGTAGCATGGCACCGCAAAAGAGATAAATATCCATTTTGTTCCACCTTTTTCCCTTTTGTCTTTGTATATCTTTTTGTCTATGACGTGACTAATCAAAACCTTGGAGCAGAGTGCAAAACTGTCTACAAAAGATACAAGGGTGACTGCTCTGGGAGGCTAAACTTAACAACAGTGAGGCAACAAAAGGTCATCTTTTATGTTCTCAACTCCCTCTGAGCCACAGAAAATAACAACAGAATAAACCCTAATTTAAAATAATAAGATCAGCTGGGATCTTCACTTCCACTTCTTCACTAACAATATGTACAATGGGGCAACAAGTTCATCATAGTAACATCATTTGCTATATTAGTACTCCTCCTGAAAATCTAGTGGTCAGCTTGCAGATTGTGCAAAATATGAAAGGCCTGATCTAGAAGCAGTGTTTGGTTTGTCCGTTCTGGGCTACTGTAGAAATATGGCAGTGCAACATGGTGGCCTCTGTGGAAGAGGATCTGCACCCTCTATAGATAGATATAAACAGCTCATTCTAAGGTAACAAAAACACAACTTTTATTTTCAAGTGATTATCCACTAATGAAAACATACTATACATATATTCCATATATATTCCACTCCTATTGACATGTACGCAATGGAAAACTGACCTTGTTTATATGTATCTGATTTATTGAAACTTTAGAGACATTTGATTAAAAAAAAAAAAAGCCTTGAAAAGCTTTTTAAGTGTAACAACACTAGCTGCCCATTGTTGCACATAAGATAGTTCAGTCTTAAGGAAGCACTCCCTAATTAACTGTTGATGATTGCAAGACTGCTGTGGGGGAAAGTATCTTAGTCATAAATTTGTTAGTCACAAGCGACAGAGTTGAAAGAAAACAATGTGTCAAATTCCCACATTAGTGTCCCACCATAGTGTGACATGTTTGAGATTAGATAAGACAGAACTAGTAACACTGTTTGACACATTACCCTTTCTTCCATTGAGTGCTCATGCCTTCTTACCATCATGCAGTAAAAGCAGGACAGTTAAAAGCTGAAATAAAATTTTATTGCAATCCAACGTAACTTAAACTTTAACAACTCATGCAACTCCTTGACTTAGCAGGTTATTAGAGTTAGTGAACAACCACAAACACCGTTTTACTACAAGGTATGAAACTGTAGATTTAGTAATAGACAGAATGACATTTTTCAACTCCATTTTTTAGTTTATCAATAATACATAATAAGATTTAATTGTAATCTTGATAAGTCAATCAGAACCCTGCAAAATGACACAATGCAAATAAACTTGTTTCTCTCTTTGTCTTCCAGACAGTTTCTGGACTAATCCACAGTATCAGATCAAGTTTGATGGTGACTATTCAGAGAAAAATGGCTCCAAAAACATGCTGGTGTCTCTAATGCAGAAGCCTGACAAGAGGAACAGACGCCTGACCAAAACTCTCCACATTGGCTTCTCTGTGTTTGAGGTAAATATTACCCTCCATTGTTTCTGTCACAGGATGTATGCAGTACACACGGAAGGTTGTTGTCAAGGTGTCACATAAGTCGCATGAGTGACATGAGAGTAAAGCGTCCACACTAATCTCTAGACAGTGACAGCCTTACATTGAATACCAGTGAGGATATGTAATGATGATCTGCTGCTGAACTGAGATCAGTGTAGTGTGTTGTATTATGCTGTTGGGATGTGGACACACAGCATAACGTTCTAAAGTAAGCCTAAATGAAAATGGAATGGGCCCAACCAAGCCACACCCGTCTGCCGCCCATGGCTGTATCTTAATACAGCTTTAAAACAGCTGTAGGTGAGTGAACAGTATACAGGGAGGCTGATGTCAGTGAGATCAAAGTTCACAGTAACACTGGGCTCTATATTGTACGGGCATCATTTTCTGTGAATCCTTCCTGTTTGTGAAGGAAATTTGAACTCAGTAATGGCGGACCCCACCACTAACGATAAAAAAAAAATACTATATAGAGAGGAAGTTACAGAATATAAATGCATTGAATCAGTAAAAAAATGCAATCCATAAATAGTATCAAAAATAAGGACTGATTTCATGAGAATTGTATTGATTTCAACTTTAATAATACAAAACGGTATCAAAAAATTCATTAAAACTTTTCAAAGTAATCATGCAGCATATTCCAAGTCTCAATATTTAGGTGTCATTTTCACTGTAACATTGGCATATTTTCCATTTTCCATTTCCTACCTTATTGCAGTTCCATTGGTGGAGTTAACATTGTAGATTCAAAAGTAATTTATGAGAACACAAAGCCAAGTCCAGTGAGGGGTCGACCACGCTTTTATTTTTGGCATGAAGCCGTAGATTCACTAGCATGATTTCACACATCTAGGTGAATCAATGATAATAATAATTGTGGGGTTTTGATGATTAAAAATAATAAGTAAATGAGTAAGGGAATTAGGCTCGACCACTGTCCGATTGGCCAACATAACTCACTCAGTTTTCCAAGGGACTATCTTCTAAGGAGTCAACGGAGGGTAGCTGTAAACACAATAAATGAACCAACAGTTGGCTAGCAGCAAGGATGATTTAAGTCTTGGCTTGCTTTTCATTTCAAGTGACTATACACATGTAAAAATAATACATTATTCTAATTGAAAAACTGACACTTGATTGTTTTTTATCTCCAACATGAACTCATCTTCCACTGATTTCCTTCAAGGTGCCTGAAAAAGTAAGAGACAGTTTCATCCCGATCTTTATTCACAATAAACACTCTTCACACGCATCATGCAGCTCTGGTAAAGAACTGAAATATTTATTATATTATTACAGTACAAGGGGCAGAAGGGGAAGTTCCCTGCCTCTTTCTTCAACAGCCACGCACCTGTCGCCCAAAGTAAAAAGTACATGAACTCACGTGAGGTGATGGAGTTCCTTCTGCTGAAGCCTGGCGAATACGTGATTGTGCCGTCCACCTTCAATGCCAACGAGACCGCCTCCTTCATCCTGACCGTCATCTCCAAATCAGAGACCCAGGGCTAGTACGCTCACTCTCTCAGTCCATTTGACATGGTTACTTGCTTGTCATCAAGATATAACAAATGATGCAAATCCAGAATCCAGAAATAATCTGCATGGTCTATGTCACACATTACTTGTGTTTTATATTAAGAAAACTAAAACACACTAATCAGATGTCTTTGGTCTTTCCCCACAGTGAAAACTCTGGTAGCAATAAACATGAGCCAGTTGAAAAGGTATTCATATTATTTGATATTTTATTGTAAATACATGAAATATATTTTGACAATTGCATTTCATTTGAGGTAAAATGACTCAGTTCCTTTTCCACTATATCTTCTGCTTTTATTTCCAGATCCAAAAGGACAGAAATTCCCAGGATGATGAAAACAAGAAAAAGTTTTTCCGTCAACACTCCGATAAGGTAATGTTTGCCTCAGCTAATGAGTTTAATTATGACTTGGAACCCCTTATAAAAATGTACTTCACATTGTTTAAAGCTGCAGTAATTAATATTTTTAAATGAACAATAGGCCAATGAACTATGTATAATGGTACAGGGTTAATAATTATAATAATAATAATTATTGCCTGACTCTGCAGTTCCCTTCATTTTTACATAGCATTTTAGCATTTTTCAGCTAATTGTTTTGGTTTGAAGGCCAGCCACTTCTTTGGTCGTCTTTTATCACCCTTATCAACATAATTTCTAGCCACATGTTTAGTAAAAAAAAAAAAAAAAAAAAAAGCTAAAGTGACAGATATTTCACTCAGAGGTTGGTAAAGACAAAAACCGAGTGAATGACTCATGAATGCTACTGTTGCTTTGTTGACTGCTGGATGTGTGAACAGGTAACTGTTTGCTGACATGTTACCCAAATCAGCTTTATAAAGCCATATTGTGTCAAACATGCACAATGTTCAGCAGTTTTTTTTTCTTCTGTTAAGATATGGCTAAGAAAAGTTTACCACAGTCTGATATTACTTTGTTTTCTTGTCATTTTCAGTATGAAGAAGTGGATGCTGAGCAGCTCCAGAATCTTCTTAATGACCAAATCCTGAAAGGTTTGCACTGTAAAAAAATATTCACAGATTTGTTAAAAATATATATAATAGTTTTATATGGCATGCACACTGCTATGTCAGAGGCTTAAGACCAAAGTTAGTCTGATTTTCTTTATGTTTTTAGGAGACTTGAAATCTGGAGGCTTCAGCATCGATGCCTGTCACAGCATGGTGGCTCTGATGGATGTATCCTGTGGTGGTGCATGTGACATTCATTATGACTGTGTAACTCTTACACTGTAAACCATAGATTCTCACTGTTTGTGTCAAACCTGCCTGCCTTTTTGATAACACACACACTCCATCTGAAGGTCAGGCTACATGTGTGGCTTTGTTTTCTTTAATGTTGGGTTTAAAAAGACATCAGTCACCGGAAAACTGAATGGTGAGGAATTTGTTCATTTGTGGAAGAAGGTCATCAAATACAAGGTAAAAGCAATCAACTCCAGCCTAAATATATACCTCTATAGCATCCATTAATATGCATCTACATATAGATATGGAAAATTGATTATTTTTGTGGTTTCTTCTTCTCCCAGGACATTTTTTTCCTCACTGATGTTTCACGAACAGGAACTCTGTCACTGAATGAGCTGAGGAATGCTTTCGCAGCTGCAGGTAGATCAGCTAAATTTATTGAATCTGACACAGAAAACAAGAATTATACCTTTTACAAATCAAGTCATTATTATTGTGACTATTGTTATTATTGTAAATACTGCATCCAAAAATGACTGAACCTGAAATTTGCCACTGCTTGAGATTGTTTAAAAAACGTACTGATCATCGCATGTAGTGATGAATCTGACTCAGCAGTATTCCTCTATATGGAACTTCATAGTGTCTTTCAGATCTTTTTCTGATTTTAAAATAGAGTTTTGATTTTGTCATATTTACATGCGCTAATGTATAGGCACTTCTTCATTTTACCATTTCTACTTGATGCATCTAAATGATCTTCCTGAATTTTGTTGGTGTTTTCCTGTTTTACCAGGAAATAAATGTTCTTCAGCATCAGATGGCAGACAGACAAAATTAGTGACTAGTTGGTGAACATAGTGGAGCATTTAGCAGCTTAAGAGCCAAATATTTCCTAAGGAGTTGTTGTAGACCAAAAACAGAGCTAAAAGCGGACTGAGTATTGGACTAACATTTGCCAGTTGCCCAGAAACACAACTCCAAATAGCTGCTAATGTTGCTCTGTGACTCCTGGCAGTGTAGATAGGCTATTGTTTGCTAACAGTTTTGCTGTATCAATTTAATAGGTGACAATAATATCTCAGTAATGTTCTCACAGCTGGTTTCCACTGTCTAGAAGCAGCCAAATAATCAAATTTTTTTTTTGGCTTTAAAGAACTTAGGAGACTTATTATTTGAGTGATTATTCTCTACTAGTGCAATACAAGTGACCAACACGAATTCAC
Organism: Lutjanus argentimaculatus; assembly: GCA_034769285.1. NCBI lineage: Eukaryota > Metazoa > Chordata > Actinopteri > Lutjaniformes > Lutjanidae > Lutjanus > Lutjanus argentimaculatus. The sequence goes on from JAWZSL010000003.1 coordinate 36,601,025, forward strand.
ATATGAGATTGAGGCTTCAATTTGTTTTTGACTTTGGCTGGTAAAAGCATTTCTTAAGTTGATAATTTTTTTATGCAAAAAACTGAGAAAACATTTAATTCCAGTTTCCAGTTGTTTGCAGATTTTTAAAATGAAATGAAATTTGGCTTGTGTGTGTGTTGAACAGGGTTGAGGATCAGTGATGACATGCTGAATCTGATGGCTCTGCGCTACGCTGCCTCCTCTGGACACATGACGCTGGAGAGCTTCATCGCTCTCATCCTTCGCTTGGACTGCATGAGCAGTAAGTGAATATATATTATATGTGAATAATATTGGAAATTTCCCTATTGTAATGTAAGGAATTTAGTCTAGTTATACCATTTATAATACTTATGGGTTGAAGTGATAATTTATTATTTTATTTATTTTTACTTTATCTATTTTGTGTTGCTCAACAGAAATCTTCAAACAACTGTCTGATGGAAAAATCATGAGTCTTCGTGAGTCAGAGGTAAAAAAAAAAAAAATGTATTCCTCTTGTCAGCATACTCGCCAGACCTCAAAAACAGGGAGGATTTCAAAACCCAGAAATCTTAGTTTCAGAGACTTTGTTTCCTGCACTCTGGTCTGGTTTGAAGAATATAGTAATAATGATAATAATCTTTATTTATAGAGCACTTTCCAAAATTCACATTACAAAGTGCTTTGCAAAGGCAGCAAAATAAAACAGATGGGTTCGAATGTCAGATAAAACAGATAAGATAGTTCACTGAAAAATGGCAAGAATAGGAAAATAAAAACAGTTCAAAACAATTACTCTGATAAAATCAGGAAAGGATCTCCGATAAAAGTATGTTTTAAGAACGGATTTTAAAGAGATCGCTGACTCGGCTGACCTGACTTCCTCGGGCAGATTATTCCAGAGTCTTGGGCCCCTGACGGAAAACACTGTGCCCCCTTTAGTTTTCAGCCGGGCCTGTGGAATACCAAAATAATTAGTACACTGTAACAACATTGTTGTGTTCAATACTCTTAGTTTTACATGTAATTCTAAGGAAAGAATACAGAATTATTTGTGCCTCTGATGTGAACTTGAATAAATCTGTGGCATAAACTAATATTCATCAGTTTTCTTTCATTGAGTTTTGTTTTTGCCATGCCCCTAAAAGAAAATTTTGCAGATTTTTTGCTAAATGGCATTAGCATTAGCATCAGCAAACCTGATAAACATCGATGAGAAATGACATTGTATATGAACAAGATTATGGCTGTTGCTGTCTGACTACCAGCTCCACTTTGCTGTCCAATGCTACACTGAGAAGTGATCAGTAAGTCTTCCTTGTGTCTCCTGATTGTCCATTTTTCACCCTAAGAAGCCACAAGGCCTCCTGCAGCCACTGCGTCTGACTCCACTGTTGCCTTTTTTTAATATATTGAGCGGGAGAGTTCCAGCAGACACTGGTGCAATTACCCTTTAATCTAGATGAGGAGACAGAGGATGGAAAAACTATTTATCATTTTTCAAAATGCTGTGTGTATGTATGGATAAATAACATGTCTTCCACTTTATTTTCAGTGGATGTACATTTCAATGTACACTTAAACACACCGAGGAAGATCAACTGCACAACTCATCTGGAAATACAGGAGCAGATAAATCTCAAAAGATTGTTTTCTTCTCTTTTATTCATCTTTGAATGAGCCACTTTACATTTTGAACCGTCACTAAAGGGGATTTTCTTGTTTATAACTTTGTCAGTGTTTTACAATCCACATTAATGTGAACAGATAACCAATCCTATAACACGAGGCTGGATCACTTTTGTGAGCACGAGGTTTGACTGGAGATGTAATACATGTTAAGATGGAAAATGAATTACTGCATGTTTGTATCATCAGTAGAATTATAATGTAGACTTTTCATTTCACTCTGTGCTTTATGAATCATGACATTATAAACACATTTCAGATTTCTGTTTTGCATGTCTCATTGTAACTACAGAAACAACATGTAAACCATTTTCTACACTTTATAGAAAATAAAGGAATGTCAGAATGTTTGTACATGTGAAGGGTTATAGTTTGATTTTGGTGATTGTCATCCTTCTGTTTTCTGCAAATTTCAATTCCATATCAATTATTAATACTAACAGTTCATTATTAACAACTGGCTTTATCACAGAGGATCATTCTGACCTCCAATAACTTATTTATTACTTCAGTGGAAACCCTTAAAAGAAACACACTTCAGGAAATGATTTGGAAATGCAACCAAAAGGTCCAAAGATTGTGTTCAACTTGACAGTGACAGACATAATAACTTATTTAATAATGATGAATTATTTTGTATTCCATGAAATTGTTCTAGTCAGTCAGTTAGTATTTTTATGCTCCATATGTGTGGTTAAACAATGTAAACTACATGAGAAAATTCCTTTATCTGTGTCCTTTCAGCAAAGAGCAAGCTGAGAAGTACGCACTTCCCCTTTCAGACTATTAGATGTTTCAAACAAATGCATTTTCAAATGATGTCAGCCTGGTTAGTCATTAAATTTTCATGAAGACTTTTGTTGACACCCCTGTGCTCACAGACTTGTTTTGAACACAGATTATTATTGCACTTCTGCCCTCTGGTGGCTGAAAAGAGCACATGGCGCAAGCTCATGGGACCTCATTGTCACTGATGGTGGAAAGAGTGGTGAAAATCTGAACTCAAGTACAAGTGCTCTTACATTACCAAAATACAACTCAACTACAAGTAAAATTACAGTCACAGTTCACCTCCAAATCAAAAATACATATTTTTCCACCTACCTGTTGTGCTATTTATCCATTTAGCTTGTTTTGGTGTGATTTGCAGAGTTTTAGAGATATTAGCCATAGAGATGTCTGTCTTCTCTTAAATATAATGGAACAAGATGGCACACAGGTTGTAGTGCTCAAAGCAACAATAACAACAACAACAAAAAATACATTTGAAGATAATCCCCAGACCTTGCTGTGAGCAGTTTCATGTAGGAGCTACTTTCTTTCTACTAGAAATAAAGTAGTTCTAGTAGATTTTACTGCGGAAAGAAAGTTGTTCACGTAGCAGCTATTTGTCTCCTGTTTAGACTACATCACACATAGCAGATAGCAGACTTTTAAGCAGAAAATGAATGACACATACTGTATTTTTTCCCCTGTAGACATTATGACACTTACATCATAAAACTAGCTTGCACTGTCTGTTCATGTGAAAGAATTTGCATGTTCTCCCTTTGTTTGCTAGGGTTCCATTGTGCAAAGACATGCAGGTTAGGTGAGTTGGAACCTATTGACAGCGGAGCTGAATGTCTGTCTGTCAGCATATGTTATCCCTGTGATAACATGCAGCACATCAAAACCTATGGGTGTATCCTGCCTCTTCTCTGACTGAATACACCCTCCGACACCACCAATAGGAAAAGGTGCAAAAACGTATGGGTCTTCATTACATAAGTGTTACATTTTGTAACTTCCATGAGTAAAAAAAAATCCTTCCAGCTATTGTTACAATGTAGTGTCTTTTTGGAGGTTGAGGCTTGATTTTTATTTGACTCTGGCTTGTAAAAACATTTCTTGATCTGATCATTTTTATGCAAAAAAAAAAAAAAAAAAAAAAAGAGCAAGCACGTAGTTACAGTTTTACCCTTTTTTTGGCAGATTTTGTCATTAAATTAAATTAAATTTAGGTTGTGCAAAACAATAAACCTAAACTTGTCTCTGTGTGTGTTGAACAGGAATGAGGGTCAGTGACAACATTCTGCTCTATGCTGCCTTCTCTGGACACTTAATGCTGGAGATTCTACACTTGGACTGTTTAAGACTATAAGAAGTAGGCCGAACTGTCTACCACTCTTGTCTTGCAGAAATAAGTTAAAATACATGTCGTAATATTGAAAAACCTGAAAGTTCAAAATTAGAAGGCAAGCAGTTTAGTCTTTTTATATAATTTATAATGCTTATGACTTAAAGCAGACCTGAGCAAAATGCGGGGCCCACTGACAGTTCCAAGAGGTCAACATGAGCACTTGGAAATATTGCAATTAAAATCTAACAAAGACAAAAAACTAAGGTGATACAATTTATTTACAGTTTGTGTGTTGCTCAACAGAAATCTTCAAACAATTGTCTAATGGAAAATGTTTTGGGTTTTTTTTGCGCTGTACACAGGTTATCACAAAATCACATAGATTGTTGTTGACATATAATATTAATACAGATGATTATTCCAGTGATGCGCATACTGTGTATAAAAACTGCTTCCACTGCTCAAAATTAGCTTAACCTTTGCAAAGCTGAATAGGTCCCTTCCTAAGTTCCACCCCTGTTGGAACCTCGGACAACTTTCTCCTTTATGTTTCGTGCACATAGATGTGCTCTGTGCTACGCTGTCTATGTTGAAAAGAAAACCAAATTTTAAGGATGGTTAAAAAATGTTGGTGGACATCACATCTTAGTTAGCTAATGTTTGCAAATGCTAGCCAACTAACAAGCAAATCTACATCAATCATTAGGCAGCCAGTTGCATCTGATAGCTAAAGTTAGCAAAAAACTAGGTAACTAGCTAGTTAATATACATCAGTTGTTGGATAGCTAATTAGATAGCTGTTAATCAGATGTACTATATTGAACTAAATAGCGTATAGCAGTGTTTCTCAATCCTGGTCCTCAGGCCCCCCTGCCCTGCATGTTTTAGGTGTTTCCCTGCTACAACACATCTGATTCAAACGATCAGGTCATTATCAGGCTTCTGTGGAGGCTTGATGATGAGCTGATCATTTGAATCAGGTGTGTTGGAGCAGGGAAACACCTAAAACATGCAGGGCAGGGGGGCCTGAGGACCAGGATTGAGAAGCACTGGCGTATAGAAAGATGCCGCCCATTTAGTCCAATGAAAGTTGCCCGCCTGGCACATATGCTAAAAAATGTTTTCTGTCTCCCAGGTTCCTGGTTATACAGCCCGCTGAATATTTGCAGTAGTATTTTCCGCCTTGCTCCCACCTGCAAGTTCCTGCTCAGCCCATAGATATTACATTGTGATGAGGTTACAGATTTTTAAACAGCTTTTCTCAGCTCCAGTCAGGTTTTACAAATCTAAAACCTCCATAAATCAAGAGTCAAATTGACCTTGTTTGCAGTTGAAGTGTCCTGGCAACAGTTTTACAGACGTCTCTTTTATAACAGTGGCTTATGGGGGAAAGTGCTTTTGGGGCGTGTGAAGATTTTTATTTTTTTTTTTTTTTTGCTGCAATACCACAAGTGGCCACTGGGAAAAATTGGCAGCAAGTCTGAGCAGTAATGGTCTAGTTCATGTTATACGTCTATGCCTTTAACACCCACTATATGTGCTTTGCAGGTCTCCTGGCAACATCTTTTAACCACCTTCAAATTTTCAACATAAATGACCCTAGAATATAGCATATCTAACTACAGGAAATAGAAAAAGAGAAAGTTGACAGAGCTTCCAAGCTTGCTCAACTGTTATTGGAGCATGAAGTAAAAGGAGGCAATTATGGTTAAATAAATAGGGATAAGTACAGTATACAAAGTGAAAACAATTACTGAAGCATCTATCATGGTGTTTATAGCCTAATGGATGCTAATTTGCAATAACCACCCCCCAGAAGTTCCTTGATGAAAAGTCGACAGCATCTAACTTCAGTAATGCGCTCACCTCCTCTGGCTGCCATTCTAGCCAGTTTGTGGACTCAACAATGCTTCACTCTCTGCACCTTGATTCACAAAAATCAAGCCCCAATGATACAATCATTCTGGTTTGCATTATATATCCGTATGAAAGAGTCTGTGTTCTCCCAGTGTTTACAAGGTCTTTTATCCTCCAAAGACATGTATGTTAAGTGAGTTGGAACCTGTTGACTACAGGTCTGAATGTACATGTGAATGTCTGTCAGCGGAACAACGTTGCAGCATTCAGCCATCATAGGGTGAACACCTACAGAATGGGTATACTCTGCCTCTCACCTGCTGCATACTTGGATAAACTCCTGTCATCAGCACCTATAGGATAAGGTACACTAAATTGATACTTGCTCAGTAGATAAATGTGACAGTTTGTAACTTTAAAAAATAAATTGCTGCCCTCGTGAAATAACAGTTCTGCCACTGCAGGGCAGCAAATAGCTCTGAGAGATCATTTTCTGTCATTATGCAGGCAATGGTGGCAGATTTACTGAATAATGTAAGCAGCCGATGCTGTTGATGTGACAGTTTTATGCGTTTACCTAATGTTAAGATAAATGTCCCGAACATTTGAACAAGCCGGGGCAGCACACATCTATCAACTTGCACATACAGGTTTTCTCAATGAAGGTAATAGCAGTGCTCTATTCATGGAGACATACCGTCCCTATATAATGTCTCCTTCCCTCACTCACTCTGTCTACTGTTAACTATCATCTGCAACAGTGTGCACACTGTGCATAGCTGTACCAGGTAAAATCTCAAGTTACCTCAGGTAGAGCTTCATACAGGAACCACCCATGCTTACTGTAGTAGCCTCAGGGGTTTGCAGATACTATAAAGGAACCAGAGCTTTTCCTTTCATACGTGCTGATCCACCCAGACTCAACACTTTCTCTTTGGTTAGGTAAGATAAAACTTTCTTATACAAGTAACAATTTAAAACAGCTTGATTCACACTTTTACTCACAGTTTAACAACCTGCAGTGTGGTCACAAATCTAGGTTCACTTTTTATTGTGTAATCAATGTTGTTGCATTTGGAAATAGCTGTGAGTGCATTATGTAATGGCTGTGAGTGACTACACAGCCGGGCGATCAGAGGTGTGGGGGGCGTGCGCTCTTTTACTTCTTGTTACAATGGGTTATTTTGTTATTTGTGGTCCAGGAAAAAATGTAATTGACACTGTAAGTTTGGCTGAATGTATAAAATAAAAGCCTCAGGGTTGTATGTATTTTACTGTACCTGCAGAGTCAGAACAAACACTCATCTGTGGACGTCACCTCCTGTCGCATGTCAAAACTGTGAAATGTATTCTCTGCACAGACTGTCTGGCACTGTGCCATTATCAGCAAAAACAACAGGCTAGTGTACTGTATCATACCCATAGTGAGACAAACAATATGATACTGTGGTCTTTCAATTTCATGCACAGCAGTCTATTTTGTCTTGGTTACATTTCATAGTATAAAATAATGTGAATATATGTCTGACTATATGTTGGTTTTATTGTGATGGTCAAGTGTGGAAAATAGGGACACTGACAAGTGACAAGGTCAATCACCAACCAAAAATAATTTAGAATTGTCTAACAAGTAGAAAATATGTGAACTTTAAGATTGTATAGAGCAAAATATACTAATCTCCGACAAAATTAGAACAGGGAAGTTATGTGATTTAAATTTCCACCATAGCATATGTTTTTATGCATTTCTATGTACAAAGTATAGTTTCAAGAAGGGAAAAAAAGCTATAAATATATTTATCATCATACTCCATGTAATACAGATTTTACAGAGATTTTAATGTAGTTTCCTCTTTGCTACTCATAAAATAAATAAATCATAAGAAATATACAGTAGATTAAAGATACAATTAAATACTTTATTGCTGATATTGTCCCAATGATTCCCTGATCGGTTTTACTCTCGCAGTCTTGTACTACAATATAGATAAATGTAGCACAAAAAGCTCTATAATGTGTTTATGCTTCTGAAGCAGGGTTCTTTGTGGTCTCTAAATGGCCTTCTTTTTGGAAAACGCCTGGACATACCCTCAGAAAAACATGTATAAATGTTCCTTTTTGTTTGAACTTGGGACTGAGGCTAACTGCCGTTGGCATCTTGCTGTTTTCCAGCCAATAAGTCCCAGCTGTAGGTCATCTGCAGGCATCTGTACGCAAATGTTAAAACGTAATGTTTAAACGTCTATTACTTTATACCAGAAGAACAGCTTTCAGTTTACTTTGGGATAGGCATTTTAGTAGTCTTGCATGGAATTTAGGACAGGAAAGAGGTTTTAAATACATTCATGTATGTATAAAAAAATAATAAAAATCTATGTGGCCTTTGCTTAAACTGTGTGTGTGACTGCGGAATAATTTGATTTAAAAGTGCAAAGGTCACTCCACCAATAGATGGCCACTAATGGTCATTAGGAGATGTAAACATTCATGTTGCCTGCGGTGGTATTTTATTTTCAGTGTGTGCTCCATGCTGCCATGGACCTTTGGCTGGACATTAATATGCATGTTGTAGATATCGGGCCACTTTGATATCTCGAGTTTTGCTGTTGATGGTGTTTCTCATTTTTGCACTGAACTTTTGGCCTTTTTGGTGTGTTGGTGTGTGATTAAGTGATATAAATAATGCCCAGTTCACTGTAACAGCAGCCATGTACCCTGAAATTATCACAGTAACCACAGCCCATGCATACTGACGTCTGACTGTATTTGAAGAAAATAGTAACATAAAATAGTTATTAATAAACTACACATGATGTTAAGAAAATAAGTAATAAAATAGCTATCATATACAACAGAGGACTAGTTTAGCAGGTCCAGAATTTATTTTTTACCTCTTGGCAGCCAATTCAAGTCTGTGTAAAGCAATAATAAATGTGTGTTCTGAGTTTTTTTACACCACAGACAAAAAAAAAAAAAAAAAAAAAATCATTAATCATATTCAGATTCAGATTCATTTTACAGCCAAAGTGGCCTATAAAGTAGTTAAAATGAGCTCAACCTTAAAGATCTACAGCAGGAAACAGCAGTGACATTAAAGCAATAATATTAATCCAAAAACATCAGACATAATAACACTGACAGGGAACATTTCACTGCAACAACTTGAATGCTTTTACTTTAGGTACATGTATCTGATAATATTTCCATTCTTTTACTTCAGTAAGGTTTTGTGAATGCAGGATTTTTACTTGTATCACACCCCGTTCACTCTCCATATGTTATTTTGTCTTCAGTTCTGCTTCATCATATTTATAGAACCTTCAAAGCAAACTTTTTAATGTCAAGGCTTTCTATTTCCTTTTTCGTGCAGAACTCAAACACTGCAACAATGCCTCCACCGGGTGTGTGCATGAACATCATTAATGCACGTCATAGGAAAGATGGTTTCGGACTGTCTCCAACCCAGAGAAGTTCCTCAACCAAGACTATCAGCAGCTGAAACAGTACTGTCTCATCCAACGGGTGAGGTACATCGACGAGATGTTCCCCCCTGACAGAAAATCCATCGGCGAGGGGGTACTGAGCTCTACTGACCTGGCGAGAGTGCAGTGGATGAGACCATCGGTGAGTGTTTTTGTGGCCAGAAACTACTGATGTAATCCTGTATCACACTAAATGTTGATTGTTGAAGAAGCATGTAACTTGTCAAAGTATTCAGCCAGTAGACAGACTGATTCATCTGCAATTAGAGCCCAGCGTGGGTGGTTTTTGAAGTGTAAATGTTGCTTATACTATCTGCTGAAAACAGCTACGGGAAAGACTGTGCAAACTCACATTAACTAGTGCCTCTAGCATTATGGCTACTTAAACATCAAGCGGAAACAGTGCAAGATGGTCAATCCTTCAGATTTCTCTTTCTGGCTTTAAATCAAATATTAACTGGTGCTTTAGTCACGGGTTAGTCTCTCAGCTCCTGAGACAAAAATGTACCTCTTTTGCTTAATGTTCAGCTTTGATCATTGGCCAGAAATGTTGGGCAGGTAGCTTGTTGTAGCTTCTATGCTAGCAGTTGTTTTGCCTTAAAAATGTTAGTGTCCAGGCTGGCTTAAAATTTTAAGTTGACTGAATTTGAAAAGACAAGTTGAGATAAATTTGTAATGATCTAAAAAACGTTTATAGTATAATATAATAGTATTAAGTACTGTGTTTCGAGAGTTTCAACTCTCAAGTAATGCATGCTGGGAACTCTGCCAATATGCTGATCATGTTTCTTTAGAAACTTAATTCAATGAGTTGATTGAACTCTGTACAGTAAATTCATTCAACTCATCATTTCCAGTTAGATGAACTTTTGTTTATAAGTTGTAAAGTGTTCTGAATTAATACTTCAGAGTTACATTGTCAGTACTAACCACTGAACCATTTAGTTCAGTATTAATATAAAAATTGTGTTTGTATTTTTAATGATAATAATCCAAGGTCAGGACAAACAACACAGCTAATCAAGCCATTATGTAACATATTACTCTATTGTTATCTAACAGTCAGACTAATATTAAACCTATAACAAGTTTTGTGTTGTTAACAATTCCTCTGTTTCAGAAACTTGTTCCCACTCCATTTCTTACCGTTGACGGGATCTCCAGGTTTGACTTTGGTCAAGGCATCATTGGTAGGAAAACTGCTTAATTCTTAATAATCCATAAACTGTTTTTCCAGCGATGCTATTTTGAGCTGCAACAAGAGAGACAAAAGTAGGACAGAGAGCTACATGTCAGCGGATCTTGTACCACTGTGTTCTCTGCCATCTCGGCTGTGTTAAGGTTCATTTATGCTTAACATTAGAAACGGATACAGACAGAGCCCTCTGTCTGTATTCTGTGTTCATTTAGTACGTATATGGCACATTTTCTGAGAGCTTAGGGCTACTGATGGAACTGAGCAGTACCACCAATGCTCATGGGGGTGGGGGGGGGGGGCAGTGTAGCAATGTAGTCAATAGTTGAAGCAAAACACGACCACAGGACATGACAAAGAAGTTCACATGTCGCAGTGTCTTTAATGGCTGCCAATCACCGCTGCCTACAGCCACCTCCGCTTTTGCTTTTTTCTCAAGAGGTGCATTATTACAACCTCCCTCTGCATTGCCATGATTGTTGATTTCAGAAACACTCTTCCTCTTCTGCTTTGAGGTAACTTTTGACTCAGCAGCAGTGCCCTCTAGTGGATGTATTGCTTACTGTAACATCCATGCCAACGTAAAGGACAGATGAAAGTATGTGGGCAGTGATGGTTCTATCATTTGAAATGGATGTATCTATTTTCATTTATAAAGGGGCATAAATGAGCCTTTAGTATTTTTCATAGTTTGTTATCTGGAAACCTTTCTGTGTACACTGTACTTGAGTATCATACCTTTGTCTAATTAGTACATTTTTCTCAATGCCCATTTTTTGCTCAGGAAACTGCTGGTTTCTTGCGTCTATCGGAGCTCTGACATTCCAGAATTACATCCTTGAGCAAGTTGTTCCTTTTGACCAAAAGTTTGATGAGGATTACTGCGGGCTGTTCCACTTCAGGGTAAACCAACAACCACTGCAAATAGTATTTGTCTAAAAGATGGTTCTGCTGTACAAATCTCATTTTGCTATAAAACTATTCCTATTCTCTTCTTTTCTTCTCTCGTCTCAGTTCTGGAGATTTGGAAGATGGGTGGATGTTGTCATTGATGACAAGCTACCAACAATTGATGGGAGACTGATCTTCGTTCACTCCAAAGACCCAACTGAGTTCTGGCCTGCATTGCTGGAGAAAGCCTATGCAAAGTATGAAAAATTGGTGTGTTGTTTCTCACTCATGAAATGCATTATTTCAGCATGAGATCTGGCTTATTTTTGGATCTGTGTAAATAATTCCACACTCATTTTGTGCCAGAGTGTGTGGTTCCTACGCGGACATGAATGCCGGAACTCCTGCGAGGCTTTGGTGGACTTCACTGGTGGTGTTCACATTTGTATCCAGCTGTCAGACCCTCCTCAAAACCTGTGGGAGCTGATGTACAGAGCTGGTCAATCCAAGTCACTGATGGGCTGTGGTACACCACAGGGGGTAAAGCACTCATTTACTTTTTGCTTAAAGTGTGCTGAAACTCTTTAGGGTTCCTGTCCAGTCCATCTTTACCAGAAAAGCAGGTGTACAGGCCATCTGTGCAAGCAGCTTCATTCAAATCATATTTTGTTTTATTGTTGGGTGGTGACCTCCAGTGGCCGTAGTAATTATGACGGGAGTAGGGTAAAGTGTGAGAAAGTCTGCCTTTGGAGAAGGTGAGGTGGGTGGCTTAAAAAGCAACAGACTTTTACCCAGGGTTCAAATCCCAAGTGAAACAAGGCAGTGTAGAGTTATTTAAAGTTTCATTATGTTCTTTACTTTCATCATGCAACCCACCAAACCAAGTAGTTTTAGCTGTGACCATTTTACAACATTAACCATGTTGTGTAACATAGTTACAGCACTTTGCTGCCAGTACTCTCTTCCGGTCATGTTGTTTTGGGAGTCACAAAAGACCAGGGGCCCATTTCATATAAGTATCTAAAGGATAAGAATATATTAGCCCAGAGGTACAAATATCATCTACTATAATAAAATTGTTTTTCAGGCTGCACCATGTCAGATCTAATTTGATAGATGGATACTGAATATGATGATAGACATTCCTGGCTGCCAACGTTTTTATGTCATAACAGGAAACTAATAGCATGATAGCAGGGTTCCATTTACATCAGGTGTGTTTTTTCATTCTGTACATACAGACTGACAGTCTGGTGAGGTGGATGTCAGGCTGCTGAAGCTCAGTAACACGGGGGCATGACATGCAGAAAGTGTGAATATTTCTGCAAATTTCCATTGACGCTCCTGGAGTGACAGGTGTTTTCACAGGCATCCATGTTAAGGAAAACAAGGTTTAAACCAAATGATGGAAAATTTGATCATGACATTTAATAGCTTCCAGTATTCAATGATGTAACTTTAATTAGCTAAACTGGGACTTAAGCTATTATATGTAACATTTTCCCATTAAAATGTACAAAAACGCTAGACATATGTTATATATTTCTTTGAGTTGTGTGCTTACATTATCCCAAGCAATCCTCAAACACAGAGAAATAGCCGTTGTAGATATGTCAGAGAGTGAGGAAGGACGTGGGTGGATGTGATGTCATGTCAGATTCGATTTTCATCAGCTGTGGTGGTTGTTTAAAAGTGAAGAAAACTACTCCCATGATCCCACGCCACACAACTTCATCAGACTACATCTTTCGTTATGGTTTTAATGTGAGAGACCCATAGCAGGCAAACTTTACATGGTGCTTTTAAAAGAGGAAAATAATGCGTGGAAACACACACGTATCACTTGGCAAATTTAACTACTTAAATATAGTGGCAACATCCAATGAAGTAAATATCAGTCATATAATAATTGTAAGACAAGTGGAAATCATCATAAAGCTTTATTGTGCTCAGAAATCAGACATGAGTGCCATTGCAGGTCATTGTAAAAAAAAGCTTTAATGGAAATTCATGTTATAAAACAGGACCATGACCAGTGAACATGGTACAAACAGATCTGTCATACAGTACCTGACATTTTAGTATTTTTGGAGGACTAAACAATGGGAATAACTTCATGGTGTGATTAAAAACAGTCTTGTTGTAATTTACTTCATTATAGTCTGTTTGCATAGGTAACTAGTCCACAGGCAGTTTATTAATCTTAATTTTTTGAAACTGACCCCTAAGTAAATCTCAGTATTTTAAGTCTGTGAAATGGGCTCAGGCATGAGTTCATGATAGCACATGCTCCTTTTATGAAGAGTGAGAGAGACAGGTTTTTAATAAAGTGAATGAATAGTGCTGTAGGCTACAGGGAAATGTCAGCCTTTGAAATAATATGGTGGGAAGTAGGGTGAGGTCACGGTGCACTCTAACGATTCGTGAAAGCAGCAAATGCGGTTGAGTCAGCTGTCACATCATTTTCACATTATATTGGGCTCATTTAAAAAAAAAAACATGCTTATGTAATAAAGTGTTTGCTAACATGCAAGCCTAGATGACCTTATCACTACCTATCCCATTTTGCCTTTTGTGCTGAGCTTATTCAGACATTGGCCATCTGTTAATTTCTTTTATTATTATTATTCACTTATTATTATGTTGCACAAGACTACCTGCAATGCTGACATATACTGTATATATTTCTCGTAGGAGACATCCGCCAACACCGTACTGCCAAATGGACTGGTCCAAGGCCACGCCTACACCGTCACGGGTGTGAAACAGGTAAAGGATTGCTTTTCTTTCCAAATCATTACAACAGTGATCATAAAAGTTACATTTTTCAGTTTTTAATTTTTAAGTTTTAAGTTTTTAAGCTTCTACCAAAGCTCACCTCTGCAAATAATTTGGTTCATGTATAGAATTTTAGAGTAATAAAGGCCTTGCATTGGCCTGTACAGTATAGTAAATTAAGTGTAAAGTCTAGTTTAAGTTTTGTCTTGTAATTGCTGGTCAGGTGATGAGCAGAGGGCAACTTTTAAACCTGGTGCGTTTGTGGAACCCCTGGGGCCGAGGAGAGTGGAACGGAGACTGGAGTGATCAGTAAGCACATGACTGTCACTGACGGGGAAACTGCTCTAATTTGCTGCCACAAGAGATCAAATATTGAGATTAATAAATTAATACATTGCAGTTGTATTCATTGTCCCATCCGTTCTCATCCCTACTCGTTAAATATTGACATTTTGTCATGCCCTTCGGTGTCTCATATTGCCACACAAGATCCCCTTTACGGGGGTCTCAGACCCATTCCCTTCGATATTAAGCCATTCATGGAGCTATAGGACTGTGTGTGAGCTTGTACCCTTTAGCAGCTGTGTGAGACCTTTAGGCACAAAAACTATGTGAGTAGGTTGAGGATAAGGCCATGTTTAGGGTTACAATAAGTGTGTCACTTTACGTGATGCATGGAACGTTACTTATCTCCTTTTAACTTTTATTAACGGTTTTCCCATTGGGAGAATCCCTGAAACTCACTCATACCGCTGTGGATTGTGTACATTGAGGATATTGGTGCATTTCTTTCAGCAGCTAACAAAAACTGTGCGAATCATGTGTGAGTCGTGGAGGAGTGGTGACAAAATGTCAGTATCTGACGAGTTAGGAATGAGACCGGGCAGCACTGTCACACACAATCAATAGTCATCTGTCTTCTGATGATAATCTCTACAGTGGTGTACGCTAAATACTGTAATTATGCTTTTTGCTCTTCAAGTATAAAGGGGTTGAAGATGTTTGGAAGAGAGCCATGAGAAGACTTTCGATGGCTGCTTGACAATAATAACTTTCTCATTGCTATAAACCATTGTTCCATTTAACAGTGAAACAGTGCCAGGAGAGACAAGTTTTGACATCAAGGTATTACTGTAAATGTCAGTCGGTTAGCAAAATAAACTATATAATATCGATGACAATGAAAAGAATGTAATTTATTTTACATTATGGATGTCAGTCTATGCTAGTAAAATAGCACGCTTTCCTCTTCCAAAGTCTACCAAATTATTGCATGCCTAAACCTTACCCAATTCTTAATGAGCGGACGAGATAAAACTGATGCATTTAATGGATACAGGAGTCTCGTATAATCATCCAGTTGATGTTAGATGTGTCTTCACGTAATTTGAGTCTGAGCAAAATGATTTGTCCCAGAGGAAAAGAAAAGTCTCAAAATCTGACAAAGATCTTGTCTTTGATAGCCCGTGTCTCCGAGACAAAAATGATCCCAATTTACAACCAAGATAGACTTTTAACATCTTCTTTTCTTTTTTCTTTTTAAATTTGGCTTCTGAAAAATAGCCTGTGTCTCATATCTGCCTGAGACCAATTCAAGCCCAACTGGAAAACCTTAAAATGTTCTTTTTTTTGTATCACTGCACTGATCTTAAATTTGTCCTAAATAATCAGGTCTTGAGATAACAGAGAGATCTAAAAGTCTAAATGAGATCTTAAATTTGTTTCAGTGGTCAAATTAAAGTCTTGTTGCTCCAGACGGTCATCAAGAATAAACCTCTGAGACACCTATAGCTCTCCTGCTTTTCTTTTGTTATGCTCCTTTTTTCTCCTAAGGGAGAGTTTAGAGAAACAGATGAGAATTCAGTAAGCCCAAAATAAGATGCTTATTTATTTCTTATAAGGCAAAGAAAAGACGATTGTGAGAAACAAAATTTTCCTCTGGGGTATGCTTTTTCAAGTATTGTCTCATCAGTTATATATACAGTATGTGCTAAGGGTGTTTTGAACAGAACCCTGAGAAGTTTCTCCATCCACCTCATTGTTGTGGTGTTTTTCCACCAACTGCTTTTAGTAAATGCAGAGTGTTGACAGTCAGCAACCACACTATGCCAGGATTTACACTTGTGCTAACAGCCAACCACACCTGTATGCTCTTGGCCCTGAGCCCACTTTTGGGAAAGCAGTCGTGTTTTGTTGTGTTTGTTTTTTTAAACTTCTGTTGGAGTTAGTGTTATTCATGACAGGTTCATTTTTGGAAAACTTGCCTTGAAAAGGGTGTACTCCTGTCCATTAATTTAACAGGTGGTGGCGATAGTTTGTGTGTAGTGATAAGTCACTGTGATGTCTTGACTTTTGGCACAAGCTCAAAGCCAAGAACACACAGGTGTGACAGGTTGCTTTTGACCAGATGAACAAGTGCAAATCCTGGCATAGTGTGTTAGCTTGGTAGACTGCCAAAACCAACAAAACCTGTGAGAAACATCAGGGCAATATGATTATTAAAAGGACAAGCAGATCATTTTTCATAGACACACGTTACAGTATATGTAGATCCATGTGTTGTAACTTTCCTCTCAATGTAAAGACAATTTATAACAATACTGTCTCTCTTCTTCCTTTAATGAAAAAAAGGTCGCCTCTGTGGCAAACCGTGAGTCCACAAGATCGTGAGATGTGCCTCTCCGTGCGGGATGATGGGGAGTTTTGGTAAGCGTGTTAAAATCAAAATTTGAGAAATGTAAGCGACCAAGACGTATCTGTGTCACAGAGGAAGAATTTGATGACAAGGCTACAGACACGGTGACCTGTTTGACTGAGCGAGGATGCAAAAAGAATACAGTGGAAAAATCCCTTCAAAGAGCGAAGTCCTTAAATAGAAACAGTTGCTCCAAACCAAAAAGAAAGCACGCCGGTCATCTAAAATATATTTTGTAACACAGTACAGTAAACAAGCTTCTCAAATAAGAAACATTATTAAACGCAACTGGTATATTCTTCAGAGCGACGCGTCCCTGCAACCACTGTTCAAAGAACCACCTATGTTCTCATTCAGACGTGCACCAACTCTGAAAGACAGAGTGATACAGAGTCATTATCAAGATGACAGGACATCTCACATAAATCAAATGAGACATTTTGCTAACTGCAACACCACCCATGTTGTTTACAGAATGAAAATGCTGTTTTTTTCATTGGACGAACAAAAAGAAGGTTAAAAGACAGTGTTCCAGAACATGCCATTACATTATGTGGAAGCTGGACACGGCAACCCAAATACACTGAAGGTCATAGTGTTGAAAGTTATTGAAAAGGACATCAGAGGAGGCGATATTTTAAAAAGGCTCCTTCAACGTAAAACCTTTTGGGTTGTAGAACTAAAAGCAACGAAACACTTTGGCCTCAATGATCACACTGACTTTTCTCCTATTCTTGAAATGTTGAATTATATAAAAATGTATGTTATTATATGGAGAATGTGGAACTGTTGATGGTTATGGTTGATGAATAATTATGAGGAATTTACCATGTGTACATAAAGAAAAGATCAGGTCCATCTTGACTTGATAGCCACATTACATTTATCTTTTTTTTTTAATGATTTGGATTTACCCCTACTCTCATCTCCCCCTTCTTTCATTCACTTCCTTCCATTCCCCTCCCTTATTTTATTTTATTTGTTTACTGCTATTCTTCTCTTTCTCTCCCCCTTTCCCACTCTCTCCTTTTTTTTTTTTTTACCTTTTGTACTCTTATTTTATTTCATTTCTCCTCTTTTTTTTCCCTATTCATCCTCCTTTTGTCCCCCACCGCCCTCTTTTTTCACTTTGATGATGTATCACTTGGTGTTTGGCCAACGGGCTTGCACCTTGACAGGGAATGACCCTCCCACTCAACTCATTAGTGTAACACAGCGCAGGTGTGCAAGTTACTCCTGTCTGACCCTGGTGAAGACCTGTGTTGGTCATTTTTAACTCTTTTTGCCATGTACATTAACTACATGGAGATTAACCACAACTACTTGACCAAATTATCAGGTAAGATAATTATTTTACCCAAAAAAGATCAAAACGAGGCCTTTCATAGCTTAGTTAGCTTCAACGTTTTTTCATTCATCTTGCTGGTGCACTTTTCTGTTGTTTGCTAGCAGAGGGAAAGTGACAAGAGGCAACTTCATTCAACACAAAGTCAGTGGAGCGCAATCAACGGAGTCTGAACCTTACTGCTCTCTGTCTCTATCTCAGCACAGGAAATAGGAAAGAAGAAAGCTAACTGATATTCCACCTGGTATAAAGCTATCTCAGCTGCATTGAAGCACAGAGCAAAAGGGGGTGGGACTTAAGAAGGGTCAATGCTTATATGCAGATTGCATTTGCATGTTATACCTCAAGTGTTTGATACAGAATAACTATTTTTTTCCTTAATGGATCATGTGAGTCTCAGACTGAAACAGCTGTTTTGTAAATGTATCTCTGTTGCCAACAGGATGACCCTGGAAGACTTCTGTAACTTCTACTCGGATCTTGACATCTGCTGCCTGTGCCCCGACTTCCTTGATGGAAGCTCTTCTTGCCACTGGAAGACCTCCTTCTATGAGGGCAGATGGGTTGCTGGAACCACAGCTGGAGGATGCATGAATGACCTCGGTACTTCCAAGATATCTGCGCTTATGCAAAACTGTCCCCTATAACAGGACATGGGGACTTATGGTGGCATTTTGAAAATTAATAGTGTTATTACTTTTTATTTTTTATGCATTATTGTATGCACATTGAATGAATTAATTTATAATGGCTGTATAAATGTATCAATTAAAAAATCTGGCCAAAATCTGCCAAAAAAAACACACTGGGTTTTTTAAGTCTGACCCTTAAAATTTAAAAGCCTTTTAAGGATGAATTTTGTAAGTCAGTTTTAATATTAATTATTCATTTGTCATTTACAATGGAATGAGGAATGGGCTGCTAAACTGGCTTTTTCACATTCTTCAGATTTCTTGATAAAATGCAAAATTGTCTCCCTTTTTGCCTTCCAGAGAGCTTCTGGACCAATCCACAGTATCGGGTCAAGATTGACAAATTATTCAGTGAATGTTCTGCGACACAGGGTGATAAAAACATGCTGGTGTCTCTCATGCAAAAGCCTGACAAGAGGAACCGACGGCTGGTCAAAAATCTCCACATTGGATTTGCTATATTTGAGGTAAATATTACCCATCATTGTTGTCTGTCACAGTGTTTGGACTATTATGTCATGCAGAGACAAGCAGCGGTTTAAAATAGTCAAATTAAATGGATCGGGTTAGCCATTCTGTCATTACAGTGGATGAATATTAGTGCTGAATAGAAGTCTATAAGTCCCATACGTGATCATTAAATACCATTATTTTCATTTGCCTTATTTACATGTTTTCATATTCTCATGATTTCACGTCAACTAATTTTATTTTGTTCCTAACATGAACTCATCGTCCTCTGATTTCTTCCAAGATAACCGAAGAAGTAAGTAACATTTTTATCCTCACACACAGTATATGCTCACCTACACTCTGCTGCTGTGGAGGCTGATATGAACCGCAGAGAAATGAAATGTGTATTTATCATTTGTATTACAGTACAAAGGACAGAGGGGGAAGTTCCCAGCCTCCTTCTTTGGCAGAAACAGACCTGTTGCCCAAACTAAAATGTACATGAACGCCCGCGAGGCGATGGAGTTTGTTATGCTGAAGCCTGGTGAATACCTGATTGTGCCTTCCACCTTCGGTCCCAATGAGACCGCCTCCTTCATCCTGACCATCCTCTCCAAGGCAGAGACCCACGTCCAGTAAGTCACTCGCAGGCCACTAAATGACCCTTTCAAAGTCCTGCCCCTTCAAAGTTTTGAAGATGCTTAAAAGATGTTGCTGGGGGAGCTTTATAATAGCTGCATTCAAGTGGAACTGTTGAACATAAAGTTGTGAACTCGGCACTTGACAGAAAATTTCCAGTTCACACAACAGAGGGTGGTGCTCAAATGGGCTCATTTCGCAAACATGGTAAACATGACTCCATTTGAATGCACCAATAGTCACATCTTAAGTTAGCATTGGCAAAATGCTAGCCAAGTTGCTAGCTAATCTACATCGAGTTAGCTAATTAACTAGTTTTCTGCAAAACACAAGCTAACTAGAGTTACAAAGGGTTAATTAGCCTTTGAAAGCTTGGTTGTACAATTAATCTACAAGCGACCAGTCTCACTCCTGAATGCACAGAGAACAAAGTGATATTAACAAACTGAGTAACTGTAATCATATTACTGAATCTCAAATTGTAATCCCTTACAATTTTCCTCAATGACAGAAGTAACCACATTACTGTAACACATTACTAAGTCGTGGGTTACTGCTTTACTAATACTAAGTAATACTAAGTCTTGTCTTTCCTCGCAGTGAGAATTCTGGTGGCCATAACCACGAACACAACGAAACAGAAGAGGTGTGCAAAATTTTAAAATATATCATCAATGTTCAGATTATTTTCACACATTTCTATTGTGTTACATGTTGTTTGCTATGTTGATGTCACTGATAGGCTGCTTAGTGTGTTAATTCATCTTAATCTTTTGCAGCACACACCAGCTGAAAACGGAGCGGACGACGAAAATAAGAGGAGCTTCTTCCGTCAATACTCCGACGTGGTAATCTTTTTATCCAATGCGGGGTTCAGACCGCACAACATCAGCGTGACAATAGCTGAATACGACAAATGCAGGGAGTCTGTGTAGTGTATCATAGTTTACAAAAAAAAAAAACTGACACCTTGTCTGGGATGCCTCACTCTCCGCAAAAAGAGCAGCATGTCAAATGTTTTTGGGCTTCTCTCACCTATTATGACATTTCCAGACATGTTCTGTGACATTTCCCTGAGGGAGCACAGAGTTCTTTTCATGGTGAAGAGAAAAAGCACTGATGTTGTTCACACTGCTAGAACTGTGAAACAAAGGAAAAGTCAAAGTCTAACTCTTTGCAAGAATGTGAATATTAGCATATTTGAACTATTCCCTTAATTAAAATATAACTAAACTTTGAATGTCTTTTAATATTAAAACATTTAAATATGTACTACATTTTCTATTTGTGTTATGTTCTTCTTTTTGCTGCTTCATTGGATCAGGAATTTTAAAAGTTGCCATAGAAACAAGGTCTGCACAATTAATCAAAATATTATGGAAATCACAGTATGGCCCAGTCTAATATCCACATCGCAGAAGCTGCAATTTTTTTGATAAACAAAATATTTGACTCAACAGAATTATAATGTAGTACTGTAGCGCTGCAGAGATGCCCTGGCCTACAAATCTGGTTCTCCAGATTTGATCGATGATTATTCTCACCAATCGGGACTCAAATCATAATTGCAATACCTGTCAAAATAATCACAATATAAGTTTTCTTACAATAGCATGCAGCCCTAATAGAAACATGTCTTATACTTTTACCTGCACCTGTGTGATTTCTATTAAACCTATAAGGTGTAGCATGCAAATATTTCCCCTCGGTATAAAGGTGGCCATAATGATGATGACAATCATGTGAACCAAACATAAATTTTCCCTTGTTTTTATTTTATAGTATGAAGAAGTGGATGCTGAGCAGCTCCAGAAGCTTCTGAATGAAAGAATCCTGCAAGGTCTGGACTGTAAAACCACAACAATTGACAGCATATGACCTAAAAATGTTTCAATATCATAATCTTTTTGTAGAATTGCTGTGTGGCTTGGTTTGGGTCAAATTAATTGCTCTATTTTTTTTTCTTTCTATTTTTATTTAGGAGACTTGAAATCTGGAGGCTTCAGCATCGATTCCTGTCACAGCATGGTTGCTCTGATGGACGTATCCTCATATGTGATATTCACTGTGAAGTTGTGTGAAAAATATGTCTTTTAGCCTTTTTTCCCTCCACCTCAGCTATGAATTGGCTGAAACAGGAATCTCTCACAGTAATTGTAGTTACACAAAAGTGCACACGCCTAAACCTGCCTGCCCTTTAGATGGTTTCACTCACATGAATGGATTTAAATGTCAGACTAAGACATGAAACCACATGTTTAACACCTTAATGCTGGGTTAGACATCAATTACTGGCAAACTGAACAGTGGGGAATTTGTGCGTCTGTGGAAGAAGATCGAGACGTACAAGGTAAAAGACACCAAGTAAAGGTTAGACTTCAATGTAGGATTAGAATGCATCCTGACATAGATCAGATGTTCCTGATTAGAGTTTGTGTCTTTTTACTGTGCTGAGCTGAGGGTTTCAGGCTGCATAACAAACTGTCTTCTCCATAAACAGGAAATTTTCTTCCGCAGTGATGTCTCACAAACAGGGACACTGTCGCTGAGTGAGCTCAGGAACGCAATTATGGCTTCAGGTAGATGATCAGTTGCTTCTCTTTGTCGATTATAGACAAAAATAAACCATTCTGAGATTTACTACCCCTCTTGTTTTAAATCTAATGACTGGTGTTAAACAACAGAAAATACAAAATATTGCCAACTGTTTCTAACTGTTCACTTTTAAAACAGTTTTTTTTTAAATGAAAATCAATGCTATTACACAAGAAACCAGAAATATAATGTATACACCAGGTGTAAAAAATAACCCAGAATTATCCTCTAAAAGTAGGGGAGACTGGAGACAGTTGCAACATTTTTACATTTCTCTCAGAGACAATTTGGACTAGACCAACCAAGTCTTTATGTATTAATCTCACATTGGTCTGCTAATTACCCATAGATTTTAAAATGATTACATATGACATATTAATATTTTTAATTTGAATGGTACACTTGTAACATGATAAAGGGACAGTTGCAACATGGTGAAAATACAGAATTTCACTCATTTTTGTTTTTTGTCACAATAAGCAAAGTATTGTGAAAATATGTATTGTTTTACAATTTAATAAAAATCCTTTTTGTTAAGCAATATTTATTAAACAACACTGAGTTTTTCTTGTTTATGTGTAGGACATAGGCCGGTTGATAAGCAGATACTATTCAATCTATATTTCTATGTGAGACAGGCAACAAACTTTTAATATCATGATTTTATTGTACAAAATTGCAACAATGACTTAATGTTCATTATACACTACTGTTGTGTGTTCTGTTTTGATATGATTGCTTAGCCTTGGGACAGCTGCAACAGCGTGTTGCTCCCGACCCTATCAGTCATGACAAAACATGATGTGCTAGATAGACATACTGATCTTGACAAATGCTATCCATGTCACTTAGAAGTCAACAAAAGAGCAATTCAAACTAAGGATATTTTAATTCATTTATACAAAAGTTTAGAGAATTATGACAAGAATACAGCTCATTAAAAAATACTTTCATACCATTAAAACAGCTAAGATGATGAATGGAGTAGAAAAGACTTTTTTTTTTTCACTTCCTTTTAATGCAGTAGACAAGATTCAGCATGCACCAGAAAAATGTTAGAGGAAGGTTTCATGCAGTTTGGCATGAGTGTAATGGCTATACTCCAAACTTTAATTCCTGAGGAGTAATTACAGTACAACAGTATGTCAACAATATAAATCATCCTGAGCTGACATTAGGGACACATTTATGCTGAACATTTATTTATTTGAACAGGTTTAACCAAATGCAAACACAGGAGGGCAGGCCACAATAACTCGACTTGTCATCCGAAGTGTAGTAGGAAAAGCACAGATGTGGCATTAACGACGGGTCTGTTCTATTCTCATGTTCCAGTAAGCCATGGTATTGTGACAGTGCTTAGGTGCGCTAAAATAAGAACAAAACTATCCACAGATTTTCAACAATAGTTAGCTTCAGTCCTGAGAGAAATCACACCTAAACTTTTGACCTCTGTCTGTTGGTTAGGGAAGGGGATCAGCGATGACATGCTAAATCTGATGGCTCTGCGCTATGGTTCCTCCTCTGGACACATAACACTGGAGAGCTTCATCAGTCTTTGCCTTCGCTTCAACTGCATGAGCCGTAAGTACACTTACTGTAAATGGTATGCCGACAGCTGATGACAATTGACGAGATCTAAAGTATAAATTAGGGCTGTCAAAGTTAACTCGTTAATGCATGCGATTAATCTGGAAACAATAACGCGTTAAAAAAAAAACCCCACACGATTAACCACGTCACATGACTTGGGTAGTCTGTCCATGTATACAGTCTGTGGTCTGTGTCGCCACTGGAGTTGTCACTCGTCTGCTGAAATATGGAATTGTCCGTTCTGAATCAGTGCGGGATGGGGTTTGTCTCGTACTTCCGTCTTGAATGCAGCTTCATCTCACCCGCTGCCCAGTGAGAAGCTGCCCGACTCTGCCCGTGATCGGGTAAAACTCGCTGCAATCGTTGGTTTGATCACACACGAGAGTGGAAAACACTGTTAAACTCTTGGTTTGACAGTGTCAGTGACAATCAGACTAGTTGTAACTCCGCCAGTGTTTCCTATGATGAACGGTGGCCTGTCAGATGTACGGCAACTTCAGAGGGACAATATTCTCCATTCACAACGAAGTGACCATAGACTGTATGGATGTGACTTGTTTATGAAAGTTGGGGTGTGCAGACGGATACATAGGCATTTATGTAATACACTAATCAAAATGTAGTGTTAGTTTTTCACCAATCTGTAAAATTACATCCTTAAATTGTAATGGATTAACTGTATTGCATCCTTCAATACTATATAAGAAAGAATAGAGGAAAATACAAGTAATATTAGTATATATAATATGTAGTATTTTAACTGCAATTAATCAGAGCAGTATTGCGATTAATCAAGTTAATTTTTTTTTATCGTTTGACAGCCCTATTATAAATACTTGCTTAAAATTTTGTTTGAGTTCTTCTGTGTGGTCAGCAAACAGCATAGTGCTAATCAGTACATGTTAGCATGCTAACACTCTAAACTAATATGGTAAACACTGCAAAGAATACACCTAATTGTCAGCATAAGCATGCTGGCACTAGCATTTAGCTCAAAGTGTCACTGTGACCAAACACTGTCTCATCAACTAGCTACTACTAGCATAGCTGCTGACCCTTAGTTTTGTTGAGGTAACATTTCACTAGCAAAGAAAACACCATATGTTCAATATAAAAGGTAGTTTATTGGATTGGTGATGGTATTTGCAAATGATGAGGGTTGTGTGCGGAGGGATGAAGGGGCAGAGGGATGAAGGTGTTGAGGAGAGGGATGTAGGGTTTGAGAGATGACTGGGTCAAGGAGATGGATGTAAGGGTTGAGGAGAGGAATGACGGCTGATCAGAGGGATGTAGGGGTTGAGAGGAATGAAAGGTTTGAAGGATGAAGGGGTTGAGGAAATGGATGTGGGGGTCAAGGAGGGGAATGTAGGGGTCAAGAGAGGGATGAAGGGTTTCAGGGATGAAGGAGTCAAGGAGAGGGATGTAGGGATTGAGGAGAGGGATGAGGGAGGTCAGTTCGTTGTTGAGCTGCAGGGCAAGGAACCTGCGGGGTGAGATTCAGGGTGGGGGCATGTCTTGATGAGCTTTGGCGCTTTGTCCCCCTGAGGTTTCTGGGACGGATGAGGTTGAACCTGGGACGTTCTTGTTGAGGGGCCACCGTGCCGATCACTGAGCTGCATGCTGCCTGCAGAGAAATAAAAATGTGGTCCTGAAGTAGGGAGGGTTCGTGAGGACTGAGACAAAGGGAGAGGATTAGAAGTCCTTATATGGGTATGTACAGCCTTCACAATTTCTGGACTAATAACAATTTGTGTCTTTTTCCAAAGAAATCTTCAACCAGTTGTCAGATGGAACGGCCATGACTCTTCGCGAATCCGAGGTAGTAAAACTTCTTCACAGATGTTATGAATTTCTTGAAATGTGTAGGAAGTTTAAGGTTTTAACATTTTGAAAAAGAGGGAGGAAAATATCTCATTGGCAGTTGTGCTGTGATTGATACATTTTTTTTTTTTTTTGAGATTCATGCCTTTAGCCATTTCTACAGATGCACTGAAGCACATTTATAATCTATCCTTCCTTAATTTGCAGTGGATGTACGTTTCGATGTACACTTAACCTGACTGAGAAGATGAACTGGAGGATTCATCTGGAAGTACAGCAGCAGATGATGCAAAAGAAAATAAAAATGAAATGTGTTCTTCTGCAAATGAACTATTACATGGTGTGACACGACAGGGCATTTAACGTCTAACTTTTCAAATGTTAGGGGTGTAGCAAAAACTTTGTATTCCCCTTCTCCTCTTGTTCTATTTCCAGTGTCTCTCTCTGGAAAGTAGAACTGGAGAGCAACACTACTTGTTGAAATCACAGCAGCAATGGTAATTGGTAACTTTGCTTACCTGTTGATACAATGACCAAAATGTATATTGCATTGACCAAAATACAGTTTAGGACTGTATCTTATGAGTGTGTTGTCAATCTGAGGTAAAAAAAAAAGAAGTTACATTTGTTGCAGATGCTATGTTTAGTACTGAAAGAAGTTTTTTAGTCAGATTTGAGTAGCCTGTAAATTTGAAAGCTCAGTTGGATCATAAACATAAAATTTGTATCATTAATGATGTGTAGATTATCGTTAGACCCCTAGTTAATGTGTTGTGAAATACAGTAATGTGAAAACACTGTGACAAAACACTACCTTTCAAAACATGGTACCTTTAAAGAGACAGTTCACCCCAAATCAAAAATATGTATTTTTCCCCTGGCCCATAGTGCTATTTATCAATTAAGATTTTTTTGTTGTTGTTGTGAATTGCAGAGTTTTGGAAATATCGGTTGTACAGATGTCTGCCTTCTCTCCACTACAATGGGATAAATAGCTCTAGTCCTGTGGTGCTCAAAGATACATTTGAAATTCAAAACCAATGTCTCTTTCCAAAAATCATGACTGGTTACTCAAAATAATCCACATAACATGTTGTGAGAAGTCTTATGTAGGAACTACTTTCTTTCTGCAGTAGAATCTACCCAAACTACTGTCTTTTCTCCTGGGAAGGAAGTAGTTCCTAAAGAGACAGCTGATATTTCCAAAGCTCTGCAACTCACACCACAAAGTCTAGATAAATAACACTACAGGGGGAAAATATGTATTTTTGATTTGGGGTAAACTGTCCCTTTTGGTTTACATGTCAGTCTCTGATGTACTCCATTCATTTTATGTGGGTTACTACATGTTGTTTATTGTTTTACTGTCTGGTGGGAATAAGCATTTTTTTAGCCATGCTAGCATAAGTCAGTAAAGCACTTTGGCCCAAACTCAACAGCTACTGATGGATTTCCATGAAATGTCAGACACACATTCATGCCCCCCTCAGGATGAATTGTAATCAGTTTGGCAATCCCTTAACTTTTCATATAGCGCCATCATGTGGTCAAAATGTTGTATGTCCTCAGCTGCACTGAGTTTAGTGCTAACAAATTTTAGCATGCTAACATGCTAAACTAAAATGGTGAGCAAGGTAAACATATACCAGCTAAATACCAGCATGTTAGCACTGACATTTGCATGCTGACATTAGCATTGACCTCCAAGCACCGTTGTGTTTAATTACAACCTCACACAGCTGCTAGCATGGCTGTAAACTATATAACTCCAACTTTATAGTACATACTTTATAGTTTCTCTTATGGAATATGTTTACATTTTATGTGGGTTGTCGTATTTCCTCTTTTAGGTGGGAATATTTTTTCTTGAATTTGGCAAAGGACTATTTCTTTCATCCCTTATAAATGTCTTGCAGATATCCTGAAATGTGGCATTGAATTATCCCTGACATAGTGTTATTAAATATGACAAACTTTGAAAAGCTGTTGTCCAATGTGTTGCCTTTTGATGAGATCTTTGTGCTTCATATGAACATTTGCAGACTTGAAATTATTCTTACCTCAATCTTATTTGCTCTGCATCCACATCTGTATCTTCTCACAGTCCTTCTTACTGATCTTCCCAATTTTTTCGAAATTCCTACAATTCATAGAAAACACATTTCCTCTTAGTAAAAAAGTCTAAATGAAAGATAAATGTGATATGTTGCAGTGCAGCATTTCAAAACCAGTAAGTATTAAGTTATCTCTTCACATTACACTGTAACTGTAACAACACTAAGGGTCTTTCAATCAAATGCTACTGAGACGATATGTGTCATCATACACTGCTATGAGCCTAAGACATTTATAATAACGGCTACTATGTGTATGACTTGGTCATTGTTACAATGCACAATGCCCTTTTTGTGGGTAAAAAACCAATAACCCATGTAGTCACATGACTAATGAACTGAACTGATATCAAAACAAACCAGTTGTCATTATGGCGTCCCACTTCTCTTCCTGCATGCCCTGCACCCCAAACTGTGTTGTTTGTAATGTAATGCAAGACTACTGTTACCATACTGTTGCCCTTTAGCGCATGCGCAACAGTGGGGAAGCAATGTAAACACTGAATATTTCTGATTATTTCAGTTCTTACATTCTAAGTACAAATAAACATAACCGCATACCTGCGTTAATAACAATGCCCGATTTAGTCTGAATACAAGTTTCTCAGCTGGTGCAGCAGGTCACTACACATTTCAGGTATGAGAAACTTAGCAGCTTGGTGTTAATTTAAGTTACACAGCATCGCCAGGCTACGGTGGCCGACAAGTACAAACGCGCTGCATATACAGACAGGCGCTGCAAATACAGAAACGCGCTCCATATAAGAAAACAGATGCAGAAGGAAAGCGCTGCAAATACAGAAACGCGCTGCAAATACAGAAACGTGCTGCAAATAAGAAAACAAATGCAAAAAGAAAACGCTGCATATCCAGTCATACAACGGAAGTGCTCCAGGCCTCTAGGGGCAGTGCTGAGCGTCCACCCAGAGACAAACAACGGACGTATCAACCATAGACTGTATAAAACGGTATCAACATGTGGAGCAGATTATCCCTGTAATGAATTCATTAACAGCTTTAGACCTGAAGTGTCCATCCATAAAGCTAGATTTCTCCAGGCTATGCCAAATGAAACTTTGTTTTATGAGGAACTTAAATCTTTTCATGAATCTGTCTGTAAAATATGTAAAAACAAGAAAGCTTTCAAGACATCCGGTCTTATGGAAAAATATTATGGTTTATATTACTAGATAAAATCTCTCAATTTTTGCATATAAATTTATTTATTTTCTGTTTCTTTATTGATTAAATTTATTTTTATGCATCCTGATACATTGTAATTTTATTTTATTTTTATTTTATGTATTTATTTTTGTCAAGCTCTGGTTTTTGTGTGCTATCTATTATGCCACTCCCTGTACTTCACTGTTGTTTCATGTCTGTACGATGTCATAATGTTTAATGTCATGTTTATTTGTATAATGTCTCTAATGTGATAATAAAGTTTGTTTTAAAAAAACGTGTGGAGCAGACGTGTGAATGAGAAGAAGAAAGTTATTGGTGGGAGGAAAATTGGAGTCGGCTGCACTTTCATAATACAGTAAAAGATGAGGGCCACACGTGGAAAAAAGAAAGAAAGAAAGAAAGAAAAGAAAAAAGAATACGTACTTTTTTCATACAGCCTCTCCCGACTCCAATTTTCTCTCGGGTGGACGCTCAGCACTGCCCCTAGAGGCCTGGAGCACTTCCGTTGTATGACTGGATTTGCTGAGTTTTCTTTTTGCAGTTGTTTTCTTATTTGCAGCGCGTTTCTGTATTTGCAGCACGTTTCTGTTTATGCAGCGTGTTTCTGTATTTGCAGCGTTTTCCTTTTGCATCTGTTTTCTTATATGGAGCGCGTTTCTGTATATGCAGCGCGTTTGTACTTGTCGGCCACCGTACCAGGCAGAGGAGAGAGGAGACATCCATAACAACAGAGCCAACAACACAAACCTGGCAGCATGAAGTCACACAAAAAGTGACATGAAATACAGTCACCAGCATCCAAATTACTATTCTGTTTAGTTAACTGGCTTCATATGATGCTTAAAGGAATAAGTTCGGTTTTTTGACACCTGGACCTTATTGTTAGGATTAAATATGCTCGTAGACTCACCCAGACAATTTTGGTGGAGCTCGGAGCCGTTTTCGAGCAATTTAGATCCAGCCGACGGCGTTTTTTTCTCATGCCATAGTAGCGGACGGGGCCAGAAATCGAAGCCCCTAAATTAGACATTATCTGCTGCAAAACTCGTTCATTTCACCTACATGTTATAAATGAATGGCCAGTGTTATCACCATGTCAGCTCAACTTCGTTGTTATGGTCATCCGAGACTTTACAAGGATGGGTAACTTTTGGTGATGACATAGACGTGCGCCGCAGGACTGCAGCTGAGAAGAGACGCTGTTGTTGCTAGGCTACACGGCAACACGGCTATTTTTGTGCAGCATGGCGGAATATTTATCCGATGTAGAAGTGTCTGACGACGACTTTGAGTATAATGGATGCCCGTATCGTTTTGAGCCAGAATACACCGACGAGGAGCTATTTGAAAGGAGGATGCAGAGTAGGGTGACCAGGTCCCAATAAACCAAAAGAGGGACAAGGGGTATGTTTGTGAGGGACAAAGTGGGACACCGCCTGTAGCTGCATCGTCTCTTCTTGTTTGGCGTCTCCCCCTCCTCCATTTCCAAAGAAGAACGCGCGATGCGAGTGTCATTCACTAGCTGTCACCTCAGCTGTTGGTAGCGCGGAGAAAATTAGGGGCGGGCCTAAGCGCCGTACGTGCGGTGCTACTATGACAACAACAAACAGCCCAGAGTGCAGGAACATCACCGGCTTCTCATTGCTGGGGCCTGAGGGGGATGTTGTGCGGGACATGGTCTCAATTTGCGTTGATGCGTGAAAAGAGACAGAAAATGCGTGAAATCACACGCAAAGCGGGACATCTGGTCACCTAATGCAGAGGGAAAGAGCCGAACAGCTGGCCAGAGAACGAGCAACCACTGCACGTCCACGAATGGGGGCTAACTGGTGGTGTTGTTGTGGACATTGCATGAGTTTCGCAGCAGATAATGTCTAATTTAGGGGCTTCGATTTCTGGCCCGTCCGCTACTATGGCATGAGAAAAAAACGCCGTCGGCTGGATCTAAATTGCTCGAAAACGGCTCGAGCTCCACCAAAATTGTCTGGGTGAGTCTACGAGCGTATTTAATCCTAACATGAAGGTCCAGGTGTCAAAAAACCGAACTTATCATTTAACGTTCACACTCTCCCTCAATATTAGCCTACATACTCCAGCGCCTAAGCATACAGTAGATGCTACCCATATTAGCCGCGATGCTAATGCCAGGATTGAGCGGCTAAATACACAGTAAAGCAGCATGAACATGATAAAACTTACCGCTGCCACAGACAGTCAGTACTGATCCATCCTTGAGCTTCAGTTTTGAAGTGCGTCCACTTTACCAGTGTTGTGAGGACATTTCACTTAAAAATAAAATTAATTACGGCTCTTCTCGAGGTCAGACGAGGAGAATAGATGAAGACTTTTGTTCTTGTTTCCTGCAGCCAGCAACAGAGCAGTTGGTGTGCTTTGCTCCAACCTTCTTCATCTTAG
The DNA here is from genome assembly GCA_034769285.1 of Lutjanus argentimaculatus. Taxonomy (NCBI): domain Eukaryota; kingdom Metazoa; phylum Chordata; class Actinopteri; order Lutjaniformes; family Lutjanidae; genus Lutjanus; species Lutjanus argentimaculatus. The sequence continues at coordinate 36,632,589 of JAWZSL010000003.1, forward strand.
TTTGTTTACCATGAGCAGCATTAACAACATGGCGACCACGAGGTGGACTCACAGGGATTCAGTGGGCGGCACAGACACTCAGCACAGGGAGCGTCACCTGCGTGGAGGAGGAGCTTCTTCCCTTTTGAAGTCACATGGGGAGCCAAAACCTGAACGGAACTGTTTGGCCTACATTCACTGAAAGGTGGAGCAAGCAAGAGGGGGAGAGAGTGGACTGTTCTCATCTCAGGGGAGTCTGCAGGCCGGGGACACATATTTTCACTGGAAAACTGTGAAAAAGTGCATTTTGCATAATATGGGACCTAGTTTAACAAGCAAAACAATGTTTCAGTGAGATCTTTAAAATTCAGAGCACATCAAATGTTGAATTTATTTATAATCCACCCCAAGAGACGGAAACACAATCATCAGATATTTATTAGTGTGCATTTATTAAGTTAAAGAATAGCAATGCAGTTTAAATTATAACACAGTTACAAGGTAATTGTAATAGATAATTACAGTTAATTTGAAAGATTAAACATAAATGTTAATATTTTAAGTACTTAATTACAAAATCCCAATATGTAGAGTAAAATCCCAAACCCACCACTTAAAATACATTATTTTGATTCTTGTTAAATAACATGGTTTTACCACATGAAGCAATAAGAGTGAAGCATAAATTAAGCAGTTGCAATCAAGTAATTTTCTTTAGCTGTGAATAAATAGTACTAACATTAGTATTAATGAATCAAACTTTCAAGATGTGAATAATTACTGATCATTGATTTGGTAGTGACATGTGTTTAAGCTGGTTGTTGTAGTATTTGCAGCACAGTTGTCAGCAGAGCAGCCAGGAATATGGATGTGGGTGTTTTGCAAACTCTGCTCCCCCACTTGTGGTATTAGCTAGAAATTAACAGCAACAATACAAACAGAAACAGAATTGTATTATTTTCTTTCATTATTCACATGGTTTAAAAATAGATACAAACATATTTTGTACCACCTGTATAGGATTAAACATGCCTAGTTCATGTCAGTAGAGTGAGTGAACTGGTGTTGTAAATTTGTTGTAGTTTCTCACCTTGTGTTGTCAATGGAGAGGCCAGGGTTGCATTTGCATTTTCTGTAGATGAGATTCAGTGTAGTTAGAATTGTCAAATCAGTCAACACCCAGCAGTGTTACTTCATCTGCTGTAAAATCCACTTTGTTGCATATCAGTAACTGGATGTAAACTCAAATACACCAAATCTTGAGGGGAACTGGCCTGTTATGATACCCATGTTAAACAAATACAGGCTGTATAATCATGACATTGCCATGATCATTCTCGTTGTTACAGCAACATTCATTATCACTGATTGTAGCACTCTTGCATCCTCTTGTGGCTGAAAATGGTACAGGGTGTAATCTGAGGACCTTAACACTCCACAACCACTGACAATATCGCTGCACAAATGAGATACTTCATGTTTAGAGGGGTAGTTGGGGGTACATGTTATACAGTTGGAGCAAAGATTTTAACCTAACTTCAGTTCATTTGGTATTCATTAACAAGTATTTAATCTTGTTTGTTACAGTTTATTAATGACGGTTATTATTAAGTTTTACCCATCACTATTACTATAAATACTCAAGTGTTGGCTTGAAACCTGCTGCCACTGGGTATACACAAAAGGTTTGTCTTTTTACCTTGTGCTGACGTAACGTTTGCGTTGTTGTTGGAGCTGGGTGATGCCGTGGTCTCGCCGGTTCTGTTGGTGGTCAGGCCGATATCCAGCTTGTCCAGGTCTGCCTGAAGCTGCCTGTTCCTCCAGCTCTCAACCACAGTAGCATTCTCAAACACCTTCAGATCTTGTAGGTGGCTACCCATGAGGCCTTGCACATCATTTACAGTCAAAGCCTGCATTGAAATTAAACAGTGAAGGTATTGGATTGAAGTTTTACACATACTGGACAATTAACAACAATGACAATATCATAGATTTAAAAGAAAGTTGCTTAATTTCTTTTCCTAAAGAAACTTTGGGTATAAACCATTAACAAAATCCGGTAGGGATCAGAAATGGTTATTACATTTGACCTCTGCAACTGACAGTTTGTTGGACTTCTCTCGGGGTTGCCATACTAGACCCAATACTCATAATAAAGAGCAAAACACATTTCAAAACTTCTTTTGCACAGTACATGCAGTATGCTGTGTTAACTAGGAAGGACAAATTACAGAGGATCACATATTAAACTCTGGGATACTATTATAACCCATCATCTTGCAGCCTCTGGTTCTTTCCAAAACACAGCTGCAGTGCGGTTGTATGAGGTACTTATCAATAGTGTATTGGCTACAGTGGATGCTGCCTGGCACAACCCCATTTAGGAGAAACAGAGAGAACCACCAGCACTAAAGCTGAGCAATGTGCTGACTGCAGACAGGGTCAGCAACAAAAGCTATTTTAGCCACTTAAAAAAGGTCCACCTAAAAAAAAATCAATAGCAGTTTAAGTATATGCAATGTTTAGAAAAATTTCACCACTTTACTTTGCTGTCAGACAGCCTTTTCTGGCAGGAAGCCACTGTAATATGAGCCATGTATCGCTCTCTCCAAACCAACCAAACTCCACTGATGAATTCAGTCATTTTATCTTGCAGATCATAGGAGTTGCTGGTTAACCACTACCTTGTTCTGTTAGCTAGTTTGTGTCATTGTGTGACTCCTGTGTTTTAAAAGGTTAGTTTGGACCCACTGAAGTCACACCATAACACAAACAAACTAACAGATTAAGGCAGTGGTAGACCAGCAACTCCTGTATTCTGTGAAATGACTGATTTGCCTATGGAGTTTGGTTGTTTTGAGGAGAGTGATATTTGGCTTGCATAACAGCTGTCTAACAGCAAAGTAAAGAGGTGAAATTATTCTAAATATTGCGTACACTTATCAACACTTGCTGCTGACCCTGTCCACAGCAATTCATTGCTTAGCTTCTGTGTTGATGACTCTTTCTGCTTCTCCTAACTGAGGGTCCAGGACTTACTGTAGCTAATACACTCTACAACCTCACATCAAATAATCCAAACTATTCTTTAAAGGATGGGAATGAAGAAGAACTAGCTGATACAATGGAAAACCACAAATTGTTCTTACACTTTAATTTTTGCATGCCTTTTGGATATAAAACGTGTCAGTTTGTGATATTAAGAGGTGACTTGGGACTAGCTGTTTCCCCCTGCTTCTAGTCTTCATGCTAAGCTGCAACCTGTAGTCTTACTGTATAGTTATATTGAATATAGATCTTGTCAACTAACTCCTGGCCAGAAAGCTGTTATTTTCCTTAAATGTCAAACTATTCCTTTAGGTCATCAATTTGAAAATATTATCTACAATCCATTTATGTCTTCTTACCCTTAGACCCTCCCAAACCCATGACAGTGTTATCAACAAATTAATGCAAACGCCTCAGCTCAGCTGCAGTATATTCACAATAAAACAACAGAATTCATGTCCAAAACCCTCTGTTTCAACTCTTCACTTACTGCGATCACGCCCGAATCCAGACTCTGAAAAGTTGCTACGTCCATGCTGACATTCTGGGTCGACAGTGACACTATATCTGACAGCGGTGCCCCACCTAACAGAGGAGAAGGACAAACAGGGCATTAGAGAGGACTTTTATGAAAGACAGAGTAACAGCTGGACAGACAGGTAAAAAGTGCTCTCACCTAGATAAGGCCTGATTAAGTTGTAGTAGGCAGTGATGCTGGTGTTCTGCAAGCTGAGAGAAGAGTTAGCGATCTCATACAGGACTCTCTTCTGCTCAGATGAACATGACGTCACATTCAGAGCTTTGGCATTTCTGACAAGGTGGAAAAAGAAATTAAGGCACAGTGTTAGGTCTGTATCATCACTCACATTGGTCATGTTTAGACATCTTTGAGCTACATGCTGCAACCCACTTGATACTGTCTGGAGTGATGGTCTTCAGTGTGCTGGCGTCTAATGAGCACAGGTTGGAGTTGATGCTGTTCAGCTCAGTGCTGCCCAGAGAGTTCCCTGAAGTGTTCAGATACTTGGTGATGATGGCTTTGCTCTAAAAACCATTAAAGAAAACACAAGTGGACAAATGTATTTATGATATTTATTCATCATATTCATCAACATTGCTACAATATTTTAGCAATGACTATTTGTGCTTTCACAAAATATTAATACAATGAGATTTTTGATAATAATGTGGATATAATGACCAAGGGGTTAAAGGGAAATAACAGAACAGCTAGAACAGCCTGGTTCAGGAAATTACGTAATTTTACTGTAATGCTGCCTTTAAACCAAGAAAAGACAACACTTATGCCATATCATGAAATAACAATATAATCTTTACTTTGTGTTACAGCTGTGCCACGTCAGCCAAAGCTGATGTCAAACATGTCAAGTCTATTTATGATATTTTTATCTCTTCCAATTCAGTCAACTTAAATTTTAAAGCAGCCTGGACACTAACTTTTTTTTTAAGTTAAAACAAACAAGATTACTTTTTTTATAGTGTACCTTTGCTGCCTCCCATGATCCGTCCTCAGCTTTCATGAGTGCTGCCAGGGTGTCAATTTTGGTGACGTTCCACTTGGAGATGTCATCAAGTGACGCCACACGAGACACTGAACCGAGTATCTGAACGTTCTCATCAGAGACACCCGACGGGTATGCCTGGAAGAAGACGGAAGAAGAAGTAACACATAGTAGTGAGTTGAAATAAAAATTAATCAATGTAAAAAAAAAAAAAATATCCCTCGATATTTTCCCATCAATACTGAAATTACCTGGTTGAGTTTCTTCAGAATGATTTTCTGAAAGTCATCGTCGTCCACTTTCTCACTGATAGCGTACAGGTTGTCCTTCAGAACGGGGATGTCCAGGCAGAGGTCAAACTGCGTCTGGTCGTAACCGAACGGGAAGGAATCGTCGTTAACTGTCACCTGGGTGATGTTGCCCACAGTGCAGCCTTGAGAGTAATGGGCCAATGAGAGAGAAAAAAAAGTAAGCCAAGATGGACACACACACGAGTGTATCACTTTGCTTTATGTCATTCTATTGAGCGCACACAAGCACACACACAGCAGTTTTGTAAAATAGAAAAAAAAAAAAACATGTTGCCTCTCTGCTTCTTTCTTCTTTACCTGCTCCTCGTTTTATCTTGAGAGCGCTGATCTCTTTAAACAGCGCCTTGAGCTTCCCCTTCTTTGTCTTTCTTTCCCTCATTTGTGGCATAAAGGTCTTAAGAAACTCTCTCTTTGTTTTCTGTAAAAAAACACACATTCCAGAAAAGGCTTTTTCATGCAAAGTAGAAGAAGGATATAAGGTGTCTCTTACAAAGAACTTTAAATTCGTGACATTAAATGAACATTATCGGACTAATTAGTATCAATAAAAGTAAAACACATACGGTTTTGAACTGGCCCCAGATGTTTCTTGTGAAATATAGGGGCAGGATCCCGAGGTTTTCCAGTGTTTGGCTGTTCCAGGTGGTGGCATTCCTGAAAACAGAACATAACATAGTCTTGGTGACACAGGAAGCAAAATAAAGTGCATGAGCATCAAAGAGCTTGTATATAAAAAAAAATGCCTCTAAATAAATGTGGTAATGATTTTTCGTTAATGTGATGTTTTATACCATGGTCTGGGTGAATACTCAATTCTGATTGGCTGCAGCATGTCCATTAATTCCTAATAATGGACACTCAGTGAGTAGTTTTAGTAAAAATGTCTGTTCACCTCTCTAAGTCTAGGAATGAGTAACCATAGCAACAAGAATGCAGCCAAAGCCTTCGTTTAGCCTATAATATATTGCAACATGTCAACAAGCTAAGATGTAATTACAACAATAAGTTATTTCATGATTTCTTTTAATCTATATGGATAATACGTCAACTTTGATGACTGGGGTGCAGCTGAAAAAGATTCTGATCGCAAAATGTGTCAAAATATAAACTAATGGTTGTATCTTTTTCTTTGGCTGGTAGTCTTACGTAGCCAGATGTCTCTCCACAGCACTAAGCGCTGGAGAAAGGTCTGGCTCCACACATACACTTTCTGCTATAGGGGAAAAAACACCTGCTGTTTTTTCTTAATTTTTCCTATTGCCAACAAATTCCATGAAAAGACCCAAACCAACACTACATGTGTCCATCACTTAAATTCTGTCTGTGCCCTCAAGTCCCTTTGGTCCAACTGAAAGCATAAATCTTTAAAAACAGGTCAAAAAAATGTAAAGTTTCAGTTTTGAATATGATTAAGTTACTTCTGAAAACGGGGGACAATTTTCAGCATTTGGTAGTGATCAGTTAATTGCTGGTTTTGGTCTTTTAATGGGATTTGACAATGACTTGACAAGTCTGAATGGCTCTTCAAGCTATAATATGTAATATTTCAGCTTAAAATGTCTAAAAACGCTATTATTTTGTTGAGTTGTGCACATACATTATACCAAATATTACCAACAATGTTCAAACCCAGAGAAATCTGTAATTTATTAAGGTAACAGTGCATTACCTGTTAGCTGTTGCAAACTAGTTGCCAGATGCTATAACTTTGGGATATATCAGAGAGTAAGGAAGGAAGTGACTCACTCTCACATTAATAAAACTTTAATATTACCTCGTCCATGAACATGATTTCTGCCTGAGCCAGGTCAGATAGATCTTCATCAGCTATAGTGTTTAACACTGAAGGTCTCCATGAGAGAGACCCCTAGCAGCATTTACATATAGTGTGTTTAATCTGATCTAAGTCTCTCACCCATATTGCGTTCTCCCAGACAGCAGCAGCGTCTCCATGGCAGCCACCTGGCTGTCAGAGAAGTCCTTGCAGGCTTTAAGTTTTTCCAGAATGAGAGGATCAGCGTTCTGGATGTAAGTGCTGTCCAGAGTGCAAGCCATGTTCCCCATCACCTCCACATTGTCTCTGCTTAAATTTACACCACTGATACCCTAAACAGTCAAAAACACAGTTTAAAAGTGCACCACACCCCCCATGACAGTCAAACTAATGATACATTGGTATTAATCAAATACATGGGACTTTCATTTTTGTTTGCTCTCTTTTTTCACATGCATCTATATGTGCATCTACATATTTCTTGGTATATGCTATCAATGACAGATGCCATATAGCCGTGATTCAACTTAAATCCACCAAATAAAACTAACATTTTTTGCACAGAAGCTTTTGTGTTTGACTAACCATTACCGATGCTATTGCTTATTCTTGTAGTTTTTTTGTAGCGCAAGTTTTAGTAGCACTCACCAAGCAGGTGCTGGCTTCACTGAGTAGCAGCAAGCCTTTGTTCAAAATGGGAGAGGCCACAGAGAAGTCTGCAGCACCCATCGCTGAAAAGTAGGACCGGCAGTTGGCTGCCTTGATGTCTTTGTTGCTGTAATGAACAGACATTAGGATGGGGAAATAAATAAGCAAGTGTAATCTTTTTTTAAAGCCAGTGGCACATTATGAGGTCAGTGATAAAATGACTGGAAACTCACTTGAAGTAGAGAAGCATATCTGATGGGTAATCTGTGAAGTTCTGGGAGAGGGTTCCATTGAGCAGGTTGTACATGCAGGTCAGCTGTAGAAAATGATGCAAACACACAATAATACTAATTATAAACACATCTTTTTAGATTATGACTCCAGCTTAACTTATCATATCAACCTCAGATATAGGACCATGGTAATAAATTTTAATGAAGTTTACTTTCAGATGGATTTGATTTGATTTTACCTGTGATTCCTTCAGCACCACCTTGGCCCTGCCTGTCCTCGGCCTACTAGCGTGGATCAGCCTCTGGATCCTGGTTCTTGACATTCTGTGGACTGACGTGCATGTGAAGCCATGCAGCACAGATGGAGAGAGCCTGTGGTGGATAATGAAAAACCACGAGGAAAATTTAATAGACAGTGAAAAATCTTCCCTGGGGAACAAACTAGAGATAGACTTGTTCACTTACTTCTCAACGTCAAAGTTTGTTTTATCCAGTGAGTCAAAAAACATGGCGGCCTAGAAAAACAGACACAGCAATGTCAGCTAGAACTTTATCTCTTTACAGAAACACTCTTTGACTATGGTATGTAATATCAGAAATAATGGTGTGTTCGGACAATTTTAGCTTTCTCTAGTGCACAGATTTCAATAGCTTTTACATTGTAAAAAAAGGTTGAGAAAACTCATAATTTCAAGGCAACTGCCTTCACTAGTTTTTTGAGTTTTGAATCAAACTCAAACTCTTAAGTTTTGAAATAGACAAAAGAAAGTTTTGCTGGCCTATAGTCGCTTGTTGAGATAATTTGCTTCTCTCCTTTAGATAAAGTTGAATCTTAAGTTTAGTTTGGATTTTTTGGATTTTTTTTTGTTTTAGAAATCCCCCAAAATTTGTTAAAAAGTTGTTCACAGTGAGCTGTGAACCTGATTTTTCATTATTCAATTGCTTCAAAATGAAATGGTTGCAACAGGAAATACTAAGTTATTGACCATTATTTACTTTCACTCCAATGAGTCTTTTCAACATTTTTTTTAAATACAATTTTTGGGGCTTCTAAAACTCAAAGATTCAAGTTTATCTAAAGAACAAAAGTAAATTATCTCAACAAAACATTATTAGCTGGTAAAACTTTTAAAAAACTTACAAATTTGAGTTGGGCTCAAAACTCAAAAATCTATTGAAGTGAGTGGCCTTGAAATTTTGGGTGTTCCCAACTTTTTTTTTTTTTTTTTTTTTACAGTGTATCTGAAGTTGGAAAAGTTGTTATTAGTGTAAAAGTATGATAAATATAATTTCAATTACAATTCACCTGATGAGAATTTTATTGAAGAGGGTTCAGTGAGGAATCACATTATGTACTGAATATTATATTTTTGTCTTGAAAATAAGTAACATTTGGAGAAAACACTGAATAAATGTCATGTCCTGGACTGTAATAGAATATCTGTGACTTCCGTATCATCATCACTTGAAAAACTCGTCTCTGTTCTGTGGTTCAGCCACATACTGACCTGATCGCTCGTCCATGTCTTTTTATTAAGCACACTGAAATCCACAGTCTCCTCAGAGAATACCAGAAGTGCTGGTGGGATCTCAGTCGCCAGAGCATCAGGGACATTCTTCACCACTTTGGCTGGACTTGAGTCCACAGAAATGATCTGCCAGAGAATTAAATAAGAGTTCACACCAAGATCAGAAGTCATATCAAAAAATCCTGTAAATGACTACTTACAAAACAGGTGTTCAGTCCTAGGATTCTTAAATGTTATTTTCGACTTTTTTTGCACACATTTCAACCTGGCATATAACAAGGTTCAATGGTTTTTACTTGCCCGTCTGCAAAAGTTCACAAATAATGGCAAAGTACCTCCTGACCTGCCTCAGCGTTCATGTTTCGCATGAGCACTGGCAAGGCCCAGAGGAGGGTTTGTCAGCAGTCCTCTTAACAGCTGTGGAAGCGAGATGCTGTCGGCTCTTGCTTTGGCGTTCCAGAGATGTCTTTCATAAACTTGATCAAAAAATGAAGTGGTTTTATACTCTCAAACTTGAGGCAAACTGTGAAATACATATTTGGAGATTTGCCCACGCACTTGAGCTTCAGCTCCAATCGGTACTGCGCCCATGCAACTTTCAACAGAGATGAGAAGAAAGCAAGATAGTTTACTCCTCGTTACTTCCATCATTAGCTCTGACAAAACAACGCATTTCATTCTTTTTTACCACTTGCCCAATCAGGCTAAATTTGCTTAACTTACTAGCCTGATGTGAATTTTTACTTGTTGAACTTTTTACCTTTTGAAAGTCTCACAATGTATGTAACACAAACCATGAATGCACTCAACTGAAAAACTCATCTCCCACAGTTTTTTTTATGGAGACTAAAGGCCGTATTAAATCGGCCTGCAGCTATTGATTATTTTCATTAACATAAATCTGTTGATTATTTTCACAATTTATTGATTAATCTATAACATGTTGAAAAATTGTCTGTGAAATGTAAAAAAAAAAAACTGTCTATTAAATGTCAAAATTTTAAAATGCTCATCACAATTATCCACAGCCCAAAGTAACGTTTTGAAATTGCTTCTTTTGTTCAGCCAACTATCAGATGGTTTCACATGTGTAACCATGGTTCTCTGAGTGACCCACGGGGGTCAGTCCCCATACGTATGAAATATGTAACTGGGTGGAGAGATATTGATAGAGAACATACTCTTTACTATCATAAATAACAAATAAAAGCAGCAAATCCTTACATTTAAGATGCTGAAACCAGCCAATGTTTGACATATTTTCTTGAAAAGTGACTGAAACAATTAATTGATTATCAAAATAGTTTGCAATATGCATTCTTTCCATTGACTGCTGCTTATGTATTGATTTCAACACCTTTAACTACAAAAAATAAAAGAAATAAATACACTTGACGTCCTAGTACCAAATGTGTATTAAATACTTTGCTCTCATATTGGTTTTGATCCCTGATTTCCTAAAAAGATGTTTTTAAACACGCACCAACCCCTGTCTAAAGAGTGGTTGGGCTGTAATGTTGTGGTGGAATCAGGTGTTAACTTTGTACCTTTTTGACGAAGGTCTGTTGGACGACTGTGGGGGCTGCCAGCATGTTGGACACAAAGGTGCTGCTCTGGGAGATGCTGAGAAGCCCATCAGCTGGGATCTTTTCTATTGACTCTGCAGGAACTCCAGCAATAAGTGTGCCAAGAGATTCCAAGGTGGAGCCGTTGTTGATCTGTTAAATATAATTGCATTTATCAACGAGGCACATGCAGTGTACTTTCAGGCTCATTTTATATTTAATAAAACCATACAGAACTAAATACAGGAACACATGATTAGGAGAAGTGTTAGAAGGACAGTACGGCCTTTACCTGGAAGCCTGAGGCAGTGATGGTTTGGATGATTGCGGTGGCCTGCTCCTGGTTCCAGGTGCTGACTGAGCTGAGGGTGGACAAAGAGGAAACCAGCACTGAAGGAGGAGCTGAAGTGATCTGGCTGCTGGTCAGGCCTGAGCTGGCACTGCCCAGGGTTACAAACGTCTCTATGAGAGTGTCTGGATGTTGGATGCCAGAGCAGCAGATACCTGTAGAATAAAAACATGCAAATGATTATGAAAAAGATCAACTGAGGACATTTTACTGCAGTATGGTTTTAATGATATGTCAGTGAGTATTTTTTACATTTCCCCCAATACCATCTAGAACAGTGGTTCTAAAATAATGGTCCAGGGACCACAGAGGTTTGTGGCACTAATATATTAAATGTAAAATAGTTCATAGATTATGTTGTAATCTACCAATCTATAACCCTTTCCAAATGTAAATAAATAAATAAATAAATCTATCTTCCTCCAGCCAGTCAAGCACACATCTGCCACACGTGACCCACATAATGGTGGAAACCAGCTTACTCTATCATATTCAACCCCCAGGCTAGGCCTTTTATTGTTTTTCTTATGTTTTGCATTAGGCCTATTTTATATTTTCTATCATTAATATTTCAAATAGATTTTATATTTCTCTCAAAGCTTACGTTAAACTGTGAAAAAATGATCCAACAAGATGCAGCATCTTTCTGATACATTTCTTTTGTGTTGTTCTTTCACATAACAAGATAAAAGTGTGAAAAAAACATAGGCTACATCAAATTATTCTGAGGGACGTACAAGTATTTTCTATCAGGGATCCTTAGAAAAAATTGCAACCCTCTAATCTGGAGTCTTAAATACAGCTGTACAGCTGTATGTATACAACTGCAAAACCTTACTCATATAGAGCTAACTGACCGATATGCACTGCTAGCATGCATCAACACAGCACCTCATAAAAAAAAGGAATTTGAGATATGAAGAGAGACGCTTCGCTAGCTGAAGAGTTGGGCAGATGTTCACTTTTACAGACCCTTAAGTCAGCAAATAAGAAGTGAGGAACATCCAGTAACTGCCACATTCAAAGGTAATGAAATGACAACCTGGGACTAAATTTGAATGGAATCTGGTTTCTTTTACATAAACAAGCTACCTTTTGAAAGTTGCGAATCATTAAAAGGGGCAGTTCACCCTAAAATCAAAAATAGACATTTTCCCTCTGGCTTTTAGTGCTCTATGCCCATCCAGATTTTTTGGGTGTGAGTTGCAGAGTTTTGGAGGTATCGTCTGCCTTCTCTCCAGTATAATGGGCCTAAATGGCACTTGGCTTGTGGTGCTAAAAGCAGCAAAAAAAATACAAAGTCAACACCAGTGTCTCATGACTTCTTTACTCAAGATAATCCACATACTTTGTTTTGAGTTTTATGTAGGAACTACTTTCTTTCTACGGGATAACCTTCTAGAACTACTTGCTTTCTGTAGTATAATCTACTGAAACTACTCTTTCTTTCTTTCTTTCTTCTTTCTTTCTACTTTCTAGAAAGAAAGTAGTTCTTTCTACTAGAAACAAAGTAGTTCCACATGGCAGTGCTCACAACAAAGTCTGTGGACTATCTTGAGTAACTGGATCATGATTTTTGGAAAGAAACACAGTTTGAATTTTTCAGACATATTTTTGTGGTGCTTTGAACACCACAAGCCAAATGCCATTTAGTTCCATTATATTGAAGAGAAGGCAGACATCTCTACAAGCTGAGTCAGATTCTACAATAAAAGATGGAAAAACCCCTAACAGACTGTCATTTTATCATAATGCTGACACGCCTGAGGACTCCTTACAGTCTCCATAATTAACCACCCAGAAACTGCAAAGCTCACTTGGCCGACCATGTAATTGTACACTTAGAGCTCAAAATCTTAAACTCAGCCTGTCACAAATTATACTGAAACTGTCTGCTGCAACAATGAGCAGTAAAGGGCTAAGGATATGTAATAAAATGTTCGTTTCAACAATATTTTTGTAAACAAATGTCAAACTGTGATGAGTGCATATTTTTGTTATTGTGTTTTATAGATAAAAACAACAAAAAAAATTAGTTAAACTGAAATTCGTGTTTGTGTAGAAACATATAGAGCTTGTACCTCAGAGTCCACTGTTCCATTGCAGAATTCCTTCAGGTCATTCAAGATGAGAATGGTATCATGTTCATTCACAGAAGAATATGCTGAACTTGGGACCTCAGAAGAGCAGAGGAACCTGCCTGGAAGCCTGGATGAGAAGTGACATATTTTTAAACCTCATATAAAAATCAACACAGACCATTTTAATGCACAGAATGACGAAACTCATTAATACTCAGTAATAATATGTATGATATACAGTACATTGTGTATGTTACAATCACATATTTTTGACAAATAATTTACTCACTTCACGGGGTTGAAGTCTGGGGTGAATGCAAACAGTTGTGAGATGTAAAAGTTGGTTACATTTTCTGGGATTTCTGTGTTGTTAAATAGCTCCAGGTTGGCTTGGTTCACCAAGAACACTTCAGTCTTCAAAAATAAAGACACAAATAAATCGGTCAAATTACCTTTGAAAATGTTTGGGAAAACTATGGCTAATTAAATGAGCCACTTCTACAACTGTAATATTTTGTTCAAGTTTAAGCATAAACTTTAAATAAATTATATGAAACTGAAATTAGGACATACTTGACTGGTGGAGACGAAGGAGGTGAGATCATCCAGAGTGACAAATGTCACAAAGCTGCCGATGTAGTTGACAAACCAGGCGGTAGAATTGAGTTCTGCATCACTGGCATTGTAGCATCTGGCCTCAGAGCCTATGGAAACAAAAAAAAGCCAGAACCTCATAAATAAATAACCTAACGCAGAGGTTTTCAAAAGAGAGAGCGGAGAGAAAGGACATAATTAAAAAGAATATACTTTCATCCAAATGAGGTGATTGTTGAAACATTGGAAAAACAAACCAAGACTTTTTGGTGAGTTTTGTTTTGCTTGAGTTTGAAGTGTGTTTTACGAACAAGCTAGTGTTAAGTTTGGTAAAAGACGGGCGGATGTTTAGCTCAGATTGGCAGAGCATCCGACCTATGTATGGAGGCTGTTAGTCCTCTGCAGCGGCCGCTGGTTTCGACTCCCGCCTTCGGCCCTTTGCTGCATGTCATCCCCTCTCTCTCTGCCCTGTTTCCTGTCTACTCTTCAGCTGCACTATCAAATAAAGGCACAAATGGCCAAAAAAATAACTCTGAAAAAAAGAAAAAAAAAGTTTGGTAAAAGACAGAAACTTCAACTCAGAATGTATACTTTTATTACAGTCAATAGGTGTAAAAAGGATTTTCTTTCTTGATATTTTTCTTTCTTTGAGTTTATTTTGTTTATTTATTAGACTAAAAAGCTAAGAGAGCTTTTGGAAGTTGCAAACCTGCTGCTGACATACATGTCCCTGTTGAAACTACGTGGGTATCGGACTATCACCTCTTGAGGCGGAAGTATTACTACTAGACAGGACGGGCTGGGGCTAGCTGGTTATCATGCTAACATCAGTAGATATATGCAACACAAAACAGTTAGGCTATGTCTTCACATTCCATGGATAATATTCATTTATTGAACTTATTTTGGCCATATTTTACACATAAAATAAAAAAAATCAGGAAAAACATCAAAAATCATTTTTCTTTACTATAGAAGATGAGGACTGGGTTGGTCAAAAATTAACACCTTAATTAATTAATTAACACTAACCTCCATTACACATCAATCATACATTTCATATCTGAAATGCATCTTACCAGTTGTCAAGTAGGTCCTGATGGTGGCGTATACATCAGCCTGTCCAAACTCAGAGCTGTTATATGTGAAGTTATTTCCCATTACAGAGACCCTATTGAAAGGAAAACAACACAAAATAATGTATCATGTGATCCACCATTAACAGTCTTGTTGTCACTGAGCTTCCTGACTTTGCGAAGTAGAGACTTACAGTCTCTGGAAGGCAACACATGAAGCATTCTGCACTTCGTTGGAGCTGATGAGGTTCTTGCTGAGGAATCTGAGATAGCTCCTCAACCGTAAGTTGAACCAGGAATCAACCTCAGATCTGCTGGTGCTTCTCAGCGCCAAAGGCCAAACACAGGGGAGGGTCACCCTCTTCACATCATCTGGAACATCCTCCTAATGACAAACACACATTTAATGTGAGACTGGCAAAAATATGTGATTATAGACTGAAGATCAAATTATGTATTGTACAGGCCCATATATGGTGACAAAACGACCACTTTGATGCTACCAATATCGACATGTCTCATCAGTAATAATGTATGTTATATGGCAACCTTCAGAAGAGGGACATACAGTTTTAGGAAGGCCAGAGTGTTGTTGTAGTTGTTGAAGATGATACAGATGTCAGAGTCGTTACCAATCACATTGGGTTGACTGAGGAACTGACGCAGCTCTGAGGTGCTGATGGTACTTAGGAGCTGAAAGAAAAAAAGAAAGAAATGAAAAAAAAAAGCACTTATACTTGAAAAAGTTATAGCATACAAAGAATATTTTAATATTACTGTTGGAACAGCACAACATCCATCGGCAATGCTTTATTATCAACAGGTGGTAACACATATGTTACATATGTATGACTTGATGCTAAGACACAGTGGGATTTCCCATTAATGTGTTGACAGAAATTAGCATCACAAGATAAAAGACATATGTGCTTATAGAGGTGCTGACTTGACATTGTTAACTCAGTCTGCTAGTCTGGCTTCAACACTCCACACTGACCGGCTGCAGCAACCTCAAAGGGTCAGAACTCAAACTCAGAATTGCCAGTGGCTTTAAAAATTTGAGCTGTGTTCACTTTTATTTATTATCTATTTCATTTTAATTATTTATAGCTTGAACAGCTAAAGGTAGCAGTTTACTTCAAAAAGTACTTTAACTACTTTTATATGCAGTATAGCAATGATGCTGCTGAACTAAAACACAGAAAGACTGACTGAAATGTGATGTGCATTGTGTTTGGAATATGAATTGTTATACAGTCTCTAAAAGTGAATGATTCAAATTTTTCACATGATGTAGTGTTAAAAAAGTAAACAAAAATCACAATAAATTGTAATATAGAATTGCAATACTTGAGAATCGCAATATATATCAAGTTGGAAACCCAAGTATCATGATATTATTGTGATGAGCGTATTGTCTCAACCCTTGTGTCTATGTGGGGATTTTTTTAAAAAAGGCTTTAAGTAAGTATTGTTGGTACCTCTGATTCTTGTGTCTGTGGCAGAAGAGATTTGAACATGGACAAATCTGGAAAGCCAAAGCTGCGGAAAGTGCTTCTCAGATAGACGTAGAAGCTTCCACCACTGTAACACTTGAGGGATGTTGGACCTGTTTTAAACACATGAAGTCTCAGTGTGCCCTGATACAGAACAATATCTTTCATTCTTGGCCACATATTAAAATATACTGAAATACATAATCACTTCACAACAAATTTTATTTTGTCATACATGTGTTTCTCTAGCACAAACCTTGGAGGAAGCGGAGTGTGCTCTGGTAGATCTCCCTTTGGGTGTTGTTGCTGAGTGTCAGGTGTAGTGTGTCCAGCAGTGTAATCCTAAATGCAGATAAATATTAATCTAAGGCAATTTAAAAATATCATATATCATCATACAATGAGACAAAGTCTTACATCTCTTGGCTGCTGTTACAACTCCTGTTTGTCCCAATGTCAAATAAAGGTGTCACCAGGCTGGGAGAGAGGTTGACCAGGAGAGGTCTCAGTCGAACCCTGAGCCATAGCAGGAACTCTGGGTCATTGATAGCTGGAGAGGACAGATCCCCTCTGTCAATTACTGCCTGGAGGAGGGCAGATTTCACCTCTTCTGTGTAGTTTTCTGGGTGGATCTGGGAGAATTTTACATGCTATTAATAACAGTTTGATTCTGATATTAAATGGTACACATCAGGGGTCTTCAATGTTTTTCAGAGACAGAGCAAGGATCCACTACTACATATATTACATTGACTATTTTTTTCTCTCATTTACACTTTTAAATGGCTGCTAAGTCACGAGCGTGGCTAATGTTACGTGCGTTGGCCTCAGCCTCTGCACTTTCACTGAGGTTTCTGAGTATGTCAGAGTCTCGTGCTTGTGAAGTTACAATTCTGGCAATTCATTGTGACTCACAAAAGTGTACATACACTTGGGATAATATTACAGCTTACTGGACAATATTTTTCAATAATAGCCTACATAGCTAACTAGTTCTGTTAAGAATACATGCCACACAGTAAATTAGTTATTCAGCTCCCATGAGGATTCATGGGTAGCCTACTGTCAAAATTCATTTTTTTAGGTCGATTTATCCATGCTAATCTGTTGAATTAATTAATTTTCATACATTTTGAAAAATAACAATTATCAGACAATAATTTGGTGGTCCCCATGCAGTAACTCTAAGGACCCCCAAAGGGTCTCAGAACCTGTGTTGAAGAGCCAGGGTTTACATAAAAGTAAAAATGTTATTAGTCACATTATCATTTATTAGTCATTATTCATAGTCAAATATGTACTACTTTGTTGCTTTTAAAATCTAACTGAAGATACAAAAATCATCCCTTTTTGTGAATATATCCACAGATGCTCCTTTGGGAAGGTGGGCCACTTGTCCCTGTCAGACTGAGAGTTGACCAAGCTTACTAGGTTACAAGCCAAAGACTGTATAACAGGCAATTAGCTGTGGTACTGAAGAAACAAGAACACCTCTTCTGCACCTAAAATAACTATTGACATTTCAGGTAAGTTGAAAAGCAGTTTAAACTACTACAGCAGCTAGTTTGCTTATTTGATATGTTAAGTTAGCTAAAACAAATATGTTGGCAAGTACACATTTTTCTGTTGGCTGTTGCTAATGTTAGCTTGTTCCACAGGCCACAATACAAGACATGTGTCCAGAAAGATCATTTTTTACATGATATTTAATATCATACAATGTAATGAAGTGGACAAAATAATAAGCTAACAATGCCACAAACTCTTAAATGACCATTAAGCTAATTCAACACTTCTCTTACACAGTTTATCTACATGTAGGATTTATTTCAGAGCTGTTACATTAAACTGCATTATTTTTAGTTAGGTGTACCCAGTGAACTGACTATTGGGTGTAGCCTATTTGATATTGCAAAAAAATGTGATTGTCAAGTTCAGTTGGACTTTAAAGTTCATTTAAAGTAATGATTATTCTAATTGCATACATTAGTGTGTAAAAAAATGATACACTCCGGGCGGGAATTTCTACAGTGTCATTCTTGATACGAGACAGCTCCAAAGTAAGGATTTCTTTAGAATTCTACAGCTGGTGTGTACGAGTGCAATAAGCAAAGTTGAGCATTACTGAACAAGAAAGTGCCAACTATGATGTTTACCTCAATGGCTGGTGAGACTATGTCAAAGAAAGCACCAAAGTCAACAGGGTTGATGACTGTCATTATTTTTGTCACATCTTGTGTCCTTTTTAGCTGTGAGGGAGTTGCAGCAAGCTGGGCCAGCTGACTGAGGGTGAGACGATCTGCAACATCCACCTGAAAGCAACAAACAGCATTTCAGTTAGTGAACACCAACAGTGGAATCTATTGTATCATACAGTTGTGTGGTTAGGTTAAGCATCGGACCTTTAATGTTACACTCAGTGGATTTTGATCTTTTAGTTTGCACTCGTAAGATGTTTAACGGATTGAAGGCACAACGGCAAGTGACAAATAATGACGTTTATCTGCCAAATTAATAAATGTATATGTACCAGTTTCACCCTTTAATCTAAAAGTTTCTAGGCATCATTTTATTTTTATTTAGTCCTTGCTTTGTCTCCTCTTATGCAACTCTGACTGCAAGAGAATAGCTGTCCACAATACTGGGTCTACTGAGTCTACAATACTGGGTCTACTGAGTCTACATATATACACAGGCGCACAAACACATGATTGACATCCAACAGATTGCAACTTACCAACAAGCAAAGTGTTTTGGCTGTGTGTCTTGGTGTTTCTTGGAAAACACACAAAGTATAATATGGTTGGTTTCTAGAGGATTCTGCTCTTTGGAGATTGAAGATTTGGATTTTCTGTTCTTTAAGAGTTGTTTTTACATTAAGTCAAAGTGTTAGGCTAGTTTTGCGATAAAGGGACACTGCAACCCCAAATCAAAAACACATCCTTTCCTCTGACGGATTGTGCTTTTTTTCCCATTTAAATTGTTTTAGTGTGAGTGAGGATATCAGCCATAGACACATCTGCCCTCTCTCAAGTATAATGGAATAAAATGCAAATTGCCTGTGGCGTTCAAATTTGAAATATTCAACACCAGTGTATTTTCCAAAAACCATGACCCAGTAACTCAACATAATTCACAGAGCTTGATGTGAACAGTTTCATATAGAGAGGAAAAGTTCCAGTACATTCTAATAGAGAAAAGAAAGTAATTCTGGTAAATTATACGACAGAAAGAAAGTAGTTTCGACATGAAACTGCTCACAACAAGATGTGTTGATTATCTTGAGTGGCCGGGTCATGATTTCTGGAAAGAAACATTGCCAGCTGTGTCAGGAATTCATCCACATTTTCCAGAGCATTGCCCTCCTCAAGTCGCTCAAACACATGATCAATTTGGTCTGTGTCATTCGACGCCCCTGAGCTCAGTGTCAACTGTGCCAATTGGAAGGAGTGAGCGCTGACAACGATTTAGCCTATGAGAGGTAATCAATATGAAATCAAACAGTAGTAATTGCACAACCATAGGTAAGCCCTTTCATTTTTGGAGAAGAGGTATACAACTGCAGTCGCCACTTACACTGGAGAAGTTGGGATTGAGGGCTTGCAAATCCTGCAGGGTTGCAAAACCAGAGAAGCTGCCGAGGTTTGCCTCTAGCCACTCTGCACTACTGTTGCTAAAGGAGACACAGCCAGGATCTGCTGTGAAGAAGAAGGCCGAAACAAACACGTAGACAGGGTATTAGCACGGCATGCCATCAAGTCTTTACCAAGGTGAGTCTGAGTGTTTGCCTTTACCTGATGAGTCATTCCTTGAAAGGAATGGTTGGATGAAATGAGTGAAGACTGCTTGCTGTCTTTCTCTGTCCATGGATGGCCTTTGGCTGCTGAATGCCTGGATGCTAAAAATTGAGAGAAGCTTTTTAATATGTAAACAACTAGAAAACTCCAGGTTCCCAGGCAGTCTTTTTCACAGTGGCGCAATATATCACATAGCTGCTTACACAGTGTGGTACGTATGGCAGCTGAAGTTCCTGGTGGCAAGGCACAATAGGAAGTTGGGGGATGGAGAGGCCAAAAACGGACGAATCTTCGTCTGGAACCAGCTGCTGACAAAGGCCTCACTCTGCAGTTGTGCCTGGCTGAAGTTGGCAATTCTCAGCTCTCCAAGGGCCTCAAGAGCATGTGACAAGGATGGGTTGCTGTTGTTGGGGGCCTACAATTGTAAAAATCATTTTGGTTTGGCACAGAGTTGACACGGGAAAGCAGCGATTCTGTGAAATTGGGGATTGGATTTACCATGGTGGCGAATTTCATAAGAGCCTGGTCTAGGGAAGAAGAAACTTTTTGGAAGAGAAGCTTCCAGACCTCCACCGGCTCTGTCCTTTGGCTTTCCACTGAGCATTTCAGCAGCGTGACCAAGTTGCTGGATGTGAGATGTGTAGCCTTGGAAAAAGAATTGACAAGAACAAAAGCAAAGGCTCTCAGAGCTTATGGACATCTGTCTCAGGACGGTAATGCAGCAAAAGCCAAATCTTTCTCTGGGATTCACAGCTTACATAAAACAATCTTACCGAGGAACAGGCATGCTCATTGATGGTAAAATTGCACAGGCCTTCAGAGGAATTGCCGATAGACAGGGGTTGTTCCAGTTGCGAGCTGAGAAAGAACAGCAAAGAGAAAACCACCGTCACCTTAGATTATGTAAAACAACTTTACCTGGGCAAAGTCAGCCACGGACAAAACAGTAATTCACCTACCTATGCGTTAGAGCACAGATGCGCTTCTCTGTGAAAGACAATATTCGTGTATCAGATATGGTACAGGTCTTCAGAATGCGATTTTGCCATCAAAGTTGAAATGTCTGGCATGTTACAGACTTACCATCAACCGGGGTCTGCTTGCACTGGAGACAAGCAAGCATGATTGTTAGTCAAGTGGCACAAGCTACTTCAATGAAAATACCTTAATATGGGCTCCTTAATGAAGTGCCAAATTTGTGTCTTGTAAACTTTGGCCAGATATTGTATGTTCCATGTAATACACCCATAGAAATGAACTTACCATGAAGGAATCTGGAAGCGGGCAACCTGTGTGAGAAAACATTGAAATGAAGGCTTAGCATCAATACAGCTCTCAATACAGTTGTGGTAATCAGATTCTCTGAAAAAGTTTATCAGCAGAGCGCCTTGCCACATACGTTTGAACGTTTCCTTAAGCGACTCTATGCTTGAGCTCACGTCCGTTGAAAGGTGCAGCGGCAGGGACTTCAAACTTTGCCGAAGACCAGTGATCCTGCAGGAACAAAACAAAAATCGATGTGACTTGTCTGGAGCTACAGTTTGACACTGCGCAACTCCAAAATATCGAACTGTGGACTTCAGAAATTTCATCTCTTACACAGAAGAGTAGGATGCACAGCTGATGTTCCTGGGGATCACCGCCAAGCTGCCAGGACGGATGCTGGCCATCACAGGAGCCAAATATTCTTGGAACCACAGCTGAAAGTCCTCAGGCTCAAAGTCTACAAATTCAGGAGCAAGGGCTGTCAAGGTCAGGTTCAAGATGGTGTCTCGTACGCCTGGATTTCTGATGACAGTGATGTTTCTCTGGAAATGAAAGGATTCATGTGTCAGTTGAGGGGGACGGTTTACCTCTCTGAAATCATTGTAGAAATGGGAGCGAGCGTGGCCATACGCCTCAAATTCAGTGCATCAGGGGCATGACTCATCATCTGTGGCAATGCATTCAACAACCGTACCAGACATGTTAAAGTTAAGCATTCACCTGCTTGCTGATGTTTGCAAAAGCCTGGAAAAACTGATTGAGCTCCTCCTCCTCCTTATCATCATCGTCATCATCATCACGGGACTCTGTCAAGCTTGCAAAGACCTCCCTTATTATGGCCTCATCCTCAAGGGCGCCACTGTCTGGATCCAAGATCAGCTCAGCCTTCTGCTTTGCCGAGAGGGAGTCCACAACTGCCACCTGATGATGCGAACAAAGAGGATGTATGGATTGCTTTGCTCTTTGACACATCAAAATCAACCCTGTGTGCAGCCTTTCCAAGTTCTGAGTATTGCGCTGCTCTTTTCAAGGAAGATTAGCAGGGAAATGTAAGCCTTACCCCAGAGATGTTGAAGGCTTTGAGGTCAGAGTATGCTGTGTGTTGGGAAAATGGACCCAGGTTTGCTTGAAGCCATTCGGCATCACTCTCGTTTCCCCGCCTGGCTAAGACAAATGAGTTACATATGATACAAGCTCAACTCACATACAATGGAGCAAGTCAATGCAATCTCTCACGCATTCAGCTTCTTCACTCAAGTCATGGCAAGCCCACGAAGCAGCCAACCCGAGTTCATCGCCCACGGCTGTCAGCCGGGTCAATTCAGAGTCCAACAAGCAGCTGCAATTTTTTCATGGGCCGTTTCGAGATCTTGACACCATCCTGAAAAGAAAGAAACTTAGCAGTCCGGTACATTTGTACTTGTGAAGAAATTGATGTGAGAATGCTCCAACGCCAAATGTTGTCAGCTATTTAGGTTGCATGCTTAACATCACAGAAATGGAGAAGAACAATTCGATGCCAAAACATTTGCCAGGTCTGGAAATGTGACTGTATCCTTAAGGTCCTGTCTTTATGTTCAAGCCACTTGGTTGATCACTGTTCTGTTCAAAGTAATGAGATGAGAGGCTTAATAAAACACCATTCCAGTTTATATGGGTTTCAAGGTTCACCAAATGTGTACATAAATGTTTGATGTGGAATGCGTCCATCTACAGCTGGATATGTTTGAGTACATATTAAGTAGTGAGAGTTGCCATTCTCCATGCACACAGTATATCTTGGCGCAGCTTCGGGTGTGAAGGGAGTCCAGCCTACCTTTATCTTGCACCTGTGCAGAATTCTTCACATTTTTCCAGAATTGCTTTAGCGTCAAACACACGTATTTGGTCTTTATTTGAGCCGAGCTCAGTTAACTTGGCAACGGGAACATTCCTGACAACACCAATTTGCCGTGGGTATAATATGAATCAATCAGTCAAGATTCTCAACAGTGGAAGGCCTCTTTGAAATGAAAGGTTAAACAATACAGTTGCATTATACGGACAAGTTGGATTGAAGGCTTGCAATGCTGAGGGTTAAAAACAGGAACTGCAGATTTGCCTCTGTCACTGCACTTTTTCAGACGCAGGCGCAACAGAAGCTTGCAAAGGCCGAAATCAAACACCTACGGACGGCATGACGATGCCAACAGTTACCAAGATTAGTCCTGCTTACCATAGAAATCAAAGGAATTGAAAAAGTGAAGCTCTTTTTTTTGTCCATGGAGGCTTGGCCTAACTGGATAAAGTAGAGAAATTTTTAATGTAAAACAGAAACTCCAGGTTCCCAGCACTTTTGTGGCCTTTCAATAGCCTACACAGGTTGGATAGGCCGAAGACCTGTGGCAAGGCACAAAGAATTGGGGATGAAGCACCAAAGGAGTTTGCTGGACCGCTCTGAAGCCTCTTGAGTTGTCTGGCTGAAGTGGAACTCTTCCGTCGCTTGCAGGATGGTTGGTTTTGGGGGCCACATGTAAAAATCATGGTTGCAAATTAAGGAAACAGATCGGTTCGGGTTTTTTCCAGTGGCGAATTTCATAAAGCTGCTAGGAGAGAACTTGGAGCTCAGCTCCGGCGCCATGGTTGGATAGAGCGGACAAGGGATTGTTGACCTTGGAAAGATTGCCAAGCAGGCCTGGCTTATGGCATCTTCTCATGGCAAGAGCAAGCAATGTTCTGGTTGCCTAACAATTAAAACATGTCATGAGTAAAGACAGGCTTCGTGATGCGGTTGTTCATGCGATGAGAGAACAAAAGAACCGTCACCTTAGAAGAACCTTTGGAAGTCACCCGACAAACGTATTCCTGCTTCTTGAGCACAGATGCGTTCTGTAAAGAATTGTGCTGAATAAGTTTCAGAAGCATGCCTCAAAGTTATGCTCTGTTCAGACTTACACAACGTCTTCCTGGGAACACAGTTTATAATGCAACAGCATCATATCTTAAATGCCTTAAGATGCCAAATTGTGTTGAACTTGGCCAGAAGATCAGAAACACCATAAATAATTACCAATACTGGGCGCACCGGAAAAACAGAATAACTTAACATAGCCATCTTGTAAAGACAAATTTATCAGAAGGCTGCCCTCGTGAATTCCACGATTGTGAGCCATCCGTAATCACGCGGGCTTACTTGCCGAGACAGACCTGAGTAAAAAAGTACTTTGATACGTTTAATGGGACTCAAAATCATGTGCTTAATTTGCATAGAGTAGAACACATAGATACACCAGGAGGACGGAGCGGGCAGGAAATACTTGACATAAGTCTCAGTCAAGTACAAATCGAAAGCTCAAGGCGTTCAAAGGTGTTCTAAGCGTTCTATGTGTCTCTGAAAGGTCAGTGCAGTTAGGGACGTTTCCTCGAACAAAAAGGAGGAGTGCCTAGCTCAAATTTGACACTGCCACTCCAATATCCAACCGACCAGACATTAAATAACACACGGAGTTGCAAACCTGAACTGAAATGAGCTCCCTCCCATATTTGACCCAATCAGGCTCAAGTCACTTCAAGACTCACAGTTCACGATAGTGTCTCGTCGCCTGGATTTCGAGACAGGATGTTCTTGATGAAGGATTCATTGTCAGTTAGGGGGAGTTTCCTCTCTAAATAATTGAGAAATGACGAGGAGGCTAGCCTCAAATTCAGTGCAAAGGGACCTCTATGGCATGCATCACAACCCCCAGAATGTAAAGTTAGCATACCTCTTGCTATTTGCAAAACCTGGAAAAATGCAGGGTCTCCTCCTTTATCATCTCACATCATCCGGGCCGCAAGCTTGCAAAGACCTCCATATGGCCCTCCTGGGCGCACTCTGGTCCAAGACACTCGCCTCTTTCCAGGGAGTCCACAACTGCCACCTGATTCGACAAGAGGATGAGATTGCTTTGCCTTGACACATCAAAATCAACCCTGGCACCTTCCAGTTCTGTATTGGCTGCTTTTTCGGAATTAGCAGAAAGAACCTTACCCCGAATGTTGAAGGCTTTGAGGTCAATATGTTGGTTGGGAAAATGACCCGGTTGCTAAGCCATCTCCATCTAGTTTCCCCGCCTCAACTAGGCACATAATGGGAGTATGATCCAAGATATTAATAACACATGAGAAGTCAAGTGCATGGCTCCATGTTTCAGATATCTTCACACTTCAAGTCAGGCAAGCAGAAGCAGCCACACCGCGCAGTTTACTGGTCAGCCCTGCTGTGAAGCACCCCGTGCATTTCTCAGGTGTCCAACAGACAGCTCAATTCTCTCAGCAACGCATTTCAGAGTGCCTTGGACACCCCCCACCTGCAAAGAGAAAAAGAAACATCTTAGCTCCCTGGTATCATTTTGACTTGGGAATGAAATTTTGTTTTGATGAAATTTAACACAACGGTGTTTGGAGCTATGTTTGAGGCTTTCTTGGCACTTGCAAAACTGGAGAAGGACCAATTTCCGATGGAACCAAAAACCACTTGTCGCGAAGTTGGGAAAGGGACAGATGCTGAAGCCAGTCTTAAGATTTCCAATAGGTTGCAAATTGGGTTGTAAAGATGTATGAGCATTAAACCCATCGTTACTTTAGCAAGTTACATAAGGTCTAACCAAAGTTTAGGATGATCCACGCTGTATGGTGCTTTACATACTGTAAGAGTGGTGGCAATTTAAGCAGAATATGGGCCTCGGATGTAAAACCACCTTTTCATTCCTGCGTGTGTGGAATTCTCACTTTCCAGAGCATGCCTCTCAGTGCCAAACAGAAATTGCGGTCATTCGAGCCGGTATGTCACTGGCCAATGAAGAGTGGCGGACAACTTTAGAGAGGTAACATAGAATCAACCGGATTCACAACCAAGGTACCCTTCATTTTTGGAGAGAGTTAAACTGATCGCCATACAGGAAAGTTGGTTAGGTTCAAACCTGCAGGTTGCAAACCAGAGAAGCGCCGAGGTTTCTCTGCATTCACTGTTCTAAAGGAGACACAGCCAGGATCTGCGAAGAGGCGAAACAAACCTAGACAGGGTATGACGATGCCATCAAGTCTTACCAAGTGAGTATGAGGCCTGCCTTTATGAATCATTCTTGAAAGGATGGTGGATGAAATGAGTGAAGAAGCGCTTCTTCTCTGCATGGATCTTTGCTGCTGAATGCTGATGCTAAATGAGAGAAGCTTTTAAATTAAACAACTGAAAACTCCAGGTCCCAGGCTTTTTTCACAGTGGCGCAATATTCAATGCTTACACATTGGTACGTATGCAGTGAATTTGGTGCAAGGCACAATAGAAGTTGGGGGGAGAGCCAAAAACGGACGAACTGTTGGAACACTCTGACAAAGCCTCATCGCAGTTTTGGTGAAGTTGGCAATTCTCAGCTCCAAGGCCTCAAGAGCATGACAAGGATGGTTGCGTTGTTGGGGCTCAATTGTAAAACATTTTGGTTTGGCACAAGTACACGGGAAAGCAGCGATTCGAAATTGCGTTTGATTTACCAGGTGCATTTCAAAGAGCCTGGTCTGGGAAGAAGAAACTTTGGAAGGAGCTTCCAGACCATCCACGGCCATTTTGACCAGCTTCCCAGGCTCATTCCAGCTACCAATTGCGGAGGGCTGTCAAGGTCAGGTTCAAGATGGTGTCTCGTACGCCTGGATTTCTGATGACAGTGATGTTTCTCTGGAAATGAAAGGATTCATGTGTCAGTTGAGGGGGACGGTTTACCTCTCTGAAATCATTGTAGAAATGGGAGCGAGCGTGGCCATACGCCTCAAATTCAGTGCATCAGGGGCATGACTCATCATCTGTGGCAATGCATTCAACAACCGTACCAGACATGTTAAAGTTAAGCATTCACCTGCTTGCTGATGTTTGCAAAAGCCTGGAAAAACTGATTGAGCTCCTCCTCCTCCTTATCATCATCGTCATCATCATCACGGACTCTGTCAAGCTTGCAAAGACCTCCCTTATTATGGCCTCATCCTCAAGGGCGCCACTGTCTGGATCCAAGATCAGCTCAGCCTTCTGCTTTGCCGAGAGGGAGTCCACAACTGCCACCTGATGATGCGAACAAAGAGGATGTATGGATTGCTTTGCTCTTTGACACATCAAAATCAACCCTGTGTGCAGCCTTTCCAAGTTCTGAGTATTGCGCTGCTCTTTTCAAGGAAGATTAGCAGGGAAATGTAAGCCTTACCCCAGAGATGTTGAAGGCTTTGAGGTCAGAGTATGCTGTGTGTTGGGAAAATGGACCCAGGTTTGCTTGAAGCCATTCGGCATCACTCTCGTTTCCCCGCCTGCAAGCTAAGGCACATAAATGGATGTTAGCATATGATACCAAGCATCATTACTCACTGATACACATGGAGCAAGTCAAGTGCCAATGTGGCTCTCACTGCCATTTCAGCATATTCTTCACACTTTCAAGTCCATGGGCAAGCCCACGCAAGCAGCCACACCGCGCAGTTTACTGCGTCAGCCCTACCTGGCTCGTCGAAGACACCGGCGGTAGCATTTCTCAGGTAGTCCAACATGACAGCTGCAATTTCTTCTCGTCTGGGCAACGGCATTTCAGAAGATGCCTTGGACACCCCACTCACGCTGCAAAGAGCAAAAAGAAACATTCTTACGCAGTCCCTGGTTATCATTTTGTACTTTGGTGCAATGAAATTTTGCTTGTTGATGAAATGCTACTCACACGACACGGTAGTTTGTGCAGCTTATGTTTGAGGTTGCTTTCTTGAGCATCATTGCATTGAAACTTGGGAGAACAGGAACCAATTTCCGATGGAACCAAACAAACCAATCTTTGTCCGCGAAGTTTGGGAAATGTGGACTGATGATGCTGAAGGTCCTGTTCATTACACGATCTCTCACAATAGGTTGGACATCTGGGGTCTGTCAAAGTATGATATGAGAGGATTTAAACACCATTCAGTTTACATGTTGCAAGTTCACCATACAGGGTGCTACCAAAATGTTTGATGTGAATGAGTCCTCTACAGCTGGTATGGTGCTTTAGATACATATGTAAGTAGTGAGTGTGCTCATTTCAAAGCACAGGATTATCTTTGGTGCCTCGGTGTGAAGAGCAGCCTACCTTTTCATTCTCTGCCAGCTGTGTCAGGAATTCATCCACATTTTCCAGAGCATTGCCCTCCTCAAGTCGCTCAAACACACGATCAATTTGGTCTGTGTCATTCGACGCCCCTGAGCTCAGTGTCAACTGTGCCAACTGGGAAGGAGTGAGCGCTGACAACGATTCAGCCTACGAGAGGTAATCAATATGAAATCAAACAGCAGGAATTGCACAACCATAGGTAAGCCCTTTCATTTTTGGAGAAGAGGTATACAACTGCAGTCGCCACTTACACTGGAGAAGTTGGGATTGAGGGCTTGCAAATCCTGCAGGGTTGCAAAACCAGAGAAGCTGCCGAGGTTTGCCTCTAGCCACTCTGCACTACTGTTGCTAAAGGAGACACAGCCAGGATCTGCGAAGAAGGCCGAAACAAACACTGTAGACAGGGTATCAGCACCGCATGCCATCAAGTCTTTACCAAGTTGAGTATGAGTGCCTGCCTTTACCTGATGAGTCATTGCTTGAAAGGAATGGTTGGATGAAATGAGTGAAGACTGCTTGCTGTCTTTCTCTGTCCATGGATGGCCTTTGGCTGCTGAATGCCTGGATGCTAAAAATTGAGAGAAGCTTTTTAATATGTAAACAACTAGAAAACTCCAGGTTCCCAGGCAGTCTTTTCACAGTGGCGCAATATATCACATAGCTGCTTACACAGTGTGGTACGTATGGCAGCTGAAGTTCCTGGTGGCAAGGCACAATAGGAAGTTGGGGGATGGAGAGGCCAAAAACGGACGAATCTTCGTCTGGAACCAGCTGCTGACAAAGGCCTCACTCTGCAGTTGTGCCTGGCTGAAGTTGGCAATTCTCAGCTCTCCAAGGGCCTCAAGAGCATGTGACAAGGATGGGTTGCTGTTGTTGGGGGCCTACAATTGTAAAAATCATTTTGGTTTGGCACAGAGTTGACACGGGAAAGCAGCGATTCTGTGAAATTGCGGGTTTGGATTTACCATGGTGGCGAATTTCATAAGAGCCTGGTCTAGGGAAGAAGAAACTTTTTGGAAGAGAAGCTTCCAGACCTCCACCGGCTCTGTCCTTTGGCTTTCCACTGAGCATTTCAGCAGCGTGACCAAGTTGCTGGATGTGAGATGTGTAGCCTTGGAAAAAGAATTGACAAGAACAAAAGCAAAGGCTCTCAGAGCTTATGGACATCTGTCTCAGGATGGTAATGCAGCAAAAGCCAAATCTTTCTCTGGGATTCACAGCTTACATAAAACAATCTTACCGAGGAACAGGCATGCTCATTGATGGTAAAATTGCACAGGCCTTCAGAGGAATTGCCGATAGACAGGGGTTGTTCCAGTTGCGAGCTGAGAAAGAACAGCAAAGAGAAAACCACCGTCACCTTAGATTATGTAAAACAACTTTACCTGGGCAAAGTCAGCCACGGACAAAACAGTAATTCACCTACCTATGCGTTAGAGCACAGATGCGCTTCTCTGTGAAAAGACAATATTCGTGTATCAGATATGGTACAGGTCTTCAGAATGCGATTTTGCCATCAAAGTTGAAATGTCTGGCATGTTACAGACTTACCATCAACCGGGGTCTGCTTGCACTGGAGACAAGCAAAGCATGATTGTTAGTCAAGTGGCACAAGCTACTTCAATGAAAATACCTTAATATGGGCTCCTTAATGAAGTGCCAAATTTGTGTCTTGTAAACTTTGGCCAGATATTGTATGTTCCATGTAATACACCCATAGAAATGAACTTACCATGAAGGAATCTGGAAGCGGGCAACCTGTGTGAGAAAACATTGAAATGAAGGCTTAGCATCAATACAGCTCTCAATACAGTTGTGGTAATCAGATTCTCTGAAAAAGTTTATCAGCAGAGCGCCTTGCCACATACGTTTGAACGTTTCCTTAAGCGACTCTATGCTTGAGCTCACGTCCGTTGAAAGGTGCAGCGGCAGGGACTTCAAACTTTGCCGAAGACCAGTGATCCTGCAGGAACAAAACAAAAATCGATGTGACTTGTCTGGAGCTACAGTTTGACACTGCGCAACTCCAAAATATCGAACTGTGGACTTCAGAAATTTCATCTCTTACACAGAAGAGTAGGATGCACAGCTGATGTTCCTGGGGATCACCGCCAAGCTGCCAGGACGGATGCTGGCCATCACAGGAGCCAAATATTCTTGGAACCACAGCTGAAAGTCCTCAGGCTCAAAGTCTACAAATTCAGGAGCAAGGGCTGTCAAGGTCAGGTTCAAGATGGTGTCTCGTACGCCTGGATTTCTGATGACAGTGATGTTTCTCTGGAAATGAAAGGATTCATGTGTCAGTTGAGGGGGACGGTTTACCTCTCTGAAATCATTGTAGAAATGGGAGCGAGCGTGGCCATACGCCTCAAATTCAGTGCATCAGGGGCATGACTCATCATCTGTGGCAATGCATTCAACAACCGTACCAGACATGTTAAAGTTAAGCATTCACCTGCTTGCTGATGTTTGCAAAAGCCTGGAAAAACTGATTGAGCTCCTCCTCCTCCTTATCATCATCGTCCATCATCATCACGGGACTCTGTCAAGCTTGCAAAGACCTCCCTTATTATGGCCTCATCCTCAAGGGCGCCACTGTCTGGATCCAAGATCAGCTCAGCCTTCTGCTTTGCCGAGAGGGAGTCCACAACTGCCACCTGATGATGCGAACAAAGAGGATGTATGGATTGCTTTGCTCTTTGACACATCAAAATCAACCCTTGTGCAGCCTTTCCAAGTTCTGAGTATTGCGCTGCTCTTTTCAAGGAAGATTAGCAGGGAAATGTAAGCCTTACCCCAGAGATGTTGAAGGCTTTGAGGTCAGAGTATGCTGTGTGTTGGGAAAATGGACCCAGGTTTGCTTGAAGCCATTCGGCATCACTCTCGTTTCCCCGCCTGCAAGCTAAGGCACATAAATGGATGTTAGCATATGATACCAAGCATCATTACTCACTGATACACATGGAGCAAGTCAAGTGCCAATGTGGCTCTCACTGCCATTTCAGCATATTCTTCACACTTTCAAGTCCATGGGCAAGCCCACGCAAGCAGCCACACCGCGCAGTTTACTGCGTCAGCCCTACCTGGCTCGTCGAAGACACCGGCGGTAGCATTTCTCAGGTAGTCCAACATGACAGCTGCAATTTCTTCTCGTCTGGGCAACGGCATTTCAGAAGATGCCTTGGACACCCCACTCACGCTGCAAAGAGCAAAAAGAAACATTCTTACGCAGTCCCTGGTTATCATTTTGTACTTTGGTGCAATGAAATTTTGCTTGTTGATGAAATGCTACTCACACGACACGGTAGTTTGTGCAGCTTATGTTTGAGGTTGCTTTCTTGAGCATCATTGCATTGAAACTTGGGAGAACAGGAACCAATTTCCGATGGAACCAAACAAACCAATCTTTGTCCGCGAAGTTTGGGAAATGTGGACTGATGATGCTGAAGGTCCTGTTCATTACACGATCTCTCACAATAGGTTGGACATCTGGGGTCTGTCAAAGTATGATATGAGAGGATTTAAACACCATTCAGTTTACATGTTGCAAGTTCACCATACAGGGTGCTACCAAAATGTTTGATGTGAATGAGTCCTCTACAGCTGGTATGGTGCTTTAGATACATATGTAAGTAGTGAGTGTGCTCATTTCAAAGCACAGGATTATCTTTGGTGCCTCGGTGTGAAGAGCAGCCTACCTTTTCATTCTCTGCCAGCTGTGTCAGGAATTCATCCACATTTTCCAGAGCATTGCCCTCCTCAAGTCGCTCAAACACACGATCAATTTGGTCTGTGTCATTCGACGCCCCTGAGCTCAGTGTCAACTGTGCCAACTGGGAAGGAGTGAGCGCTGACAACGATTCAGCCTACGAGAGGTAATCAATATGAAATCAAACAGCAGGAATTGCACAACCATAGGTAAGCCCTTTCATTTTTGGAGAAGAGGTATACAACTGCAGTCGCCACTTACACTGGAGAAGTTGGGATTGAGGGCTTGCAAATCCTGCAGGGTTGCAAAACCAGAGAAGCTGCCGAGGTTTGCCTCTAGCCACTCTGCACTACTGTTGCTAAAGGAGACACAGCCAGGATCTGCGAAGAAGGCCGAAACAAACACGTAGACAGGGTATCAGCACCGCATGCCATCAAGTCTTTACCAAGTTGAGTATGAGTGCCTGCCTTTACCTGATGAGTCATTGCTTGAAAGGAATGGTTGGATGAAATGAGTGAAGACTGCTTGCTGTCTTTCTCTGTCCATGGATGGCCTTTGGCTGCTGAATGCCTGGATGCTAAAAATTGAGAGAAGCTTTTTAATATGTAAACAACTAGAAAACTCCAGGTTCCCAGGCAGTCTTTTTCACAGTGGCGCAATATATCACATAGCTGCTTACACAGTGTGGTACGTATGGCAGCTGAAGTTCCTGGTGGCAAGGCACAATAGGAAGTTGGGGGATGGAGAGGCCAAAAACGGACGAATCTTCGTCTGGAACCAGCTGCTGACAAAGGCCTCACTCTGCAGTTGTGCCTGGCTGAAGTTGGCAATTCTCAGCTCTCCAAGGGCCTCAAGAGCATGTGACAAGGATGGGTTGCTGTTGTTGGGGGCCTACAATTGTAAAAATCATTTTGGTTTGGCACAGAGTTGACACGGGAAAGCAGCGATTCTGTGAAATTGCGGGTTTGGATTTACCATGGTGGCGAATTTCATAAGAGCCTGGTCTAGGGAAGAAGAAACTTTTTGGAAGAGAAGCTTCCAGACCTCCACCGGCTCTGTCCTTTGGCTTTCCACTGAGCATTTCAGCAGCGTGACCAAGTTGCTGGATGTGAGATGTGTAGCCTTGGAAAAAGAATTGACAAGAACAAAAGCAAAGGCTCTCAGAGCTTATGGACATCTGTCTCAGATGGTAATGCAGCAAAAGCCAAATCTTTCTCTGGGATTCACAGCTTACATAAAACAATCTTACCGAGGAACAGGCATGCTCATTGATGGTAAAATTGCACAGGCCTTCAGAGGAATTGCCGATAGACAGGGGTTGTTCCAGTTGCGAGCTGAGAAAGAACAGCAAAGAGAAAACCACCGTCACCTTAGATTATGTAAAACAACTTTACCTGGGCAAAGTCAGCCACGGACAAAACAGTAATTCACCTACCTATGCGTTAGAGCACAGATGCGCTTCTCTGTGAAAAGACAATATTCGTGTATCAGATATGGTACAGGTCTTCAGAATGCGATTTTGCCATCAAAGTTGAAATGTCTGGCATGTTACAGACTTACCATCAACCGGGGTCTGCTTGCACTGGAGACAAGCAAAGCATGATTGTTAGTCAAGTGGCACAAGCTACTTCAATGAAAATACCTTAATATGGCTCCTTAATGAAGTGCCAAATTGTGTCTTGTAAACTTTGGCCAGATATTGTATGTTCCATGTAATACACCCATAGAAATGAACTTACCATGAAGAATCTGGAAGCGGGCAACCTGTGTGAGAAAACATTGAAATGAAGGCTTAGCATCAATACAGCTCTCAATACAGTTGTGGTAATCAGATCTCTGAAAAGTTTATCAGCAGAGCGCCTTGCACATACGTTTGAACGTTTCCTTAAGCGACTCTATGCTTGAGCTCACGTCCGTTGAAAGGTGCAGCGGCAGGGACTTCAAACTTTGCCGAAGACCAGTGATCCTGCAGGAACAAAACAAAAATCGATGTGACTTGTCTGGAGCTACAGTTTGACACTGCGCAACTCCAAAATATCGAACTGTGGACTTCAGAAATTTCATCTCTTACACAGAAGAGTAGGATGCACAGCTGATGTTCCTGGGGATCACCGCCAAGCTGCCAGGACGGATGCTGGCCATCACAGGAGCCAAATATTCTTGGAACCACAGCTGAAAGTCCTCAGGCTCAAAGTCTACAAATTCAGGAGCAAGGGCTGTCAAGGTCAGGTTCAAGATGGTGTCTCGTACGCCTGGATTTCTGATGACAGTGATGTTTCTCTGGAAATGAAAGGATTCATGTGTCAGTTGAGGGGGACGGTTTACCTCTCTGAAATCATTGTAGAAATGGGAGCGAGCGTGGCCATACGCCTCAAATTCAGTGCATCAGGGGCATGACTCATCATCTGTGGCAATGCATTCAACAACCGTACCAGACATGTTAAAGTTAAGCATTCACCTGCTTGCTGATGTTTGCAAAAGCCTGGAAAAACTGATTGAGCTGCCTCCTCCTCCTTATCATCATCGTCATCATCATCACGGGACTCTGTCAAGCTTGCAAAGACCTCCCTTATTATGGCCTCATCCTCAAGGGCGCCACTGTCTGGATCCAAGATCAGCTCAGCCTTCTGCTTTGCCGAGAGGGAGTCCACAACTGCCACCTGATGATGCGAACAAAGAGGATGTATGGATTGCTTTGCTCTTTGACACATCAAAATCAACCCTGTGTGCAGCCTTTCCAAGTTCTGAGTATTGCGCTGCTCTTTTCAAGGAAGATTAGCAGGGAAATGTAAGCCTTACCCCAGAGATGTTGAAGGCTTTGAGGTCAGAGTATGCTGTGTGTTGGGAAAATGGACCCAGGTTTGCTTGAAGCCATTCGGCATCACTCTCGTTTCCCCGCCTGCAAGCTAAGGCACATAAATGGATGTTAGCATATGATACCAAGCATCATTACTCACTGATACACATGGAGCAAGTCAAGTGCCAATGTGGCTCTCACTGCCATTTCAGCATATTCTTCACACTTTCAAGTCCATGGGCAAGCCCACGCAAGCAGCCACACCGCGCAGTTTACTGCGTCAGCCCTACCTGGCTCGTCGATAGACACCGGCGGTAGCATTTCTCAGGTAGTCCAACATGACAGCTGCAATTTCTTCTCGTCTGGGCAACGGCATTTCAGAAGATGCCTTGGACACCCCACTCACGCTGCAAAGAGCAAAAAGAAACATTCTTACGCAGTCCCTGGTTATCATTTTGTACTTTGGTGCAATGAAATTTTGCTTGTTGATGAAATGCTACTCACACGACACGGTAGTTTGTGCAGCTTATGTTTGAGGTTGCTTTCTTGAGCATCATTGCATTGAAACTTGGGAGAACAGGAACCAATTTCCGATGGAACCAAACAAACCAATCTTTGTCCGCGAAGTTTGGGAAATGTGGACTGATGATGCTGAAGGTCCTGTTCATTACACGATCTCTCACAATAGGTTGGACATCTGGGGTCTGTCAAAGTATGATATGAGAGGATTTAAACACCATTCAGTTTACATGTTGCAAGTTCACCATACAGGGTGCTACCAAAATGTTTGATGTGAATGAGTCCTCTACAGCTGGTATGGTGCTTTAGATACATATGTAAGTAGTGAGTGTGCTCATTTCAAAGCACAGGATTATCTTTGGTGCCTCGGTGTGAAGAGCAGCCTACCTTTTCATTCTCTGCCAGCTGTGTCAGGAATTCATCCACATTTTCCAGAGCATTGCCCTCCTCAAGTCGCTCAAACACACGATCAATTTGGTCTGTGTCATTCGACGCCCCTGAGCTCAGTGTCAACTGTGCCAACTGGGAAGGAGTGAGCGCTGACAACGATTCAGCCTACGAGAGGTAATCAATATGAAATCAAACAGCAGGAATTGCACAACCATAGGTAAGCCCTTTCATTTTTGGAGAAGAGGTATACAACTGCAGTCGCCACTTACACTGGAGAAGTTGGGATTGAGGGCTTGCAAATCCTGCAGGGTTGCAAAACCAGAGAAGCTGCCGAGGTTTGCCTCTAGCCACTCTGCACTACTGTTGCTAAAGGAGACACAGCCAGGATCTGCGAAGAAGGCCGAAACAAACACGTAGACAGGGTATCAGCACCGCATGCCATCAAGTCTTTACCAAGTTGAGTATGAGTGCCTGCCTTTACCTGATGAGTCATTGCTTGAAAGGAATGGTTGGATGAAATGAGTGAAGACTGCTTGCTGTCTTTCTCTGTCCATGGATGGCCTTTGGCTGCTGAATGCCTGGATGCTAAAAATTGAGAGAAGCTTTTTAATATGTAAACAACTAGAAAACTCCAGGTTCCCAGGCAGTCTTTTTCACAGTGGCGCAATATATCACATAGCTGCTTACACAGTGTGGTACGTATGGCAGCTGAAGTTCCTGGTGGCAAGGCACAATAGGAAGTTGGGGGATGGAGAGGCCAAAAACGGACGAATCTTCGTCTGGAACCAGCTGCTGACAAAGGCCTCACTCTGCAGTTGTGCCTGGCTGAAGTTGGCAATTCTCAGCTCTCCAAGGGCCTCAAGAGCATGTGACAAGGATGGGTTGCTGTTGTTGGGGGCCTACAATTGTAAAAATCATTTTGGTTTGGCACAGAGTTGACACGGGAAAGCAGCGATTCTGTGAAATTGCGGGTTTGGATTTACCATGGTGGCGAATTTCATAAGAGCCTGGTCTAGGGAAGAAGAAACTTTTTGGAAGAGAAGCTTCCAGACCTCCACCGGCTCTGTCCTTTGGCTTTCCACTGAGCATTTCAGCAGCGTGACCAAGTTGCTGGATGTGAGATGTGTAGCCTTGGAAAAAGAATTGACAAGAACAAAAGCAAAGGCTCTCAGAGCTTATGGACATCTGTCTCAGGATGGTAATGCAGCAAAAGCCAAATCTTTCTCTGGGATTCACAGCTTACATAAAACAATCTTACCGAGGAACAGGCATGCTCATTGATGGTAAAATTGCACAGGCCTTCAGAGGAATTGCCGATAGACAGGGGTTGTTCCAGTTGCGAGCTGAGAAAGAACAGCAAAGAGAAAACCACCGTCACCTTAGATTATGTAAAACAACTTTACCTGGGCAAAGTCAGCCACGGACAAAACAGTAATTCACCTACCTATGCGTTAGAGCACAGATGCGCTTCTCTGTGAAAAGACAATATTCGTGTATCAGATATGGTACAGGTCTTCAGAATGCGATTTTGCCATCAAAGTTGAAATGTCTGGCATGTTACAGACTTACCATCAACCGGGGTCTGCTTGCACTGGAGACAAGCAAAGCATGATTGTTAGTCAAGTGGCACAAGCTACTTCAATGAAAATACCTTAATATGGGCTCCTTAATGAAGTGCCAAATTTGTGTCTTGTAAACTTTGGCCAGATATTGTATGTTCCATGTAATACACCCATAGAAATGAACTTACCATGAAGGAATCTGGAAGCGGGCAACCTGTGTGAGAAAACATTGAAATGAAGGCTTAGCATCAATACAGCTCTCAATACAGTTGTGGTAATCAGATTCTCTGAAAAAGTTTATCAGCAGAGCGCCTTGCCACATACGTTTGAACGTTTCCTTAAGCGACTCTATGCTTGAGCTCACGTCCGTTGAAAGGTGCAGCGGCAGGGACTTCAAACTTTGCCGAAGACCAGTGATCCTGCAGGAACAAAACAAAAATCGATGTGACTTGTCTGGAGCTACAGTTTGACACTGCGCAACTCCAAAATATCGAACTGTGGACTTCAGAAATTTCATCTCTTACACAGAAGAGTAGGATGCACAGCTGATGTTCCTGGGGATCACCGCCAAGCTGCCAGGACGGATGCTGGCCATCACAGGAGCCAAATATTCTTGGAACCACAGCTGAAAGTCCTCAGGCTCAAAGTCTACAAATTCAGGAGCAAGGGCTGTCAAGGTCAGGTTCAAGATGGTGTCTCGTACGCCTGGATTTCTGATGACAGTGATGTTTCTCTGGAAATGAAAGGATTCATGTGTCAGTTGAGGGGGACGGTTTACCTCTCTGAAATCATTGTAGAAATGGGAGCGAGCGTGGCCATACGCCTCAAATTCAGTGCATCAGGGGCATGACTCATCATCTGTGGCAATGCATTCAACAACCGTACCAGACATGTTAAAGGTAAGCATTCACCTGCTTGCTGATGTTTGCAAAAGCCTGGAAAAACTGATTGAGCTGCTTCTCCTCCTCCTCCTCCTCGTCCTCCTCGTCCTCCTCCTCCTCCTCCTCCTCATCATCATCATCCTCCTCCTCTCATCATCATCATCATCATCATCACGGGACTCTGTCAAGCTTGCAAAGACCTCCCTTATTATGGCCTCATCCTCAAGGGCGCCACTGTCTGGATCCAAGATCAGCTCAGCCTTCTGCTTTGCCGAGAGGGAGTCCACAACTGCCACCTGATGATGCGAACAAAGAGGATGTATGGATTGCTTTGCTCTTTGACACATCAAAATCAACCCTGTGTGCAGCCTTTCCAAGTTCTGAGTATTGCGCTGCTCTTTTCAAGGAAGATTAGCAGGGAAATGTAAGCCTTACCCCAGAGATGTTGAAGGCTTTGAGGTCAGAGTATGCTGTGTGTTGGGAAAATGGACCCAGGTTTGCTTGAAGCCATTCGGCATCACTCTCGTTTCCCCGCCTGCAAGCTAAGGCACATAAATGGATGTTAGCATATGATACCAAGCATCATTACTCACTGATACACATGGAGCAAGTCAAGTGCCAATGTGGCTCTCACTGCCATTTCAGCATATTCTTCACACTTTCAAGTCCATGGGCAAGCCCACGCAAGCAGCCACACCGCGCAGTTTACTGCGTCAGCCCTACCTGGCTCGTCGAAGACACCGGCGGTAGCATTTCTCAGGTAGTCCAACATGACAGCTGCAATTTCTTCTCGTCTGGGCAACGGCATTTCAGAAGATGCCTTGGACACCCCACTCACGCTGCAAAGAGCAAAAAGAAACATTCTTACGCAGTCCCTGGTTATCATTTTGTACTTTGGTGCAATGAAATTTTGCTTGTTGATGAGAATGCTACTCACACGACACGGTAGTTTGTGCAGCTTATGTTTGAGGTTGCTTTCTTGAGCATCATTGCATTGAAACTTGGGAGAACAGGAACCAATTTCCGATGGAACCAAACAAACCAATCTTTGTCCGCGAAGTTTGGGAAATGTGGACTGATGATGCTGAAGGTCCTGTTCATTACACGATCTCTCACAATAGGTTGGACATCTGGGGTCTGTCAAAGTATGATATGAGAGGATTTAAACACCATTCAGTTTACATGTTGCAAGTTCACCATACAGGGTGCTACCAAAATGTTTGATGTGAATGAGTCCTCTACAGCTGGTATGGTGCTTTAGATACATATGTAAGTAGTGAGTGTGCTCATTTCAAAGCACAGGATTATCTTTGGTGCCTCGGTGTGAAGAGCAGCCTACCTTTTCATTCTCTGCCAGCTGTGTCAGGAATTCATCCACATTTTCCAGAGCATTGCCCTCCTCAAGTCGCTCAAACACACGATCAATTTGGTCTGTGTCATTCGACGCCCCTGAGCTCAGTGTCAACTGTGCCAACTGGGAAGGAGTGAGCGCTGACAACGATTCAGCCTACGAGAGGTAATCAATATGAAATCAAACAGCAGGAATTGCACAACCATAGGTAAGCCCTTTCATTTTTGGAGAAGAGGTATACAACTGCAGTCGCCACTTACACTGGAGAAGTTGGGATTGAGGGCTTGCAAATCCTGCAGGGTTGCAAAACCAGAGAAGCTGCCGAGGTTTGCCTCTAGCCACTCTGCACTACTGTTGCTAAAGGAGACACAGCCAGGATCTGCGAAGAAGGCCGAAACAAACACGTAGACAGGGTATCAGCACCGCATGCCATCAAGTCTTTACCAAGTTGAGTATGAGTGCCTGCCTTTACCTGATGAGTCATTGCTTGAAAGGAATGGTTGGATGAAATGAGTGAAGACTGCTTGCTGTCTTTCTCTGTCCATGGATGGCCTTTGGCTGCTGAATGCCTGGATGCTAAAAATTGAGAGAAGCTTTTTAATATGTAAACAACTAGAAAACTCCAGGTTCCCAGGCAGTCTTTTTCACAGTGGCGCAATATATCACATAGCTGCTTACACAGTGTGGTACGTATGGCAGCTGAAGTTCCTGGTGGCAAGGCACAATAGGAAGTTGGGGGATGGAGAGGCCAAAAACGGACGAATCTTCGTCTGGAACCAGCTGCTGACAAAGGCCTCACTCTGCAGTTGTGCCTGGCTGAAGTTGGCAATTCTCAGCTCTCCAAGGGCCTCAAGAGCATGTGACAAGGATGGGTTGCTGTTGTTGGGGGCCTACAATTGTAAAAATCATTTTGGTTTGGCACAGAGTTGACACGGGAAAGCAGCGATTCTGTGAAATTGCGGGTTTGGATTTACCATGGTGGCGAATTTCATAAGAGCCTGGTCTAGGGAAGAAGAAACTTTTTGGAAGAGAAGCTTCCAGACCTCCACCGGCTCTGTCCTTTGGCTTTCCACTGAGCATTTCAGCAGCGTGACCAAGTTGCTGGATGTGAGATGTGTAGCCTTGGAAAAAGAATTGACAAGAACAAAAGCAAAGGCTCTCAGAGCTTATGGACATCTGTCTCAGGATGGTAATGCAGCAAAAGCCAAATCTTTCTCTGGGATTCACAGCTTACATAAAACAATCTTACCGAGGAACAGGCATGCTCATTGATGGTAAAATTGCACAGGCCTTCAGAGGAATTGCCGATAGACAGGGGTTGTTCCAGTTGCGAGCTGAGAAAGAACAGCAAAGAGAAAACCACCGTCACCTTAGATTATGTAAAACAACTTTACCTGGGCAAAGTCAGCCACGGACAAAACAGTAATTCACCTACCTATGCGTTAGAGCACAGATGCGCTTCTCTGTGAAAAGACAATATTCGTGTATCAGATATGGTACAGGTCTTCAGAATGCGATTTTGCCATCAAAGTTGAAATGTCTGGCATGTTACAGACTTACCATCAACCGGGGTCTGCTTGCACTGGAGACAAGCAAAGCATGATTGTTAGTCAAGTGGCACAAGCTACTTCAATGAAAATACCTTAATATGGGCTCCTTAATGAAGTGCCAAATTTGTGTCTTGTAAACTTTGGCCAGATATTGTATGTTCCATGTAATACACCCATAGAAATGAACTTACCATGAAGGAATCTGGAAGCGGGCAACCTGTGTGAGAAAACATTGAAATGAAGGCTTAGCATCAATACAGCTCTCAATACAGTTGTGGTAATCAGATTCTCTGAAAAAGTTTATCAGCAGAGCGCCTTGCCACATACGTTTGAACGTTTCCTTAAGCGACTCTATGCTTGAGCTCACGTCCGTTGAAAGGTGCAGCGGCAGGGACTTCAAACTTTGCCGAAGACCAGTGATCCTGCAGGAACAAAACAAAAATCGATGTGACTTGTCTGGAGCTACAGTTTGACACTGCGCAACTCCAAAATATCGAACTGTGGACTTCAGAAATTTCATCTCTTACACAGAAGAGTAGGATGCACAGCTGATGTTCCTGGGGATCAC
This sequence comes from Lutjanus argentimaculatus, assembly GCA_034769285.1. Lineage (NCBI taxonomy): Eukaryota > Metazoa > Chordata > Actinopteri > Lutjaniformes > Lutjanidae > Lutjanus > Lutjanus argentimaculatus. Next base: position 36,674,315 of record JAWZSL010000003.1, read on the forward strand.
CGCCAAGCTGCCAGGACGGATGCTGGCCATCACAGGAGCCAAATATTCTTGGAACCACAGCTGAAAGTCCTCAGGCTCAAAGTCTACAAATTCAGGAGCAAGGGCTGTCAAGGTCAGGTTCAAGATGGTGTCTCGTACGCCTGGATTTCTGATGACAGTGATGTTTCTCTGGAAATGAAAGGATTCATGTGTCAGTTGAGGGGGACGGTTTACCTCTCTGAAATCATTGTAGAAATGGGAGCGAGCGTGGCCATACGCCTCAAATTCAGTGCATCAGGGGCATGACTCATCATCTGTGGCAATGCATTCAACAACCGTACCAGACATGTTAAAGGTAAGCATTCACCTGCTTGCTGATGTTTGCAAAAGCCTGGAAAAACTGATTGAGCTGCTTCTCTCCTCCTCCTCCTCGTCCTCCTCGTCCTCCTCCTCCTCCTCCTCCTCATCATCATCATCCTCCTCCTCCTCCTCATCATCATCATCATCATCATCACGGGACTCTGTCAAGCTTGCAAAGACCTCCCTTATTATGGCCTCATCCTCAAGGGCGCCACTGTCTGGATCCAAGATCAGCTCAGCCTTCTGCTTTGCCGAGAGGGAGTCCACAACTGCCACCTGATGATGCGAACAAAGAGGATGTATGGATTGCTTTGCTCTTTGACACATCAAAATCAACCCTGTGTGCAGCCTTTCCAAGTTCTGAGTATTGCGCTGCTCTTTTCAAGGAAGATTAGCAGGGAAATGTAAGCCTTACCCCAGAGATGTTGAAGGCTTTGAGGTCAGAGTATGCTGTGTGTTGGGAAAATGGACCCAGGTTTGCTTGAAGCCATTCGGCATCACTCTCGTTTCCCCGCCTGCAAGCTAAGGCACATAAATGGATGTTAGCATATGATACCAAGCATCATTACTCACTGATACACATGGAACAAGTCAAGTGCCAATGTGGCTCTCACTGCCATTTCAGCATATTCTTCACACTTTCAAGTCCATGGGCAAGCCCACGCAAGCAGCCACACCGCGCAGTTTACTGCGTCAGCCCTACCTGGCTCGTCGAAGACACCGGCGGTAGCATTTCTCAGGTAGTCCAACATGACAGCTGCAATTTCTTCTCGTCTGGGCAACGGCATTTCAGAAGATGCCTTGGACACCCCACTCACGCTGCAAAGAGCAAAAAGAAACATTCTTACGCAGTCCCTGGTTATCATTTTGTACTTTGGTGCAATGAAATTTTGCTTGTTGATGAATGCTACTCACACGACACGGTAGTTTGTGCAGCTTATGTTTGAGGTTGCTTTCTTGAGCATCATTGCATTGAAACTTGGGAGAACAGGAACCAATTTCCGATGGAACCAAACAAACCAATCTTTGTCCGTGAAGTTTGGGAAATGTGGACTGATGATGCTGAAGGTCCTGTTCATTACACGATCTCTCACAATAGGTTGGACATCTGGGGTCTGTCAAAGTATGATATGAGAGGATTTAAACACCATTCAGTTTACATGTTGCAAGTTCACCATACAGGGTGCTACCAAAATGTTTGATGTGAATGAGTCCTCTACAGCTGGTATGGTGCTTTAGATACATATGTAAGTAGTGAGTGTGCTCATTTTCAAAGCACAGGATTATCTTTGGTGCCTCGGTGTGAAGAGCAGCCTACCTTTTCATTCTCTGCCAGCTGTGTCAGGAATTCATCCACATTTTCCAGAGCATTGCCCTCCTCAAGTCGCTCAAACACACGATCAATTTGGTCTGTGTCATTCGACGCCCCTGAGCTCAGTGCCCAACTGTGCCAACTGGGAAGGAGTGAGCGCTGACAACGATTCAGCCTACGAGAGGTAATCAATATGAAATCAAACAGCAGGAATTGCACAACCATAGGTAAGCCCTTTCATTTTTGGAGAAGAGGTATACAACTGCAGTCGCCACTTACACTGGAGAAGTTGGGATTGAGGGCTTGCAAATCCTGCAGGGTTGCAAAACCAGAGAAGCTGCCGAGGTTTGCCTCTAGCCACTCTGCACTACTGTTGCTAAAGGAGACACAGCCAGGATCTGCGAAGAAGGCCGAAACAAACACGTAGACAGGGTATCAGCACCGCATGCCATCAAGTCTTTACCAAGTTGAGTATGAGTGCCTGCCTTTACCTGATGAGTCATTGCTTGAAAGGAATGGTTGGATGAAATGAGTGAAGACTGCTTGCTGTCTTTCTCTGTCCATGGATGGCCTTTGGCTGCTGAATGCCTGGATGCTAAAAATTGAGAGAAGCTTTTTAATATGTAAACAACTAGAAAACTCCAGGTTCCCAGGCAGTCTTTTTCACAGTGGCGCAATATATCACATAGCTGCTTACACAGTGTGGTACGTATGGCAGCTGAAGTTCCTGGTGGCAAGGCACAATAGGAAGTTGGGGGATGGAGAGGCCAAAAACGGACGAATCTTCGTCTGGAACCAGCTGCTGACAAAGGCCTCACTCTGCAGTTGTGCCTGGCTGAAGTTGGCAATTCTCAGCTCTCCAAGGGCCTCAAGAGCATGTGACAAGGACGGGTGCTGTTGTTGGGGGCCTACAATTGTAAAAATCATTTTGGTTTGGCACAGAGTTGACACGGGAAAGCAGCGATTCTGTGAAATTGCGGGTTTGGATTTACCATGGTGGCGAATTTCATAAGAGCCTGGTCTAGGGAAGAAGAAACTTTTTGGAAGAGAAGCTTCCAGACCTCCACCGGCTCTGTCCTTTGGCTTTCCACTGAGCATTTCAGCAGCGTGACCAAGTTGCTGGATGTGAGATGTGTAGCCTTGGAAAAAGAATTGACAAGAACAAAAGCAAAGGCTCTCAGAGCTTATGGACATCTGTCTCAGGATGGTAATGCAGCAAAAGCCAAATCTTTCTCTGGGATTCACAGCTTACATAAAACAATCTTACCGAGGAACAGGCATGCTCATTGATGGTAAAATTGCACAGGCCTTCAGAGGAATTGCCGATAGACAGGGGTTGTTCCAGTTGCAAGCTGAGAAAGAACAGCAAAGAGAAAACCACCGTCACCTTAGATTATGTAAAACAACTTTACCTGGGCAAAGTCAGCCACGGACAAAACAGTAATTCACCTACCTATGCGTTAAGCACAGATGCGCTTCTCTGTGAAAAGACAATATTCGTGTATCAGATATGGTACAGGTCTTCAGAATGCGATTTTGCCATCAAAGTTGAAATGTCTGGCATGTTACAGACTTACCATCAACCGGGGTCTGCTTGCACTGGAGACAAGCAAAGCATGATTGTTAGTCAAGTGGCACAAGCTACTTCAATGAAAATACCTTAATATGGGCTCCTTAATGAAGTGCCAAATTTGTGTCTTGTAAACTTTGGCCAGATATTGTATGTTCCATGTAATACACCCATAGAAATGAACTTACCATGAAGGAATCTGGAAGCGGGCAACCTGTGTGAGAAAACATTGAAATGAAGGCTTAGCATCAATACAGCTCTCAATACAGTTGTGGTAATCAGATTCTCTGAAAAAGTTTATCAGCAGAGTGCCTTGCCACATACGTTTGAACGTTTCCTTAAGCGACTCTATGCTTGAGCTCACGTCCGTTGAAAGGTGCAGCGGCAGGGACTTCAAACTTTGCCGAAGACCAGTGATCCTGCAGGAACAAAACAAAAATCGATGTGACTTGTCTGGAGCTACAGTTTGACACTGCGCAACTCCAAAATATCGAACTGTGGACTTCAGAAATTTCATCTCTTACACAGAAGAGTAGGATGCACAGCTGATGTTCCTGGGGATCACCGCCAAGCTGCCAGGACGGATGCTGGCCATCACAGGAGCCAAATATTCTTGGAACCACAGCTGAAAGTCCTCAGGCTCAAAGTCTACAAATTCAGGAGCAAGGGCTGTCAAGGTCAGGTTCAAGATGGTGTCTCGTACGCCTGGATTTCTGATGACAGTGATGTTTCTCTGGAAATGAAAGGATTCATGTGTCAGTTGAGGGGGACGGTTTACCTCTCTGAAATCATTGTAGAAATGGGAGCGAGCGTGGCCATACGCCTCAAATTCAGTGCATCAGGGGCATGACTCATCATCTGTGGCAATGCATTCAACAACCGTACCAGACATGTTAAAGGTAAGCATTCACCTGCTTGCTGATGTTTGCAAAAGCCTGGAAAAACTGATTGAGCTGCTTCTCCTCCTCCTCCTCCTCTCCTCCTCGTCCTCCTCGTCCTCCTCCTCCTCATCATCATCATCCTCCTCCTCCTCATCATCATCATCATCATCATCACGGGACTCTGTCAAGCTTGCAAAGACCTCCCTTATTATGGCCTCATCCTCAAGGGCGCCACTGTCTGGATCCAAGATCAGCTCAGCCTTCTGCTTTGGTGACAGTTGTTCCAAAGCCTCTTCCTATGACAACATGATCTTTTTCTTTTACTCAGACATCATTTTTTTCAGAGAAATAAAAAATAAAAAATTCCTTGCATTATATATTGATTTCAGTTTTTTAAATACAGAGTAATATTTTACTCACTGCTGAGAAATTGCTATTAATTTTTTTAAGATCTTGTAGACTTGCAAAGACTGAAAACTTTCCAAGGTTCCTCTTCAGCCATTCTGCACTTCCATTCACATTTTGTGTGCATCCAGGTTCTGTGAAATTTTCAACAGTAAAAAATAAAAATAGATTGTATATGACAACAAGGTTAATTGCTAAAGTTATGTGTTCCTCCTCTTTTGAATATCCTTCATCATGTTATTAATCTGCATGCCTTTGTAATTTTTTATTTTCAGTGATCTTATGGTTTTCTTAGTTCACCCCTCATATTATACAAAATTATAATATATAACATGATTCTCTTTCTCTTGCACATCACATAATCTTACCTGGTAAGTTCTTTCTTGACAGGTAGACTTGAATGAAATGCGTGTAGATTTGTTTGTTCTCCATTCTGTGAGAAGCCTCCAGTTCATTGCTTATATCCTCAATCCTTGAAAATACATTGTCATTATTCTCTCTAAAAAATCTACATCATTAGTCATCTCAGATAGGAACAATAAAAACCATGTATGCAAGAAAGGAAATATTTTGTTAGCATGGAAATTTTCTGAAAACCACACAGATCCAGGGCAGTGGTCTTTGTGACTTTCTTTATATTTGAGCCAGGTTGATTTTTCATTTTAAGCAGGTTATTTTGCTATTGTTTTCGCATATTCCTCCTATTTCTATTGAAAATCTGCAGGACTTTATTCATTTCTTTGCATTACTGAATTCTCAGAATCTGATCCCACCATTTGTCCTGTTTTAGCCATTAGTCTGGCGCATAATTTCCCATGAAACAGGGAAATGCTAGGGATTTTGCACAAATTAAACAAACAAGAGCAGTATATATGGAGTGTTATACTATATATTGGCTTATGACACTGAACCTTAGGGATGAGATGTTTGTTCTTGCACCATCCTGCCCTTGGAAACTGCAAATATGTCATTTATGGGATTGTACTTCCCTGTCCCTCCAGAATTTCACAGGCTTTTTTGGGGGGGGAGTTAGTGCGGACCAAAATGTCTGATATCATGTGTAGAGAGCAACTTCAAACATTATTTTAGACATATTAACAACAATTCACTTCACTTCACTTGAAAGCACTTACAATTCATGGAAAGAATTGCAGCTGAAGTTCTGACTGCTCAGCTGGGTCAAGAAGTTTTCATCAACATGGGACAAAAGAGGAGCCATCTTCAGTGAGAACCACAGTCTGATGAATCTTGAGTCACTGTGGTTGCCCAGACTTAGACTATCCAAGATGCCAAATACATCCAGAATATTAAATCCAGTCTGATTGGTAGCCTGTTGTGAAACAAAGTTACAATCAACCATTGATAAAAGCTGTATTATTTGTCAAAACATATTTTGAATGCTATTAGAAGCTGGACAAAACTCAAAATTTTAAATTGTCTTAAACAATAGTGTTGTCCCACCACAAAGCATTAAAACACAGGAGTAGAACCTAATATTTTAGTGTAGTACTGTAGAGGCTGTAACACTAAATCTAATCAAAGTTATTAATATTTTATAATGCTTATTAGCATTGTTACGTGCATTTCCCAATGCACGTAACAATGCTATTAAAGATTTGTACAAATGTAATGAAGTCTTGTTTGTAAACCCAGCTTGGGTTTATATATTTCAATTAATAATAACTGAAATGAATGAATGCAAAATGCTGATTCAAAATGTCAGACAAATACTACATTTTCCTTGAAATTATTATTTTAAATGTTAGGAACATATTTGAAATAAATAAGATCAAAGTAATTAAATAAATAAACTAAATACAAATATATGGAAAAAATATCCCAGCTAGCTGCTAGCATTCTTGCAAAGTGTGCTCATGTGAGTGGCGTAGTGATGTGACGTGTGGCTAAGTAAAGCTTTCCTGTTGATCTCTGGACAGTGACTGTCCTACTTTGAACAGCAGTGGGGATTCTGAAGGGTGGATCTGCTACTGAACACACATCATTGCTACATCGCACTGTTTGGGGCCCCCCTGGTGGGTCTGGGGGCCCTGTGCAACCGTCTAGTCCCCATATGACCAGAAACGATTTGCTGAGATTTGTTGTTTTGTTTTCTGTACTTCTTTCCATAGTAATAAGACTTTTTGAATGGGCATGTTGGGTACCTATTGACCTTAAGCTATCAGGGATTACATTAAAGAGATTTTTTTTGTCAAACAAATATCAATAAACACGTTACACAAATGTGTAGAAAATATAAAAACATGTAAAGTAACTTGTATACCAGATCAAGGAAGACTTTTACAGTGGTCTCCACAATCTGTCTGAGGTTTTGTTCCAGCTCCTTGGATTTGTCTTCTGGTAAACTTGCATTTCTAAACCTGTTACAGGATAGCTCCTGTGCCAGCGTGTCCAATGCAGCAGATATCTGGAGAAAACACAGACAGATGTCTTTGAAATACACAGCAACAAGGGAAGGAGACTGGCAAGGATAATGTCAGCCACTGAACACAAGGGGGTGTAATTTATCAACACCACTTAGTGGTGATTTTCAAAAGTTACACAGATTACTGGGTTCACTGGGCATTTTGAATTTAATGTGAATGCTGACTTACTGTGCGAGTGGCATTTTGCAGATTTACTGCATGGCAAGTTTCCTGGAAAGCACTGCTTGGAGCGGCATGGGTGCTTTTAGTACAAAGTAAAATGTTGAAACAAAACTATTATTATTGTATGTTAAATTAAATTACAATTGATATTATATTCCTGGTGAAGATTGGTGTGTTAAGGTGCTAGGTTAAATATTGAATAAAAAACAGCTTTATCAGAAATTACAGACCTGTTTTGATTGGTCACTGGACCTGGCCCTAAATATATCAAAATATTAAATAGAATTAACAGTCTGATTACACACAGAATTTCACAATTAATTATTAATTCAATTAATAATTTTATCCTTACCTGATGTCGTATTTGACTGAAACCCAAAATTAAAGCACATTTATTCAGTATTTTTTACAGATGAGACATACAAAATGAGTATTACATTTAGTTATGCAATAAAAGTAAATCAACTTACGATTGCAGAGACGAGTGTTGATATACACACTGAGAGGATGAAAGACAAATAGATTTTCAAAGTAAATATTTATCACAGGTACTGAAAAAAGTAATAATCCTTATTGACATTTTGAAAGAGTGCAATAAAAAAAAGGAGGAGACACTTACCGACCCCGACAGCAGAGAGTAGCAGAACTTGCTTGGAAGTTCTTGAGCCACCCATTGTGAGCACAGTGTCCTGCTCACTTTATCATTTATCCACCGTCAGTGATCTTCAGTGTATTTGTTGGAATTTTGATAGAAAAAGAACTATAGGAAAAAGGAAAATAAGCATTTTTGCACATCTGTTGCAACAGAAAATAAACACAGTTCAATACGACCAATTTTCCAGAAGCCTGGTTTTCTCTAGATCATAAATGAATTATTTCATTATCTTGAGAAAACAAGTTTTGTTATCTTGAGATAACAAGATAGTCTACCTGTTATAACAACAAAAGGTCATTTCTGCTCATTAACCATAATGTTTATCAGAGATCAGGAGTGACATGCCAGCATGCATAGATGAGATTTTAACAATTGTGGCTACTGATATAAGCAGAAAATGTCACCCATCATCATCACTATCACCATCATCATCATCAGCAGCAGCAGCAGCACATCAGACTGTACTTCAGTCAAAGCACATGGTGTAGATAGCACTTTATAACGACAACTGTTAGAGATGCATTGTACAGTATTTATGAACCATGACACACAGAGACAAACAACCATTCACAGTCACACCTCAGGCCATTTTAAACTAATTTAGACCAATTAACCTGTTGACCTGCATGTCTTTGAACTATGGGAGGAAACCGCAGTACCCAAAATATTATAAATATATTTATTGCATCAGTTGCAACTTTAAATTAACCATACAGATAAGCCACTGTTTATAGACGAGACATTCTCACTCCTAACCAAACAAATAGTGACAGTCAAGTTAGCAGTAATACTGTAAATATGCAACATGTGGGAAGACTTTCAAAATACAGGCACAAAAAGTACTTGGTGTTTAGCAAGTGTTATAAATATAAGTTCATCTCTCTATGTAATGATTTCTTTGGTAATCATTAACAAATGCTTAATATAGTACATAAAACAATGTGTATAATAATAAATCATAACGTAATTGTGACATTCAAAATATCATTATCATTTCATTGTTTGTTCACAGTGAAATAACTATTAACTTATTAATATATTGTTATTATTAACTTATTAATGTATTAACTATACATCTACTATTCATTAATGATGGTTATTTAAAGGTCACAAGTGCACTTCAGTGATCATTTTCTCAATTATCAAGAAGAAGCAAGCTTTGTTTTCTTGAGAAAACAAAATAATTCACTTGTAATCTTGAGATAACAGCAATTTTTTTTTTTTTTTTAAATCCAAGCATGGCCACTTTTAGCTTCTGTACAATTTAGCTCAAAGTTTAAAAAGTTTAAAACAACTTTGTTATGCAAAAAAGCAAGCACTCAGTTCCAAATGGTGGGGGGTATCCTTTGCTAATATTTCACATAACTTAGTTTCCATATTTACCTTGTAGTCACAGTATATGTATTTTCAATAAAAAAACTAAAAAATAATGTAGCAAAATATCACGATCTGTTTTCTTTGCCTATTTAAAACACACACTCAAGTTATAAGTAATATCAACTAACTCATGCCTCGTCAGGTTAAGAACATCCAAGAACAAAATCTACACTGTTAAAATTAGCTTTCATTTATATGTGTCTTAGAATGAATTGTTTTCCCCAAAAGAAAATATGAGATTGCAGTGATTTTATTTCAGCAGTCATTTAAGGAGATGAACATTAATAGCAGTGGTAGTATGTGAGACGTAGGATTAACAATAGAAAGACGTACAACAGGTTGAGCTCACCTCTCTCCTTTGCTCTGTCAGAGATAAGTGAGAGTTGTGATGAGAGGTGAGGCAGGTATACTCTGGGTGGGGCAAACAAATCACTGGTGAACTTCTGAAGCAAAGCTGAAACAAAAGCACACAGATTCTCAGAATGTTCTGTAAGGAGGTGGAAAATTCCATTTAGATTGAATCAGTCCAGTGTGAAAGCTTGTCATTTAGTTTTATAAGACAAACGCATAACATTGGATTATACAATACACAAAAATTATGGGCTGTCTCTTAAAGGCCAACTCTATCTGCGTTCTGCGCAATTTCTTCTAATGGAAACTCGTAAATGACAAAGGTTACAGCACTGATGCCCTCCCCTCCCCTTCCTCAACCGAGAGTAGCAATGTCACCACGCAGAACTTTTCTTTAGGTCACGTGAGAAAATGTTTTTAGAAGAGCTCGGTAAATAAATTTAGACAAAAATTGTTCGGATTTGAATGCATAAAGAATGCTACTGAGAAGCTACGGAACGATAACTAGCTAACAACAGCAGACAGCGGTTAGCCTACTTTAGCAACAAACTAGCTGACCGCTGTCTGTCCATCAGCTAACCCTGTAAGCTAAATCACCTCTTCTGACAGGTACTGCTTTAGTTGAAGTTTATATTACATGACACTGTTAAAAAAAAAAGCATTTGGCAGTGTAATAAAACTTAATGACATCTTAATGACAAGTCCAAAGCGTACGACTTTACCTGAGGTCAAGGAAAATATTCATGACACACTTATGATGGTATCATGACAAAAATGACCCAATCACACTTAATGATTGTCATAAACATTCATAAAGACTCCTTCATTTTCATGACAGGTGTCATGACATGGCTACGACAGCCTTATGCTCCCTACAAATATACAATGTCACCAATAAAATAATGTAATGGACCCGCCCTTTAAAGATGATCATTATTATATCACTATAATTAGTATTGTTGTGGATGGAAATGCTTTTTTTTTTTTTTTTTTTGGGGGGGGTAATGTTCAGTTTGCATTTCAAAGTAAATAATTTATGTCTTTCAGAACAACTTTTAAGAGGAGTCATATGAGTAACTATTGATCTGCAACCCCTCAAGGTACAGTTAAATGATCTACTAAGATCATGGTCATAGCTAAGGTTAAGAAAAAAAAAAACACCTTCATGGTTAAAAGAAACCAAAGGTGATTGTTGGAAGGGCCTTGAACCAGCATCTTTGGTGTGCACCATCTGTCTTTACAGAGCTGTCTACACTGACAAAGCACGAAGCTTGGTGAACTAAAAGCAAAGGAAGGTATGAATGCTTTGATATGTACAAAGCTACATCTGAGTCAGCTCGGTGTGCTTTTTGTTCATTTATTTATTTCATTCGTTTATGCAATGTTTAGGAATATCTTACCTTTGATCTTTGAGCCCCACAAATGGGAATGACAGTTTGTCCTTGGTCGTTAGCAGAGCAGAAAGCATGAGCCAGGTTTCTGTTGGTGTGCAGCATATATATTTAAGGCATAACTTGGTGATTCTCTAAATAAATCCAAACATGAACTGAAGTCTCAATAAATGTGTTAATTCATTCATGATCATGCTATTCATGAATGTGTACAGTAAGCTCAACAACCAAAGAAAAAGCTAGCGAAGAGGTATAGGATGTAAATCTAAACTAGAACTAGAAGAGTGCATTCTCTGCCAACCTGAAAAGAATATTCAGATGTAATCTTTGTAATCACCAACATTTTTATAAGTAACTGTTATTTAATTACATGTTTTTTTTCTCAGTAACTCCAACAGATTACAATTACATTTATTTTGTCATTTAATTATATATAATTAGTTACATGTAATTGACCCTTCCTAACCTGACACTTGGTCAACTTTTGTCTTTCCTCTAATGTAGCGACACCTGTGAGCTGGTTCAGGCAGTCACCCCAAGCTGCACGTGACACGCCTCACACTCTGTACTACATACCAAACACACCCATCCAATCTGGTGGTCTATTTAAACTGCTCGAACCTCCCATCTCTCCCTCTGCCTGCCAATGCCATGGCTGCCTAGCATCACTGCCTGTTCATTCAGCCGCACCATCATGTCGTCATGTATCTCAGCTAATCATGTAGTCCTGCCTCCAGAGCAGCTATGAGAAAGCCTACTTAAGAAGATATCTGCATTAAGGGCATGTTGTTCATGTAGCACAGGACACACTGGTACAACCAGGGTGATCAGGTTTAGTGTCTTGCTGCACCTACTGTTAATGAATGCTTTTGTGAACAGGGAGCATCACCGGGCCAGGGTGACAGTTCACTGTGGCAGCCGTCATGTTTTCATGGAAGCACATGTTCTACCTGAGCAGACAGACATTGCAGAACATTTTAATATTGCATATTTATCACAACTTGACATATATGAATTAATTCAAATAGACAAAATAATTTCATGTTGCCATGATGCGTAAAAAGCAACCTTTTGAATTTAAAAAATGTCAAAAGTCTTTAAAACAATACTTACAAAATCAACTATCAAATTTCTGCAAAGAAAGAATAAACTATCATCAGTTATTTTAACAGAGCTTTAATCCAACATGTGAGGGCAACACCATGACACCAGTCCATAAAAATGAAAGACAGCTGCGCACAGTAAATGAAGAGAACGCCAACCCACCCATCAAAATTGAATACACCTGCCAGCATTCCACTATGGTGTCAGCTTCTTTTCCTATAATTCTGACACACCCTAAGACTAAAACTGCAGTCAGACCAGAACTGCTCACTGTTTTTTTTTATGGGTGCGCTTACCTCACATATAATGCTGCTTTCAAAGACAGCCAGAACCCAGGGATTATAGCCCCTATTGTGACAGAAATGTTAGGGAAAAAAGAATTGTGGTTCAGTAGCAAGTCAAGTTGGCAAAGTGGACACTTAGCAATTTGCATGTAGGTGAAACTACATGTTCCACCTACATGTACTACATGTTCCAGAAGATGTGATTGTAACATTGATACACCTAATATTAAAGGTGCAATATGTAAGAACTTGACACCTGTCGAATTCATACTCCAGGCAAATGGGCAAGCTTGAGGAATAATAGATTACATGTAACACGTCACATGTGAAATTCCGACATCTCAAACAACTAATCAATTAATTGAGAAAATAATTGACCAATGATGAAAATAATAAGTAGTTGCAGTCTTGAAAATTCATCCAATTTTATACTGAGATAATCCAAAAGTAATGGGAAGTAATCAAGTTACATTACTTTAATGTCGCAATACTTCGATTACGTTACTGACTACATTTTTAAACAACTAATTAGTAACTGTATCAGAATATATCTTTAAAGTAACTCTCCCAACCCTGCAAATAGGGGGTTAACATATCACCAGAGTAACTGCTAACTGCCTCTACTGTGACTACAGCTGCCGTTAGCTAGTAAGCTCAGTTTGCTGTTCAGCTAGCGATCCAGAGTGAGGGGATTGTAGGGAGTAGTGTTTTAGCGCTTACCATGCAGCAACCTCCAGTGCTAAAAAATAAAGATAACGCAAAAGTGTCAATAATTGGTTCATCATGCTCTTTGAACGGTCACTTGAGGCTGGCTCCAAAAGTTAGTCAATCCCCATATACCATCGTTTTAAAGGGCCCAACTTTATAGCAGAAAACTTGTTTACAACCTTGTACAAAAATGGTTTGGGTCGCCAAAGCTAATTTTCGCATTCATGACAACTCAGGGGTTGAATTTCACCCATTTAATTTATATTAAGCCCTGGCGTGAAGAGGTCAGGCATCATTCAGCACCTACCGCTGAAGGTTACGGTGTGGTCAGATCCAGCGAGCTAGGAGGCAAACCTGGCAAGAATATTACCTCCGCGTTGTTGGACTGAGAGCAGACTGGACGCTATAGTGACTCGCTATTGGATACAAAGTGGTATCATGAGACAGGACGGACCAGAGCTAGCCAGTAAGCATGCTGACTTCAGTACATATCTGCAACAAAATGCTAGACATCTTTGACATTACATCAAAAATGTTATTTCTTCATATTCTGTTGGTCAGTTGCAGTCACAAAAATACCTTTTGCGAATCTTTCAGTATGAATTGACACTGCAACGATGGGGTGTGGTTTCAGAGCAGAGAATAATGCTGACCTTTTCACAGTTTTGAGACATAATTTTATCTAACTGGCATTTTTTTAATCATTCAAATTTGGTTGGGTGGTTAATAACACATTTTTCTGTGGTGTAACAAACTCAGAACACATTAAAATATGTAATTTTAATTGTCATTGAATTGTCATGATGCTACAACTGCTGTTTTTGTTTGGCATGGAAGATGATCCTAGTATTCATCAGTATTGTACAGACAAATTAGTGGAGTTCACACATTTTGAATCCAAAGAAATCACTTTTATTATACTATATATACTATATATTACTTTTATTGTTCAATATTTATAGTGTGTGGATGCTGCTTTATCTTGGAGTGCACATATAGATTATATAATTTAGGAGACTAATCATTTGTTCAGCTTAAAGCTTGGGGGCTCGACTGTAAAGTATCTGCTCAAAGATTTTTCAAGAATATCAGTAATCAATGGACGAGTCTGCCAGAACCCTGGATTATGTTTTTCTTTTTTAATGTCCAGTGCCATTGGTTTTAAAATGTTTTGCTCTGTATAACCATGGAATTTAAGTTAATAATTCTGTAACAGATGTAATCTCTGGTCTCCTGCATGAACGTTGGAAGCACCACATGCCCTAGGGTTTTTTTTTTTTTTTTTTTGGATTTACAATATTTCCTCTTTGTTCATCATTGAGTCCATAGACAGTCCAGAGACAAGCCCTGCATGTAAAGCAAAAATTCTAAATTGGCCTTGGGGCTAATAAAAAGATTTGTCTATGTGTTAGCTCTGCAGTAGACTTGTAACCTGCCCAGAGTTTTCCCCTACTTTCACACCTAACCGTCTGAAATGTCAATGAAAAAAGGAGGTATGTGAAATGAATGGAAGGATAGAGTATTGTCAGAAGTTCTAGACTGAAACTCTGTCACCATGGGACTTTCTGAGATGACTCATTACCTAGTTAAATGCTGCAGAATTATTTAAATGCCAAAAATAGGAGTATACCACTATACATGCACTTGCGCAAATGTACACACAAAAGACTAACACAAGCATAAAATGGGAGGAGCCCCACCTCAAGAGCTGTCAAAACATTTGGCTATATTCCACCACATGCACATTTCAATAGGGCCAGAACTTGATCTGCATGTTTTCATTTCTTGGCTCTAGGGAATATGAGTTTGCAGCACTGAACAGCACCAATTAGTCAAAGCAAAGACGTCACGTCTGCTTACTTTTGTACAGTATTCATTCAGACTTTAAGCAAGAGCTTTTATAAAACGGACTAAGAAAAGCTGAGCTTGTTGTGAAGTCTGGCAAAGCAAACCAGCATTAGAGCTAATGTGATCAGACTAACTTAAGCCTGGTTAAATGACTGCCTGTAAAACACAACCCTGAGTCATTAGGCACAAACTACATGAGATGGAGGTGGCCATAGAACAGCACATATTATATATATGAAGAATAAAGCTTTAAATCAATGTTGTGAACAGTTTAGTATTGGTGCTTTGAATGCTTCAGGTTTCTTTAATGTCGATGCACAAGTATATGATCATTTGCTTGAGAAAATACAGCAGATGGGAGATCATAATTTAGATTACAGATCATAAATTAAATAATAGGGACTCTAAAGTGAACATATGGTGCATCAAACAAGGCCCTTTGCAAGTGTTTATTAACTACAAAGGTAAATGGGTTCTGTGACACATTGTTAGGGGTGTCACCATTGCAATACTAATTCTAAAATCGACAAAAAAAAAAAAAAAAATCAATCTGGTAGTTATGTATTTTGTAATCTAAGGGGGCTTTGTCTGTCAATCTAACCCTGGTCGACCAAACCAGTTGCTTCCAAGCAGACTATGGTGTAGTATATTTGTGGTGTGAAAGCAAATGGGCCAACCAGCGAGTTATCTAATTATAGGTATGCGATTTCAAAACCTAAACTATTATTAAATCCCTCTGCTGATCATGAACTGGTCAGGAAGTGATCTTAAAACCAATCTTTATAAGCCATATATTTAGGTAAAACACTGGTAAACATAACACATGCACATCAGCATGTGGATGCAGGGGTTTCCTCTGATCAATAGACCCTTTTCACAGCAGCCATATTGATATGTAATGGTAGGGTAAAGCCAGGTGTTACCAATGATGCTAATTACAGTCCCATTCAATTTAGTGTGGCAGAACCCAAGCGGAGAGCCAACATACACAATATAGCAGCACACTGACTGTTTGACCTGAATGGAATCTTAATTAGTATCATTAGTAACACCTGTGTATACCCACCTTTTCATATCAATATGGCTCCCGTCAAAGTTAAAACTGCAGTCTCCTTTCCTTGAATCCTGCTCCTTGTACTTGGCAGTTCATTGCATGCATTAAAAAGTGTGTGACATAGCACTGCCACACCTCTCCAGAATATTATTGTACAAAACAACTTTTCATTCTGTCTCTGCCAGCTATTACTCATAACATGCAGTTAGATGCATAACTGTTCCACATGACTCCCTCTCAGTCAATGGAATATGATTTCTCCACGTGGGACCTGATTATGCAGGATGGCAATTGCCACAACAAATGAGTCACTTGTCAGTCATATGTCACGTCTGCCCGCCTTACCTGCTGCCACTCCCTGCGCTTCCTCTGAGTGGAGACAGGTGTGCTGGAATCACAGCAGTGTCACAGCTGCATCTCATCTCAGTACTCAAGACTCCTACAAACACTGAAAGTGTACTGGAAACTCCTATATGGTCTATATGAAACCAAGCAGTGTTGCTTCCTATGAAATTTTATGATTGCAATATCATCTATAGCAGATGAGATTGAACTTAGTTGCTAAGATTTGCAAGTTGGGCACTTTGAGTAATTAGGATAATGAGGTAAAAACTGGAATGGCTATAATTTTACATTCAGTTCACTTAGAAAGTTGATCTGAGAGTCTCAGTCCATGTCTGTTGTTAAACCTCCTTGATCCAAGGACAGTTTTTCACTTAATAGTAACAGCACACTAGCAAAAAAGGCATCTCAAACAATGCTCTTTTATTCATTAAATATGATGTTGTTAATGATTAATGTGGGGCTAGAAGTGTTTTCCAATATTTTATATGCACTAACATTAAAATGAACTTACTACGGAAATTTTCTTCTGTATTTTGCCTGATAAGGAGCTAATTATTGCTAATAATGGAAAATGCTCAACATGCAACTCTTAGCAACCAAGTTGAATTTCATCCAGTAGGCCTATAGATGACACTTCAGTCATTTTATTTGCATTTTGAAATAAACATTACAAGCATAAAACGAGAGATTTTGATTTGCATTGTAAATAAATGTAAGCTTTTTACAGTAGAAATATTAGCAAATATCCCATAGTTGAAGGGAATCTTGCAGCAAAATCTTAAATTGCAATGATGCTGCGTTCATGTTTCATGATGTGTTTATCTTACAGCAATATTATACATACAGTATATTTTAGTATTATAATATTCAAAGAAAGTACTTGTGTAAAAATGTACTTAGATAAAAGTAAAACATAGTACTGCATAGTGCTTTCCTAAATAATGTATTCTGTATTTGGTGCATCCCCTTGTGACAGCACCCTAAGCTGGGACTTTAAACTGAGTAAGAGTGTTTTTCTGGTGCATGCAGAAACACAAGTATAGGCTATGTTGACAAGTATTTATGCTTTGCACCCCTCTTGATGTTGTTAGTACCAGTGTATGGACTTGGGATGGGGACTTTATGTAATGTCATCTATATTTAGACAGCCTCATGACTAGTCTAAGAAAAAAAGCAAGATAAAGAGACAGAGAGGAGGCCAATTAGAGACAGAGCCAACGAGAGAAATGAAACTTAACTGCTGCTCAAACAGAGCTGTCGCTTTTTAATCTTTTATCGATCTAATTTGCTTAATCTTTAGAGATGTGATGGAAATGCTAACAGCAATGTACAAAAATGGCTTTTTGTTAGTGACTTAGTTCCTGAGTGTAATTCCCAGGGCTCCTTCAATGTTCAAGTGTGATTTAAATAAGCATTCATCAAACATACTGCCAAACAATGTACATACTGTTACCTCAGCTAATTGGCTCTCAGGTAACACTGCAAGGCAGGTTGGTGTGTCAGTCATGTTCTCAGCAACGTGCCGTGTGACTCATTTGGCCACATTTCAAAAAGGAAAAGCATTTCTTTATTGTTACAGGTTAACTGACAGCACGTGTTTCTGCTACCCTTTCTAAAGCAAATAAAATATATAGCCTATGATAAATAAAACAGTATCATGGTGATTTATTCATTTGTTTGTGCAGATTGTTTCCTTACATATCTTCATATTCAGAGCAGTAAAAGCTAGGCTGAAAAAAAAATCACACCAGAAAAGTGCAAATCCCCACCAGGTAACAGATGGTGAAGCACCTACTGCAATGCCACAAATGCCAGATGCAACCAGAGGAGATTTTGCAAAGTTCTGCCAACATTAAAATGACTCCTGCATATGCTGTCCCCAGCTGAAAAAAAAAAAAAAATCAAACTGAAGTAGTGTTTGATCGCTTGCAGCCAGTTAAGAAGAGTGACAATTCAGCTGCCAATGGCTGTATCAAACAGAGCAGTCAAAAAATAGAATTACTGTCTTGCAGTTGTACGTCTTCACCGACCAGGCAAGTTAGAGTTTACATCCACATCTGTCCAGACACATATAATGTATGTAGTGACGACTTTGAACAAATTTGGTTTTGAGTTCACCTTTATATGGACGTGTAACTTTGAAGGAATTTAATAAAAGGTATTAACTATATTTTTTGGCAAAACCTTTCAGTATACATGTATCACTTCCATTGAGAAACATGTTGTCTTCACTTAAGACTATTTTTACGGAGTGCAGACGACTGATAGAGAGTGTGCGTAATTTTGTCATGATTAGCATACGAGTTCTTGAGTTATGACCAAAACTCTGTTAACTGAGGTCACCGTGACCTTGATCTTTGACCTTCGACCATTAAAATCTAATTAGTTCATCCTTGAGTCCAAATTCCGTCACGACATTCTTGAGATATCGCATTCACAAGGATGGGATGACCTGAAAACATAAAGGCATAAAAGTCATTTAAAAAGGTTTTTTAAGAAATCTGAATCAAAAAGGTGCTTCAGCATACAGTGATGAATGTGCACAAAAAAAAATTAGGCTGATCGGTCTGGTAATATTCAAGATAAGCCGCGGACAAGCTGAAGGTCTGCTGATCATGCACACACACACTCACTCACACACACAGGTCATTACATTAATCGCCTCCCGGCTTACACCTGGTGGGGATAATAAAGTTTGTCTAACCAAAACATGACAAAGTGTTTCATTTATTGGGTATATATTTTTATTAAACATAATTCAACTTACTAGATAATAAAAGTTTACCAAATGTTAATCAGATTACAGAATATCAGCACTTATCAGTGATTTTTTTTAAGTTTAATTTTAAAAAGTGTCTTATTGCATGTTTCAAAAACAAAAGAGCAAGGATGGTGTTGTTTCTCTGAGCTTGGTTGTAAAACTCAGAAGTACCTCTCCATCCACTGCATTGTCAACAAATTAGTCATGAGTTCCTGTAAACAAACAACATGTTTATTATTATCACATGACTTAATAATGAGGTCAGTAAATGCCAGTCATCCAGAATAGCTTAGCATATCATTACTGTGGGAAAGCTATAATTCAATTATGTGAGTAATAGGAGACATTTCCTCACAGTGGTGGAATAAAATATCTTTTTTGTAATTGTCAAAAGACTATTTTGAATGTCAGTGATACTGATTAGTCAAAATGGTGTTCATAATAGACCCGTTCACTGGTTGGTGTTGCTGAAAATCCACAAGTTAACTTCGTGCCAGCTGTTGATAACAGCAGCAGTAAGAAATAAACTCAGAGCCATCAACATTGTTTGCTGAAAAATTATCTAACTGCAAGAACAAAGGAGCATTATGTGAGCATTATGTGAGCGCCTGGACTATTTGAATAACTGTAAATGCAGAACAATGCTGACATAATTGAAGGCACACCTACATTTCTTAGTGACGTCAATGCCGAAAAGTCAGTGACAATGCATGAATGGCAATTACTTAGACTAAGCTACAATTAAAAAACAATCAAATCAGGCTTTGGGGTCATAATCAGATTATATTGTTTTTATTTTCACATCATTATATCATTGACAAATAATATTAAATTAAATCTCACGAGTCACAATCTGTGATAGTTGACTCATAATTGGAAGCCTTTCTGAGTCATTAGATTATATATGTGTTCTCATGTATGGAAATAATACGGAAATCATAATTACAAGCAAACATTTCAGGCTACGTTCAGACTGCAAGCTCAGTTTGGATTTATTGCTCAGATCTGATACAGGTGGGGTGTTCACATTAAATTTTAAAATGTGGCCAATATCAAACCCACATGTAAAAGAATAACACATCACATGAGGCCACACCCTGGCAAAGTGGATACAAACTGGGTTGAACTGACCAGCAACAGGGGTGGGTTACCGCATGTTTAAGCCCTCCAGAGTGACATAACATTTGCATGAATTCCGATATGACTGAAGTCATATTGCAAAATAAAGTCAGACCTGTATCTGATTTAGGACCTTATATTGAAATGGTCTAATCAGAATTGAAAAGATCAGATTCCATGTGATTTGTGATGTTCACATTGTCATGAAAAAAAACCCAGCAAAATGAAACATTTGGGCCCCTTTTGCCTGCAGTCTGAACGCAGCTATAGATTTGTCTCCTCATCTAGGTTTTTATGTATTTTATCTATATACTGAATTTTTAACTTTAATATTACTCACTAGGTTTAATTTTCCATCTTATATTATGCATTCTTAATTTCACTCATCATATTTTGCTGTTTTTATCTTCATTCGATGTCTTTTTATGTGAAGAACTTGATACATGTAATTTTTTTGTTGTAAAGTATGCATTTCTTGCATGAAAGGTGCTGTACAAATTAAGTCTATTATTATTATTATTATTATTAAATTACCGAACTCCATATCTCTGCAAGGATTTTAAAACTACTGACTGTTAAAGTGTATAAGTCATTCAAAACCTACATTCAAAGTACATCCATATTTGTGCTTTTTGCTGCATGTTGTATTATTAAAATGAAGTTTAATAATTGCACTGAGACTTTAAATCACTGGCAGATGGTTCACATCCTGCAGGAGCCATATTCCCAATATATTTCCTGTTGGAACACTTCCCTTTCTCCATCAGCACCAGCAGATAGCAGTAAAGCTCCAGACAGATAGGAGCAGTACAGTACTGACTTTATGTGCATGGATAATATGTGCTGGGGAACTGGTTTATGAACCAATGCCTCTGAGGCTGATCTGTACATGTTTTAATATGCAGCAGTTCATACAGTTGGGATAATTCTATTAACCAGCTGACAGTGGAATTTCACTTTCATGTTAAAACTGCTCCACACACACAACATAAGACAGTCATCATAAACAAATGTTATGAAACAGATCCGTGGCAAAAAATAGTTCAGGTACCTGTACATTGTGGGGGTTGATCACTCCATCGATTTCCCTCACAAACTATTGCAGCGGCACCCTTTAACTTGAAACCATGGTAACAGGAGTACTGAGCGACCAGTTTGCCAGATGTAGAGGACAAAATAAAATCCCCATTCCTTATCTTTCTTGGAGTGCCACACTGCTCTAAGTCTAGAATTGAGTGATAAAAGTTTTTCATGTTAATGTATAGTGGAGCAATAAGATTGAAAAGCATGGGTGCAGCTTTTGTAATATTAGGTCTGATATTAGTTTGTCAAACCCACCTGGGCTCTTCTCTTCTTTCCAAGCTTCCAGATTCATCGATGGTATATCATCACAAGAGATGTAATCAGAGGGACGTTTGCTGAACTTGAAAGAATCAAGAGGGACTTCCCTTATGTCGCTGTTGTCACAGATGATCCGAGACAGAGATGCAGTTAAAAGCTCAGCCTTCTGTTGCTGGGTGAACACACCCTCTGCCTCCCACCAAAACCTGAAAAAGGGAAACAGTTGATCTCTTCATTTTGTCCTCAAAGCTAAAGCAAGAAATTGGTATTAAATTTTGATCTCTGAAGTCATGCATGGTACATGTGGTCCATGGTATCATATGATACATAGCATTTTTTTTTAAGTATTAACGTACCTATCGCCATCCCGTATCACTTTCATTTGCTTTCCAATCAGGCAAGCAAAGAGGGGACCAGTTCGTGAGCCCGGCAACATGTGTTCAACAAGCCCTCCGAGCCACACGTCGATATTGTCAGGATGTTTGTATATTTTTAATATCTTCTCAGTGACCCTGTGGTTTCTCACGACCTCTTTCAAATCATCCAGCGACTTAATGCTCTTCAGTCCACAGAAAGATCTCCAATCGTTGTATCCTGCAAAGTAATTTCAGTGTAATAAGTGTTTCATGAATATTTTCCTTGACCTCAAGTAAAGTGGTACATTTTGGACTTAAGCATAAAGCACCATAAAGATTAGATATTATGAGACCAGTTTGATGAGTACAATTCCAAGGTTATTTAGTTTACAGAGTTACCTGATGGACAGTTTACTTCTAAAGTAGGCTAACTACTGTCTGTTGTTTCCTGTAGCTGACGTTAGATACTTAGCTTGGTTACTTAGCTTGGATACTTATTCATTGTATGCACCAATATGCCACAACAAATTCCTTGTAGGTGAAAACCTACTTGGCAATAAAACCGTTTCTGATTCTGATTTTGGTTAGCCATGGAGCTAGCCGCCCTAATTAGCTGACCCAGAACTGGGGTGCCAGGAGCCAAACCCAGCAAGGAAACCACCACAGTTCTGTATTCCCAGTCGTCAAACTGGTCACAAAGGTCTGATAAGGTCACTTTCTTCTAACTCCACACCCCAAGATTTTTGAAATTTTAAAACTTGTAGTCTGTAGACCCAACCAGTGCTGACTCAAGTGACATCACTTGAGGACATTTGTCAGAGTTCGCACAACTCCCTTTGGAGACATAAAACGTTCCCCTTATGCTAAAGTAAGCTAATTGCGTAGCTTTAAATTTGGTGAACAGAAAGTGGGGTTTTTTTTGTATCTCTTGAAAAGAAAGTAAATATTTCCCAAAATGTGGAACAGTATTTTCAAATCAGTGTTAATAGCTTCAGTCAGTAAAACGGTTTCTGGTAGTTTTGTACAAGCACACCCGTCTGAATGATGTGACTGTCAGCTCATTAGAGTCTGGGTTGAGATAATAGTGGAAATGTTTTTGTGGATTTTATATTATTATTTACCTCCAATGTGAAAAAATGGTAAGCCCTCAAGCTGCTTGTAACCAGTTTAGCTTGGTGTCTTGTGACCTTGTAGCTACCTACAAAACCATGCACAGGGTTGTTAGAGCATTGTTCAGTGGTTCAAGAGGAAATTCAGCACTTTTCATGTGCATGACCAGTCAGTGTTGATTGTTAGTGTAGTCAGTTAAAGCAACAAATTCCTCAGTGTGTGCTATATTGACCATAGATATAGTATAAGGAACTACATTCAGATTAATTCCTTATATTTAGATCTTTTACAATTGTGGCCTATGGGACAAAAAGCTTTTTGGGTCAGTTGCTGCAATACCACAAGTGGACGCTGGGAAAAAATGTCTTTGGCAGTCATCACTGTAAAGAACCATGAAGCAGCAAACTTCAGAAACAAGCTGTTAAAAGGACTCAAAGTTGTCTACTCAAGTTAATGAATAATACTTGAAAACATCATCTCATCTTATCTCACAGATACTGTAAATTTATGAATGAATAAATGAATGAATGAATAGGCTTAAGAGTATTACCAAAGGAAAGGATGTGGGAACTGTTTTTTAAGTTTTTAGGAATAAATAGGACACTGATTGATAATTCTCACTCGGATTTAAAAGGTTTAACTGAATGGCACTGACTCTAAGCCCAGCACTTACCTGGGAGACCGTGATCTCGTCCTCTCTGCAGGTTCAGCGCAGCCAGGTCTGAGTGCTGTGGGACGTTAAGGACGACCAGCCTCTCTGTCAGCTCCTCTGTCAACACCATGTCTGCGCTAATAGATGCTGCTGCAGTTCCAATTATACCTCTCAGGACTGGTTCAATTCCACCTGGACACAAAAATGGCAATATAGGATACATCTGTTTTCTTTTTTTTCTGTTGAATGGGGGAATACCCAAAGTGCATGTAACAAGATAAGAAATTTCAGTAACACCTTGAAGGTGCGTGCCTAAGACTGACATGACACAACATGTCATTAATCAAGCTAATAATGTTGGCTAAGCTAACTAGCAAACACCAGCTACAAATCAGGTTAGGCAGGCATGTTCCGAAACAACCTTCTGAGAAATTGAAAAAAGGTATAGTGGAATTAGCTGACAGGTTGCGAGTAGCACAAAATACACAAGATGTCGTAGACAATTGGTACAGTAGTGTATGTAATCTTTTATATTGAGAATTAGGTGGGGTAGCCACAAGACCAAAGTCACCTCGTAAAATTCACAGGCCAAATAAACCTTTCTGGAATGAGGAGCTAAAGGACTTGTGGAAGGCAATGCGTAAAGCAGAGCATATTTATCTGAAATATAAAGGTGAAAAAGAACTGAAACAACAGTATAGAGCTGAATTTAAGCTGAGACAAAATTTGTTTGACAAAAGGTTACGATACTTTAAAAGACAGTATAATAAGGGTTATATTCTACAACTGGAGGAAATACACACTTCCAACCCTCAACGATTTTGGGATCAGATAAATAAACTTGGACCAAAAAGACATAACAAAATACCATTAGAAGTGTATGATAATACGGGCTCAGATATCTCACAAGTATTATACGAATGGGAAAAGTGTTTTTCAGATTTGTTCTCAGGGAACCAAGAGACGGATTGTTTTGATTCAGTTTTCTTTGGTGAAATTTGTTTCCTCAGATGCAAGTTAGAGAAAGAATCACCTCACTCCTTTGGTTATGAAAATGTGCTAAATGAAGAAATTAATGAAGAGGAGGTACAGAAAGCTATTGATGCCCTGAAAGTGGGAAAGGCTTCTGGTTTTGATGAGTTGACAAATGAAATATTGAAATGCCCATTATTTAAAGAACTCCTATTTGTTTTATTTAAATTTTGTTTTGAAAATGGGATTATCCCCTCTATGTGGTACAAGTCGATTATTAGTCCAATACCGAAATCCTTAAAAAATGATCCCAGGGTACCTTCAAATTACCGGGGAATTAGTTTATTGAGTACAACATACAAATTATATACATCCATCCTTAACAGCAGGCTCATGGCCTACCTGGAAGAAAACGACTGTTTAGTAGAGGAGCAGAACGGTTTCAGGAGGGCTAGAGCCTGTGTGGATCATGTATATTCTATTACTACTGTAATCAGAAATAGAATAATGCAAAACAAACCATCTTTTGTTTGTTACATAGATTTTCAAAAAGCTTTTGATTTTGTAAACAGAGATTTATTATTTTACGTCTTTTTGAAGAAGGGATAAAAGGAAAGTTTTACTGGGCTATACAGTCATTATATAAAGACCCTCAAGCCTGCGTTAAAGTTAATGAACATTGCTCAGGGTGGTTCCCTACACCACATGGGGTCAAACAGGGAGACTGTCTCTCCCCTACCCTGTTCGCCATATTTATCAATAATTTGGCAAAGGAAATAAAAGATTTAAGATTGGGCGTAAATTATGATGGGGATAACGCGCTGGACATATTACTTTACGCAGATGATATAATTTTGGTAGCGGAAAATGAAAAAGACCTTCAGAAGATGCTAAAATGTGCTGAGAGATGGTGTAAAAAGTGGAGACTTAGAGTCAGTCCTAGTAAAACTCAGATCATGCATTTTAGAAGAACCGGAAATAAAAGGAGCAGATTTCAGTTTTACTTTTGGGATCACAGGTTGGAATATGTTGGAAATTATAAATATCTGGGGTTTTTTTTGGATGAGCATATGAACTACCAACATGGTACACATGTACTGGCCGAATCTGCTAGTAGGGCACTTGGTGGTATAATAGCAAAAACTAAACAGCTGGGAAATCTGGGATATGCTACCTACTCCAAATTATTTCACATTTGTGTTTGCCCTGTCATGGACTACATGGCAGGAATATGGGGCTCAAAGGTAAATGTGAGAGGGGAGATGGTACAGAATAGAGCAATACGATATTTCCTAGGAGTCCATAAATTTACCCCGGTCTTAGCAATAACAGTAGACATGGGATGGGAGCCAAGTGAAGTAAGGTGGAAAGGCAGCATGATGGCTTTAAGGAACAGACTGATAAAAATACCAGAGAACTGAGTTGCCAGGAAGATATTTAATTGGGACGTGACTGTGAAAGGTGCATGGGCAAGTGAAGTACAGGACATATTTTCAGAAATGGAGCTCCTGACCTTTTTCAAAATGTAAACACAGTAAATATATTTTCTGCTAAGAAAATTTTATTAGACACACATCAAAGTAAATGGTCACGGATATACTACTTAAACCAAAATTAAGAACGTATAGTATAATAAAGAGTTGTTATGGAAATGAAAAATATGTATGTGCTCCTCTATCAAAAAAACAGAGATCACTGTGCGCTCAGCTCCGCTCAGGAGTCTTGCCCCTGCACCTGGAAACAGGACGTTACTGGGGGGTCCCAGAAGAAGAAAGACTCTGTGACTACTGTAACACCGATGTTGAGAATGAGTTCACTTTGTGTTTTATTGCCCTTTGTACCATGAGTTGCGTCAGAAGTTGTTTGATAGGTGTAAAACTGTTGATTTGATGTGGCTGAATGATGCAGACAGACTAAAATGATTTTTTGATTACAAGGTATTCGGCCTTGCGGAATATTTAGAGAAAGCCTGGGCTAAGAGAACAAAAAGTACATTTAGGTGAGACATTAAGTTTGCTGTTTTTATTTTATTTGTTCCTTTATTTACATGTTAACCTACTGTGAAATGTGGCGTCATCTGCAGGAAGTGAATGTTGTAATTTAATGCGGTTTTTGTGGTGTCTTATAATCCTGAAAGGGATGGGTCCTATTTGGACATGACACAATAATAAAAATCATTCATTCATTCATTCATTCATTCATTCATTCATAAAAATAACAGAAGACAGCAGTTAGCCTACTTCAGCAACAAGTAAACTAGCTAACTGCTAACTGTCTGGTAACTATAAGATAAATCACCTTGGTACTGTACTCTGCTGTCAAACTGGCCTTATAACATTTAATAACATCTCTATGACAAGTTCAAATGGTACCACTGTAGACCAGGAAATTATTCATGATACTTAAAAGCATTTGACAGTGTAATAAAACATAATGACATCTTTATGACAAGTCCAAAATGTACCACTTTACATGAGGTTGAGGAAAATATTCATGACACACTTATAATGGTCTCATGACACCCTGTGTCAAAACCAACCACATATGACAGTTTAATATAATGTTAAAACATTTTTTTGGCTTGGTTAATCTCAATTTGTCATAACAAAGACATTTCAAACAATGTCAACTTTGCATTAAAATAACATAATTGTGACTGAATCACACTTAATGACAGTCATGAACATTCATAAAGGCTCCTTCATGTGCACGACTGGTGTCATGATATGGTTATGATAGTGTAATGACAGCCCTGCACCCCTTCAAATAAAATGTCATCCTTGTTTCCTGTTGACAGAACAGCTCTTTTTTTTTTTTTTTTTTTTTTTTTTTTACCATTCCAGCCTGCCTGTACTTCCTTATTCTAAAGAGACAAGTAAAATAGAATATTATGGTTGGCAAGTACAGGTTTTTTTTCTGAATGGTTTGCTTTCTTAATGCTGTTTAGAAATCAGTTTTGTATATCACTCCTAAGCTTGGATTTGCTGTGTCCCCTGAGTTTCCTGGCGTCCAAACAATTTTATTTGAGCAAAGAGGATGAATGGACTGTTGGGGATGAATACGCTGTTTATCATAACAACACATAGTTTCATAAAAGCAATACACTTGTGCTCTGTGGTGAGACCACTGAAGACATCCTTTTGTATCACTGCAGCAACGTAAAAACTTCAGCCATGACTCAAAGTCATGTTGGTGTTTAGGATACAGTAGTGTAATCCATTTAAATGTGAACTTAACAATATTAAGAATAATGTTGTATTCATAGAAACAGAAAACAGATACAGAGAGCCTGAAGAATCATTGTGTGTCATATACGTTGGCACTTTTAACAAATCCTGTTCATACTTTTAAAAAAATGTTGTTACTAACCAAACCCAAGTATCACAATAAAGTAAGACGGTAATGTAACTTGATTACATTCCTTCACTGTTTGATTACAATACCAAATATGGTGAAATTGTTGTCTAATGTTTAATATTGATTGCCAGGTTTATTGTTTGTCCAGTTATTGCACTAATTATGTTCATTTAAATGTACTTTATTAAGTATGCTATTCACACTTAACACTTAAACCTCAAGTAAACTGACATAACCTTATTCTCACACACTATTCTGGTCACCAGCATCACCACCTACAGTTCCAATTTTTTTCAGTAATACTAGTAGCATTTTTCACAGGTTCACTAGCTAACTGGATTTCTGTGTACCTAATGTTAGCAATTAGTCTGTATAGCTAACGTTAACAGTTGTTCTGTGTAACTAATGTTAGCAGTTGGTCTGTGCAGCTAACATTAGCGGTTATTTTGTGCAATTAATGTTAGTGGTTTGTTTTTTTTCACTCTTAGCCATGATAATGAATTGACAGCTGTAAGATTAGCTGGTTAATTTAAAATTGTAATCCCGCTAATAATCCCCAGCTTGACAAAATGTGTCTGCAATCTGATTGCATTTTTTTCCCCCTTGCAACTGTCATGGATTACAGTTCCCTATTTTTTGTATCCCCAAACTTGTTCATAATCTCAATGACAGCTACACTGTGACTTCAGTAATTGAAAGAGCACAAGTGATTGCATATACAAAGAGGCTGACACGTGCAATGGAAAAAGGTATTTACAACTTATTGAAGTTTGTGTGTAAGTAGTGTTTCCATGAATCCATCACACTGTGACCTCCAATGTGCACTGAAGTGATTTACAGCTGACACGGATACGATGAGGAGCAGCACCTCTAAGACTAATGGTTCTGTCAATAAAGGGTGAACTGACCTATGTGTGTGCGGGTATTTGGTGTGATTGACTGTTGATTAGTGAAGTGGCTGTAGTAATGCAGGACTATGAAGTGAGAGCTGAGATGTGAAGCTGAGAAGAGTAGACTTTGCTCTAACCCTCACCTACAGTCATGATCTCATGTCAGTGAAAAGAATGGGGTCAAGGAAACAATCAGGCAGCATGACATTTCTCTGGAGGGATGCTGGAGATCAGTGATTCGGGAGAGCTTTGGCTGGGAAAAGCAACTTGAGACAGGCTGTGTGGATGAACTGGGTAATGAACATGCCTTTGGATGACCTTGTATAGATGTATCATGCATAGATTATGGTATAATTATAAATATTGAAGATGTAAAGCAGGTATAATAAATATATTTAGAGTGAGTTTCAGCTCATTGTTTCTAACCCTAACCCTAACATCTTTGCTGTTTTGGTTCACTCTGCAGTCTCAGTCACAGCAGGCATCTGGTTTTAGCAAAGAAGCTCTTGTTTTGCTTTTTAACAATAAAGGAAAAACAAGAAGAAGGATGAGGAGAGATACAAATGATATGCAACAAAGGAGCCTTTCAAGACTAAACCAGTAGGAGACATAACGTTTGAAATTACCACTGAGCTTTTAAAGCACGTAGCTTGGTTACCTCAAACAGTAGTTCCTGGCTATTTTCCTTAAGGGACTCCGTTCAGAACAACTGATAATTTTTGCAATTAATCCAAAAAGTGAAAGCAATGACTACAGGAAGTTTGTGTAAAATGTGATCTGGGTGAATTTTGTGCAGATTATTTCCTGTGAATATTGCATCAGAGATAAGTTTTCCTGACATTTTTAGGAACTTTTTGTACAGTTCTCTGTCTGTATTATGTTCTTTTAAGCAATCGTGCTCACATAACCTTCTTTTTTTTTTTTTTTGAAAAAATTAAGTAATTTCTTCTTCCTGACGCTTGACCATTGTTCTATTAGCTCTTTGGTTGTTTTAAGTGTGTACTTTTCTAATGCAGAAGGAGGCTGTTTAGCAAAGAGTGAAGGCTCTGTGATGTTCTATTTTCTATAACAATACAGATGGCCTTGCAACCCCACCCCAAAACTATAGGGTTGGGACCCCCAGGTTGGGAACCAACGACATAGACCTTGCCCCAGAAGTAGATTTCCGTGCGTTTAGCTACAATAGCTAAACCAGCAGATGATTTCTGGGTTTACTTTTGGTTGGACAAGCATACTCTTATACAGTAATGAAAATGATTTTAAAAAAGAACATTTACTTATGAATATTATACCCCATTTCTGCCATGAATCCCCATAAATCTTACAAACTGCTTAAACTCAGATTCAAGGTGAGTTTCAGCAGATGAATGTGAAAACAGCCTTCCAGTGTCAAACTCTGCACATACGTCATTCTACACAGTCAAACTAAAACATCAAAGTGAGCTTGGACGGGGACTTTAAGTTTATTTGGAAAGCTTTCGGAGGTTCGGCGTTTCTGAATCTCCACAGCAGAGTGAGTGTGGCCCATAAACCTTACCGACTAAATAATTAGAATGAGGTTGAAAAATGCCAGAATTTGCTTTTGATGCGTTAACTACTGTATAAGTACACCTATAACAGTGCATCTGTATATGAAAGATACAGTACTGTCTTATACATTTGTATGCAATGAGTGATAAATGAGTAATAATGAAATGGATAATGAAAAAGGTCCCTGCAGTGTGTTAGATGGGTTATTGCCCCTTCTGTAATGAGTCTCCTGAGAGTACAAACTCACTGCATGAATGAATGAATGAATGCATGATTTTATTTAATGATAAAACATATTTAACCCTGCACTGCTGTCATTAGCACATATATTGTCAATGGCATGCATTAGGCATGACGCAGGCTTTCATACTCGTAGCATGAGTCAGTTGAATTGCATGTAACTAATTATTACACTAACACTCAAAGCTGAAGCTGACCTAAATAGAGTTTTTTTTCATTCCTTCCACTGTTTTTTTATGGCATGTTCAGTGTTGTTGCAGGATGTGTTATTACCAATAGGCAGCTTCATAAAAGTGTACTGACCTTCTTTGACTATTCTCCAAGGACTGAAAAAAGTGTTGTGAAGTCTCAAGTGGGGGAAGCGCTCATGTTCCTGGAAGCTCTCGTTCAGCCTCCTGAGGATCGGGGAGATGGAAGCGTGGCCGAACCTGAACGCCGCAGTGGCAAACACGTTGGAGGCTGACGGGTTCGTAGTTGGATCATATCCCCCGTAGGCTCCAACGTAACGTTCAAATGACTCCGGGCCAATAATTTTTGGAACATAATCTCTCATGGTTATGATCTGGGGTCACAAAGAAGCAAAAATAAGCTCTTAGACAGTCATGAAAGAAAAATGTATACATCATAAGCATGCTATAAAGCCACAAGAGTTTGAACAAGAAGAATATATTTCTAGAACATATCATACTTGGAAATTATTAAGAGTGTCTTGTGGATGTGTAGGCATTCAGCTAAAGGGAATCCCCACAGGATTTCAAGTGAGATGAGTACTGTAACATCCTGAGATTGGACATATGATTGCACATTTGTTCCTTCACAGTTCACCGCAGAGAATTCCATCTGTCCTCATCACTATTTATAAAGGCTTCAGTTCACCAGCTGAATCCTAACGCATATCACACAAATGCATAGGCACAGATGCAAACACACACACGTCACGTTTGGTGTCATGTAGTTTTCAAAGCAAAGTAAAGCGCTGGAACAAGACGCAATTATTTTTTTCTTGTTGTTGCTTTGATGATACTAATGTAACAGCATCTGTCTCTTCAAGAGGCTAGAACCTAGAGGATCAAACTGTGGTACGTGTATCACTGGTGGGACGCAAGCTCCCTCTAGTCTAGCTCCCTCTAGGATTGTCAGAAATATTTTTAAAAAATGACATAAATTAATTTAAAACATAATTTTGTCAGACTACAAGATTTGAAAAGGAGATACATAAAATATGAGATCACTGAAATGTAATTTCAAATGAGTTTTAGCTTTCTTGTATTTTTGTCTCGATGTCAGACAGTGAGACGAGAGAGAGGAGACAGAGAGGTCGGTGTTTTCTGAGGTGGTACACAGTGTAAAAAACACTGGACTAACGATGGCCTAGACTGGATAACTATTTTTTAACTTACTAAAGTAAGTGCACTCGGCAGAGTGCAGATCTCCACCAGGCAATCCAAAAAAAAAAAAGATTTAACCCCTTTGTAGTCACCAACATTTTGATTAGTAACTATAAATTAATTGTATTTTTTTCTCAATGACATGTAACTAGTTACATGTACAGTACCAGCCAAAAATATGGACACATCTTCTCATTCAATGTCCTGTCATTCTTAATGTTGTAGTTTGTAGATTCTTAAAAAGCAAAAAAAGACTTGAACTGGTTTCTGCACTTGCAATCAAAGATTCAATAACCACAATGTAATTAAACTGCAAGTGTAGAAGACAGTGTCTTTTTGCTTTTTATTGTCGACCCATGGTGTCATCTTGAGCCTGTCCTCCAACAGAAAACGACCAGAGAGGTCGTTTTTGAAAGCAGCTTTATACGACCTATACGTACGTTTACCCTAACCCTAACCCCCAAAAATAGAAGCACCATCAGGCTCAGCCTTGCCGGGGTTTGTACTCGGGTCTCCTGTTCCGGGGGTGGGCGCCCTCCCTGATGCGCCCCGCGACTGTTGTATTGACTTTTGCTTTTCTTAATGCAGCCTGTTCTCCAACAGAAAACGACCAGAAACGCAACCAGAAACGCTCTACTGGGTCATATGTCCACATACGACCTATCTGGGCGTATGATTTGGAGGATATGTTGGTCATCTTACAAGTGTGCAAACGTTTTTTTTTTTTCCCTCTTTGATATTTTAGATTCTTTAAAGTAGCCACCTTTTGGTTTGATGACAGCTTTGCACACTGTTGGTATGATCTGAGCCATTCTTATAATAAATCAAGAAAAAACCCTGAATGAGAAGTGTGTTCAAACTTTTGCCTTGTGCTGTAAGTAGTTACTGTCCACCACTGCTAGTATCCTATTAGATATTTGTGTGAAATCTTGTCATACTTAGTGTATGAACTCTTCAGTGATGGACAAAAACGTGTGACCTTTACCTTTAAACCTTTGACCATCAAAGTCTAATCAGTTCATCCTTGAGTCAAAGAGGATGTTTATTACCAAATTTGAAGAAATTCCCTCCAAACGTTCTTGAGATATCCCTTTAACAAGAGCAGGATGGACGAGAGGTCACAGTGACCTTTGACCTTTAACCACTAAAATTTAATCAGTTCATTCTTCAGTCTATGTGGACAGTTGTGCTACATTTGAAGAAATTCCCTCCAAGCATTCTTGAGGTATCGCATTCAAAACAATGGGATAACCCAAAAACAATGCCTCTGGCCATAAAAAAGGTTTTTTCAAAAATTGCATATCACAGACGTCCTTCAGCATACAGTCATGTATTTACGCAAAAAAAATGACTTATGTCTGGAAACAATCAGGGGTAATAAAATAAAAATCACTCTCGCTCACTTGTTGAGCCAGAGAATAGGGCCCAAACTTTACTTTACTAATAACAACCGACAAATCCTGCGTAACGTGCCTTTAACTTCTAGACTGATACAATTAAAAAACAGCCATAACTGGAGACCTGCAAAGAGAAATTACCATACAGTATTATGTGTTTTGTATTTGTGACATGCAAGCGGCACTCTGAATGAACTGAAGCTGAGCCACATCATGTCAACTGTGACAGGAAAACACAGCTTAGACTGACTCAGTTCTGAGCCACAGTCCTGGAGATAATCCTGGTCCCATTTGAGGAGCAGTCACCAGACTTCAGTGTCAGTCTTCTCCTCAACACTCAAAGTTAGAGGAACAGTCATCCATGCAGTGCTGGAAAGTACCTCAGTGTATTTACTCAAATGCTGTAGTAACAGTAAGCACAATTTTAAAGTATTTATACTTTATTTATACTATTTATACTAACTTATTTTCGTTTTATCCTGCGTCCACTTCACTACATCTACATTAACCTGACAATCATATATGTTTCAGATTCATTTTGCTTAAAAAGAAAAACTTGTAGAGCTGCAGTGATTGATCAATGGATCAATTATTAATCTATTATTAAATTAATCGCCAACCATTTTGATAATCAATCGTCCAAATTCTCTGATTTCAACATCTTAAATATGAATATTTTTCAGTTTTTTTTTAGTCCTCTGACAGTAAACTGAATATCTTTGAGTCGTGGACAGAACGTTTGTGGACATCATGCTGGACTTTGGGAAACACTGATCAACATTTTTGACTATTTTATGGTCCAAACAACTCATCGATTAATGGAGAAAATGATCAACAGATTCATCAGTAATGAAAATAATTGAAAATTAGGTCCAAACGTGTGGAGCACATGGACGTACATGTGTGTTTGGACCTATATTAAACTGAAAAGATTGTGACAGGATTAATTAAACGATTAAATGACCGACACATACACATTTTCGACTCACTTTGGTATGACAAAAATTGACAAAATCTTCTGACATTTTCCTGAGGCACTGGCCCCTTGGCACTTGTGCATCTGTGATTCAGGTTTTATATTAAAAAAACAGGTTGATAAAAAAAAAAAAAAAAAAACTAAGATCAATAAGAAGATCAGAGCAGCTGGCTCAGTGATTGGCCTTACCCCAGACTCACTTGAGGTCTCTCCAGAAAATAGAACAACAAAAAGAGAACAGAGTGTTCTTAACAGACTCAGAGGCTCAATCAGTGATCGACTATTGATGCCTCGGTGCTCTACTGAACGACTCACAAGGACTTTTGTTCCAGCAGCGGTCAGATTCTTCAATGAACACTTTTCGATGTGGTCTGTATTTGGTCTTCAGCTGTTAATCATGTCTGAAATGGCCTTTTATGGCGTCATTTATTTATTTGTGATATTTGTTCTGTGAATGCAATGTCTGTATTGTTGTTGTGGGCTGTTTTGGTGGCACGGGATTAATACACCTGTCTATTTTATTCCATTCTAATATAGCATAATATAATATAATAATAAAACACAAGGAAAGAGACTAAAAGTTAGGATATGTCAGCCTCTGTTGTTGAATTGAAATCGCATTACTAATTTGAAAAAAGTAATTAGATACCTGTCTAGTTACTGCCAAAAGTAGTGAAATTACAGTAATGCATTACTTTGTAACATGTTACTCTAAATACTGATGAAATGTCACATTATTCTTTTCACGATGTCCACATTTGTCCACTGAATTCACCTTTCTAACAGCTTAGCTCATGAACACTCCTCAGCAGCTGAGTCTCTTTGTTAGTCGAGTTAATGGACTGAAAACACTTCAAACAGAACAGGTCCGGACCTTTAAACTGTTAAAGCTTTTGCACAATAATTCCCCTGTTATGTCCTGACCACTTACAAGTCAAATAATGATACGGTCGCCCTACACAACTCACCGAATAAGCTGCAACCTTGACAACAGTGCACTACTATTGAAATGCAAGTCAGAATGAAACCAGATTTTGTTACCTGATCATTTTTATTTCCTGTCTCCTGCAAATAATAGGCTTTCACTGTGTGTTGAAATGGTTTCTGACCTTTCCATTTGTTTTCTGCGAGTCTTGGGCCCCCTCCCCTCAACCAGCCACTGTTTTCAAGTGGCTGCCTGCAAACAGTCAGTTGGAAAGACAGTATGAATAGTTTCACCTGCCTGCCTCCCTCCTGCTCGACAAGGTGAAGTGATGTGTTGGCTTGTTTTCAAATGCTCCTGTTTGAGTTTGTGACTGTTCAACCAACCAAATATATGTATTTTCATGTGGATAAATGTGGTTAGATTGTAAGTTTTTTTTCCCCTGAAATTATAAGCAAAAGTTCAGTGGCTGACAAACACATTAACAAATTCTGCGCACAGGTACACATTGTAATAGCACAGGACTTAAAACACTTTTAACAGTTATGTTACATTTCCTGCCTAATTGCGCACTACCCCTGGCCTGGAAATTGCTTTTTTTTTTTTGTAAGCAATTACTGCCAAAGCACGTCTTTTAATGCATTAAAGTAGTGCTTTTACAGTGACTTGTCAAGAATAATGCATGAATGTATGAAAACAGCATCCTACATTACATCCGCCCTGTGTGAGCTTGTTTGCCGGGAACAGCTGCCTGAGGATTTAAATGGGGGGCTTGGTGAGAGCTGGTGGGATTCAACCATATGGACTGACAAACCACAACAATGAGCTGGAAGCTGCTGCGAGCTGCAAAGGGCTGCAGAGTTGGATGCTTTTTTTCCTCAGGTGGGATTCTCTAACCAGCAAAGTTTTCACAGCACAGGCACAGATCTCAACATTATTTATTAAAGATGTCTTAACTATGTAACATTAGGCATTAATTTATGTCTTAACCATCTAATATTTTGTCATGTTTATGAATTAACAGTATTGCACAACAGAAGGCAGCACCTGACTGTACAACCTGAAGTTTAACAGGACAGTTCACTCCAAAATGAGACACGCATATTTTTCACCCGGCCTGTAGAGCTATATATCCAGCTAGATAGATCTGGGGTGAACTGCAGAGTTTCGGAGATATCGGCCATAGAGATGTCTGCCTTCTCTCCAAAATAATGGGCCCAATTGGTTCAGTTACTCAAGGTTAGTCCTCACTGTGAGCAGCTTCACGTAGGAACTATTTTCTTTCTGGTAGAAAGAAAGTAGTTCTGGCAGATTCTAAAGTAGTTTCAGTAGATTCTTCTGCAGAAAAGTAGTTCCTAAACGGAACTGCACAAACAAGGTCTGTGGATTACCTTGAGTAACTCTGTCATGATTTTTAGAAAGAGACGCTGGTGTTGAGTTATTCAAATGCATTTTGTGGCGCTTTAAAAATTTAGTCACTTCTCATTGTCGAGAAGACATGGCTGATATTTCCAAAACTCTGCAACTCACACCAAAAAAAAAAAAAAAAAAAAAAAGATGGATACACAGCACTATAGGCCAGAGGAAAAATATGTATTTTTGATTTTGGGCTGGACTGTCCCTTTAAAACCCTGAAAAGTGCTCCAAAGTTAAAATTCAGCCCCGGGCAAGTAAGCTATGTATGGTTCCTGGAGAGCACCCACCACATAAATGGTGAATAGATTGTCCTAGTCATGCTGTTATCATAAATGGTGGTTTAGCTCAGTGGATAAACACCATGTACAATGCACTGCCAAGTTAAACTATGCAGGATGTGATTCCGACGGAAGACGTGTGGCTGATTTTTCACTGATGCAGAAGAGACTGTCCTATGAGTAAAGTCATCTGGTTTGATGTTGAGTTAGAATTTAATTTAGCATACTTTTGGCAACTGGTTGTATAGGCATATATACATGAAAGGAACAGTATGTAGGCTTTTCATTAAAAACAATGTATACTTTTACTATAAAAAAAAAATAAATCCCTCCAAATCATTACTTCTGACCACATAGAAATGTGCCGTGGATCTGCAGAGACGCTGCTCACTGCCTGTATTTTCTCACTTTCTCATGTTTTGCTGTGTTCAGGACATTTCTGGGTATCAGCCTGTTTAGCGGTGGCGTGTAGCCCCCAGGCAATACAACATGCATGTTATCATGTTCTCAGCCTCTCTCCTCTCCTCTCTGTCTGTGAGAGCCACAGAGAGAAATACATACATGCACACACAGGCAGAGCAGAGGATCACTTAGCATGTATTCACACAAAATCTGGTGTTGTGTGGGGGTGTGGCCGTGTTTATTTGTGGTTTAGAACGTAACTTCTCTAAAGTAATCAGAAAATTATGTTATATGTCTCTGATTAATCCTCTGTGTCATTAATTGAGCCGGGAAGGAGGGACCAATTCTGAACGGTGCGTTCACAAACAATCCTGCATATTCTACATTTAAAGCTAAAATTATAATACGATTTCATATTATCCTTCATATTATCACTTCAATTAAAAAAAGTGTTCTGAAAGACAAATAAAGGCTAGAAGTCAGTGTTTCCCTTTCACTCATTTATTTGTGCCACATATTAATTTTCTATTTTTGGAGCTGTGCGCCCCCCTCTCTTGATCAAGTCTTTGATTTACAAACCTCTGTGAGACTTATGCTCTTTGTTTCTGTGATAATGATCACTCTCACACAGTCTTTCGCAGGTCTGAGGTTCCCTTCTAGACATGACCCTCTCCATCTCTCTCCCTCTCACTAACACATGACGACAGACTGTCTGTGAGTATGATGTTGCACTCTGTAGTGTTCCCAACACATAGACTTTATTTTAGTGGAAGCTCAGGTATATTTTCTGACCTGTTAGGCTTTTTTTTTTTTAAATCTGTCTGTATGATTAATTGGTGGCCGATCTCCCTCGCTGTGCCCCTCCTTCACCTGTTCGCTCTGCTGTGTGAGAAAGTCTGACATTCACTGACAATCACATACTCTGCAGAGAAAACACAGAGTCTCCTGTTTAATGTGTATGTCTACTGTACTTATGCAGTTAACTGGTCAAAGCTTATAAGTGCACCTCGTTGGTGCTGATGTCACTTGGTACCATGTTGGTTTTGATCGTTTTATCGACTCTGTCAATGACAACAAGCCTCCTCTGCACACGGTTCACTTGCTGCTGTGAAAACAAAATCAGGGGTGAATAAATCCAAAACACGAGTTGTGTTTTTTGACCGACATCATAAAACATCCTCCTGATGAAGAAAGTCAACAGATTAGACACATGCAGGGAGAGTGACACCGCGAGAGGAGGGACTGGGTGAGCCGCTGTGTGTGAGCAGTCACGGAGGTGCAGGTGTGAGTGTGGAAAGAAGAAGTTAAGAGAAAGCAAGGTGAGCGTGATTAAAGTAGTTTGTGACTAAACAGTAAAATAAGATGGAAAATGAAGTGGAATTAAAATGGGGAAATAAGAAATAAACTACTAGAAATGGGGTCATGTTTTCTTTGAAATATTTTCGATAGACAAATAACCTGTTAATAACCATTTTTACACCAAAATGACAGTGTGGAAAGCAGTTTTTTTAAAACACTAAACCCCTGAAAATAGGAGAATGACTCCTTTCCTCTGCACTGGAAAGCAGAGAAAGAGAGAAAGGTGTTTTTAAAAGTCTCTCTGTGTTCTGCTCTTGGTGGCTTCTAATTGAATCTCTGTGGTTTTGACAATTAGTTCCTCTTCTGTGCGCTGTTTGTACTTTCAGGTATCTGCTTTATTTTACTGTTTTGTGTTGCTCTCAGCTGATAGAAGTTGTGGAAAGTTTCTTCTGATGAAAACCCAACATTTCCTGATTTTGCTCCTTCATAATAAAAGCTTTTAAATAACAAAATAACAGGGGACTTTTATTGTGATGATAGTGGGTGTTAATGCATTGTTTGTCCAGTGTAAAAGGAGCTTTAATCTCATGTTATCATCTGCTCCTGGAATTCACTTTATGAGGATGGTCACTTTAGCTCTATAACACTATTGACTTTAATTCCCCAGAAGCCCATAGATGACATTTGCATTTAAATTAGATGCATGGCCACAAGGGGCACTGTTCTGCAGCTGATCTGACCTACACCTACAGAGGGCCCATTTCCACCATGATGGAACTGGCCCTATTCTGGTTCAAACACCCAATTCTGAACCTTTCTCAGCATTTCCACCAAAATAAACTGGTTCGGAACCTGAAAGATTGGTTCCCACCTCGAACCAAAAAATACTTGCATTTCTTTGGGACCAAAGTGGGTGTGCAATATGCTATAGGTTGTTGTTGTGCTTTGTGCAGCATCCTTGATCTTGAAAGGGACCAGTTCAACAACCAGAGCTCATTTGGTAGGAAAGGCCTTGAGTGGAGGAGGGGAGCTCAGAGATAACATCTCCCTTTACCATACAGCAACATAATGGAAGATGTGATTATGTTGCTGATGCTGTAGGTCTTTGCAAAAGATCAAAGGATCTCTTTTTTTTGCTTTCATTCATCTGTGTACAACACTTATGGCTGAGTCTGCCAAAGCTCTTTTATCTTTTGTCACACGGAGTCGTGTTGAGCATGTGCTCACATGTATGACTAAGACATGAGACACCGCGGGGTGTGTCTTTGAGTGTATTTCATGTAGCTATCTTTCTCGTCTGTGCTAATCATCCAGTGGTAGTTGGACGAAAACCTTTTGTTAAAATCTATATTCTTCCATTAATGAATCTTGAGAAACAAACACGTGGAGCTTAAGTGCTTCTTTAATTCTTCATCTCAGGTCTGAGATTTTTTTTTCCTAAGAAAAAATCGATAGTGTTACAGTCTGCTGGTTTGCAGGCTGGTCAGACAAGATAGTGCCTTACATTTTACTCCACTTCCAATGCGGGGATTTTCCAAACCGGTCATGGTTATAGTTACAGTATGTAAATCCTCTACCTGCCTTTTATACTCCATCCTCACAAATGATTTTAAAAAAGCCCTCCACATTAGACCCATCTCTTTTTAATATTGTAAATCTCTTTCCTCTGGGATTGTCCCTGAGTCACCTGAAAATAGCAGCTGCTAATCCACCGCTGTGGTCAAATGTCAGCCCCCAAAGTCAGAAAGATTACAGGCTTATTTTCCTTCTGCTCTAAAAATGCTTTAGAAACTTTGCAGCCGAGCACCAGGGTCACTGCTTCCCTTCTCTAGAAGCAATGAATCATTTTCGTTAAAATGAATTCTGTTCGTTATTTGTCATGTAGAATGTATGCACCCAACATTTCCTTCATCATTAATAAAGCTCCCAGCCTACAGCTAAAAACGGCTATTAAACATTAAGCCCAATCAGTCATTGCTGCAAAACCTGCCGCTCATCCATCGCTACCAAGACTACAAACAAACAGCGACAAAACCTCATTTTTTCCATTTAAAAAGACAGACAGTAGTGAGAGAAATCCATATTTGTGCTAACTGGTATGAAACATGAATGTTTTCTTTGCACAGAGACTGTTCATATGATGACGGATTATGACTTGTTGATCACTGACACCGATTGTCTCCTCGGCTCTGATACCTGCCCTGCCATGAGGAGCCTTGTTTCATCTGAGCAGGAGTGTGTCTGGGTTTGCACTGAACAAAGCAGAGCTACAATAGCTGCTGCACTCTGGTTGAAATGGATATTAGCTAAGAAGAGTAGCCATTCAAAGACACAAACTGTAAACCACTGAGGGAGGTTTTTTTGTCTGATTTGAAAAAGAAGAGGAAACAAAAGGAAAACAAGCCACATTTAAAACACAATCTCTACACTGGAATAAAATGTTCCCAAACATGGAGAAAGTAGCACATTAGCAGTAGCTTCTGCGCTCCTTCTATGGATACATTTTAGGCACAGTATGTACTATAAAGAAAGTAGACTTGAAGCATAAAAATACACTGCATAATGGCTAAGGTCCTCCAACCATTTTCTAATTCACAATGAAAATAAATGAATTTGCACTATTTTTCCCAGGAAGGGGGTTTGGACCCCTCATCCCCCGTAACTTCTTCCTATGATGACTCTTGATTTATGCATACAGACCAGACTTGTGTGGGGCGGCTGCAGTCAGATTTGCCAATGAAAACAGGCAATTCAATGAAAAATAGACAGATGAATTTGATTTTATTTTCCACACCTCATGGCAACGATAAGCTGCTGTTTTTACTTTTACTGCCAAATGACAATTGCTATCAGGTGTCATCACAAGTCAAAACATGCTAACGTCAGCACAGAGTACCCGCCTGGTAGCACTGCAAGAAAACTTTAATCATTATTCATCATTTTGTCCTGATAAATAACATTATTATTGATGTTTGTTTATTAACTGGCCCCTGGGCCTCCTGTCGTTTTGTCAAAGTGTGGCCCCAGGCAAAACACATTGAGTACCCCACTCCTGAACTGACTAAAGTCCAGGCATGTGGACTGATGACAAATTTACTCTTAAAAAACAGACAATATAAGTCGCAAATTCAGGATGCAATTTTTTATGTATAGGAACAGGTTTTGTGTCCCACATTATTGTCGAAAACAGATACTAGAAGCAACTTTTCCACCCGTTTTAGACTATGGTGATATTATTTATAGATGTGCTCCTGTCTCTAACCTTAAATATCTAAATGCCATGTGTACTTCAGTTCTTAGATTTATTATTTTTCTCACTGACCAAAAGGTGGCCTGGCTCTCCCTTTTTGTCGGACGAGACCAGCATTTTTATCTTTGTATCTATAAAGATCTACTCCAAAAAAGTTACCACCTTATGTATTGTCTCCACTGTACCTCTGAGATTTTACTTTTAATACCTGTTCTCAGGACTGGCTGACTGTATATGTGCCCACAGTAAACAGCTTTAAGAAAGACAGCTTAAGTTTTCACTGAATTTAGGTGTGATTGTTTCAGATAATATAGTTGACTTTTTAAATTCTTTTTATACAAATGTCAATGATATTCTGAAATGTATTATTTGTTATCATGCTGTTGTCTATAAGAATGTATATTTAAATCTTTGGTATCATATTTTTATTATCTTTTTAATATATCTCTATGTCCCTTCCCTTTATTATTTTATCCTACTTTTTACTCTGTACTCAGGTCTCACTTGTAAATGAGGTCTGTGATTTCCTGATTAAATAAAGTATATAAATGTAAGTATGATATTCACTCACTTTTAGCTTCGTTTTGGTCTCTACCAACTGCTGAGGAAAACATCTGTTTTTTAAGGTACTAAATTCTACAATGTTCACCAGCTAGTCACTAAACGTGTCTGTGTGCAGTTTGGTGCTAGAC
This sequence comes from Lutjanus argentimaculatus, assembly GCA_034769285.1. Lineage (NCBI taxonomy): Eukaryota > Metazoa > Chordata > Actinopteri > Lutjaniformes > Lutjanidae > Lutjanus > Lutjanus argentimaculatus. The sequence continues at coordinate 36,716,893 of JAWZSL010000003.1, forward strand.
AGGTAGTGTAAAGTGGGTTTCTGGGGCTTTTATTGTGCTGTGAATGATGCTATGAGAGCAGTGAGAGAGAACCAAAGGAAGTAAAGATGCGGGCTGGAAAACAAACAAACAAAATAGCTGAAAGACACTAAAACACTCAATAGAACTGAGGGGAACTATAGAGTTGGGTGATGATAATTCTCTGTGAGTTTGTCACTATGAGTGACTACTTTCACGACTTAAAACAGCAGCTGTCAGGTCAAACAAGTTCTGAATCACTTAAATCAGGAAGTTTCCCATATACAGTACAAGCAATTTTTCAGTTATTTATCTTTAGTGTCATTTTCACCTTGTCTTTTTTATTCATACATGTAACTCCTCACTCACTATAGCCAGCATCTTTATCAGTGTTGTTTCATTACACAGAAAACTTACAATTTTGGTGCTCCTGTAGCATCCTGACAATATATTTTACATCCAGTAGCAAAGATACCAACTGTTTTAAAATATCTAAGGTTCAAATTCATATTTGATGTTGGAAACAGTAATTGAGAAACGATGATCCATTTAGTTGCTGCTCTGGAGCTTTTGATCACATCATATGAGCACTTTATGTACTTCCCATCCATTTTGGTGCTAAAGTTGAGGTTCAGATCTACTAAATGGATTTTTAAAAATGTTTTCAGATGTAATGTGCTCTGTAATTTTTGTTTATTGTGCTCATTTGATAAACTGTAGTTGCTGTCATTTGAATGGGAGAAAATAACTGATAACCAGTTTTGTTGTTCAGTATAATTCATCCCAAATGGCCTAAATTAGATTTAATGATAACAAATGATGGATATTGAAACAGAAGGTTTTGCAAAATGATAGAAAGTAACTGAGACAAGGATGCTGGTCTGAATTAATGCACTGAAGCTAAAGCTAATACTGAGACATTCATTATGTGTTTTTCTTTTGAATTTAAAGGGACAGTTCACCTCCAAATCAAAAATACATATTTTCCCCCTGGACTGTAGTGCTATTTATCCATCTTGTATTTTTTGGGTGTGAGTTGCAGAGTTTTGGAGATATCAGCCATGTCTTCTCTACAATATAATGTGACTGAATGGAACCAGTTTCTTTCTAGTAGAAGTAGAAGATGAAAGACAGAAGGTCCTACATGAATGTGCTCACAACAAGGCCTGTGGATTATCTGGAGTAACTGGGTCATGATATTTGGAAAGAGACACTGGTTTTGAATTTTTCAAATGTATATTTTAGTGCTTTGAGCACCAAAAGCCGAGTGCCATTTAGTCCCATTATATTGGAGAGAAGGCAGACATCTCTACAGGTGACATCTCCAAAACTCTCCAACTCACACCACAACTATCTAGATGGATAAATAGCACTACAGGCCAGGAGGAAATTATGTATTTTTGATTTTGTAGCGAACTGTCCCTTTAAGCTGTACAGTCTTCTGATGAATATGTACACATAAAGGGACCCTTGATCTTGAATAAAGTTAATCTTGATCTTGAATTGGTAACGCAATGTAATTTAAAACTAGGTGAATAGTCAGTTTTATGAATTCAGCAGACGTCAGCGCATTGATTTTAAAGCTTTACTGTACTTCTATCATTGCTGTGCAGTTTTAGTATCACAGCATGCAAAATGTTTTTTCATCTCTGCAAAAGCTCCATTCAGGGTTTATTTTTCTCTGCACTGTGAGCACTGAGTCATGATTTTGCTTCATAATAGAAAAAAATCTCTTGTAAACATCACATGAAGACAACACTCCTCCCCGCATCTTTCCTATCAGTTTGATCTTCTCTAATAACAAGTAATTGCAACATGCTCACACTCCTGACATCTACTGAAGATAAAATCACCACGCCCATAAAGGCTAGATTAGTTTGTTTCCCCTCAGGCATCATTTGAGTTCCTCAATAGACACTTTATAGCTGCGAATCACATTGGCCTTTATTTTCCATCACGCAGCTTGTGTGTCTCCTGCCTTCACCACCAGTACCTCTGCTGCGCTTCAGACAGTTCTGGCCTCCCTATAATCCATTAATTCCTGATAATAGACACCTCATCAGGCATTATCCCTCACTGAAACATGTTAATTAGTAAAATATAGAGGCACTGAGCCATTTAGCCCTCTGTTTATGCTAAGCTAAGCTAACTGTGTCCTACTTGTAGCTTCATATTTAGCGTCACAATTCTCCTTTATTTCTCCCAGCCCTACAACTCCAAAAGTCTGTTGTTTCCACAGAGCTGCTCACACCTCACTCGCTGTACGGCTGTATCCAATTCCACCTACTGCAATCATGTTATCGCCTGATCCTCCTCCATCTTGCACCGTCTACTCAGTGAGTGAGAGTCGTGTCTAGAAGGGAACCTTTTATTTGTGAAACTCTTGCAAGATTTGTATTTGTTATTAGGTTCGTGATTTGACTTAAAATTATCACTCCCGCAAGCTTTTGCGAATCCGGGGTTCTCTTCTAGACATGACCATGAGTGAAAAACAGAGACAAAAGTGGAGAGTACTTACAAGAAAGGAAGAAAGTCCTGCAAATGAGAATTCCTGGTTTAGATTTGAAAAATGTGCTCCTTACCTATAAAACTTCCCAAGACCTGCCTAACTAATATACCCTTAAAAAATGCAAAATATCACTTTTATGTGTCACTGTAATCAAATTTGAAATTGGACAAGGTAAAGCTAAATGCTGTGGTCCCACTGTACTTTTCCAGCAGATTATCGGTCACCTGCAAGCATCTGTTTGCCAAAAGTGTTTATTCATTATTTTGTTACTTTCATTTTTTGAAAGTCAGCAAAATGCAGAAAACAAAGTCTATGACACTCAGTTTTTCTGCGGGAGCAACATTAGACTGTGGTTTCGAAATCCTCCTTATGTTTGAGGTTGGCAAGTATGCAAGAGAATGATTACTTCTCATCTAAATCTTTGTAAAACACCAAATTTGTGCATTTCCTAGAATGTCAAAATTCACATTTGTGACAATTTTTCTAACATTCTATAGACAAAACAATTAATTGAGAAAATAATGAAAATAATTGATAGTTGCTTCCTTAATTAAAATGCAAACTTTCTGTGGTGTGCAATTGCCTTTATTCCTTCATGTCAATACAGGGCTGTTTTCAGCTTAAACTGGCCTTTATTTTGACATACTGCAACAATTATGGGTCACATACCTGGTGCAGAGCTCCAATAATCTTGCGAGTTTCTTGGTAAATGGTCTCCGGGCTCCAGTGATCATTAAGATGTTTCAGTATCTCTGCAATCCGATTGTGTTCCCTCACCCACAGTGTATGCAGAGATGTCAGGGGCAGACCCTCATTGACCCGACTGTCTCCAGCACTGAAACACTCCACTCTCTCACCCTGCGGGTCCAGGCGGCAGGCTGATGGCAGAGCGGCTTTGAATGGAAGGTAGGGTCTTCCCTTGGGATCCTTGAACTGGTGGTTGACAGCAAGTTTCCCATTAAGGCCAGAGAGGTCACGGAGGAAGCTCTGGAGCTTTGGAGTGTGGCCATACACAACTGAAGCATCTATGAATGATGTGATGCTGTTCATCTGTTGTCGCTGCAGAGCTTGTTCAATATCAGACCCAAAATTGATTAAGCAGGCTGCAAAGGACCGATAAAATGGCATGCAGCCTTGTTCACCTTGCGTATCAATATCGTCTGTCTGTAGAGAAGACACATTTATTAATTACAAGCTGTTCAACGCATCTTAAACTACTTTTGATCGACCTATTAAATGAATTTGTTTGTGTGAATATGAACTTTTAAAAGACTACTTTGACATTTTGGGAAATATGCTTATTTGGTTTCTTGCTAGGTAAGATGAGAATACTGACTCCACTCTCCAGTCTGTCCCTTCAATATGAGACTTGAGCAGACAGTCAGTGACTGTAACGTCGCATAAAGTCAACAGGGGGAAACAGCTGGCCTAGCCTAATTAACGTTTTATATCCCTTTGTTTAACCTGTTCCGAAGCTGTGACAATTTGTGGTTTTATGGGGGGTTATGTGCCTAGCATAGACTGTACAACACGTCTCTACTTCCTCCCACTTTACAAAAATGAAGTCAGACCATCCCAGATAGGAGCGCTGCCGTCTTGCCCTGATTTTGGTCATGTGGAGTTACAGGCTGCGCAGTAGTGACCAAAGCTACCAAGTGCAGAGCTCAGCTGTCAATCATAACGTGAAACCTCTTTTTATGGCATCAATTAACTGATTAAACCATGTTTGGGAAAAAAAAAATGACATGTACTTTTATCTGCTAACATTGAGGTGGCAGGGTTTTTGACCTATGCTTCACTTTTTGGACACTGTCATAACATTCATCTTACACTACAAAGCTACTGCAGGTATTAAGCTAGCATTAGTTAGGTGGACATACTAATGTTTACAGGCTATGTTAAAGAAGATATAGACAAATGTGATCCATTCCTAAGACACTGCCCATTGTGTTTAAGGTGCTTGACAAACTACAAAAAGACACCACCATCTAAACTCATGAGAGACCTAGTATCGCTCTTCTTAGAGCCCCATGAACAACGCTTCAACATGTAGAGAAATGCAAGGACTGCAGTGTCCTAGTTATGGTTGTTAATCTACGATCGGACAATTGCTGTTTGGAAGCGGGGCCTAGCAGAGGGTCGACGAAGGCTCCGCTGGTTGTGTGTTAAGTTATGAAGTCCAGACTTTATGCTAAGCTAACTGGCTGGCAGCAGTTTCAAATCAAACAGACAGATATGAGAGTGGTCGATGTTGAAAATAAGGTGAGTAAGCGTACTTCCCAAAATGTGTAACTATTCCTTCAAAATACAAGATTGTAACAAGAGAGCAAGCATAATTCACTACAGGTAAGCAAAATGTAGAATGACTGATGTGCTTTTAGTTTACCTTAATGGGAAAGCATAGATGCATATTTTCACATGTGCACAGACAGTCCACCCCGTCCCAAAAAGCAGCACTGCCGGAGGGTTGAGGGGTAAAAGTGATGTCGTGGTCGATGTACTGGCCCCATTCCACCAGCAGCTGCGAGTAGACATCGTCTTTCCCTTTAGAAGACGTCCTCAGTATTTTCTTGCTGACTTCCCGTGGCTGTTGACACAGTCAGATTTGTTATTGCAGTGAGTGAGTACTACCTTTTCAAAATGTGCAAATGCCTTATCCCCCAGTCATCTCTGCTGCGACTTGTCATTCATCAGTCAGTGTGTTTATTATCTCATCATTAACGGAAATGAACATATCATCTGGGGAAGGCCTATCATGTCCCAGTCAGGGGTTCTGATGGATGATAGCTTTCTTGTTTGTGTGAACTAGTTCATTCTTTTATTCATTAAGTTATGTCATAAATAGATAAATGGCTTGAGCTCAACAAAGAGGCTGTGATATGTCCTGGCAAGCTGCATGTCCTAACAGAAACTTTGGCAACTGATTAAAAGTGTGTTATGCAATACATCAAGTATCCAAAATGTTATTTACTTGACCTCTTTTCATAAGAGATGGAATAGTTAGAATCAACGGTTATTAATTATCAAAAACACTTTAGTAAATTATAACTCTTACATATGGAGGTAAACTGCAGGCTGGATGCAACTGATGCATATTTGATGAGTTCTTCCACTAAAGGACTTCACTTTGTGTAATGAGTGCATAAATTAAGACTGAAATTCAATGCAAATATCAGCAGTTTCATCTGCTGTTTGAAAGAAATAATGTTAGACAGGAAATCAACTCCTTTCAGGCGATGGAAATAATGTATTTAAAAGCACAGGCCTCGATATTCAAATGCAGCTGTAATCTGTGTCATCTGAGACACTCCTCTGCTGTCCCCAAATTGCTGCGGACTCTATCTGCTGTAAAACAGGTTAGAAAAATAAATGGAAGGCTACATTAACTTTTTGCAGGGTGAGCTCGCTTCATTTCTAATTTCTCCTACCAAGACTTTTGTGTCCGTCAGACCGGGATTTTGTAGATTACCCAGGGAAGTTGGAATCCATTATGGAGCCGTCCTCGGTTCCAGCCCTTGGGTTCTCTCTCTCCGTCTTCGTATTCAGCTGGAAGCCATCTGACCAAGGGAGTGTTGGCTGCTCCCCAGAGAGGATTTTGCCTGACAAAAAGAATCATGAAGCGTGTCCAAAAATACTGCAATGCAAAACAGTATATGGCATCACTGAATGCAACATCACTTGTTTTCTTCCAAAAAGGTCATCAAGAGTTTAGAATACTTTTTTTTAAACCAGTGTTAGTGAATTTAGGGGTTTGCTAAATATTTTGATACCCTCACTGACTGATGCAATGTAGTGATTCCGGGTGTAGTCGTCTTTATTTGCTCTTATGAGGGGGTTCTTCTTCCATGGAAAAACCACATGCTGCACAATGACTGATGTGGGTTTTTTTCATCCAGTCACTGCTGCCGCAGAAGCAACACCAGTGACTGAAAAAAAATAAACAAAGAAGAAGCCACAGCCTACATTAAAAGAGTATTCAACCAATTTAGCATTCTCAATTTGCACATTGTAGTGCTCATTTTACAAGTTGCATGTCTGTTTATTTCCTGCCAACAATATAAAATGATACTTTTGCATATGAATTTGGTGATTTTTCATCCATAAGTTAGTGACTTTGATTCTGACAGCTAGCTTTGTACATATTTAAAAAAAATCATTTTATATAGTTTTTGAGCATTTTGATAATCACCTCAGTGCCTTAGATAACCGATAGCTTCGTAGGCTAGCTAGCTAGCACGTCAACTTCATTCCAGTTCAACAGAAATAAAATGAAAACTTAACAAAAACATCTTGACTCAGCAGTGAGCAGAAGCAGCGGAGAAGAACAGCATGTACAGGCAGAACATCTTAATATCTACTGTGATGGATTAAGGGTTTATTTTGGCCAAACAACCAGAGAGATGATTGTTGTAACAGTGGAAAGATGAGTCAAGATGTTTTTGGTGCATTTGTTTCTGTTAAGTTTGAATTAAATGTCTTTTAAGTTATATTTAGGTTATTTTTTTTCTGGATTAACAAAATGTATCTTACTCAAAAGTCTATCTCTGTAGTGATTCCTTCCATAATAGTGGACATATTTTGACAGTGCCAATAAGCCTAAACATTACATTCCAGCCCATTTCACTGGATGCAGTCTTCATTTTGACTGAACTTGACAGAAACAAAATTAAACTCACCAAAACATCTCGACTTGTCTTTCCATTGTTCCAACTATCACCAATTCAGTTTGTTCAGTCAAAATAAACTCTTAATTTATCGTGGTAGATGTGAAAATGTACGTTTCTCCCCACTGCTTCTCTGATAACTCTTTTTATGTCGACCAAACCGTAGTTTAGTGAGTTTCATTTTTTTTCTGTCAAGTTTGAATGAGGATGAAGATGCTAGCTAGCTAGTTAATGTTGCTAACAGTTATCTAAGACACTGGGGTGATTATCAAAATGCTCAAAAACACTATACAAAATGAATAGTAGCAATTAACAATATATGAAAAGTAAAATAACTAACTTAAGGATGAAAAATCAACTAACTCAAGGATGAAAAATCACCAGGTTTGTAGGCAAATGTCACATTACTTTAGTTTTGACATGAAGTAAACAGACGTGCAGCTCATAAAATGTATATACGTTACAACACTGTGCAAGCAGACAATTGCTCTCATATAATATTGTTGAACTCACAATGGACAGTTTGAAAAAGGATCAAAATTGGTGCAGCAGAAAAGAAGATATTGTTTTTATTCCACACGTTTTTTTAGGCTGATTAGAGGACATGGGAAGCAAGTGAGTGAGTGGGCGGAGAAGGTCATGCTACTGCAGAGCTGATGGGGTAAAGTGGTAACAGGTGAAGAGGTGGGCAGGTAAGGTCAGGTGACTGCCAGAGGTGGTTATTGCAGGGCAGGAGGGGGTTGCTTGGATGTGGGAGTGAGGTGACTGGGACAGGAGGGAAAGTCAGAGAGCATCTGGTGCACAGAGTGGCAATGAACTGGTCTGAGGTGCGAATGTGGCTGCAGAGAGGGACAAAGAGGAAGAATGTAATAGTAATGCTGGTAAATCAGTCTGCATTTATCTATAAATGAATATCAGTGTGTCATCCACAGCTGCTTTCTACTGTATGAAAAGCTCCTTCAGCTCATTAAATCCCTGTAGCTATCTGAAAGGCAGACAGATATGTTGATAAATCTGCAGTCTCCGATTTGCGAAGTGCCGCGCCTGAGTCCAGTGCCATTACCCACGGCCGTCCACTGTGTTTACCTTCATTAAATCCATTGCAAATGACACCAGGTTGCTGCAAAATAACTACACTCGCCTCTACACACATCAGACAGGTGTATGACTTGTTATTCTGCTGTTTATGCATGATATCTCCGTGGTTTATCAATTCTGTGTGTCACAGCCTCCTCCCCAACTTTATTTTATTACGCAAAAGTGCAAGCAAATACATAAGGTCTTGTGTTACAGCTTACGATATGATGTGACCATTCAGCCTGGTCTCACCAAATGGCATATGAATAACACACCAGTGTCTTAAGTAATTTAGCCTGTTACCACAATGTCTTTTTTGGGTTTCACATGTCATTTCACATCATTTAGCATGTCCTGATTTATACTGCTAAGAGACAGAATGTGCTTTTATCTGCGAATGTCATAAAGAAAAAAATGTCGGGTAATGTAAAAAGAACAACAGTCCGCACATAAAAGAGGTGGGGTGGATGGATGGATCAAACAAATAGATCATTTTTACCCAGAAGACCACAGTTCATGTCCCATGTAAAACCAACATCAGCAGTGACTTGCTTTAACTTGTTAATTACTGTAACGTACCAAACTTGTATATGTAAGTTAGCCTAATTTACGTAATTGCACCTAACCAAGAAGTTTTGTTGCCTAAACCTGATTAAGCTGCAGCTGTTTCACAAAGTTAACCACAATGAAAATCAACATGATGATGAATGTCAGCTGACTATCATTACCACGTCCAAAACTCATAAAATGTGTCGGACCTAACAGTCTTAAATGACATGAGACATTAGTCACATGACGTATAATTTCCATTTGACAAGCTCATGTTGGATCATGAGATATGATAATTAAAACTGAAATAGCATCAGATTCATGTGATCATATAAATGTCTTTCTAACAAAATGTATTTCTGTCACCATTGCACAAATGAAATAAACCTCACAACATCTTCCTCTGGCTGCAGATTTGTGTTGTTGTGTGTTCATATTGTGCTGCTCTGCACCGTCTAGAAAACCTGGTTTCACGAAGACGTGTCTGTCTGTTCACTGAGCTGCTGTTGTCAGTGCGTCTCTGTGATTAGGCTCTGCTGTTTCAGAGCGATGACACCAGTGATGTGACTGGCTGAAAGTTTGTTTATGAATCATCACACTTTCTGATTTATATCTCACTTCTTTCAGCCTTTTTGCTGCTTATTCCCAGACACTGGGCCATGACCCACAGGTCGATCACGGAGGATTTTATTTGGGCTGCCAAACAGATAAAAGACTGTAGAGGAAATTCTGCAAATTTAATATTTACATGTCCAGTGCACAAAATTTAAAAGACCCCCTCTGGTGAAAATCATGTTTTTAACCTTGCTAACATGTCCATGTGGTGTTTTTGACATATCAGAGGTGAAATAAGCAGTAAACATCATGTCTGAGAATTTCTTGCTTTGAAACTGCAGTGAGCAAAGGTAGTCAGATTCAGACAGGCTGGGCATATCATGTCATAAACCTGAGGAACTAATCCCGATAATCAAGGGGGCGGCACTATACATATCATTAGCTCGTTACCGTGATTAGCTTGCAAAACAGATGAGAACCCGGGTGTACATACTTAGGGGTAGGTGTGGGGGTGTGGAGAGGGTGGGGACTATTTTCTTATTCATGATTCTTTGAACACTAAATGAAGGGAAGGTGTGGAGCGACATATAAGTCCTTTCAACAAAGTATTTGAACTTATTCTGCAAAAATCATCAGACTCAGTTTATAACTATTCACAGAGCATTTTATATTGTTTAAAACCTGAGTGGAGGTGGAGGTGTATATTGTTTCACTGATGAAAGGAAAATGCAAGAGCCTGTTAATTCCACCTAAATGCACTTACTTTGTCTCATTTACCAAGTAGCCTAAAACATAATTTTCCCGATGCGAGGAAGTAAAAACAATGAGACCACCTGTTAACTCAGCCTAAATGCATTTATTTCTCATTTAAGAGTATTTAACATGAGCAGGCTATATGTTTTTGATAACACGCATCAAGATAATATAAGCTGATGCGGAAATGGCAGTAGAAATAAAATAGACAGGAAAGTTCAAGGTGAACTCTTTCCAAAATGTATTGATAAGATTTATTGATAAGGCCTGTTGTGAAATGGGTCTCAATGTCATTTTTAAAAAGTCCCCAGAAAAGTAAAAGTAAAAGTAGCAGTTTGTGTGCCCTAGAACTTTGTGCTGGTTGTTGAGGTTGCAAAATTAAAATAGGCCCCTAAGCCTGCATTATTGGTTCTTACACAATATACAGTATATTACTTTATAGCAATAAGGTCCTGGTTCTGAACTTCTGGACGGTTATTTACCTGTTATTGCAGAGGCCAGATATGGAGCGGTACTCATTGAGATGACTGTGCTGGCAGACGGCTGGATGTGTTGCAGGAGGACACTGAGACAGCTCTGCAATCAACTCCACGTCCTCCCATGAAAGCAGTTCTAGCACAGTGACAGAGTGAAGCCAACACAAGAGAAATTAAGGAAATTAAATGAAAATCCCCCCCAGTCTTGAAGAGCACATCAAATGAAATGAAAAGGCACACACTATAATTTAAAAAAAAAAAAAAAAAAGTCCCTCTTTTGTGGTTTTAAAGTTTTCTTTTTGAGAACCTTGGTGATCCTGTGGTATCCAAGGTTTTAATAATCCAGTGTTTTGGTAGACTATTAAAATGGTAAGAAGAGGCAGTGGACCAGAAATTTTGGTTGTGTTAGTTGTTTTGCTTCTTAATGTTTTTTTTTTTTTTTTTCAAGGTCAGTTCCCCTGCATTTAATAAAAGAGAGGAATTTTACCTGTTGCCGTGACATCCCTTTTATGCCTCTGTCTTGCTCTGTTCTTTAGGACTTGCAGAGTTGTTTGAAAAACCTCTGCAGCTCGGGAAATCTCCAGGGTCTCGGGCTCGGTTTGCCGAAGGAATGTAAACACACGCATGGAGGATGAGGGCGTGCTTCGTCTGGGCACAGAAATTGACAGGTAAAATGGAAGTTTTGGTCTCTTCCGTCCTTTCTTGGGCAGGTATTGTTTCAGTTAAACCAGAGACAGACGATCTGATAACTCATTAATAGTTCATTACCGTTGTCTAGAGTGGAGAAAGGCTTCATGTACAATTTGAAGGCTTTCCTGATACGAGGAGATAAGCAGTTCTCTGGTCGATGTGGCTGCGAGAATCATAAAAAAAATAACAGCAAATCAGTTAAATTTTCAAAACACACTCTCAGTCTGTAACCAGAATATCATCTCTAAACAGTGGTGGCAAGTAACTAAACACATTCAAACAAATAGTGCATTTAGTAGTGATTTTACATAAAATATGATGCATTGTTGTGTAGAGCTGCAACAACTAATCGATTAATTGACTATTTAATTAATCGGCTAAACTATTTACCATTTATTTAATTCTGACTTTAAAAATAAAGTCAAAATTGTCTGATTTCAGCTTCTTAAATGTGAATAATTTTTTGGTTTCTTTACTCCTGCATATATTTGCATTGTTAGTAAAACGTCTTCTTTCACCATTTTTTGACATTTTAAAACAAACACCTAACAATCGATTAATTGAGAAAAAAAATAAACCATTAATCGATTAATCGACTGTGAAAGTAACCATTAGTTGCAGCCTTATTGTTGTATCTTAAACCATTTCCCCTTTTTGGTTTGTGACCCCTTGGTTGGGGTTTCTTGGATATTTCTGATGTCTCTTTGCAGTTCCATCAAAGAATGGCTTCCACTAAACTCCTGGTTTGATTTAGATCAGTTTGATGTAAAATTATCCAGTATTCCATCAAATACAAAAGAGAAATTAATACAAATGTGTGTAACAGAACCTTGTTTTTTCATCCTTCCTCTCCCTGTACTCATCTCATGACCCCTCAGTGTTATCTTGTAACCCTTCAGAAGAAGAAACAACCTACACGGTTAAAAAAAAAAAAATCTCAGGAATTTAATGGAATCAACTTTTTTTTTCTCATTAACTTAATGTAAATATACAAATGTTATTTAAGTCTATACAATTAAATTAAAGCTGCTGAAGCAACATGATCAGCATATTAGTAGACTTTCCAGCATGCATTGTTTGAGAGTAAAACTCTCCCTCTAACCCGTCTTTTTTTTTTTTAAACAAATATGAAAACAAATATGATGAAAACTTGCTGTGTGCCTCTAAGATAAGTCACGGTTGCTTGTTTTCACAATAATGAAAACACTATGAACCATGATGAAGGTTATTGAATTCACTCCCTTGCACTTAAAATTGAATATATTCCCTGTGAGCAGTTTCACATATTTTCTTTGTGCCAACGCTGGAACAAAGCAGCTCCAACAGGAGCAGCTGAAGCTGTAAGTTCTTTGTGTGAAATGAAAAATTGACTTTTCAAACAGAAAAAAAACATAAAAGGAAATCAAATTTGTTAGCAATGTGACTGAAGAGTTGTTGGTTCAATTTAATATCTTCAAGCTGGCTGACTTCAGAAACATTCTTCTTACCTGTAAGGCTTTAAAGGACTGACCCCCTCATACATCTCCAACCTAATTCATCCACGTACTCCATCGTGCCTTAACTATTCCTCAGTTTACTGTAACAAGAAGTCTTTTGGTGGTCAACCCTTTGCCCACCGAGCTCCACTCCTCTGGAATAATCTGCCACTACACATTCAGGTGGCGAGCTCTGCCGATACTTTCAAATCCAGGCTGAAAACACACTTTTTTTTTCTGTCCACTGTGGGAACACAAACCACTGACTGATTTTCTGTCTTGTTTTTCTTCCTCCCCAACACTGTTAAGGTTTATAGTCTCTCTTTTTAAAATTACTAACCTGGACCTGGTCTCATTTTAACATTATTCCCTGTCTATGTGTGGGTGGGAGTGCATGTGCATGTGTGTGTACTTGGAATATTGTGTGTTTTCTGTTTTTTTTTTTTTTTTACTGATTTGTAGTGTATAGTCTCTCTCTGAGTGATAGGTCTATGCATTTAAAATAGACTCAAGTTACACTTGAACAGCTTGATTATAAAGTAGTTCAAGCTAGTTCCATCCTGAGCAGCTACAACAGTAAAGTACAGGACTACATTTTTATTAATGGATCTGAAATAATAATCTAATAGTATTTGCTGATAATACTTCTATACTTTTATATTTACACACGATTCTGAATGAATAACTCATACTTATAATGGAGTATTTTTACATTGTTGTACCACTGCCTTTACTCAAGAACAGGATCTGAGTAAATCTTCCACAACTGTCTGTATATTAGACCATAATGACAACCAGTCTCTTCACAGTTCACACCTTAAAGGTGCAACATGTAGGATTTTTTAAATGTCAGTAAATAATTGGTATTTTAATGGATCTGAGGAATCCTCACTTTTAATATACAAAACCAAGAGCAGGAGCTTTTCCAGCTTTATGTGTCATATTTTCACTTGTAGCTACATACCGTATCAGGTTTGGCTGTAAATCTGCTGTCTTGCTTTGAAGCAAAACAGAAATATGAGGAGGAACATGCTGTCTTAACAGCTAAAGCATTTTCTGCAATATATATTTATAAAGAGAGAAAAGTTCAATGAGACATTGGAACTTTGACTTTCCTGTTGGCATTTCCATCTCTTTTTTCCAATTCCTGAACAGACAGAAATATAGTTTAAAAATTATTATTACAAACCATTGAGACCCAGTCCAAAGTAAAATTTATGAATTATTTGAATTTATGAATATGTTATTATTTTGGGTCTTATCCTGGGTACATACATACACACGTACATTTTTTTTTTTTTTTCACATCAATATGTCAATAGAAAGCAATGTGCATGTGGTATATGAGATACCCAATTGAATAGATGTGCTATGTATATTCAGATTCTGGTATGGCACTTTTATATGAATTGTTACCTCCAAAATGAATTAAAAAAAAAAAAAAAAAAAAAAACCTTGGTCACACGTAGAAATACTAGTTTTCAAACCATAGTTGCTATTATTATTGTAGTTTTTATTACAACCAATCCAATCCAGTCCTTACACTTTAACCATTTACAGTCTAATAGATTGTCGAGCATTTTAGATAAAAATACATTTCAGCAAAATCACAAGACAACAACAATTAAAAAAAAGATTTACTTACAGTTTAGATGTCTGGTTTCACTGAGAAGAATAATGTGGAGCAGCAAAACACAGAAGATTACATTGAAATAACAAGCCATTTTTTTTGTGCACAGTTTACAATAGAAGAGTCAAAGACTTTCACAGTGTCACTGTCAGCCCTGTCCTTATATATTCAGATAAGACCCGCTGTGAAGGTTAAGTGAGCGAGCCCACACTAGACTAACTCAGACGTTCAGTGTTTCTCCTGTCTTCGGTTGACTGGTTTGTAAAAGAAGTCTGTCTTCCCTCCATTATTTGAACGACTAGACCCTTTTCACGGCGTCAGACGGCAGAGGAACACACAGGTGTTACCAATGATACTAATTAAGGTTCTGTTCACTGCAGGTCAAACAGAGTCAGGCTGCTGCTATTGTGCATGTTGGCTCACTGAAAATCTGCTAAACTAAATAGAACAGGACATTAATGAGTATCACTGGCAACACCTTTGTTTACCCTACTATTTCGTATAGCTCTCAGCGTTTCTTTCTATTTTCTCAGAGATGGGCTGTTTATTCCCATGGGGCATTCAGTCAGTTAGCAAACAATTTACTTTGGTGACTAACAAGACAATAAGTTCTCGCAGTTTCAACAGTTTCAGCTGTCTGCAAAACATTCCTTGTTGTGGAGAGCTTTATATTTCAACAGAGGAGATTACAATTGCAGCAGATGGTGCAACACAGTGTTTAAGCTACAAAAGTTTCCTAAATGTTGGTGTCTGCAATTCTCCTTTCCTTCAGAGGTCAGCACTGTCCAGATGCTGCTACTGTGCATGTTAGTTCACTGGTATCATTAATTAAACTTCTGTTTACCTGCTAAGTAATATAAAAATATTGTTGTCCATACTTAAACACTCTAATAATTAACTTCACTCTATGGATGGGTGATACCAATTTTTTTTTAAGTCAATATGACACAGATACTTGTTGTTACAGTTTTAGTGATACCGATATGATACTGAGAATTATTTAAAGATGTGATGTGGAAGTGTGTGTGTTATAGGTTTACGCAGTCATGTGACACAGGCTAGCTAAGGAAAAATGTAAGGCCTGTTTATTGGCACAAACATTCAAAGTACTGAAAATGACTGGACGTTTTGTATTTATAATGTTATCTGTACATTTGGTACCACTGCATTTGAAGGGGTGCGCATAAGATTGTCATTACAGTGTCATAACCATGTCATGAACATGAAGGAATCTTTGAGTGTTTGACTATTGTTACTATGTAAGTATCACTCAGTCAATTATGTTGCTTCTAATGCAAAGCTGACATTGTTTGGCATGTCTTTGTTATGACAACTTGACATTCATCAAGCCAAAATGTCTTTGTTATGACAACTTGAAACTGTTTATACTATATGTTATAATGTTTTAATATGTTATAACATTACATTAAACTTTTATATGCTGGTCATGAGACCACTGTAAGTGTGTCATGAATATTTTCCTTGACCTTAAGTAAAGTGGTACTTTTTTGGGCTTGTCATAAAGATGTAATTAAGTTTTATTACCATTTGTAACGGTGTCATGAATAATTCCCTTGACCTGAGTTATAGATTACAGCAGACAGCTGTTAGCCTACTGGTTAGCAAAAAAACCTAAACTAGCTAACTGCTATCTGTCTATCAGGTAACTGTAGCTAAATCACCTCGGTACTGTACTCTGTTGTCAAACTGGCCTTATAGCATTCAATGACATCTTTATGACAAGTCCAAATGATACCACTTACTTAGGTCAAGGTAAGTATTCATGACACAGTTAAAATGATCTCATAACAGTGTCAAAACAGAACACATATGACAGTTTAATGTAATGTTACAACATAAAGCTAAACAGTTTCTTTAAGTTTGATAACGTCAAGTTGTCGGGACAAAGACATTAACAGGTTATGTGGTCTTGTCAAGTTGTCATAACAAAGAGTCTTGGTTAATGTAAAGTGGTTATAACAAAGACATTATTCCCTTGATTTATGTCAAGTTGTCTTAACAAAAACGTTGAATAATGTCAACTTTGCATTCAGAATTACATAATCAACACTGAATGACAACACTCATAAACACTCATTAAACACTCACAACTCCTTCATGTTCACAACAATTGTCATGACATATTTATGACAGTGTAATAACAGTCTTATGCACACCCCTTCAAATAAAGTGTTACCATAGCTTTTTTAAAGGAATCCATACCAGTAGCTTGCATTGATCCTGCAGAATCGATTGGCCCATCCTCACCTCACTTTGAAAACAACACTTCTTGAGTGTAACTGTTTATTGTACAGGACTTGTCGCTGTCTTTCCCCAACATTTCACTTCAAGGACAAAGCTGTTAAAACAAAAGAAGCAGTGCACTGCAGTCTTTAAGTGTGCTCATGGGTCCTGCTTCCTTCACTGTGCCTCCATCCTCTCCAGCCTATTTCTGAAAGTTTTAGATGCAGACCGCCGGGATTACTAACCCTGAGAAAGGCCGTGGCAGCGGTCCCGAAGTTGCCCTGGAAACTTTTTCCTCATCACAAGTACTTCAGTTAGCATTCAGGGTCCAGTGCCGCCAGTGGAGTCAACTGTGAGAGTCACGGCCCATTGATGGTTGAGCAGTGTACTTGAAATTCATGCTTGACATGGTGCTGATGCAACTTCATGATGCTGTGTGTGTGTGGCAGCAGTCGGCAGTGACTTCAGCAGCGGGCCAGAGATCATCTCAGTTGTAGCTCTCTGTGCTCTCTTGTCACGGTGGCTGGTTTAGCTTCGACGCAGAACTGTTTCAGCAAAAACCTCTCTACAAATGAGTCCCAGAGTTTATAGAGAATGAAGCGAGTGACATCCGAAGAAAAAAACATATGGCATATATCTAAATACTTCATTCTCAGTGTGGTTTCAGGCAGATTATGAAATCCTAAGAGTATACTTAGAGCAGTGGTTCTCAAACTTTTTGAGTCGTAACCCCCCCACCCCCCAAAAAAAATAACAAGGTTGGTGATCGCCACCCCCACCATCGTCTCCTTGAGACACTCAAACACAAAGACCACTTGCTTTGACTCTCGCAAACATACTTACTATACAATCTATACTATAAAATCTATTCTAAGGTAAATTATCACTGGTACAGGTGATGAATTGTAAAAGCCATTGCCCAGTCTAACAGACTGCCTCATTTCCCATCATGCTAGTGCTGGACTGAGTAGTTTTTTTAGGTTTGCTATTTTATATAGCTAAATGCAAATGTTACTTTTTGTTAGTGTTTGTGTCTATTCAGAACATGGTGGTTTGTGTTGGTAATTGTAGTTTTTGTGTTGGTGTCTAGTTTTAACTATTAGTGAGGTGGCTGTTTTCTTGAGGCTCTATTTTGCATATTTTTGCTTTGCTTGAGCCTGAAGGGGCTGATGTCGCTCTGAGCCGCCTCCTGGCTCTCATTTCATGCTGCTTGCCACAATATTTTATTTTAGTTTTGTCTCCACAACCATCTGGCGACCCCCAGAAATTATCTCGTGATGCCCTGAGGGGGTCCCGACCCCCAGGTTGAGAGCCACTGCCTTCGAGGACAGACAAAATAAGTGACACCTGCACAATATAGTACAATAATTTGCAGTTTTTCCACAGTGTCAGGAGGTGTTGAAACCACTCGATGGTCATTTCTGCCGCTGTACTCTGTTGTGTTGTTATTCAAATATCCCATTAAATATCCTTAAGTCAGTTTAGGTGACAGTCTCTCTCTGACTGCTGATGCTTTTTGCCAAGACTTTTTCCAATTTCCAAGTAACATTATTCAGAGGAATTTCTAGAATAATTGACAGGCAATAAGCAGCAACTCTTCAGCCTCTTTTTTACCTCTAAGTTGCCTAATGATGTCTTTAAAAAAATCACCACATGATGGAAATTTGCTGCAAATTCACATTCAGCTTACCTACAGGCTACAGGTTACAGATGGTTGGTGAAATTAAATTTTTAATGCAGCTCTTTTTAATAATAGAACACCTCTTATAACACCATCACAAAACAGAATTAAATTAATGTGCAACAGATTTCACAGTGTGTTTCTTATGCACAAAGAAATTTAATTTGTTAAATAAGTCACTTTATAAATTAAATACGATAAATGTGTTAGGGGTTTCCGCACTTCTAAGATGATGTTGTATTATAGTCAATGAGCTGCATAATTATGTAATTTATCATGATGATGGGGCTCAGTGGTGAACTAATGTGTTACTGATCTCGAATAACACACAAATCAGAAAGGTGCTTTTGTAGAAATGGCAATTGAACCCTTCAGGATAAATTAAGGTATGCTATATACTACATGAAGTATGGAAGATGTAGCATTTACCAGCTACCACTGAGGACAACAAGTACAGTTCTGTTACTAGGAACAGATTACACAGTCTGAGGAAAACTTTCCATTCTACATGTACAGGTAATGACACATTTTCAGATTAAAAACTTTTATTGCACTTTTCTAACTTTTGACTGTGTTTTGGTAGAAGAAGAAATTACCATGTAGGAATTCACACTGTGAAAAAAATAGCACAGACAATCACACAAAGTGTGGGCCGCAGCTCGCTGGTGTGCCTGAAGGCTCTGCAGGTGGGCCTTGACAGGTCATGCAAATAAATTAATAAAACAGTTTTAACTTTACATTTCGTTTTCAAGTTTGAAATTACCATGAAAACTTGTGATCACTTTTAAAGAAGTAATCAGAACTAATAAAACAAACCCATGAGATTTATTATATGTTATTCTTCACTTATCTGACCTAGTTTAACAAGTGTTACCATATTTGGTGACCTGTGACATTAACACCAGAACATATCTTACTGTATATCTAAAGGTTGGTTTGGGCCGTGGAAGATTTTCAGATTTCAAAGTAGGTCATGGCATTCTTAGGTTTGGGGATGGCTGATGTAAAGAGAAAAAGTTACTGAAAATATATTTTAACAACTGAACATATATATTTTTTAAATGTACTGACTCTTTCTTTGTGGTTAGTCAAAGGTTTCTTAATAGACTAGTGTGTTAGATTTAGTGGCATCTAAGCAGCAAGATTGCAGATTGCAAACAACTGAATGCTGTTAGTCTCAACCGTGAAACTAGGCCAGTCTAGTCACAGGTGCAGCCGTGCCAACAGTACATAGAGTAAAAAGTGAAGTGTGCTTCATAAACAGATGATCACTGAAAACTAAAACATAAAATCATCTCTGTTTGAAATTATAATGAGGCGTAAAGTCTGTTTAAGATTAAGTCCTTGGTTTAAGGCTAAGCTTAGGTTATTAATAACTTAGGTTACAGTTTTGCTAGCTTTCTTTAAGTGACGAGACAACAGGCCAATGAGAAAGCACATCAGGCACACAAGACTCTGTGTGATGCAGGACGTAAGCCACGGCCCTTGGGTGAAATAGCAGGTTTTTAGGGGTCCTATAGGAACATGGCAAAGTGAAATGGTGTACTCTATGGAAGAGGACCCAGTCTCTCTGTAGATATAAAAACACTGCAACTGGCAATCACAACAAAGTGTGTGATAGACCTGGCGGTCCACCATGACGGTTTCACGTTTTGCCTCGCCCATGCATGAAAAGTACCATGCACTCTCATTCAGGTTGTTGGAACTGAAGTGAGCTGAAGTGAACTGCTGGGCTGATTTGAGCGGAGAGAGAACTTGATGATTTAACTCACATGGGAATCAAAGCCTGGTCTGATCTCTTTTTAGGCTGTTGTAAATAACCCTCTGTCCTCAATGACTCATCGAGGTATAAGACCAAAATAACTAACCTCTGGCCTACACAGTGGATCAACAATCAAAGAGGGTGGAGGTTCCTAAAGCAGGCCCTGCCAATAGGGCAGGTACATTTACATCAAATAAAAACTGACAGCCATTGTCCTGTCACCATTGTCTAATTAAAATACCAAGTAGTAAACTGATCAGTATCGGTGTTATGGTGTGATTGTCACGCCAGTGTCATCGGAGCATCACAACAGTCTCAAATGAACTTCCCCAGTGGAGAAAAAAGAGGTGAGTAATGAACCCATCAGGCAAGTTTGATCAAACCTGAGCCACTATCATGATCAATCCTTGTGTAACCTCCCACGTAATTCATAACCTTTTTGTGTGTGACACAAGGAAATGAACACCACTGACGGTGGCACACAGTTTCTCAACTCTCTTTAAATTATTGCTGATATCATTTCACATAATGCAGTGTTATATGGTGCTGTTCCCTGTGAATACAGGGAAAAAATATATTATATTTTTTAACACCATTGTTATATACCTGCTTTGTTTCTCTTAAACATAGTGTATTTGATACTGTTGCTGACATTTTAGCCAGTGTTCTTGTTTCTGATCAAACTTCTTGTTGAGTGTCCTTCACTAATGGCACACTTATCATGCCGACTGTGTGTCTGGAGACACAGATATCTCAGGCCTTGGATAAAGTCATAACAGCTTTTTTGACATTGCCGTTGCTTATGTAATGTAGCGCTCTAATGTCTAGTCCTGATGATACATGATTATGTATGACGTGTGTGTTTCTATTGTATCTTTAAACTTATTCATTTATTTATTTTTATTTTATCTTTATTTAACCAGGCTGGTTTGGTTTGAACCAATATTTTCAAGCAAGATCAAGTGAGGCCCCTGTTTATTTTTTTGAAGCACAAGTTTTTCCCCACCACTTCTCTACATTGCTGGTGTCAGAGTCTGCCAGCTTAATATGCAAACATAGTGATGCATGTAGGGTAAAAATCACCACAGAGAGGTGCAATGGGTTGAATCTCCTGCAGCAATGCCTCCAGCTTGGCCGGGTCAATCAAACACAACCTGTCATCACTCACCAGTGGGGGATCATGTCACTCAAGGTGCACTAGTAACACATACTGTTGTGTCAGGCTTCCTACGTGGAGTTGGGACCAGGGAGGGCAGCATCAACATCTGTGCGTGATACATTTTTCAGGTGAGGCTCCTCGCAGTGACCAGAAGCAGCTGGTGACTTGTATCAAAGGAACTCCCCGCACCAACAGTGGGAGTCGGCAGTGAAAAGGACAGTAAGAGTTGGGTATGCCAGTCCAAAGTAAGAGAAAATGAAAAAGAACTTCAGGGTTATGGCTCCCGGCATTGACTGCCATAGTATGTTACCTAACAAGAGGCCCAATTAAGCTGCATTTGCTATACCCATATGAAATACATGCCAAAGGGATAGTTTGACATTTTGGGTAATAAGCTTGTTAAAAGTTACATGAAAGCTCAATAATACTCTTGTATCTGTCCATTAAAGAGTAATTCTGTTGGACGCTATTTTTCCATGTTTTTGTGTCTAATGGGGAAAACAATTTTTGAAATTTGTCCAGTATTGAGGGAGAGTGCCGCAGCCGACCAAAGCAAAACTGACCTTTTGTTAAAAAGTAAGATACATTTTGTATAACAGGAAGCAGCTGTTGTATTGCTCTTGCCAAACTAACCAGAGTCCCTTTTAAAACTTACATCTTACATCATCCTAAATGTTTACAATAATGTTCAAATGCAGTGAAATCTGTAATTTATTCAAGACAACAGTGTGTTTCCTGTTAGCCATTCATAACTTGCTGCTAGTCGCCACAACTTCCAGGAAAACATGCAGTACGATGGATACAAGGAAGTAAGTCAGCAAATGTGACTAAACGTGATTAAAAGCGATATGAATAAAACTTTAATATTACCTTGTCCATGAACATGATTTCTCCCATGATCCTACAGTATTTCACAATGCCTTTTGTTTTTGTTTTAATGGGAGAGAGACCACTGACAGCAGAATTTACATATTGTGTGTTTAAAAGCTACAACAGCTTAGCTTAAAAATTGGAAACCGAGAACCAGCTAGCCCTGCTCTGTCTGCGGGAAACAAAATTTTCCCACCAGGACCTCTAAAGCTCATCTGTTGTTAAAACCAAAGTGTAAAACGAGGGGGTTATGTTGGACTTGTGGTTGCTTCACACTCTTATGATAAAAACAAGACTCCAGCCCAGAACATAACCCCTATCAAATAAACTCTCAGTAAGAAAGTGAATTAACATATTCTTCGAAAACTATTCCTTTAAATTAAACTGTAACATAAATTTTCATACCCACTGTGATGATAAAATCATCTGGATGAAAGGAGCACTTCACTGAGAAAGTATTACACTGCAGCTCAGCTCATTTTACACCAAATAACACATAATGACTGGGACAGGCTCATCCAGTAAAATCAGACAAGTTCTAGTGAACGTGAGTCCTTTGTAAAAGAACGTCAACTTCTGTTTTGTGCTCAGCAGCCCAAAAGCTGCAGAGATAGAGCTAAGCTGGAGATGAGCAGTTCCACTTTCAAAGTAGACACACAAACCCACAGGGAGCTCCGACACGTCTCGCATGATAGGCAGTTGTGCTTTATGAGCAATTTATTGAAAACACAGCAAAGATGCATTTTCACACTGAAACCTTTACATGAAGCAACTGAAGATATACAGTATTTTAAACTTGAATGGAAGGGGTGTGTTTAAGACTGTTGAACTGTTATAATCATGTTATAACATGTTGTGAACATGGAGGAGTCTTTATGAATGTTGTCAATTATGCCATTTTTAATGCAAAGTTTACATTGTTTGAGATGTCTTTGTCATGACAACTTGACATGATCAAATGTAAAGAAACTTTTTCGCTTCATGTTTTAACATAATACTGTCATATGTGGTTTGACACTGGTCGTCATGAGACCATTATAAGCATGTCATGAATATTTTCCTTGACCTCAAGAGAAAGTGGTACAAAGTGCTACAAATGACACCCATGACACTCATAAAGGCTTCATGTTCTGACAGAACTCATAACATGGTTATTACAGTGTAATAACTTATGCATGCCCTTTCAAATAAACTGTTACCCAATACTTTGAAGTTGAAATGTCACATTTCAGTTTCAGATTCAAAAACCAGGACTTTCGCATTTATTAGATACAAAGGATCAAGATAATAACACAGACATCATCAATCATTAATTTAATCTGAGCCAATAAAGTAGCCATGCAGTAAATGCTGCTTTTTTTTGAAGATTATTAAGTTTAATTTTAGTTGGGGTCATATCAGAGAGGAGTTGATTCAATTCAGTGGTTATTTGGAGGCTTATTAAATTGAATTATATTGTAAGATGTTTGTGTCTCACTTCAGACATGACCAAAGAAAGCCTAAATAAACCGGAGGCAGTGGGGACAGAGAAAGGTTACCTTTTCATTACAATGAATCTTAAGGAAAGAAAATCCCTGCCAAAGGTCTGTGGCAAATGTGAATTCCCCTGCGACAGTAAGCCAGCATCAGATCCATTTAGTCAGTTAAAATGTACTTACTCTCCAGATGTAAGTACAGTATCATCAGTCTCCATAGATACAGTATCAGCAGAGATTTTCTGCTAAACACAGTGGCAGTTGCTATATTTGGCGAGTTGTGTCATGTTGTCAAATGTATGGCAGTTACACACCATATGGTAGCGCGGGTGCTGCCTTTCAAAGTGACAGCAGACAAATAACCTCCCATCAGTATCAGTGTCCATTATATATAATGAGAGAAAAAATATCAAAGAAATGGAAGAACTGTGAATCTGTTTTTTTCTACTTCTCAAAAATTATATAACATATTCCTTCCGACATTAATTCATACATTTTCTACTTCTACAGTCTGTTACAAATAGTTCTGTTTCAGTAGTTCATACAAAAATAGCAAGAACAAGATATACATATCAATCGGCTCTGTGCATAAAATACTGGTGATCTGACACAGGTGCACATGACGATGAGGACGTGTCTTCTTAACTGTTCATGTATGTGTTTCCAGGGAAGCTTGGACTGCACATAAACAGAGGGTCCATGGAGGCCACTTTGGCAGCAATAAAAGAATGTATACAGTGGAGGACGGCTGTCAGGTTAGCAAACTCCAGCTCCTGGAAAACACAAGTCAAAGACAGCGAGACAAATTCATCAGTACATAATATTCATACTTTAAATAAAAATGTTCAAACCTGAAGCGCAATTCTAGTGTTTTTAAACTTTTGCCCTTTTTTTTTACAACATATATCGAGGTCTGAATGCCTAATAGGAACAAAAAGTTTTGGAACTGTTCCAGTAAATCACCTCAGCTGGCACCTACGTAACAGCTGCAATGTAATCCTTGGGGGCAAATGCGCCTGTCAGTGTATGTCCACTAAAAGTACTTGGGTTTTTTTTTTGTTTTTTTTGTTTTTTACCACTGACAACACCAAGGATCCTTACAAAAGATAGTGTTAGAGTGTCCTTTTTGTTTAACCAGGAACAGCCTGTCTTTTCATCAGACTTTGTTGATAAAAACGGTACCGCAGAGTTGCTGGTCTACAGCTGCCTTGATCAATTAGTTTGTGTTACTGTGTGACTTTGGTGTTATACTAACACAAACATTTGTAGCTTTGGTGTTAAAAATTTGTAACATGTGTTAAAACACTGTGGATGTATAATGGAGAATATGGATATGGCACTGCTGCTCAGGCTTGCTTCCAATTTTGCCAAGTGGCCACTCACAGTATCGCAGCGAAAATAAGCCACCATTATAAAGGAGATGTCTGTAGAACTGTTGACAGAACACCTCAAACTGCAAAAGCTCAATTATGACTCTTTCTATTATGAACCTTTGATCCATGGAGGTTTTATATTTGCAAAACCTTCCTAGAAAAGATTTAAAAACCTGTGACATCATGACAACGTAAAGTGTATGGGTTAGAGCGGGAACTCACAGGCGGAGCCAGAATGAGAAACCCTACTGAACATAGTCAGTGGGCTGCATACCTTGGAAGTAAACTCGGAAGCTAGAAAACTTCTTGCTGTATGCGCCAGATGAGCAGTTCTCATTGGTCTGAGAGATGCTATCTTCATGTCTGGTATCCTGTGTTTATTATGTCCATGGTCAAACCCCAATGGTCTCTCTTATTAAAATGGCCGAATTAACTGCTGAAATAAACCTGGTGCAACAGTTTTGGTCTCTATAGCTAATTTCTCTGTTCATGACAACTGTACAGGGAATACATTTTTATATAGTTGGCCAGTTTAAATTATATTAAGGCTTAAAGTAAAAAAGGTCACATGCCCGCTTTGAGTGAATGATGGGTTCCATCACAGATGGCGAGCCACTAGGTGGCCACTTCATTGGGCCGCCTCAGTTCCACTGACGCTCCACCTCTTTGCACAATTTTAGATTATTCCTGAGTTAGCACAGCACCGCCAAGACGGCAACAGCCAAAGCCGCCACACTGTGAGCTTCAAAATGGGTCGTCGGAAACCTATGGGTGACGTCATGGACGCTCTGTCCACTATTTATTATACTGTCTATTGTTAAAGCCTGAAATGTATAAGAGTTGATCAGAAGTTCAATAAAAAAAAAAATGAATAAGAGTTGCTATATTTATTGTTTATTAGAAAACTTTCTTTTATCCTGAGTATGAATATATTTTACTCTGATGGTACAGATATTCGGAAAAAGTACATCATCTGTACCAGCTGAGTACTTGCTAATGCAACACCAAGGTTAAACAATAACACAAACAAACTAAACAACTGAGGCGGCAGTAAACCATAAACCCCTGAATTCTGTCGGGTAAAATTACTGTATTTGTCAGTGAAGTCTGGTGGCTTTGAAGAGCGTGATAGAACAGCTTCAGTTCAGTTCTTCTGCTGCATAATGTTGTCAGACACTGTAGAATAACAAGCTGCTAAGGCGATCTACTGAACAAATTCCAAAGTTTTTTTGTTGTGCCTATTAATATTTGCCATTTAGACCTCGAAATGTGTTAACAACAAAAAAAAAAAAAAAAAAAAAAAAATAGGGTCCAGGTTTAAAAATGTCCAAATTACCCTTCAAGGTATCTTGAAAAACTTCCTACAGTGGTCACCACTAGGGAGGAAAAATTTCTCACTTGACATTTAGTTAATTTGGCTGTAAGCTCATTGCCATCAGTGAGTAATAACTGGTGCAAAATAACCCAACTAATATTCTACGGCACTGTGTACCTTTGATTTTGATGTAAAAATAAATCATTCATTACCTTCATTTCTATCTGCTTGCTTTCAGCATTCTTGAAAAGGAGTTTTACCCTGGTTTTCCCGTCATCAGAGGAGCCTTTAAGTTGAGAGAACTTATATCGCCACAGTATGGTCTACAAGGGAAGGGATTATAAAACACAGCAGTGCAGGGATTTCAATAATGAGCACAACATTTAAATACCATGTCTGACTACAGAGGGACCACATGATCAAGACCTGACATTTTAACATGCACTAGTACTTTGAGGAAATGTATAATTTAAAAGAACATTAGTGCTTTCGAAATCAGTGCTGTAACACTCCGGTGGTGATTCAATGAACATAACATGTACCCACTCAAAAAGCAGCAAGGCTTCCAAAATAAACTCAGAATGTACTTTTAATAATAATAGGGTACCATTCTCTGAGACACAGTAATTCAACCATTTATTCTGGAAAGTCAGTCAAAATTAATGACATTTGAGAGGCTGTCTTTATATTGTGTTGTGGTATAGTGTATTAAATGGATAGTTCAGATTATGGGGTGGGGTGCTTGGATAGATAGATAGTGTAAATAAGTACAGTAAACCAGGGTCGGTACACCCCGACTTTGGTGAAGCAGCGGGAAGCTAAATAATGTTCTACTATGGACAGTTTCAGAGGAAAAACATATTTTAATTATTTTATTACTTACAAAAAGGTCCATCAAAAAAACTAAACAGAACAAAAAATCAATATCAGTTTAAGTGTATGCTATATTTAGAATATTTTCAGTGTTTCACCTTGCTGTCAGACCTTTTCTGACGGGAAACAACCATCATATAGGCCAAATATCGCTCTCTCCAAACCAACCAAACTCCATTAGCAAAATCAGCAATTCTATTTTGCAGCGCATGGGAGTTGCTGGCCAGCTGCTAACTTGATTTGTTAGTTTGTTTAACTTTGATGTTTTAAAAGGTTAGTTTGATTCACCAAAGTCACACAATAACACAAACTAACTAAGCCGTAGACCAGCAACTCCCACTTTCTGCAAAGTAAAATTACTGTTTTTGTCAGTGTAGTCTGGTTGAGCGATATTTGGCTTATATAATGGCCATTTTTCATTGGACAAGGTTGTCCAATGATAGAAAGGGTGAAAATATAGGGTGTTTTTTTTTTAGGTGGCTAAAATACATTTTACTGCTCACCCTGTCTACAGCAGTACATTGCTTAGCTTCCTACACCAGTACTCCTGCTACTTTTAAAAACTAAGGGTGTGCTGACCAACATCTACTGTACACAATACACTGACTAGGAATAAATACCTCATGCAACCCCACTTCAAATAATCCGAACCGACCCTTTAATACATTAAATAAACGTGTCAAAACTGCAGTCCCAGGAGCTTCTAATGGAAGAACAGCACAGGACGGGGATGTCGGCAACAATTGCGAACTCGATAATACTTCACCTTTGAAGTGCCTTCTGAGCAGGTGAAGCCTGATCCAAAATCTACAGTGAAGCACAGTACACTCCCCTGGCTGCTGCACATGTAGCTTTTGGACTGTTGAGAGAGACAAGTGATATCCATTAACATTCCTATTTCCATATTTCTCTGATCACATACAGTGCAAACAGTACTGTGGTACATTTCTCTGTGTGAGCATTAAACACATAAAAACCGTAAAAGCACATATTACATGTTACTGGTAAGTATGGCTGTTCTGTATGTAAATAAATGATAGCTTAAATTTTGCCCTCTATTTGTGTCAGTAAATGCATTCTGCTATTACTGGGGGATGAATAAATAATTCATTTAGTATTCCTCATACATCTCAGTCTACTTTACAGAAAATAGGGTTTTCTCCCTGCGACACTGTGTCTTGTTATAGCAGGAAAAGCACAGGTGTTACTAACATTATTAACAACGCTCCGTTCTGTTTAGTTGTGTCAGTAAGCCGTGAGGCAGCGATCCCCAGTTACAGAGCAAGTGGACTGGCACACCTGAGTGGAATGCAGCCATTATTAATGTTATTAGTTACACCTGCGTTTGACAAGTCAATATAACCGCTGTACAGTAAGAGAGGTCTGTCATGAAGTTAGATTTCATGGAATAATCAAGCCGTGAACACTCAGAACTGAAGTGTTCATTTAATTGAGGTATAAAGTCGCAGCTGCGTTTGAAACGGCAAAAAATTTCTCTGCAAAAACAAATTTAATCGAATCAACTTTGGTGAACCTTGGCAGGCAAATCTGCACCGCTGACCCTGTGCTGCCAAGTTTTCAATTTTGTTCAGAGTGTGGTTCAGTATCGGTGAAGTGCATTTTATGAGAAGGCCTTCAGTGACGTTACCTATCGGATGGGTTGGAGACATCACTCCTCAAAAAGGTTTAAAAAGTTCAGCAGCAAATTCATAATTTTTAAAGCACATATATGAAAAGCCAAGTTAAGACATCCAGACATCATATATCAGGAGACCAGGGTCTCATCTGTCTGGGGATCCTCCCTGCAGAAAACTGTTAATTTCACAGACTGTTTTCCTGCATTCTAGTTAATTTATGGAGTAATTTAGCAGTATGCATAGGCATACTAACCTAAAATGCTTTTATTAGGAAGAGCAAGAAAGTTTCAGAGTGACAGCGACACAGAGCATCCTCGTAACCATAGAAACTGTTGCTGCGCCGTTGAGCCTGCCCATGTGGAATGAATTTGTTTTTAACTGCACGAGAAAATGGACATGTGGCGTGATAGGGTGTGAAAAGTGTGAATTGCCTGAGTCTCTCAGTTAGTGCGTGACAGTTGGAAGCCCTGGTAGAAATTCAGAGATTTATTTCTAAACACATCATACGTGTCTGAAAATAACTGCTGGAAACGTGAAAAGATTGGGAACTACTTAGTACCGACTTTTGGAGTTAGATGGTTAAACGATTTTTTTACCATTTCTGTGCGCAGGATTTTTTTTTGGGCGGGCCAAAAAATCATGGCTCAATGATGCACTTTAACATTAGGTTATATAAACTAGAGTGCATTTGTGTTTAGCATTAGCAATGCAAGTGATGAGAAGAATGGTTGTTTCGTTCACCCACCACAGCCTAACCAATACATGCATGTTGGCATTACCAGCAATACTTCTGGGGTAAAACTCATGTTTTCATATACTGGGAGTGATAGGAAAATGCAGAAAAGCTGCTGCATAGGCACTTGTAAAACAAAAAAAAAACCATACAAATCCATCAACATCTCTAGTTCCCCATCCGTCTTGGAAAGGAAAGGATCCCAAAAGAGAGCAGAAAGGCTTTATGAGCCCCCAGAGAACGGTAAATATTGCTACTGATGGAGAGTTAACATTAGATCAACAGTTGTCTATTGACAGGTTTTGTTATTTACAGACTACATTAAGCATGACAGTACCTGATAATTAAATATTAGTGTCTGGCCACTGGCTCATTGATTCACTGGGAAGGAGGAAGACTGAAGGGATATGACGATTGACAGATCAACATTAAATTTATATTCATGAAGCAACGGCTTCAGCTTTGAGTAGTGCCCACATCACCAGGCTTCTGGCACCACATATTTAGCGAAGACAGCTGCGTGAATTCAGCTGTGTAACTTTCCAGTGTAGTCATTCCCAAACACTGGGTCTCGACCCACAGGTGGAGGACCTTTTATTTGGGTCGCCAAATAAATAAAAGATTATGGAAGAAATTCTCCAAATGTAAGATTTATGTCTTCACCTTTAATAAAGTATTTAAAATGAAGTGAACTGAGGTGTGTGGAGTAAATCTAAATCCTTTGATTTCAGCTTCTTAAATGTGAACATTTTCTGTTTTCTCTGTACAAAACAAGACATTTGAGGACGTCATCTTGGACTTTGATCAACGCAAACATTTTATGGACCAAACAAGAAATTGTTAGTGGAAAAATGATCGCCAGGTCAATCATTAGTTGAAAAACAGGTCTAAACATGTGAAGACAGGTAGAGCACACAGATGTACAGTACGTCCATGTGCTCCATTTTCACGTTTGGACCGATTTTTCAATTGACAAGATTGTGACAGGATTAATAAACTGATTTTCATTATTTTCTGACATTTTGTGGACCAAGCAACTAATTGATTAGTGGAAAAACGATCGCCAGATTAATCACTAGTTGAAAAATAGGTCCAAACATGTGAAAACAGGTGGAGCACATGGGCTTGTGTATTTTGATTTGGGTCGCGATGGTTTGTCATTTCTAAAAAGTGGGTCCCCAGAAAAAAAACGGTTCGGAAAACACTGTTCTAGTGTAACCAGGCCTTAATGCAGACTTTCTGGGGAGAGAAACCACAAAAAAATACAACTCCTGCCTGAGATCAAGATCTTTGACATCCATCACTGATCAAACGTGCCTAATCCAAATGACAAAAACAGGCTGCACCACCTTCATCTTTACTAACTGGCTGCAAATCATTGTTTTGCACTGTTGGGCCGAGTCAAATTGTTGTCTTGTGTGTGAAATGCTCCTTTACCACAAAAAAATGAGGAACTGAAACTGTCTGACAATAACATTAACATGGGATCTTTTACATCATTTAACTGTTTTTGGCACTATGGAAAGTCAAATTCCTCGCATGCTTACACATAATTGGCCAATAAAGTTAATGACGATCTTTTGTCCTTGTGTCAACAGACATTTTGGCTCCCATG
Organism: Lutjanus argentimaculatus; assembly: GCA_034769285.1. Taxonomy (NCBI): domain Eukaryota; kingdom Metazoa; phylum Chordata; class Actinopteri; order Lutjaniformes; family Lutjanidae; genus Lutjanus; species Lutjanus argentimaculatus. The sequence continues at coordinate 36,748,005 of JAWZSL010000003.1, forward strand.
AAGCAGGAAGTTCCAGGCAAGTTACAGGATTTCTCTGTATTAATGTGTACTGCTATGGATTTGGAGCCAAAATGCAGATGTAGAGCATGTTACCTACCCACATAACACACAATTCTGAATATGTGAACCCATTTAGTAGAAAGCAACCAGCGTAATCTACTAAACATCCATTGTCTCATCCAGCTCCAGGGTAGAACAAGTAGTTCTGTGTATGAAACATTACTGTGTTATGAATCCTCGTACCGACAGGATGTCCTCAGTTGCTTTAATTGCATTTTCTGTTCATAACATTCTTTATTTATAGGCCTACTCGCAATATTACTTACATGCGCACTGTACATGTGAGAGCTGCTTGTTCAAGTGCCTGTCTGACATGTTAGGCTTTGAAGATCTGATAACAAGAGCAAATCTGATTTTTTTTGTCCTGCTTGAGCTGTTAGCAAAAGCAGCATCCTGTGCAGCTTCCTGATAATGTCAAGACACATGACAGAAGAAATCCATTTCTGAAACCATAAATCTTTAACATTCATTTTGCTGCTGCGACACAAACAAGCATGTGCCTCACGATTCTTTTCACAGGTCTTTTGAAAACACTGAAGTGTAAGCTCTCTACTCTCCGTGGAGCAATATCCCTCTAAAGGCTTTTCGTGCCACATGACTTAATTTTCGTGTTATGTCGTCCACTCAATTGAAATCCCATGGAATGTATTCTGATTTTCTATTTGTGTTATTCCTTTTATTTCCTCCTCACTCGAGAACACAGCGGGGACGTGGTGATTTCAATTATAGAGTGCAGTGTGCAGTGAATATGGCATGGGACTGTACAGCCCTTTCACTGAAAGTCTTTTCTGCTCACAGGCCTCAGCCCCCCTTGTCTTTAGCGGTGTCGAGAATTCAGCTGTGACGGGGATAAAAAAAAAAAAAAAAAAGAAGGAACAGTGGCAGGCCAGCAGCCGCTAAGTTCTTCCTGTCACCACATGTAAGACTGTGTTGTGACATGGCGAGCAGTGACTTACACTTCACTAATTGGAAGGGATTTTTCTGTGGGAATTAGCAACATGAAATATTTTTTTTAAGAAAATCTCCTTAGCTGGATCTGACAGAAGTAAGGGCATGTGTGGGGGAATAATATAACAAGTGTCAGAAGAAGACAAAACATCTTTTTTTCCTCACTAGCGTGTGCAGTGTTCCATCTGACGGTTCATATTTTTGAGTAGGAGTGAGAGGATATATAGTAAACAAACATTAAAGATTAAAATAAAGTTTAAATGAAGATTTGTTCAAATTACAGTTTAACCAAACTACGTTTAAAAGGAGTAAATCCTGATTTAAAATTAAGCAGAGCTCTATTGCACAATTCCAAACAAATCTCAGTTTAGAAAATCCAAGTTTACTGATGTAAACTGAAATTAAAGAGTTTAATCAGTATGGAGATGCTTGCCACTTTTGTGGCCTGGTTAATCACATTAGGCTTACACGGTTTGTTAGCCAGCTAAAAAATTAATAAAATGTTACATTATTTACTAGTTAACTAAAAAGTAAAAGCAAGAAGTTAGACTACATTGTTTGCTAATCAGCTAAAAGGTTAAAAAAAAAAAAAAAAAATCAACATCCATCACTGCCACACTGCTCATGTGGGCTGTGTGCCTGCATATCCTGTTTACATGGGCACAGAAATAAAAACCAACACGTTACCAACACATACTCAAGCAGCTACTGTAATCCAGCCATAATGTTAATAAAATGCTTGCTAACTAACCATCTAATCTACATAAATCATTAGGAGCTACTTAGTCAGAATTCTGCTAACATTAGCTAAATGAAAATGTGACCCTGCGGGCCATTTTCCACCGAATTCAGCTTTGGTTCTTGACTTGAACTGGGTCCATTAAAGATTCTTGGAACCTCGATGCTATCTAGTGAACAAGCTGCATTTCCAGACAGTAATCAAGGATGCTGGTGGAAAAGGCCTGTATATCTCGCTTTTACAATAAAAGCAGAAAGTTGACCGAAGTACCAAGTTTGCTCGACTGTCATTGGAACACGAAGCAAAAAGGGGCAGGACTTAGGTCAAATGGAAATCAGTTTTCTGTGGGAATTAGCAACATAAATGTTTTTTTTTTAAAACCCTCCTTAGCTATGTCTGACAGAAGTAGGGCATGTGTGGGAAAATAATAAATCATGTGTCAGAAAAAAACAACACTTTTTCCCTCACAAGTGTGTGTAGTGTTGTACTGCATCTGTGTGGAGTGAGAGTGAGAGGAGATAAAAGCTAAGGAGACAGTTAGTGTAGGAATCTAGGATGTACGATAGCTGCATCTTTTGAAATTGACCACAAATCCACTACAAAGAAGCTGCTACATACATATTGATAGAAACACCAGCACCAACCGTGTGAATACAGCACAGAATATAAAGAGCAGCTCAACACTGAGCTAAAAAGCACCCTTTCACTGAAATCCTCTGGTTTGAAGGTCCCCGTCTGTCACACCTCTAAACCACGCCCAGCAACACTGCGGTGTGCTCTGTCGCACCTGTAACTGCATCCGCCACCGGTGTCGAGCTGCACTGACCACACCCTGTGTACAACCACTGGACGTCTGCCAAAGACATTCTGCTGGTGTTAAGCTGCTCTTAAAAGTTGAGATGGTCTATTGTTGTCCATAAATAAAGCTCGCATTGTTTAGAACTAAAAATAGGCCTGGGTTGGTGTGAACTGTCTGCTCTATCAAACGCTCGGCGTATGAAAGTGACCACACAGCATTAAATAACCTTATTATAATCTAAGATGTCTGGGATAAAAAAAAAAAAATCAGACTTAGTTGTGGTGGGACTGAGAGCACGGGCAGTGTAGCGCATGAACATGATAAAAGAGCAGAACGTGCTTGGGTTTTTTGGTGAAAGATGAACTCAACGTATTTGTTTGCAGCTAATGAACATGAAAGTCCCCACGTGAGCCGTCTGCACCGCAGCAGAATTCTAGAATGTTGCTGCACTTAAATGAGAATCAAGTCTTTGTCGCACTTCATCCAGGAAAAAAAGCCTTGGGAAACAAAGCCAAGTAGGTGCCGCTGTCTACTAATGGTGATTATGTGATGTGATTTCGAGCAAAAAAACTCACAATGTCTTTGTCATTTTCCATAACGGTGTAGTGTTTTTGGCAACTAATATGAGCAAAATCACTGAATTTATATGTGGAAAAGTCATGACCCGGTCAGTTGTCCACACCGACTCTGCGTCGCACTTCCCCGCTGACCAAAAGGGTCCGCCTCAGGCACTGAGAGCCGGGACGTCCTGCTGTTTGACAGCAGTAAAAAAAAAAATCTCAACTTTATGATGAATATATCCATTATGGATTACAATTTAAACAATTCACACCACACCAAGTTCAGGACCTTTCTTTCGTATTTTAATACGAAATACTGCACACTGGGGCAGTTAACAATGCTCACATGCACTTCTTTTTTTTCACTTTCTCCATAATTTGGCACATTGTTTTAAGTGGTAAAACATACACATAATTCACATACATTTTTCTTGACTTTTAAAAGTAATTGCTGTCTTTGGTACTATAGCAGTATTCAGTAATTCATTTAGTGCGGGAAGTAGGCAGAGGCAATGATTAGGGGCTGGATGGGTAGGAGGACTTTATATTTAAAATGAACAGCTCGGAGTAGCTTATTGTTTTAAAATGGAACGAATAAAAGTGAACAAGTTAATTTTTTGGGAGTGTAAACTCAGTTTAAAGTTTAAAATTATGAACTATGAACATGAACTAGTTAAAGGAGGATTATGTAATTTATTTACTGTGATACACCATCAAACGCCCACATTATGTCATTAGAAATCAAGGAAACATGTTAAGTTGAAGTACTCGTTTCCCTGTTAACAGCACTCCAGTCATAGCGCCCACCTTTAATGCTTATTAGAATTCAAATTAATGCCGAATGTTCGCTGAATGAGTAAGTGTCTGTTTATGAGTTGTGAGAAATCATTTATAATCTTGTAGAAGGAGTACATGTTTATAACGCTTAAATTGAGCAATATTTTAATGGAGTCTGGCAGGCAGTTAGTACATAGTGTGTACTTTCGAGGCAGTGGGTTTTATTTTCAGGATAACAGATTTAATTTTATATTGGTAGACACTGCAAGTTATAAACAGCTGATCAGTTTACAATGGAGGACTCATCCTTGCTTCTTATTGTCAATTCATGATCTTGCGCTTGTTTTGTGCTCCTGCTCCTGTGTTTCTGCAGCCTGCCTGAACTTCCCTCAGTCTGAGGAGGAGGGAGCGGGAGGGAATCAGCTCTTTTAAACCATAGATCATACATTAAATAGGATTTCAACCTATTTAATATACAGTCAATGGCTCCAACTCACTATTTGGACTGCAGTGCTCATTTTTGCAAGCTCAACTGCTACTGTACATATTGCTCCTTGAATTTTAATCTGTGTGAACTGGAGTTTCAGCTAGTTCTTGTGAAGTCTGAACTTGGACAACACTTGGCATGGGTAAAGGCTGATTAAAGTCTAAGTTTTAAGCCTCTGCAGAACTATGTTCTGTTCACCTGACAGCATAGTTCAATATTTACCCTCCTTTGGCTGTTTTTTGGTGTCCTCTGACTCCTGAACAAAATATCTGGTTCTAAAGCAGCTAAATAAGGCCTCAGCAACCTGCGGCTCTGCAGCAGCATGCGTCTCTTTTGCCCCTCTTCAGTGGCTCCCTGTGGCTTTGTCGAAGAACTATATGGAAATCAATTAACATTTTAATTTTCATTAAATGTAATTCTTGCATTCAAAAACTGTGTAACCTACACACAGAATTTTAAAAAAGGTTTAATATGTTGTGAACTAAATTGTGCACCATAGCATTGTCTACAGCTTTTTCTGGCCTTTTGCTCTAAATTTTGCCAGTAGACGGTCTAAGTTAACTGGATGCAAAGTCAAAAAACAAAGCCTCAGAGGAAGACAGAGAATTTAATAGTTGAGGCTCCAGACAGATTTTTATCTTTTTTGGCCAAAAATGACTCTTTTGAGAGTACAGGTTGCCGACCCCTGCACTAAATGATCCACTGTGTTCACCAGCTAGTCACTAATCTTTCTGTCTGCGGTTTGTGTGCGGGGCATTTAGCAAACAGCAAGTTTGTTAGAGTTTTGTCAAAAAGACAGTACGAGAACAGTGACAGTGAACTAAATCTAATTAAGTTGAGGGTAACTGCAGAGTCGGGTGCTAATTCTGTTTTAGTTTGACACTCCAAGAAACATCTTTAACATTACACAGTCATTTGATCAAATGTTCATTATAACCGGTTTAAACTATGTGTTTTGTTAACACAAGCATATTTTCTGTCTAATGAATACTGGGAAAAGTTCAAGTTAATTGAGGTCAGAGCATCCTAATTATTTTAAAGAAAAAGGAAAGGGATCTAAGCCAGACTTTAAAAGTAAAGAATGAGGCCAAAAAGAAAACAGACACAGAAAAATGTAAATGCAGTTTGACTAAGTTCTGTCTTTGTTGCTGTGAACTTGTGCGTTATTTAAATCAATTACTTTGAGTAGCCCAACTTCTGTTTATCACAGTTGCCTGCAGTTGCTTCTACCAGACTAACAAGAGGATATTACAGAACAGTCTAGCATGTGTATTTAACCAACTAAGCCACTAGAAGACACCCAAAAGTGAAATATTACAAAACTTGGCCGCTTGTTGTGAGCTAAAAGACCCCATCAATGCCATTATGGGTTTCACCATCTCCAATCGTCAGTTATTCCCTACTTCTACCCCATCAGCAACTTTATGTAGTGCTCACATCCAGTCAATTTAAAGGTTATCTAAGTTGGACTCTGCTGTGTGCTCCTCAGAAGCCACAGGAGGCTGGCCTAATTGGCTGGAGAACATAGAATCACAAGCAAATTGAAATCCTTCATCAGCTTCATGTTTCCCAAAGGATGGTGTCCCACATTTGCATCATTAAAGACTGAAAAAATGCTTCATTATCATATTTCATACTGTTTGCTTTTATGCTCGTAGGGAGGAAACTGGGCATTCAAACCTGACTTAATAAGAAGTGTAGAGTCACTTGGATGAGAACAGAACAGTCATTAAACACGACTTCTGTTCTAGGTGTTGGCTAGGGCTGTGTACCGAATACAGCACTTTTACGGGTACTGACCAAATTACATAAGTACAACAGAATACCGATTTACGTTAAATCAATCAGTGCTAAATTTTGCTACCTGAGAGCGCATCTGGGTGAGAGGGTAACAGAATGCAGAGAGAGGGAGAGAGAGATGAAAGCAGTCGGGGTATTGTCTGAAAATCTTTGATACCAGTAGCAATACCTTGGCTTTGATACTGGTTCCTGAACAATACTACATCAATTCTATAAAATCCATTTTAACAAAAAGGAAAATTACACAATACTGTACAATTGGTCACTTTAAAGGAAGAAGCTGTTCAAAGACCTGGGAACAGCTGGAGAAACTGAATCTCTTCAAAATATACTCAACCTGGATAACTAAAATAATAAAGAAAATGATATAATAGCTGTACATTACTGGTCAATATAAATAAACTGTCAAAACATTTTCCATATGCGGTAGTATTGAAGCGATTCTATCGGTACCATAAAAGTATACAAGTTCGGTCTCCAGCCCCGGTTTCAAACGTGGTACAACATTTCAAAACACAGCTCAGATAACGCTCGCTGCAATATTTGTAATGTGAGACACAAAGCTGGCGAGGACAGCACGCTGAAGAGCGCACTGTGTTTGACAGCCTGAAAGCAGCAGCTACAGCTAATGTTAGCAAGCCTGCAACCAGTCTGAAGCTGAAACTTCCATGAACGACACTTTAAGTCAGGCATCAACAACTTCATCGACATCTTCAGGTGAATAATTAGCTTCTTGGATAAGTTGTTGCTAGAGATACCTAGGCCGCATTGGAAATTTATCACCAACACGCTATTTAGTAAGCCAAACCAGTATGTGAGATTTATTACAACCCCAGTGCCCAAAAAAGTTAGGATGTTGTGTAAAACATAAATAAAAATGCAATGATTTGCTAACACAGTACAAACTGATAAACTGATAAACTTTATTGCCTGGAACATGTTTCAAAAAAGTTGTCACAATGTGAACAAAATAATGCTCAAAAAACACCTGTTTGAAACATTCAGAAGATTAACTACAGGTGACAGTATCATGATTGGGTATGATAATATCTTACTACAATAAAAATCCTAAAGTCCTGTTTGATACTATAAACAATATTGTCTCTCCTGGCACTCCCAACTCACCAATCTTCTCTAACAGTGACCGAAATAACTTTTTCAATTATTTCACTGACAAGGTTGCAAACGTCAGGGCAAACATCTCATCCTCGTCCAGTCCTCTCGCTAATGGTTTCTCAAATCCATCCATCTTAAACTCATTTTGTCCTCTGTCCATAGATGATATTGCAGCCTTGCTAGGACAAATTAAACCCTCCTCAAGCACTTCAGATATCCTTCAAACCTCACTGTTTTTAAAAGTTTTGAACTCCATTGCCTCTCTTTCATAGTCAATATTCTTAGCCACTTTTATCAGGATGTGTCGCAAGTCATTTTGAGCGAGCTATTGTTCAACCTTTGTTGAAGAAACCAAACCTGGATCCTTCTCTGTCTGAAATCAAAACTCCCATTCCTTTCTAAAATCTTAAAAAAGATTGTTGAAAAAAAAGTAGAACCACACAGGGTGTTTGATAAATTCCAGTCGAGTTTAAATAAATTGCTTTCCTCTGAAACTGCCCTCCGCAAGGCGTCAAATGATATTTTAATGGCTGCAGACGCAGGATATTGTTCAGTTCTGGTTTTACAAGATCACAGGGCAGCATTTGATACTGTTGATCGTCAAATGTTAATCCACAGGCTAAACCACCTGGTAGGCATTTCTGGGACTATTAAAGCAGTTCTCCTCCCATCTGTCAGATAGAGCCTTGCCAGTGTCTGTAGGTGAATTTGTGTCGGACTCTGCTGCTTTGCCATGTGGTTCCCCCTGTGATTGTTTTTTCCATTTTTTCCCATTAACATGTCTCTTGGACAAATGATCAACTATTTCAGCGACGTCCCTTATCATTTATATGCTGATGACATCCAGCTGTATTTTTCATTTAAATGTGCTGAGCTTTATAAACTGTCTGCATTGAAAAACTGTTTAAACACTATTAGGAACAGGATGGCAAATAATTTGCTGCAGTTAAATGCAGATAAAAGTGAAGTTTTGATTATTGCCCCTGAAAACCTCCAACCAACAAAAAATATTACAGCATAAAACCACTGCTGTAGTAACAACAGTGACATAACAGGACACAACAGTGTTGAATTCCCGGTGTCAGACTGGTTTTGGGAGGGCAGAGGGAGGTAAGGGAGCTATTTTATTTTGTGCAGCTTGCATAATGTTATGAATAATTAACATTGTTGAAATTGAGAAGTTGGGTCTTATTTTTTTACACCTGAAATTATATTTTTGTACTTAAAAAAAGAGTAAAGTACAGAAAAAAAGGTACCAAATACCAGGCACGACTTAGCACAGGCAGTTATGAGTGTTCACGATGCACAAATCATTCACCCGAAAGTCAGATTTTGTCACATTAGACAAAATCTAACTAATTTAAACTGCATTCAAGTTTGACAGTAATTAGACATCAGAACTCATTGTTTGAGATGTGTGTCAGTCTGGTCACTTCGACTGGATTTCAAACTGTCCTTAACGTCACTTGCAACTTGACAGCTGACGTTGATGTCACATCCACAATGGATTCAGTCCCATTTGCTGGCTAAGAGCTAACTGTGTGACTGCAGCATCAAACACTCCTGCATATTATCATCCCCCTTTGAAGCTAATGTTGTGCGGTGCACCAGAGGAGCCGTGCACTGGGACTTGATACTATTACAGCAAAAGACAAAGAAGGTAACGTGTCCATTCTCCATCTATCCTGCAGCTTGTTTTTGCTTCTGTGCAGGAAAAAACACACCGGCAGTTAACAGATGAGGCCTTATATTACCTAAACACACAAACCCAATCAGTTCCCTTGGACTTTCTTACGGATTTTCTTCCTTTCGCTCAGGAGGTGATCCGTCATACAGGATTCTTATCTTGGTGAGTGCTGAAATCTGTGCTCCTGTGCCTCTTTATCATCCTACTGTACTGGTTCCATCGATCATGTAGCACAAGGTGCACAGAGACAAAACGTGAAACAATCTAATTAATGTTCAGCTTCTTAAGGATCCACTGCCAAGTTTACAATCTAATCCTAACACAGCACTTCTGAATATAATATCTTTCACCAACAAATCATCCGTCATTAGCATTTTCATTCATTATGATAATAAAGATGTCTGCATTATTTTATGGAAACTTGGCTACTGTTTGACAATCTGAAAGCAATCTCACCACCCAACTCCAACTTTGCACAAGCAAATGAAAAAAGAAGAATAAGTTATCACCATTCATAAAGGCCCCTACGTGAATTACCATACACTATTTTTTCCATTGTTCTCTGCATCTACTTAGTCTTTCTTTACGCCTGTCAAGCTTTCTGTTCTCGTCCGGCACATATTACGACGATAACGACAGATTTACTTCTCAGAATTCTTAGTAATTTTGGAAACAATGGGTCCTTGATTTCAGACAGAGGTAGACGAACGCAGACTAGCTAATTAACTAACATTATCTTCATAACTTGGTTGAAGTGGCCCTCACCAGCCAAGTTTTTTTTTCAGCTATTAAAACAAAAAAAAACCTGTAAAAGGAGTCTTAAATATGCAAATGGTGGCTACCCACAGTGCAAAGGCTGCACAATTAATCAGAAAAAAATCATCTCTAAATCATTTCTAAATGATGATGATTCACTCTGACCTACAGATTCAGGTTTTTTACAGTGCATCGGCATTCTATTTTTTATGTTCAACAGCATTTAGGTTAATCACTTTAATGAAGTGTTCTGAAGTAAGTGAGGAAAGTAGACAGGTATTTCTTTGTTATAAGAGACTTTTAAGATTAAATCAAGCACTTTGATATATGTTTATATCATCTGTTTAAAGCCCTCATGTGAGAGAATCGTGACCTCAATTCATAGGGGAAAAAAATCACAATACACATTTTAGCAAGAAAGAGTAAAGGATGTTGTGCTAAAATGCTTTTGGCCTTGGAAGTAATGCTATGTTACCACTGTAGGCAGCAAGCTAGTTAGCAAGAGATGCTTGCAATTGCTGTTCAAACCATTTGTACAGCATTATAGCATTACAGCTATATCTAGAGAATCCCATCACTTTTCAAAATAAAAGACCCCATACAGACTCGAGATTATAAAAACAGACAAAACAGCAACTATTTAACTACGTAGTCTACTTATCCACGATAGAAACACTAAAAGCAAGGAAAGATGACCAAATCAACAAAACCTGAGCAAGTAAACAAAATTTAGGCGGGTAAACGCTCCGCTGCTGAAACGCTTCTGAAAGTCTACTGGTGGGATAAGCAGCCATGTGGAGAACAGATCAACACCGTGGCGCAGACGTGCCGTGCCCGGAGGAATCGACCGGTTACAGACCATGGAACAGAACACTCCAGAAACACGATTATCCTCTTTGAATCATCATCACTTGGAAATTCGCTGCTATATGTATTACAGATAGACATCACTGTCTCTGCTCATTTCTATATCATTTAACTTTTATTGTTCAACAGTGCTGAGTCAATAACTGACAGCAGACAATCAGCACAGTAGGCTGCATAGTTTCATTTCATCCAAGTACCTTTGAATTCTAAGATACAATTGACAGAAAAACATCCTGAGAATATTGAAGGATATGTCAAAGGCCTTCCGTGATTCTGTTATTGTGAAGTGTGTGAGATAATTTCTTCAAACATTAACTGCATATGAAGTTATTAACAAAGCATTGTGAAATGGCTCGCTCATGAAGTCAGACTTCAGGGCTCTAAAAAAGCCGTCTGTCTTCCCTCTGTGCTTGGTTTGTTAGCAGTTCATTTTTTCCATGCACAGTTGCTTAGGGAAATTACAGTGTGCAGTGCTTGAATAGTGCAGTGCCCACAGAGCCTTTGCGAGAGGGAAATACAATGTGCTCCGATTTTCCGACTGCGGCTGCTAAGTCAACATATGAATTAAATATTTTGTTCAGTGATTCTCCTTGTTACAATGACAGCGTGCTGCCGCAGCATGTTGGTGGTCACAGGTGGAGTGTTTTCAGTCAAGTTTCTTTCCGCTCATTCCAATCAGGCACATGTAAAAGTGTAGACAGCAAAAGCACACATGTTAATTAAATATTGATACTGTTGACTTTGAGGAGTAATAGTTCTGTACTGGGAAATGTTTTGTTCCTCATACATGCTGAAGGCATGAGGCCAGTACATTTATTCCCATTATTATCCTTTCTTTGTGACTCATTACAGCACATTTAGAGTGTCTACTTCTATGGCCATTACACTGGGTCTTCTTTAGCCCCATTTTAGCCTGTCTCATCCAATGTATTGTTTCCCCTCTGAAAAGCATAGGGAAGCGGCTTGATGTGCTGCTCAGAGATGGGGATATTACCCCGGCATAGATTTGCCAAACCACCCAATTTGTCCTCATCTATGAAGCCTTCTGAACCATCTTGAAATACTTACGATAAAGCACAAATCTCACCATTATATGGCTCAGTCAGCTACAGACAAAACACACACATAAGCACATAATCCTACAAAGCAGCTAACTAGGATTCTGTGGACTAGACTGAAATATAAACAATCACAATATTCATTTTCTAACCTGGCATTCTTGTTGTCTGGTATTTCCAGCCAGGCTTGACATTTTTTACTCACGTTCCCATAAGAGAGTAAATTTATTTACACAACACATCACAACACAATCCACCATTCTCTACTTCAGTAAAATTGTCAATACCAGAACATCCACCTCTACGTGGGTAGCGAGCTAGCTAGCGATTTCAAAAAATGTTACGAATGCTCTTAAGTGACAAATCTGTTTACTGTTACTACAAACAATTATAACTATCTTAGTATTGACGTTCACTAGCTATGGAAGTATGAAACCAGTATGAAATGGCAACAAAGCATTTTTTGTGCTGAAAATATGCCTATGCCTATATTATAAGAATTAAAATTTTCTTGCTCTACTCCACTGCAGATAGTACTTCCTCAGCATACATGGAGCTGATCATCATAGCATCGCTGTTATCACGGTTGGGAAACAACAAACACTCAGGAGTCTTGAGAAGCCATAGCCTTTATACACCAACAAACTCAAATCTACACTGTACATTCACTGCCAGAGTGACAGCTTCACTGCTCACCTTTTCGTCAAATCAGTGCACATTCATTGACACTCTTTGCGACAACAGACAGTATAATTATTAGTCTGCCACTCACCCTCTCTCAGGCTTGCTCAACTAAAGTTACACACTCTCTAAATAATGCTACTCTGGCCAATCAACATACTCCAAAACAGGAGCAGCAGCACTTTTCTTCAACTTTATCCCCCAGACTTAAAGTTTCTTGGCTCAGCTATGCTGCCTTGTCTACCAGTAGGGAGACTGACCTCTGGTGGCGCATACTGTGCACTACAAATATATCACTTCATTACAGCATCTCCATATCAGATTCATAGGAAGAGGGGTGTCTCTATTTTTGACAGTATTGAAAATCATACTGTCAGGATTTTTTAATACCCCGGTCTACCGTAATATCTTTATCTTGCCCAAGCCTAGATGGCACCCATCAATAACAAATGCATCATGGGAAGGAGGTGGTTCGATCAAACTGACATGAAACTGCAGAACTTCAACAATATGTTCAACAAAACTACTTCAGGAAACTCACTGGCTAAGATCAGTCAGACAATTTGACCACAGCTAGAGGCAAAAAAAGGTTTTTCACACTTTCAACCAAAGAACGAAGGCAAATCTAGTTTTAGAGATATTAGCAATTTCATGTACATGCTTTTAGTTTCTCTTGTAGACTAATAAAAATGTCACGCTGTATATAAAACATACAGGTCTTCTCCACATTTAGCTCTGGGATTAGCATGTGCAGAATTAAGTGGAGAACGTAATGAGTCCAGTAGAATTATGACTCTAAACTCTCAGTGACCACATGAGCCCTCCAAACATAAAGGGATTAACATGGTTCTTAAGACTTTAAGATTGATGGTTTTTGCTAGAGAGCCAGGGTCCCGTGCCAGATTCAGCCATGCTGCTTGCTGGTATAATACTCACATGTACTATCACCAAAGGACAACTGGTGAAATAGGAAGCCATTTAATTATGGTTCCCATGTTGACCCGGAAAGGATTTCAGCCTGCCTGTGATTCAAATATCTTCTGACAGGTGTTCTGCTTTGTATTATTTATAAATGTCCCTACTTAAGGGTCCCGAGCACCAAAGCCCTCAGGCTTCATAGCATTTTTAGCCTTTATCTTTGGTTGGCCGCACTTGAGGGGTGAAAGGGTGGGAAAATGGGGTAAAATTATAAAAGGTACCGCTGGCCATTTCATGAAGAGTCTGAGCTGACAGGTGGCATACTTTCTCAATTCCTGAATACAATGTGTGATCATGGCTATGTGGAAGCTTTAAAAGCTCAAAGAAAAGCTGATGATGCTACAGACATGGTTATAATTCCTCAAAACAATTGCAGTCATGCTTATTTACAGTTGGCGAATCTTATTTCAAATATATCATTTAACATCTATCATTTAACTAATAAAAACAGTGGTTCTCAGTGCCGTTGAAGGTCAGATCACACACAGGCGTGTGTTGAGTTGTACACTATTCAGACTCGGAGTTTGTGGATAATGCTTTGCCCTTCAGTGAAATCTGACAAATTTGTATTACCACAATACTTTTTCAAATTATTCACTACTGCATTTAATGTGACACAAACACAGTGTGGCTGCTTTCTTCAGCTTCTTCTCGGGGACATGAATAGCTGACCTTGTTATATATGTTCTATTTGCTCTGTGTTGTGAGAAATGTCTTTATAACTGTTGCACTGACGTGTCTTTTCTATAGTGCTGCATTTGCTATAGTGTTTTCTGGCTCAGTGGACGGTTTCGCTCATAACAGCTGTGGCAGAGGAGCCTTGATGGACCGCAGGGTGTATACTTGAATACATATGGGACATAGATGACAGGATTTCAATAACCTTACCTATATATTATATATATATATATATATATATATATATATATATATATATATATAATATATATACACATACATCAATACATCAATTGATTAAGGTACAGTATCAAGGTAATTTATTATCACTATGCAATACAGGGTTGCACAATGAGATAAGAGTAGTAGCCGCTTGATGCTACACACGTACAACATAATATACAGACAACTAATTAAAAATTCAGAATAGAAAAGGATAGAATATCTAACAAAATAAAATATGATGAAACATACAGTTCTATACATATACACATATACACTCAGGAGATAATTCTGTGGTGCATTTGTGTCAAATTGAATGGAAACAGTAGCAACAAGATGGTGATGATAACATAGTCGCCACCTTTGGACATCTGGGAAACAAATATGTAGACATATATGTAGACAAATATAGACTATATATATACATTTTCTATCATATTTGTGGGAACATTTGTTGCCCTCTGACAATATAATTAATTGAGCTAAACATCCAGATTAGTCCATAAAGTTGTGATTGTGTTTGGGAGGTCTCCGTCTTCCTTGTAAATAATGGAGCTGGCACTTGTTGACTTGTCATTAAGGACTGGATATTTAGATAAAAAATTGAGTAACATAATTATGTGGAAAGAAAGGTTTTTGTTTGTGTAATTTGACTGTGGTGACAGCGTAAGGAGGAAGAAACCATGCATCGCTGATTAAATATCACAAACTGACTGTGTCAACTGGTGTCACATTTACACTAGTAGCCATTTAAAGTGTCTGCGATGATATTGTAATGATTGACAACTTAGCATTTTCAGATGCCTGTTGTCCAAAACACATAGAGAGCAAATACACTATATTCTTCAATAATTCAACCCGATCTTCTAATATCCTTAATCCTATTATCCTTTATTTTACTGGCTGCCTGTTTTCTGCTGTGTTCAAGTAGAAAAATCGAACAAACATACTTCCATGCTCGCATGTCTGTATATATGAATTAACCATGAAAAAGCTTTAGCAGATATTTCCTGCTCAACTTTGGCACCATTGATTGCATTACTATGATTTAATTTTTAATACCTCAGGCCATGAACTTAGCTGGATTCCCTGCTGTGCGTTAAAAATATCGTACCTCCTACATTAATAATGTCTTATAAGTCATAATGGAGACTATTTTCTACTCGTTACTATTGCTAGGGAGGTGTTTCCCAGCCGTATTCACAGAACTAGTAGGTACTGAAAGTAGCATCAGAGTGTTGAGCAATCTGACTCATGCCGATAAAAATAGCAAATAATGACACATTACACACAGGTTTCAAGCAATCATAGGTTGAATGAAGGCTTATTGAATTTCAGTGAGCAGTGTTGGACCCAGCTGGCTCTGTATGGGAATACTGGTCAGTAAATGGAAGCACTGTGAATAAAATTTTAAACACTACAGAACATGAAGATGAACAAACCTAAAAACACAAGCTCTGGACTCATCATTTGTCTCTTAAATTTCTTCCAGTTGTTGTTCATGTTGGAGCCTCTTGACAGACATGAGACAGCTGCTTCTGAGAATTGCTTAAAATGCACTCTCCACAAGAGTTGATCGCCTTCACACTTTAAACATATTTGCTTAAGAGGCAATTTAATGGCTCATTGATGTGAGGACTAATTCTTTAGGTTACTCGAGCTAAATGCACTTAAAGTAACAAAAACATTTATGGAAAACAGAGCGCTGCCTAGCTTTCAATTTTAAATTCAATTAATTTCTTAATAAGAAAAATTTAAAACAGCACAGAACCTATAATGTGTCATCAGAAAAGACTTTTCATCACATGCAATCACTTCTCACTGATGAAGCATTAAATTGGAAGGGACAGCATTGATTAAAAAATGAAAAATAAAAAAAAATTACACTTACGTACTGTGGGTTAACTAGAGTGTAAGCAACACTGTCATTCACGAGAAATGTTGACTTAAACACAAATTAACAGTTACACTGTAAATGACTGGTTAGCTATGTATTCAAGTTATGCTGCATAAGTTACCTTTGGAAAACTGTCTCCTTTTTCTACCATTTAATGTTCCATCGTATTAACTGAGTTGTATATTTACCATTCAGCAACATGTTGTAGAGCAGTTGTTCCCAAACCTCCTCTTACCAGGGACCCCCACAATAGATGTGCATCAGATCAATGACCTTCAATTTCTGTCTTAAGGAATCCCCTCCAGGTAATTTATAGAACCTTTTCAGATTCCTGTGTTGTATAATGATAAATAAATCCTTTTACTAGGCCTGCAACTAATGATTATTTTCATAGTCGATTCGAGAATCGGTCAATTATTTTCTCAATCAATCAATATAGTTTGGTCTTTGAAATGTCAGAAAATGGTGAAAAAGATTGATCAGTGTTTCCCACAGTGCAGGATGACGTCCTCAAATGTCCTGTCTTGTCCACAACCCAAAGATTATTCAGTGTAGTGTCATAAAGGAGTAAAGACACTGAAAAATGTTCACATTTAAGAAGATGGAATCAGAGCGTTTTGTCTTTTTTTCTCAAAAAAATTACTCGACCCAATTAATAAATTATTGAAATAATTGGTGGTCAATTTAATAATTGATAATAATCGATTGATCGTTGCAAATCTACCTTGTACCTTTTAATTTTAGATTTGAAGATAAATCTTTTTTATAGCCAGTCAAACTAGGATCAATGTGAATTACAATAAATCAAAAGGGCAGATCCCTTTTCTTCAGTTGTTGAAAGAACTTTAAAAATTTCATTCCACTTTTTGCCCGTGACCCCCTAAAACACACTACTCTTGATAAATATATGCTTTCTGACAGATTTATTCAATTTATTGTGACATCATAGGGTCATGGGTCACATGAGGCGGCCAAAACACATATTGGCCACGTCATGCAGACAGCAGAGGTCGTCAAGTTATAGTAGAAGGGTGAGCCAGGAGCAGTTTTTATAAATAATTGCTCTGAATTATAATTTTTCTGAATGCAGAAAAAAAACACTCCTGGCCTGATCAAGAAACTAACAGTCAGCGTCTCTGTTTTAATGTCAAAAGATCAGTCTTTCTCTCAGTACCACACACCCAATACAGAAATGCCCTGGCAGACAGGCCATCCATCTCAAAACACATTATTTGCAACACAAATATGATTCTGCTGCTATATCAGCCGATCCATCATGTTTTAGTATTCGGCCCTCATCTATGATAGCAGTAGCCACCGTGGATCTGAGTTTAGCACTGAGCGAAGCCACTTTTAATATTAAGTGCAGCTCGCACCAGGCATTTTTTAGCCAGCATCACACACTCACAGACAAATCTGTAAACATCTGAACACAGCAAACCACAGTCAGAAATAAGTATTTTACGGTTGAAATATCATCATCATAACATCTGTGTTAAATCCTTACGTAGGGTGGCAAAAATCTCCAAAACTCCAAAACACAAAGAGCAGAATGTCCAAAGATTCATTAGATCATTTAGAACTCAACTGTTAAAAGTTCTTCTTAAGTATTTTACTATAGAAAAACCAACAGCATATATTAAAAATGGACAGGATCACAGCTCCCCAAAAGTGAAGCCAAAGTATCCCAGTTGCCCCCTGGTGGGAGGTTGCAGTACCAATCATAAATCCTGCTCCTTGATGTTAATAGAAAACACATGAGCCAAACTGAAACATCTAAGTACATGTCAAAAAATCTTTGTTATTTGATGATGTAAAAGCAGGTTTTATGCTACGACATAAGCTGTGATCTGCTTGAGTGTGTATGGACGGGAACTTGATACTATTATGCAGACTCTGGCTCCAAATGATGTCACCAGCACAAGATGGCGGCGCTTGTATCTGGGGATTTTGGTTTCAGTTTTGTATAGTCTGAGGAAGCGGCGATATGTCGTTCATCTGCAGGTGTTTCTCTACCTGTCCAGGCAGGTCCATTATTTTTTTATTTATTTTGACATTTTCATATCATCTTGTAGCTTCCAAGTCAAGCTCTTTATGAATTCAAATCTTAACATTCAAATTTTGGTTGAAGTGCGATGATTCACTGTCAAAATGCTATTTTTCCCAAGTCCTTCAAAAATGATGTTTTCCCACATGGCCTGATGTAGGTTTCTGCATTTTGCCATTACTACATATAAACCCCCTCGGTTTATGAAAGATTAACATGATTTTATGTGATAAATTTGATTATGTTATTATTCTGAGGTTTGAAAGTAAATATAAAAACAATCCCGCTGGAATAATACAGTGGCACAAAAGAGACACTGCAGGGCTTTATTTTTGTTTTTCATTTCTTTAAATCAAAGGCAGTTGGATGCCTGTGATGTTGAAGCCTTTAAAAAAGTAACATCCAAAAAAACTATATAACCAGTAACTACATACTCTGAAGAAACAAGGCAGCTAATTCAGTTTAAAAGGGGAGGAGAAAAGAAAGCAGGTGGAGTCGCTCTTTAAAATCACACGTTGCTGCCATTGATGAAAGTCTTCCCTGGCCTGATATTAAAAGCTGATTACTGTAACTACTTGTTTTTATGATTTATAGCATCACACTATGCTGTACAAAAGTTACTTTTTGTACGGCAACTCTCTGGAACTCTCCCTCAAGAAAAAAAGTGTGTCTAGTTTTAAAATATTATTGAAAAAGCATCTTTAGAAAAAAAGTAAAGCTTAGAACTTTTGAGTCTTTTTCTGTTGTATCTAATGTTGTCTGTAATAGTACATTGTACGCGCATCGTTTGTTAAGTTAATGTCTGTAAGCTGTTTTGTGTTGTCATGTTAATTTAATATATTTATGTGGGATTGGACACAATAAAAGCCACACTTCCAGCACAACCTAGTGCAATTCAATACAATGTAAGTAAAAAAAAAAAAAAACATGTTATAATGTTCTGTTTTGAGAGGAAAGATTTTGTGTTCTGCAGAATGCACAGCAACAGATACAGCTAGAGCTGCCGCTGCTACTTATCTGCCTTCTGGCTCTAAATACTAAACTTAAAGCACACAAAGTGGAGCCGGGGTCTTAATTTCAGCAAACATCAAATGCTTCATGTCAGCCTTTGAGGTTGGGAAAAGGTGTTGTGAGAGGCTCTCCTTTAATCTGAGAAGCGTTCGGAAAAAAAAAGCGACAACATCTACAACAGGAACAGGAGGGCTGCGCCCCGTGATGGAACTACTCACTCGTATTCGCTGCACTTCCAAGAAGACAGCTCTTTGGAAGGACTTCTCCCAGATAGCCAGGTCAGTGGCCAGCTCTACCCTGAAGGTGTGGCTCTGGCCGTGTCCGACCAGAATACTGAAGCACAGAGACTCATTGTCTTGCTGCTCAGGCGAATGCTCGAGCCCCAAGTAGAGCCTCGCCTGGAGCCAGCAGTCCTCTGCCATCCACAGCTGGAAGACAAAATTTAAGTTATTACATGTGAGGGAAAAAGGTTTTGCTGTCTCTTCACTTTTTAGTTCAGTGGGTGGAATGAGGAGAACATTTCTTAATTCTCGGGTTAAACAAAAACTTAAGAGTGTGTACATTTCCTGGTGTGTGTGCCTGTTAATGTATGCTCCCTGAAACACTATTCCACCTGCTAAAGATGAGAAAAACAACCATCCACACTGAGATGAAAACCGCAGTGATCAAATTTTGAACAGCACGCTGCTCTTAACGTACCTTGTGGACCTTGAAAAGAACCTCATAGAGGTTATACGTTGTTTTCAGCGTGTCCCCAGTCGGCAGCGCTGATCTGAGAAGTAAACATCAAGGAATGTGAGATGGAGAGACAGCACATCAAAACAGGCTGTTTTGCACTTGTTAGCAGCACCTCCTTATCCAAACACTATATGCAAATGAAGGCTAGGCAGGTAGCTTAGCTGTGTGAGCGCCTGGCAGTGATCAAAACGGATTTATCCTGTTGAACTCTGGAAAATTTACATCAAGGAAGTAACACTTGCATTATCCACAAAGACGAGGGCATCCCAGTGGTGTAACAAGCGCTGACGTGTACACACTCATGGAAATACTGTAGTAGCACAACAACAAGGGCATCCACATCACATATACTTTACTATACACAGCAGTGAAAAAAGGATTCAGATCTTAATTAAAAGTATTAATACCACACTGTGGGCATGTTAATGATTAATCATTACATGATTAATTTCCATTAGGAATACAACCAATTAAAAATATATTAATCAATAATTTATGGCAGAAACGTAAAATAAGGAAAAAAACAGAAAAAAATGAAAATGTTTTTTATCCTATTAGTTATTAATTATTGATCAATCAATCGGTCAGTTATTTCAGCTACTGGTGAAGGGACATGCACAAAATTCTCAACCCAACCACACTGTAAAAAACACTTTGTTACAAGTGAAAGTTCTGCATTGCAGTTGTTACTCAAAGGAAAGGAATCTTCATATTTTGTTGATTTTGGAGCACCCTGTTGACAAAAGAGGTAGAGTTTCCACCATAACCCTAAAATATAACATGAAAAAAAAAAATCTATACAAAAAAATTTCCTCAAAGCAGGATTTTTCTGTTGTGACTGGTTGAGGTGAAGCTCGTTTTTTATATCTTTAGGACTGCAAGTATTGCTTAAGATGTAATCGATTCAGTTGATTCTTTCATTTTGATCTGATTTCATTTTCACAATGTTTTGTCCAACCAATAGTCCAAAGTAAAATGTATTAAAAATAAATCAAAATTAAAATAATCACCAAGGTAAAGCAGTAAATCATCAACTTTGGAGAAGCTGGAACCATAACATGTTTGGTATTTTTACAAGTATAAAGACATTAGTGAATATCAAAATAGTATCAATTCATTTCGTAGTAAATCAACTAATGAATGAATGACTCAATCAATCAATCAATCAATCAATCAATCAACTAACTGTTTCAGCTCTATTTGTATATGTTGTTAGGTAAAGTAGTTTAATTTATAACAAAGCATCTTATAACCTGTATGTAAAAATTGACTAACTACAACAAATGCAGTAGAGTAAAAAATTTCCCTCTGAAATGTAGTGGAGTACAAGTAGAAAGCATGAAAAGATAATACTCAAGTAAGTTACAAATACCTCATATGTGTGTTTAAGTAAAGTACTTGCGTTACATTGTACCACTGACTATAGTGATCTGGGTGAAACTGGAACTTATTTTGTTTGAGAAGTAAGACAATTCAAATCAACGGATCAGTATTTCTGAATTATACTGTCAAGTCTTGTACCGCAAATGACTAAAATCCAGAGGACATTTTTATGTGCCACAGTGAGAAAAGAACAGGTGAAAATAATTCAGTTGATGGATGAATTTCAGTTCAGCTGCTTCAGTTTCAGGGTCTTGGTATTGTTCGTGTTGGCTCACTGTCACAGCTTACTGGGACACTTGAACAGAACAGAGAGCATCGTTAACATTATGAGCGACACCTGGGCTTTTCCCGCTATGACAGCTCAAAACGTCTGCTGTGAATAAGGCTTAACTTTATTTATACAGAGCTTTCACAAACAAAGTTACAAACTGCTTTACATGGTTGAACCAGGATTAAAAACAATTCAGGACGACAGTGAGGCAAATTAACTCGGTCAGTTCAAATAAAACTGATGAGACATGATGGAAATAAATGTTGAGCTAGCAGTAACAAAGTTTTTTTTTTTTTTTTTTTTTTAACAAATAAGTTTTGAGATGTAATGTAAGATGCCACTGATCGTGCAGCCTCAGATCCTCAGACAGGGAGCTCCAGAGCTTGAGGGGCTCTGACTATAAAAGCTTGGTCACCTTCAGTCTTGATCTGGGACTTACAGCGGGAACATCCAGCAGAGCCCTGCCTGAGAATCTGAGGCTGAGCTCCGGCTCGTAGAGAGCAGCAATTCAGCTGTAAACCTGGGACCTAAACCATGAGGTGCTTTAAAGGTAATCGATCGAATCTTAAATTCAAATCTAAACCTTAGTGGCAACCACTGAATTAAAATACGCAAAGAAAGAAATAATTTTGTTTAACTTTGTTGAGCTCACCGTGGTTTAACTGTAATAGACTCAAAGTTAACTCCAGGAACATATTCCACATTTTCAGATTTCACATTTGCATTCATGTAGTAACTACTGTCTTTCTAGTAGAAGAGAAAGCGGTTTTAGCAGAGTCTAAAGTACTTCTGGTAGATTCTCCCACAGAAAGAAATGCATGTAATTGCTCACAACAAGATCTGTGGATAATCTTGAGTAACTGGATCTTAAGTTTTGGAAAGAGACACTGGTGTTGAATTTTTCAAAAGTATTTTCTGGTGCTTTGAGCACCACAGGCCGAGTGCCATTTAGTCGCATTATATTGGAGAGAAGGCAGACATCTCTACAGCCAATATCTCAAAAACCCGATTGAATCACAGCAAAATGGATAAAAAGCACTAAAGGCCAGGGGAAAAATATGTATTTTTGATTGTGGGGTGAACTGTTCCTTTAATATGTCATCAATTACGACAACAGTGTCATAACAAAATCAGAGCCTGTCTGTGATTTTATTTATTAGCAAAATGCTCCTGCACTGTGGGCTATAAATTCTCCAAAAGGGTTAAATGTGGACTTGTCTGGCTCTCTCCAGTCAGTCTGTGTATGGGTTTATGACGGGCCCTGTGTTTTTCATGATTGCTCTGACGTTGATGTTGACATTATATCCTCACCTTGTGGGTGTATTTACTCTTATGTTTGCTCAGATTGCCGCGGTGTTGTTTTTATTGATATTCAATATTATCATCTTGGTAGATTAGCAGAGGCACCTCGAAATTAGTTGTCACTTTTTCTGTGCTCTTCTTGATAAAGGCATTACATTATGATGGTTCCTGCCTGACGCTATAGTTGAGTGATATTCAATTTGCTCTGTTTAAGTACTGTACAAGGTCTTTGATCTGAAAGATAAGTGCATCTTTTGAAGGTACAAGGGAGCTTTGTACATTCAGTGCAGTGTGCATATATGTGTATATGGTATATTTTTGAGGAACTTTACAGACTGAATCACTGTGGTGTTGCATTAACGCCAACAGTTATGTCAACGTAGAAAACTAGTAGTTGATTTGAACCGCGGAAATATGTAGAATTGGCTAATGTGTTTAATGCTGCTGTCATTTACACCTGTAACTGCCACATTTTAAGATCTATAGTTCAATGCTGTGGTCCGACCTGATATTTCAGCTGTGCTTATTTTATGTAATGTGTTTCTTTGTTAAGGTCTTCGACAACATGTCACCATCAGTTGGAAGAACTGCTAATTTTCGATGAACTCAACCTGTAATTTTCTTTGGTCTGTGGCCCAAAAGTAGTCTAACGTTAATTAAATCATAAAACATGCATTTTAGATGAATGAGATGTATACTCTTTGAAATAATATAATAAAAAAGAAAACTTTCATCATGTTGCTGTCATTAAACTGTTGTACTATGTGTGTATTATGTTTTTCTGACATGTGTATGTTTTTCTTGTCTCAATGTGACATAAAAGTGTGACCTTTTTTTACCTGATGATTCTATTATGACATATTTCTGTAGCTTAGAATATATTAGAAATATGAATCATACTTACAGGGTTCATTATACATATTGTACTACAGTGTTATGTATTTCTTTTTCTTTTTGATTGACCATTTTATAATCACATGACCTGTCAGGTGACTCCTCGCTTTTTCTGAAGAAGGGATTGCACCCAAAACATGACATGGTGGTCTATTAATTAATATTTATGGGGGCTTTTTCTCCTGTGCAGACATTAATTTTTCTTCTTTCAAGCAAAATTATTTCCCTCGATTTACATTTTGTTATCTTTGTTATGTCACTAATTCTTGAGAATTGGGACAAAACTCCTTTTTGAAACTATTTTTTAAGGGAGTTTAGATTTTTCTCTTCAATTATACTCGAAAATATATCTTAAAACATCAAACTCTTGGTCATTAAACCTTGCTACTGGCCAGCCTCCTAGTGATTTAATTTTTTATTAAATGTAGACATCACCACCATCAGATAGAAAATCTGACGGAGTTTATGTCTTACAGAGTTGATAAAATGTTCTATATTTCATTTCATGGTATTTTTAAAACCATAATTCTCAATATATTTGACTTAGAAGGGCTACACAGTTGACATTTTATGGTTGAGACACATCTGACAGCAATATTACCAATAATTTTAATGAATTTGTCAAAAAATAGAATGCTTACCAGTGCCTGAGCAGTATTCATGCTTTTTTTTTAAACCAGAGGTGAGACAGGGGAGCTTAGGGTATAGCTAACCCTTTTTATGCCTCATGACATGTTTTTGTGAAAATATGATTGAGCTGATGGAATTCTGGATCAACATTCACAAAAAAATCTGGAACAGAACAAGTTCAGAAATGCTAAAAAATAAAGCAAAACCAAAATATTTCATATATACATATATATATAATATATATAAAACCTTTAAAGAACAAATTTTCACCAAAATTTGGAATTGAAGTGTTGGTATTAATAATTTTTAAAGGTTTGTTTTTGGTAGGACATGACTTGTCCTGATTCTCATGAATGGGTGATGTGTGTTTTACAGGAGGAATAATATGTAGAGTCACAGTGCTAAAGCGACCCTTTTATAACCTCGTTCTTGAGCAGGATCACAGAACTGGATGAGATGACCGTATTATTGCTGTGGCAGAATATCATTAGAGCAGTGCTTCAAATATCCCCTGGTTAAAATAAATGGCTATGCTAACAGTTTGCAGCATGCTACACTGAGCACACTTTTGCATAGCGTGCACACTAACTGAGAATGACAAGAGGCTACTCAGTAGATTTTGTTTTGCAGGGCATGTTTCATTAAAAGCACATGCACTAATGCTATCCTGGTGCATATTCAAGTCCCCTGTACCTCAGGGATATTTGGCTACCGCCATATCTCAACAAAAGCCGGAGGACAGATCTGGCATTCGCAACCCACCAGCTCTGTGAGGCTTTCAGTTCACCCAACCATAATTCTAACCACTCCACAGTATTATGTTTAATGCAATCTGTTTATATTATGTCTGATGACTTCGCTCACTAACACCTCGTCAACATGATTTACTGGTCCCATCTGATGGTTCCGTATCAAGTAAAACAACACTTCTTACTGCTCTGCATGCAGATAGTTTCCTTCAGCTCTTGCCTGCTCCCAGGCTGCACTTAGGTTCTGTTTTGTTTAAGCTGAAGGCTCTAAACATATTTTTCAGTTTGCCTCAACTTCAGAGAGACTTTACTCTCTGCAAGAAACAATTCTGCATTTATTCGCCTGTGGCATGTTAATCTTAAAGGAGACATCACTGACACTTCCTGCGGCGTTTAGACAACTTTTATGGCATATATGATCTCTTAAGACGTTCCCCTGTGTGAACAAGATGTTGATGGTTTAGAACGGGGGTGTCAAAAGTGCCTACAGACCACAATGCAGTTCACTGAAAAACAAAAAAAACAATGAATACTTATGGTCATATTTTAAGATACTGAACAAATATTGTCAACCAGCTACTTCAGAACAGTAGTATCTTTATACAACAGTTCCATGAGTGCTGATACAGAGTACAACATCGCTGGGACTTTTAACTACATGTGTCACTCCACTTACAGGTGTTCTAATAACCGTTACGTTCATGTTACAATGGGACCACAGAGACAGGAGGAGACAGGAGGCGTCTTGTACATGATTCAGGACTTATTACTGAGAGATCATTGTCACACATTTTTTAATCTGACAAAACACACGCATAAAGATACATGAACAGCAGTTTTAACAGCTTTTGACCTGTTAATCAGAGAAAGTACCCACGCTTACGTGTAAATATACGATCGCTTCCTGAACAGATTTCATGATCAGCAGTTGGATTTACTGTAGTTCAGCTTTTGAAATTATACTAAAGCCTCATATCTGATATCATAAAATCCTGTGGTTGGTACATGTGCTTTCAGACCACAAACAAACTGCACCATCATTTGAAAGCAGACTGAGTTCTACCTTTTGAAGCGGCCTCGGTCCTGCTTGTTTGGTCTGCGTCCATCCGGACTAACTAAAGCGAGGCTCTGCTGTGGTAAAGTGTCAACCTACACAACGTAACTAGCAGACTAACATTAGTGTACAGGAACTAATCAGCATATTCACAACAACAGTACTCACTCTCATGTGATATTACTTCAATATCAAAACTGTTTTCTGAAAACATAATTGGTGGAAAATTACTGTTAAAGGAGAAATCCGTCAAATATTTACTATAATAAATCATACAACGACAACTGTGTGTCATCAGAGATCAAGAAAATATGTTAAGTTGCAATACTCGCTTCACGTGACATGAACACTGCAGCCACAGTGCCCACCTTTGAAATTTCAGTTCCGGACCGTATTAACTGTTTTGTATGCCTGCTTCACAATAACTGCAGTTCAAATGAATGCTGAATTTTTGCTGAAGGAGTTAGTCTCTATTTATGAGTTGAAAGAAATCATGAATAACCTTGCAGAAGGAGTAACGATTAAACTGAGCAAAATATTAATGACGTTTGGCAGATAATGCGACAGGCAGCCAATTAACTCAGAGTCCAGAGTGCAATGGTGACATATTGCTCCTTTAAGGAACTGCAAAAACTTTTGAATTGCAAATGGTTTGTAAGGCAGGGAAAACTTAACCTTCCTCCTGATTAGCTTCCACCTTAGCTGGTGACGCCAGAACATGAACTTATATGTGTACTTCTTTACATTAAAAAAGGGAAAAAATTGTTGTTATTCATTGGCTATTATACAATGGTTTTACTGGATTGGCCCACTTGAGATTGAACTGGGTTGTATGTGGCCCATGAACTAAAAAAAAAGTTTGACACCCCTGGTTTAGAAAGAATAATATTTATCAAAGCAGATTACTCACGATTGAGCATGCACATTAGCCTGCTTTTTGAACAAATGAGCTTTTAAATCCAACAAGAATTTGGAAATTATTGTGCAGAACACTGATAACAGAAGTCCATAGAGAAAATGCTGGCATCACCCACAATGCTGTTGAAAGATCTCCAACAGTGATAGATGTCTCTTTGCTGTGGCGATGCCCTGAGCAGAAGGAAAAGCGGCCCGCCCCCACACGGGCCTGTTTGATGGTATCAACAAGCTCAGTTTGAGAGACTCCGCTTAAACAAAGACCCGACTCTTGTCCCTGCCATGGTAACAAACAGCTGGAGTGACCATCTGTAATCCTACATGCAGCATCGATACAGACAGGGAACTGCCAATATGTGCCGTTCGGACAGCCATGTAATACGCTACGCAGAGCAAGTCATCTGTGTGCCAGGGATAGAGACTCAAGCAAACTGGAGAATGCAGAATTCAAGATGCAATGCACCGGTCCGCAGCAGGCACATAATCCATGTTCACCTCCGCTACGCATGGATACGAGAGTTGCATAAAGCATCCACATTATCCCGGAGAGGTGAAGCACTTCATCTCCTCCAAAGAGGCTGGTGTCAGTGGCATGTCAAAGGGCAGAATTCCCCAGAGGAAATTGGACTGCTGGCTGAGAAGCAGCTGGCCGACCCTCTTTGCTCTGTGTCACAGGACTCACAAGGGAACACCATGATCCATCTTAAAGGAAAAGTGTGTGACATTTTGGGAAGTATGCTTACCTGCATCCTTGCCAAGAGTGAAATAAGACGATCTACGTCGCTCTTATGTCTGTACAGTAAATATGATGCTACAGCAAGCAGCAGTTTAGCTTAGCACATGGACTGGAAACAGGCTGTATCTAAAAACTTCAACTTGTGGTTTTATTGGAGGTTTTATGCCAGGTTAGATTTGTCGTGTCATCACCGTTAGGTTGCCAGGCAAACAGGTAGCTTCATACTTACTGTATAGAATTTAGAGAGGGATCAATCTTCTCATCTAACAGCTTGATGCTACCAGGAAAGAAGAAATTATTTAACTGGGTAGTGTTGGAGATTTTATCTTTTTGCCCATACATCAGAAGGAGGAAGTACACTGGAGTCCAATATGTCTTATGCTGAAACTGGTTTAATAATACTTGGCCAAGGAGAATGAAGAAATGATCAGTACATGCTTTGTCTGGATTTTCACTTCAATTCTGGAGTTTCAGTCCTCCAGGATAGTCTTTAAACATTCACAGATAAGGTCATGATGAACCTATGCCCAAATATGGTCAGGCACAACCCACTGAGTTTGCTTATTGGTCTGTAAATGCAAGCACAGGAATTAGGAATACACAAGGTCTGAGACCACAGCTCATCACCCCTGGCTCCACAGCACAGGGTCACTGTTAACCAAACCAGATTACAGTTACGTCTTCTCCGTTCAGAGAGACAAGACAAACACCTCTCCAACCTCAGCAGCCATAGCAACACTATCAGGTTGTTCACTTGTTTATCTGAAAGGAGAAGACAGCTGCATCTACTGTTCTAGAGGAGAGACAGTATGTCTGTTAAAAGTTAGCTTAGGTATCTCAGTGGCATGGCTCCAAGGCCTTAGCATGCTGACTAGAGAATAGAAAATTCTCTAACAGGTAGCCTACTTATCCACGGTAGAAGCACAAAAAGCAAGGAGGACCAAATCAACTAAATCTGAAAAAGTCAACATAATCAGGCAGGCAAAATGCTGCGCTGCTGAAACACTGGTAGTGGGACCTGAAGCCATGTGGAGGACGGATCAAAACCGCGGTGCAGACAAACTGTGCCAAGTGGAATCAACAGGTAACTCTCAGCACAAAAGCAAATAAAAAATATTTCACAAAATTATTCCCTCAAAGGTGTAGAAAGCAATTCAGAAGAAGATAAAAAGATCTAGTAAGTCATCATAATGAGAAGCTTAAATCAATTTTTGTTGGAATGTGGTGTACAAAAGCCAAATGCCACTGCAGCAAGGCCATCAAATAAAATACTATTTTAAATCTACTGAAATGAAGAATTAAACTTTAGGGTTAAGGATTATTTTATTTGTATTCATTTTTTTCTAAAAAATACATTATAATGACTTACTAGATGTTTTTTTTTTTTCATCACACTGGTGGTAACAGGCTTCTATAGGAACAGGCAGCGCATCCAGCAGTGCAATGAAGAGGAAACAAGCATACAGTTAGGCCCAGAAATATTTGGACAGTGACACAGGTTTCATGATTTGGGTTCTGCATGCCACCACATTGGATTTGGAAATGAAACAACTGAGATGCAATTGAAGTGCAGACTTTCAGGTTTAATTCGAGGGGTTGAACAAAAATATCCTATGAAACGTTTAGGAATTGCAACCATTTTTCTACAAAGTCTCCTCATTTCAGGGGCTCAAAAGTAATTGGACAACTTAACATTACCATAAATAAAATGTTCATTTCTAATACTTTGTTGAGAATCCTTTGCAGGCAATGACTGCCTGAAGTCTGGAACCCATGGACATCACCAAAAATGCTGGGTTTCCTCCTTTGTGATGCTTAGCCAGGCATTTACTGCAGCTGTCTTCAGTTGTTGCTTGTTTGTGGGTCTTTCTGCCTTAATTTTTGTCTTAAGCAAGTGAAAAGCAGGCTCGATGGGGTTGAGATCTGGTGATTGACTCGGCCATTGCAGAATATTCCACTTCTTTGCCTTAAAAAACTCTTGGGTTGCTTTTGCAGTATGTTTTGGGTCATTGTCCATCTGTACCATGAAGCGCTGTCCAATCAACTTTGTTGCATTTGGCTGAATCTGAGCTGAAAGTATATCCCTATACACTTCAGAATTCATCCGGCTGCTTCTGTCTTCTGTCACATCATCAATAAACACTAGTGACCCAGTGCCACTGGAAGCCATGCATGCCCATGCCATCACCTTGCCTCCACCATGTTTTACAGAAGATGTGGTGTGCTTTGGATCATGAGCCGTTCCAAGCCTTCTCCATACTTTCTTCTTCCCATCAGTCTGGTACAGGTTGATCTTAGTTTCATCTGTCCAAAGAATGCTGTTCCAGAACTGGGCTGGCTTCTTTAGATGTTTTTTGGCAAAGTCTAATCTGGCCTTTCTATTTTTGAGGCTGATTAATGGTTTGCACCTTGTGGTGAACCCTCTGTATTTGCTCTCATGAAGTCTTCTCTTTATGGTAGACTTTGATACTGATACACCTACTTCCTGGAGAATGTTCTTCACTTGGGTGGATGTTGTGAAGGGGTTTTTCTTCACCATGGAAAGGATCCTGTGGTCATCCACCACTGTTGTCTTCCGTGGACGTCCAGGCCTTTTTGAGTTCCCGAGCTCACCAGTGCGCTCTTTTTTCTCAGAATGTACCAAACTGTTGATTTGGCCACTCCTAACATTTCAGCTATCTCTCTGATGGATTTCTTCTTTGTTTTCAGCCCAAGGATGGTCTGTGTCACTTCTATTGAGAGCTCCTTTGACTGCATGTTGTGGGTTCACAGCAACAGCGTCCAAATGCAAATGCCACACCTGGAATCAACTCCAGACCTTTTACCTGCTTAATTGATGACAGATTAACAAGGGAATAGCCCATGCAGCCCATGAGATAGCTTTTGAGTTAATTGTCCAATTACTTTTGGTCCCTTGAAAAAGAGGCGACTACATATTTAAGAGCTATAATTCCTAAGCCCTTCCTCCAATTTGGATGTGAATACCCTCAAATTAAAGGTGAGAGTCTGCACTTTAAGTCCATGTTGATTATATAACTGTATCTTGAATATGTTTTGGTAAACAGCTAAAATAACAAAACTTGCGTCAGTGTCCAAATATATATGGACCTGACTGTATATAATGCAGATCTTGCTGTTTGTCTCTGTTAGCAGAGATTCCAGTCTGCAGTGTAAACCACAGAACTGCAGAGAAACATTAGGTTTCCTGATCAAAGAAAGTTTATACACTGTCGACACATCTGCTCATACCCGCACACTCTGTTTCTCGTGGTCATCCTGAGCTGCCAGTCTGCATTACACTTAGATAGTTTTCCAGCGGTTCATACCAGGCTCAAGATCAAACTCACCGCTGATCACGTGTGCAGCGTTTCACATGATGTTGCCCAAATCAGAATCTCCACAAAAGACAGCAGGGTCTCAAAACCTCAACATTTTTTGAGGGGCAATAAGCCAAACTGAGGGGACACTTCAGTCATGGCCTTTGAGGGCTCCATGAAATTCCTGCCATGATTGATTCTCATTTCCAGTCATCAAATCACTCATGCTTTGGATTGGTGGCACCAAGATGGTTGAATGTTGAGTCCCATTCCAAGGTCGTCAAATATTTACACTACAAAAAACTTTTTGAGTTTACTCAACTAGCACTAATCGGTAGTTGATTAAGCTCAAATTGCTTTGCAGCTAGTTGCTTTACTTTCTTAAGGTTTCTCAACTTTTCTTTTTTTTTCAGTGTCTGTTTTGGGACTGAGACTCAATAATCAATTCTCTTACTGACCTGTGATTGGCAAAAGTCTCCTATCACAGTCTAGACTTTTAAAAGCCTGAAAACAGAGCCAAGAGGATGAGCAAATGTCTAGTTTTCTCTCAGACCACTTGAATTACATTATGGTTAAAGGTTATTACGGAACTTTTGCCCGATGGCGTCAAAAATAAACCGCCTACCCCAGCTTTAAGCTATCAAGATATTCTGATTAGTCTCTCAGAAAGACTGCACAGGGGATGGATCGAATCCCACATTATGAGGGTCATGAAATATGAGTCTGAAATCTTAATAGACCAATCATCTTCTCGCCCTTGTCTGGTTTTAAGATGAGGGTCAAAGCGGCATCATATCCCTGAGATACTGAATCTCAGCTTTCAGGACATCCATTGGCACCATCCTTCTGTCACCACAAGATGAAAGGTCCCTCTTGAGAGCCGAGGTCCTCGAAATGTTAGAGTTTATAGCACCTCGCAAAGAGTGACAGGAGGCACTTGGGAGGAGACACACAAGCTGAAGTCTGTCCGTAATGTGCGGCTTTGAACATGATGGAAACCCTGTTGTAGTCTTGAAAATTTAGAAGAGAAAAACAGGCGCACAAAAAAGTCTGCACGGGAACCTTCAAAACACAGGAGTTGAGCCACGGTAGCTTGTCAAACAGTGTTAAAGGGTGACGAAAGCTCTCCAACAGAAGGCAGGACAGGCCAACAGAGACCGAACAACTCATAATGTGCACACCCCCACCTTGGCACTGTGAATCACAGCGACCAGAGAGTAAATGTGATTAACCTGCCGAAACACTCGCCAAATGAAGTAAGAAGATGAAAGAGGCACATTTTGCACTACAGTGATTTTTATACTAATGGGAGAACAGAGCTTATGTCATATCGTAAACAAACACAGCACAAAAGGCTACATCCTTTGTTCACTGGCCCTGGCAGTCAAGCGGAAGCATTATAAACTGGACCTGTATTAAATATTATCTAATGGCCAGCGTCGGATGTTTCCAATTCATCTCAGATCAGATGTAGACAGGAAACATTTTATAAAATATGGAATAAAGTTTTTCTTTCAGTGCACATTCATTCATTATCTGTTGATTCAATATGAACAATGTTTATCTCAGGACAGATTTAATGTGGCTT
This sequence comes from Lutjanus argentimaculatus, assembly GCA_034769285.1. NCBI lineage: Eukaryota > Metazoa > Chordata > Actinopteri > Lutjaniformes > Lutjanidae > Lutjanus > Lutjanus argentimaculatus. The sequence continues at coordinate 36,780,750 of JAWZSL010000003.1, forward strand.
ATATACTGTGTCCCAGAGGTGTCCTGAAAAGCTAACCCTGAAAGGATTTAATCACACTATGTGTCAGTGGAGGCATTAAGTGTCCAAAACCTGCAGGCTTAGAGGCTTTTATACCTCTGGCAGGAGTACAAATTGTCATGCCAAATTATCCAAATAAATAATCTCCTGCGGCTTCATTTTAAGTACTTCTCACTGTAACTTTGCCTGAGAAAATGAAAACACAGGCTTGTTTCATCTGATTTCAAGGAGAGTCCCGCCCAGTGGCAGACATTAAGACTGTAGACAATATTCTCACTGATGGTCTTGTTTGCTATATAGGTCATAAAGAGGCATCAGTATTACATTGAGACTGTTTCACAGTTAAAAAACTCCTTGTAGTAGCTTTAAGATTACTATGACTGCAAGGCTAATTTCTGCTAGCACATTAATGGCAATTCCCACTATGTGTTAGCATCGAGCTAACGGAATGGCCCTAGTTATTTATATAACATCGGTCCAGCAAACCAAAAAAAGCGATTCTACATACATAACACAATCAATTTGACCTTACTGTGGGGAACACTGTTTTGAATGTCCGCATTATACAGCAGGATGCATATGCAACCAACAAGTATGACTGGCTGAAAGTATTGGTGAGATCATGTTACATAAAGAGGGTTTTTAGCAGGTCTAAGTGATATTTTCTAGAACTAAATGGTGGAGTGGCTCCTGTGACATTGGGCTGGGATTGGCATGGTATTACATCGCTGTTATTAATACACCGTCAACTAGATTAGAGTAAAATCAGACGAGTTTAGCTGGAATAAAAACCTGAAAAACTTGCCAGTGTACTAGGTTTAATATTTAAAACTTAGACAAGTTCATCACAGGGCTGAACTATAGAGACAAACAACCATTTGCTCCAACATTCACACCTACAGGCAGTTAAGAGTTGCCCATTAACCTATTAACCTGCATGTCTTTAGACTGTGGTAGGAAGCCAGAGCACCTGGAGAGAACCCACACAGACATGGGGAGAACATTGCCTAATTAACATCTTATTGTAAAAATAAAAATAATTGTGTATATAGTGTATGACCTTTTTTCACTGCCACATAATAGCCGACTGGATCACAACACATATAAATTCATCACCAGTTGCTGCATGCCTGTCCTTTCTTGTCCATTTGTAATGAAGCATACAGTGTTTTACAGATGCTGCCAATTTGTTTCAAAAACACAAACCACACAGCGCAGTAGGGGACAATCACAGATCAGTGAGCAGCAACAAAGAAATCATCACACTTCTTACATTCATAAAACAAAGTGAAAAAGGGCCCTGAATAAATCCTGATGCTGATCTGAACCTACAAGACTAATTATTCCTTTGAACTTGCTTGAATGTAAGTTATGTAGTCCACTTCAGATTTTGGAAAAAACGATTTTAAAATTAAGACATTTTTTAAGATTTTATAGAAACCTGAAAGAGAAATGAAAAGTTTATCAAATCATAAAATGGCAATGATAAAAGAGTAATTACCGGGGGATTTCTGAAGATATGAAAATACGGTCCTCTCAGTGCCAGGAATTTGAATGCTGAAGATCTACCAGCAGCGCTTCCCTCTGGACTCTCACACGCCCAGCCCATGTGAACAATCTGCAGACATATAGAGGATGATATTTATGCAATCTTATATTTTGATTTAAAAAGTGATTTTAATAAAAAGTGAAAAATATACACAATAGAAACTGCTCAATCAAGAGACAAGAATAGCAAAATGCACACAGCCATAAGGACAATCAGTTTCAGACATGTCAGACATGACACAATTAAGCCCAGCTGACTGATGAAGAAGTGTTCCAAGTTTCCCAACAGATTATTGGCCTACTGTGTAGATTTATCAAGCTATTTGCAGATGATACAATTCTGTACACCTGTATAATATTTCCCGCAAATATGGCCAAAGCGGAAGCGAGAATGACCACCTTTGAGCCACAAATGTTTTAGTCTTTATTACTTTTAAGGAAATAAGTAACCACAACCAGCAAAATGTCATAATCCAAACATCTAACCAATATATCTATCAAGGCAGATCAGATAAGAGAGAGCAGGAGGGGAAAGCATTTATCAAAATTAAAACAAAATATCCAGAGCTAATCCACAGTCAATAAATCACTGCTCTGTACTGTCACGGAGTATCCCACAGACACACGTTAGACTGCCGCTCTTACAGTTAGGATGCACATTCACAGGTATTAATCTTGTGGTTAAGCAGCATAGCGTACAACCACAGCATTACAGGTTTGACTCTGACCACTCCCAGAGTTTGTATGCATGACTGCATAGCTACTAGCACTGTTAAATAAAGGTATTCTTGTAAGTGTCAGCAGTCATGTAATGTGACTGTACTTGACTGTACTTGAGGCAATCAATGTATCTTCTTTCAAAAAGATTTGTTGGACCGGTATGTCAAGCTATTCCAGTGGCAGCATACCTGATCATCTGAAGAGCAGTATTTGTTGACGATCTTTATCTACAAAAGAAATAAAAACAAAACAATAATTAGTGACATATACAATTACAAACAGCTAACGTTTAAATATATTATTACATAAAGGCATCCTGACACCTAAAAACACCTGCGAATTAAATTGTTGAGATAATGATAACCAGGGTTGGCAAGTTCAAGGAGCCCAACACTGATCATTAGGTTACTGGATTTTTATCTGGGTATGTAATTTTATGCGATAACCAAAATTCCCATTTTTATTCAATTAGGTAGGATTTTTTCACCAATTACTTGAGAAAGCTCAAGCAAAACTACCACTACTACAGTGGAATAATCCATTCAATCACTGTTAATAAAATTAATTTAATTGAATAAGATTTTGGTATTGGGATTACCAAATGAATGGATGTGTAGATTTCTGACTAATCATCTCGAACTCACAGAGGAACAGGGGTTCCCAAAGGTGTGCCGGTGTGCTCACTGGGCTGCTGTAAGGCAAGTCCAGGTGTGCCTTGGGATTTTGTGACAACCATACATTATTATTGCAATATATAACCATACAAAAAGTTATGAATGACTTTTTAATTCACTATATCAGTACTTTGTGCGCACTCATCTCCCAATACAGAGGGAAATTCTATACCCTAAACATGTCCTTTCAAGTCCTTCCATTAAGCCGAACCCCAATTTTCGCTGTTTGCGCCTTTGCTGGTTGGTGCGAGTTAGTGAGAATGAATTAAATGTGACTCATCAAAGGCCCTGATTGATTCACCTTCTTATTTTTTTTCCCACCTGCACTCTTGGAACTCTGATAGCCTCTGGTGTGCCTTAGGCAGAAAAAGTTTGAAGACCACTGCTGTATAATATAGTACGCATATAAGCAGTTTTTCTTTATTTTAAAGCTCACAGTCAATAGAAAGATATAAAAAGTTCAGGAGTTTGACTCATGAATATCATGCTTGATTAATCCCAGGATGTCACATATGAAAACGTAAAGTACTCCAGCAAATTCAGCCATGAGGATGTCCTAAAGCAGTCAAATGTTGGTTAACTAGCTATCTATATAAGCAGCAACCACTAGTGTTGAGTCTATTGGAGATCGTTATATCATGATGTGGCATGTGTTTTCTTTTCCTGGGTTATAATTAAGTGATGTAATTTTCTGAACTTACCAGACAGTTCTAGCTGTTCTGTTATTTATCCATTATTATATCCATATTACTGATGTTTTTTTTTTTTTAAAGAAAATCCCATTATGTTATTATTTTGTGGAAGCACCAATGGTGATCTCTATAAAATTGTTGATATTCATCAATATCTGTTCTCGGTCAAAAATATCATGATATTGGATTTTGTCCATAATCACCCAGACCAAAAGTCTTTCATTGTGTATCTGGAGGTGATTTGTTGTTTTTTATCATTATTATTGCCGTTGTTTCTCGCTGTAAAGCACTTGGTAACTTGTTAAGAAAAGTGCTATACTAATAAAGTTGATTATTCTTTCAAATGGGTAAGAAATAAGATAAACCCCGAAAAAGGGGTCTGAGACACATCCACCAAAGAGGGTCAAGCAAAACTATTTCAAAGGCTGTCAAAATGTTGTGTAACTTTCTTTGAAAGGACACATTATTATTCAGTCAGAAAAATGTTGCCAACCAGAGCAAAATATTTTCACACCGAATGGACCCCTGCTGCGTCAGCATATCTCACTCAGCATGATGGTTGCTCCTGTCTTACCTCACCTCAGCTGAAAAACTGAAAGTAATTTGTCACCTGAAATCCTAACATTATTTAGGCACTAACAAGCTGCCCAATCCTTTCTGTTTTAGTCTCTCAAAAAGAACATCAAACAGCGTCAGGCACTCCTCCACCACGCCAGATGACAGTCATTCACATTAAAAACACATGAGGGACCCGCGGGTGTCACACAGTCTATTTAAAGGTTGTAGGTCATTAAAACAAAAGTTCCGCTCGCTCCCAAAGCGGGCACACAATTACATCCTGATTGGCCATTTAGCAATCACACTCCACGTCCGTAATTAGGTGATGCAGGCATGAATTAATCACACTTTTTAAAAAAGGCAGCTGCGCCATCATCGAGCACGGGCATACAGTACGTCTGCATCCTCACCAAAAATGCGTCACATCATCAGTGTGATAATCAAAGTGAAATAGGAGGAAATGAGAGAGAGGGAGTGCACATGCCGAATGACTACTTAGCAGTCATTAATTAGGTATGAGAGAGCCTCTTTTTTTGTCAGCAGAGGGGGAGAGGTGCCACTGTGACTCAATGAGTGCTTGTCAGGAAGGGTCTATTAAAACCACGCTGCACTGTAGTCTGCAGTATGTGGCTGTGAAAAATCAAAAGGGGAAAATACATGGAGCTGCTGTGGGCAAAACATATTTATTACATGTTTCAATGTTTTCTTAATGAGATGGTGCTGTCGACTTTAAAAAACCACAAGTGGGTAATGGGATCAAATTCATTGGCTGAAATTTTGTGATTCCATAAACTAATAATCTGCACATTTAGATGACTTCAAATACCCAGTCTTATCAGATGAAATAAAATATCAGATTTTCCATGCAAAAAATATCAACAGCATCACACAGCGGACCTCATGCAGGAAGCAGTATATGAACAAATTTTCACTTGTTTGTAAAATAAATAAAGGAGATGCCTGAAAATACAAACAAGGACACAAGACAGAAACTGAATTTCAAATCACAGGCATTCAGTTAGCAGCTACAAAAGCCACAACAGCTGAACACACACTTTTTAAAAAGCCTTTCTCTCTGCTCTTCCTGCACAGACAGACTTCCCAGCGCACATCAGAAAAATAAGAAGGCAAACTTGTCTTGTGTTGATAGTGATGGAAAAAGGGTCTATTTAAATAGGTTTGCCCACATTTCAAAGAACCCTGCATATACGTGCTGATTTTTTTCCACTTTATGATCAAGTGGGATTCATCATTCAGCACACCTGGGTAAGAGCAGGTTTGGATGATTAAGAAATCTAGTTTTTTTCTCTCAACAAAAAATTAATAGAATATATGACAGAAATTTAAAATGGATGTTGCTGCATGTGGCCCAATGTTATGCCAGTAAAATGTCAAGTTACCAGATGTCACAAGTCATTCCACTTCTCACATATTTAAAATGATCACAGATATGTGAAAATCAGTTTTTCTCTCCACCTTCATCACTAATAAAGACTCATGGGAAGATCCAACCAAGCCTCTAATGTTTAGAGATGGACTTACATTCTCCTGTGTCAAGTCATTGATATTTGTAGATATTGCTTGGAGCCAGTCTGTGCTTTCTGCTGCAGTGCAAAATTGAAGAATATTGGTGCTGGCTCCATCCAAGGCGAAGACTTCAAAACAGTTGGACCTGGAGGAGTGTAGAGGTCAAAATTAGACAGGAGAGCTGCAGAAGATTGAAAGCAATATTGCACAAAGTGAAGCTGGAGCTGTTCGTTACTCCTGTCAAGTTACTTTAAGCGGTAAGACACGTGCTGCATTACGAAGAGTACAGCTTCTTTCATGAGCTTGATGGTCTTGTGACGCCTAATTATAAAAATATCTTCGCAACAGGTGCTCTGGAGAGGCACTTCGTGACTCCTTTCATAGCCTGAGAACACCGTCATAACTGTGGAACAATGTTTCTCAAATCACATTGTCTCTCTGGTAAGGTCCAACAGTTTTTTTTTTTTTTTAAATGAATTTAAATGTCCCTACAAGATAAAAAGCAGAGCTCAGGTACTGGCTCCAATTAAAAGGAGTCATGGGTAGAGGCCCTCCGTTTTTTAACAGTGTGGGAGTACGCATGAATATCCTGTAACCTGTAGCCGGAGTAAAAAGGTTAAAGGTTTTTCATTTTGGGAAATTAGCTTTTTTGAAGAGAGTTGTGAGGCTTTCACATTAGGGACCCAGGCCCAAATCGGAGTACACGTGAGTCCAAAACTCCAATTTGTTTAATTAGCGTTAACACTGTGTCGGTCACCCAGTCACAGATCACCAAATCATGCCTGGGTCAACTTGAAAAGGTGGTGTTGAGAATGGTATTTTGATTTATATGGTATTTAAACTGACTAAATCCTGACAAATCTATTAAAACTTAACAGACTAAAACAAAGCCGAGATATCCCCAAATGGGCTAAGAGATGTCAGAATAATACACCGTGCAGTTCAAGTTGAGAAAGCTACCCTTCACAAACAATTTACAGGAAAAAAATGAGGATTTTTATTTTATTTTTTTGCCATCATTTGGGTCCATTTTTTTGGATTCTGTCATCTTCTCTGAGTGCCCTGGGGTTAAGTGCAGCGCTTTACTAACACAATTAAATTTCGCAGTTGATGGGGTGTTGATGAGGTCATCTAAGAGAGGTTGCACTCATCAGCGAAACATGATACTTTTTGACATCTAATTTCGGTGCATTTTCACACTGCTGACACTTAAGCCTCAGAGATAGTTGTCACCAAACATGGGAGCAGTTTAAGGTGATGGTTAAGCAATCTCATTCGTTGGAGAGGAGAACTTGCAACATTAGGGATTTCTTCTCATCTTTAAAGGCCAGAAGAGATGTTGAACATTAGCTAATGCGCACGAGGAGCGGGGAAGATGTTGAGCGGGGACGTGAGGTGAAGTCTGATAAACACAAAAACAATAGAAGGCGTCTAATGCACAGCATGAAGACGGAAATCTTCCAAGACAGCTCCTAAATCAAACAGCTCTCCCTCACTCGCAGCAGTTCCTGGAGGTTAGATGTTACAAAGTCAGCATTCCTAACAAATCCTCTGGTGAGCATGACTTTCTTACTGTATCTGCAATAGGCTTGTTAAAATCTTATGTTCCGCTGCCTGTGTACTGACCCAGTGACTCTCCAGGGGCGAATTTCGCCGGACTTAAGGGTGCAAATTATTTCTGTGTCAGGGCTCCTGACCCAAATTTATGCTGCGATTTGTACAACCATAAAGCATATTCAGAATTCTTTATGCGTTTTCCGACAACGCCCCAAAAAACTCTACTGACAGCAACGCCAACACCATCTCTACTTGTCTTTCAGGGAGTACTGCAGAGATGAAGAGAGGAATTGACATTAGACGGAATCTACAGTGTATCTGTTAGATCCCTTTCAATTAATGCAAACCCTTTGGGAGCATGCAGTAATGGAGGAAATGAAAAAAAAGAAGGAATGAAAGTGCAATGAATGAACAACTCCAAAGGTAGAGATTAATCAATGCAGCAAACAGCTGGCGAATCACTGTCAGGGCAACACAACCCTGTCAGGAGGAGCTGCTAAACCCCTTCCACCTCTAGTGAGCAGGAGTGAAATCCTCACTGAGATACAGCATCTAGTGAGTGTGATTCTTTCATACATCCGCACCGTTCCCGACAGCGCAAACTATTGTGCCTTGCCTGCTGACTAGGCGGTAATAAATCCATCGGGACAGAGAAATATCACCCCGTCAACACGCAGGATGATACATGAAGAATATATGGGGGGAAAAGGTGTTTTATGAGAGGAATCCAGCTGTTGGTTGTAGTGCGAATGGCAATGAGAGGGGAAAATGTGCCATGTCTACTGATTAGTGAGGCGGGGAAATACTCTAGGCAAGCTTTGGGGCATTTCGTTTTCAGCATAATTAATCACAGGAACGTGTTTGCTTTTGATTTCGCACCAAGAAACGCACAGATGCAAGTTCAACTTTGAATCCATGACACTGATTAAACGAGGAACACTCGGCTGAAATAAGAGCATGGGACAGGATCATCAAAGTCTAGTATCATATTCTTTTAATTGGGTAATTTCTGTGTAACTAATGGCTAATGCAGAATGCAAATGAGTGCATGCTTTGAGCTGAGAAACCAACCAATAACACATGGTGAGGTAGGCAAAACCCTGCTAATTTGCAAGTTTCCTTCCCTTACAAATATATCCGTTCTGACAGCTTGAACAAAAGGCAGAGCATACCTCACTGACAGACTGAGGAGCTGGTCTGACACCTCAGACTTGCCAGAAAAGTCTGTGCAAAGGAAAGAAACAAGGTCTGCTCTGCTTTTTCACTGTCAGCTACCCATGTGGCCTTGTTCCGAGACTCCTTCTTTAAACATGAACACAAGAACAATTCCCCTGTTCCCCTCATGTAGCGGATTTAAATTGTGTAATCGTGGGAAAGAATCTGAGAAAAAACTATTTGTCATCCCAACTGGGAGCACAGGTAGCAAGGATCACTAGAAAATTGTATAACTTTACAAACACAGTGACAGAACATTGTGCGGAGTCCTGCATCAGTGTCAGATGAAAACATGAGAGTCAACAACAGCTTCCCATCAGCACTAATGGCAACTCCTCATGCTTTACCTGGAACTGAGAGAGGTGACCACTAACTAGCTGACAGCTGACGGATTTCAATAAGGAATGATTTGTAGCTTTCAAGAATTTAAAGAAACTTCCTCCATCTTTCTAACAAAAGTTATATAGCAAAACCGGTGGAGCTTTTACTGACAAAAAATACATTAGCCTGATCAAGTTCATCTAAGTATTAAATGGTAGTCACGCCACAAAGTGACATTTGCCTGTCCATGTGAAGTAGGTGAGACCAGAAGCTTGGTCAGGTAGTGGCTAGCAGGGTTAGATGGTGAACTGCTGTGGCTGACGAGCTCGGTGTCTCAGTAAATTTTAACCGTATTTTGAGTCATTCAGGAAAAAAAAAGCAAATTAATGCCTGTTTCCATCCAACACTATTATGCATTTACTATTAGAAGTTGGTTCACTGAGATAAACAGTAGGTGGTGCCAATTCTCCAGATGGAAAATCATTATACGAAGGCAGAAGAAGAGGGCACAAGATACATAATTAAAAGACCATCTCCCATTAAGCACATTAATTCTTTTGAAAAAGGCAAAAAACCACCTAAAGCAAGCATGAAAAACCTCTTTTGCAAAACTGAGTCAGTATTTTTGAATTTTGACGTCTCCATCAATCTTTTCAGCTAGCCACAAGCACTGAGAGCTTCTCTCTATTTTTTCACTAGTATTCTGTTTACTTCGCCCTGGCATTTTGTTCACTACTGCACAATGTTCTTGCTAATAGGCAGTTATCAAACTTATCATCCCATTAGCTAAGCTTGTTTGCTAATGGGAAAACAAGCTTATGCAGTTAATTAAAAAGATGCATTTGTATCATCAATACCTGGCTCATAACTGTCTGTAAACCACTGCTCTGCTTAGTTTTCACTCCAACAGAGGAGGTTAAATAAAACTGAATGGTGCAACAAAGCTAATAAGCTATGATAGCTTCCTTTATAGACCCTTTTCACAGCAGCCGTTTTGACATGAAATAGCAGGTTAGACACAGGTGTTACCAATGACACTAATTCCATTAAAGTCTAACAGAGTCAGGGTGCTGCTATTGTGCATGTTGGCCCAGTGGAAAGGCTCCACAACACTAAATGGAACAGGGCCTTCATTAGTATCATTGGTGACACCTGTGTTTACCCTAATATTTCATATCAATATAGCTGCTGTGAAAAATGTGGCCTGTCAGTCTGCTCAAAGGTCAGCAATGTGAAGACTTGCCGTTGGTCAACGACGTTGAATTGTAAGTGTAACACTTGCACAGATTAATTTCACCTCCTAATCAAATCCTCTGATTGCTGCGATTCCACTGAATTACTTGATTTCTCTGAACAATTTCCTTGATTTAAATCTTGCTGGCCTTTATAAAGACAAAACACATACAAAAAAAAAAATGAAAAGACACACAATACATAATGACCAAAAGCCCCAAACCTGACATGCCTAATGTGAGATAACAAAACATTATTTGTTTCCATACTTCATCTATACCTTAAACTGTAACAAAACTAATTATATGAAAAACAGGCGTGAGATCAAGTGTGATGAATATATTTGAATTTGGTTTCTTTTACTGTTTTTATAAACCAATTTGAGAGAAAATAAAATGGAGGATCCAATGAATTGGTTTTCTGCTATTAACTTAAAAATACAAGAACAAAGTAAGAGTTAAATTCCCTTTGCCAGTTTGCTAACAGAAATAATAAACAAATCAGATCTGTGATTAAAAAGGTATGAAGGAGCACCTGACTCCAAGCTTGTGTCAAGAGATCTAATGTTCTAATGTACAGCAGAGGTTTATTTCCACAGAGAGATGATGATACTTGTTCCTGTTCTGTGATCAGAGGAGAATGAAAATAGTGGTTTCAAACTGTCCTACATAATCCATGATTTCACAAAAACATGCTCCATGTGTAGTTAATGTGCCAACCATGAGTTGTTCACGTCTGGCTGGGGACAGTCATTCCACGTTGCTCCCCAAGCACGTCTCCCCTAATCTCACAACTGTCATCTTTCATCTGTCTTCTAAACAAACGAAAGGACACTGAATTTTCAGTGTTTAAGGTATAAAAGCACGACGCTCAGTTTTAGTTTGTAGCTCTGTTCTAATAAAATACCTTTGATGACATATTATTTTATATTTGTCACGGATAAAATGACAAATTTTCTTTGGCCACAGATCATCACACTATTAGATAAGGAGCAGAAAATATTATTATAAATTATCTACCCAAGCAAACAGTTTAGTCCAAATTCCTTTGAGATCATCTTGTCAAAGATTTTCTGTTGTTTACCCCTGTTATTATCCAGACAGATCTAATCAGTATTTGTGCATTCTGGTATACCCATGTCAGCCATGTTTTGTTGACTAAACTGATATTGACAAGCTCTTTGCCTGCGGGACTCCTTATTGACTGAACTCTGCTATTTCTGATTCAGTGCTGGGTTATTAGGTTTAGTGTGACTAATTCCAGATCTCCTCTGTATATTTCTTCAATATTTTACTCAGCATTAAGCAGTCATTAAACTGCTGATTGGGCCCAACATCAAACAGAACACTGATAACTGAGGTATCTGAGCACAGTGATGTGCACTGTGCTACAGATAAATTTTACTGTGGGCTGATCCAGTGATATAGTAGTAGATACATAAGTATATTTACTTTTGTTACCTTATGGATGATTTTATAATTTCATTAAGTTTTTAACGATCATTTTACAATATGGAATATTGTTAAGGATCTACAGTATGTGCTATTGTATTACAATTAAAGAGTTTGTGATAATTTGATACTTTTTATTTCAATTTTATACATTTATTGACACTGTAGAACTGGTTTGTGCTCCCTTGTTTAAACTGTTCAATGTTCTTTCATTTTTTTGTTATGTTATTGCCTGAATAATTGCTGAAAGGTGAAAACCATTCTTTAAATGTAGGACCAAACGAAAACAGAAATGATTGCTTGTGATAGTTTAATAGTTTATTTTCTAGAGTTATAACCTGCACTGTTGCACTGATCAGTCTCATCAAAATATATTTTTCAATATATATGGTTCCATTTGATGTTTTTGAGAGTCATACAATAACTGCACTGAATGATGATGGATGAGGAAAATGATGATCCACAATGACGATGGACGATGATGTTGGTGCATGGTGATGGACAATGATGATGATGATGATGATGATTTACAACAATGGACAACGATGATAGCGTATGATGATGGGCAATGAAGATTGATGGTGAATTATTAATGATGGAGGATGATGGATAATACTGATGGAGCAGGAAGGATGATGTTGGATGATGATGATAACAGCAGACTGGAGATGATGATGTATGATGATGATGGAGGATGCATGATGATGGATGATAATGGATGATGATGACAAAAAATGGATGATGATGGATCATGGTCGATGATGATGGATGATGGCAGATGATGACTGATGAGGGCAGATCATAGATGATGCTGAATGATGATGGGTGACAGCAGATGGTAGATGATGTATGGTGATGATAATGGATGATGATGGATGATCAATAATGAAGGATGACTGAGGATGCATGATGATGGATGATAATGGACCATAAATGTTATTTAATGTGATTATTATCATTGTTATTATTATTATTATTACCACAATGAATGATTAAACACTTGCGCTCCTCCTGTATTATCTTGTATTCTAATGACGAAGCATTAATGTGTAACCACAGGTTTAAATTTCAGCAGCCTTGAGCACAAAAATATGAAAAGCCCCCCCCCCCACACCACACACACCCACTTCCTCAGTGAAGTGTTGATGAACTCGAGCTGCTGTGCTGTAACTGACCTTTACCCTCTGTGGACAGGAGCAGTGCGGTAGTCTTCCTTATCTCTGGCAGCTGCCTTGGGCTTAAAATTGGACAATACCCAAAGAGGTGCCCAATAAACAGGTTTAATAAACATCTTTAATTAACTCAGCAGCACACAGTTCCATTATTTATTTATCATTATGTACCTGCAAGTCTTGAATTATGCAACCAGACACACCCTAAAGAGAAAGAGACTTCTGCTCAGCAAGAGTGCCAGAAATGATAAGGAGAACTGGCTAAGGTGAATAATTTCCAATTTGAATAAAAAGTTAATAAGGAAAGATAAAATTACATATTTCATTAAGATTCCTGTTAGCATAAAACCGTCATTCTTCAGTACTCAGACCTTTTGCAGAAGCACCAAACTTTGGTTTTAAATTATACTAATATTCAAAAACTTGCTAAGTGGCAGTGGCAGCAGTTCCTTCAAACTATTTTTGTCTTAATCCTTATTCTTCTGATTGCTGAAACATATATGACAGAATTACTGTTGTGGGCATTGGAAAAAGATGCGTGGTGTTTAGATCAAGCCAGCCAGATGCACCGCTGTAGGTTACCACCCCAGGAGGAGAGGAGGAGAGGGGGACAAGAGCCACGCTAACCAAGCTTGGACTTAAAAGCTCCCATGAAGTCATGCGATGTTCAAGTGTTTTTATCACCTTGTTTTGCACTCCATGTGACATATACTTTAGTATTTAGCCCAAAAATCACAAAAAAGTTGTTTTGTAAGAATTCTTGTATATTGTTAATGGTATTTCAGATCTTGTCTTTTACTGGAATACAATAAAAATTGTTGATGACTCATCCTGCAACAACTTAAACTAAACTTGTGCCCAAATTAAACATTTTCTGGCTTATGACGCAGCGAAGTCTCTGGAGACCGGGCCTCACTGTACAAAATAACAACTTTTAAACTTTTTTTCCCCCAATTTGGGTGAAATGGGATCATATGTTATGGAGAAAATATTTCTGGCTTTCCCCTCCAATGTCCAACTGCTCACTTTCAACGCCTGATTATTTAATTTCATAGCTTCCTGATGGAGGGATGGTTTTAGTTTACTTGTTGCTAAAGTAGCTAACCATAGCTGTTAGCTGCCAATATTGGGCAATGGAAACAGGCTCAACTGCCTTCCAATGAACATGACTGCTCACTAGGACAAACATGGCCAACAAAATCGACTGGACATACAATACTGAGGTTATTTACACAGTTTTATGATGGAAAGATAGCTTTACTTGTTGCCAAAGTAACTTAGCTACCTAGTAACTGCCATCAGCTCCTCTAGCCATTAGTCCCTCTCTATCTGCCTGCTTTACAGGAAACACATTAGCAAAAAAATACTCCCCTAGCCATGTCATGGAAACCTTAAGGCTGTGAGCCGTGTACCAGGCTATTAGCCTGCAACATGCTAAAGGCTAAAGTCAAGTCAAGTAAAATTTCATTTGTATAACGCACAATCACAAATCACGATTTGGCTCAGGGGGCTTTACAATATGGACAGTGTGCAACACCCCCTGTCCCATAAACCATCTAAAGAGTAACGAGCCCCCCCACAACACACAACACACAACAGAACAGCAAAGTCACAAAAAATTCATATTTGAAGTATTTGAAGACAGAGTTTGTAATACACAGACATGTATATGCAAAGCATGTGAGTCCATGTCAGTGTAAAACAACATCCGATGTCAACCGTTGGACCAGAGCTACATGACCTCCTGCAGACAAAAACATATAAGTTGATAGACTTCTTTCCTTTGGTGTGAAGATGTCGACCATATCATCATTACCACTTTGTTGCTGTTGTTTGCATTCCCCCAGATGCAAATTTAAAAAATGCAATACATAATTATTTCCTGAGTATATACTGTACATACATGCATATATGTGTATAAATCACTGTTTTGTCCTTTTCTATTCTGCATTTGACTGTCTGTACTGTCTGTATATATGTTCTGTCTGTGTGTAGCATGATTGGACTACAACTTTCATTTGCATTTGTAACTCTGTGTCTGTATAATGATAAATAAATTACCATGATACCTTATGTAAAGGTGTTAACAATGTCACCTTGTCTATGAGGAGTGTACCACATAAATAGGATTGAGCTGTTATCAGCCATGCTCCTTAACATAAGCCTATAACCTCCTATTATAACTGAAAACAGCAGAAAACAAACAAAAATACAAAACTTGTTAAATGTGTTTGACAATGATAACCCTGAAAAATGGTTAATACAGCGTGGGAAAAATAAACAATGGAATAATTGAATGGGATTCAGCTTTGCATATTAGCATGCACTACGGGATCTGTGAGGTGTGACTGCCCAATCGTAGTAAAACTTTCTGTAGTTTCTGTAAACAATGAACCTCTCAAGGTTTTTTTGTCCCCCAGTTTGGAAATAAAAACAGCTCACTGAAAAAGCTTCCAAAGAAAAACAAACCGTGAAAATACTGTACACATGAAAATCAATACAGAAAGGACAGGCATAATAATCAAATGCATTTACAAGTTCGACCAGTGTTCTCACAGTCACACCTTCTGAGCCGGAGCCTCGCAGCAGCGGTGACCTTTTAAGCCGTTTATGCCTGTGCATAGATATTGGCATTAACATCCTCCCACCTAAATGAAAAGTGCTTGCTAAGCCAACAACTGTGCTCAGTGAACTGTGCACCTCAGAGGTGAATTATATCATGCTGGATTACCCTTACCTTAATTTATCTGTGCCAGCTTTGTATCTGGAGACTCTGGCCATCAACAAGGGCAGGGAGACGGCATCCAGCCAGCGCTTCTCATACTTTGGTTCATTAGCTGAGGGCGAAGGGGGCGATGGAGCCTGCGTGGAATACATAGACAATGCGATGAGTTTCCTGCTCCCCGAGTCCTTTTGATCATTGAGGAATGTGTTGTGGATGCAACATTTGCACCATTTACACAGGAAAAAGAATTATTTTCTTGACCGGGGTTAGTCAGTTGTACAGGACGTAAACATCAAAATTAAGTACTCTGACACTGAAAAGTCCTTTTGGGATAACACCTGCACCTTTAACCATTACGGCCTAATTAAAGTTCTGACCTCCTGCTGTACACACTCACAGGCTCCCGCTGTCTTTTCACTGCAGGCTTGTCTCACCTGAACTGCTTTCATTGCCCATTTAATGCATTAAAAACAGAAACAGACAGAATTTCTCTCTGTGTACCTAATTATCAAATATAATGTAATCAAGCATTTAAATTTTTTCTTTTATTGACTGTGATTGATTTATGTATGATTTATGATTTATGTAGATTAGCCGGCTAGTTCGCTGCATTTTGCTAAAATTACGTATCAGATGTAACTAGCTAATAACTGATGCCGATTTGTTAGCTAGTTAGTGTTTTGCTAACGTTAGCTAGCTCCAGATGCGACTATATGTCGTTTTGACAAGTCCTCCAGTAACTTTTTTTTAAAACAACCTCAATTTTTTTTTTTTTTTAACTGAAGATACAAAAAAAAAACAGCACGCACATCCAAAAATGATGAGTGCTGGGTGCTAGATAGAAGAACAGATACAAAAGTACAAAACATAAGTCTGCACACCAAATGCTCCTTTGAGGATTTTTTAATGGCATCACCATGTGTGACGTTTCGGGCACCAGCCCTTCATCAGACATGAAAAAAGCTGTGGAGACACACCTCCATATATACAACCTATAGTGGTCATCAAGTAGATCATGTGATTACATGTGCAGACATAAAACAGATATTATACAACACCTTAAACAACACCTTAAACTCCCACAGCAATGGAAAAATACATAATAACATATAGTGCAATACGCTGGGGGAACAATGTCCACACAAAAACAGTTACACGTCCAAAAATGTAGGGCAGAATCATCACCAATAAGTACAATACAACATCATCACAGAAAAGGCCTCATACCAAACTCTTCATTTAACCCTCTAGGAGCAAGAGTGTCTAATGTGTAGATCCAATAGGCTTCCCTTCTCAATAACCAAGAATTTACATCACCACCCCGGCAGTGTTGTTTGACCTGTTCAATGCCACAGTATCTGAGAGACGAAACGTTGTATGAGGCTTGTGTAAAATGCACCACCACTGGGCTTCTGGTATCACGATTTCGAATGTTGGATCTATGTTCTGAAATTCTTATTTTGAGTGGTCTAGTTGTATTTCCAACATAGGCCTATGTTATTATGTATTTTTCCATTGCTGCGGGAGTGATGTTCACATGCTGCTCAAGTGTTGTTACATTGCTGTGGTATTTTTTACTAAGTATCACTACATTCTACAGTATTAGTGGCACCTCTATCTTATATACATGCGTCATGAAAAACTATCACCTTGAATTTGGGATGTCCTTATGACGGTTATTTCACCTGATGTTTTAGTCATGTGATGTTCAAGATGAGATTCTAAGTACGGTTGGCCCTTTCTTGTGTATATATAATATATATATTTTTTTTTTGTAAGTATAGTCCTTGTAAATACTTTTCTTGGACATGCATTCTATCTGTAATACACTTGTTTGAATTTATTAATTCCTATTGGGCTATTTTTGTACTGTTTTTATAAGGTGTTGTATAATATATATTTTATGTCTACGCATGTGATTACATGACCTACCTGATGACCACCATTGGTTGTGGACTGTGTCTCCACAGTTTTTTCATGTCTGATGAAGGGCTGGTGCCCGAAACGTTACATGTGGTGATACCATTAAAAAATCCTCAAACCCATTTACCGTCTGGTGTGCGGACTTATGTTTTGTACTTTTTTTTTTTTTTTTTTTTTTTAAACATAGACAGGCCTAGTACATAACAAGTACAGGAAACAGGAGATGAGAAAAGTTGACCGAGGTTCCAGTCTTGTTCAACTGTTACTGCATTATTAAAATTTAGGACGATACTGATCTTTTTAGATGCCATGTTTCTAGAAGTCAGGTACAGCCACAAATTGGAATCTGAATGAGTTTTTTTTTACTGCTGTTATTTACTGTAACTGTGGGATTTCTATTTATACTGTTATAGTGTTTGGGATATTGTGTGTTTCAATAACCCATTGATAATTTTGTCCCTTTTTTTGCAAATGGGGAATGTGATTGGTTGTGGACAGGACAAAAACTGTTTCCTTGATGAAGATCTAGCACCTAAACGTTGCAAATAAATGATGTACTGCATGTCAGACAGTGTACAAGAGTCCTTTTTGCAATTGAACCACAGAACAAAAAGGGGAGGGACTTAGGAAGGGTCAGTTGTGCATAGGGCTGAATCGACTACTAAAAATCAAATTCTTTGCATCTAAGCTTCTGTGTTTTATCTGGACTATTATTATTACTGTCATACAAAGAACTTAGGCTGTGGACATGGCATAAGGAAGACATAACTTGATGGTGTGGATTCCAAAATGAGAGAAAATATCGAGGGCCCAAAAAAAGACCAGCCAGAGAAAACCACAGAAAGTCTACAGTCTACACATCCAGTCCATGACGCAGACCAGACACAAGGCAGTGTTAATATTAGTGTTTAATGTAAATAAATATGGCTGCTAGTTGAGATGAAGTCGAGTAAAGAATTACGTTAATTGTGGTACATGTAACGGCTAATTTAGAACCCTACATTTTGCTCAAGAAAATAACCACAGAAAATAAAATGTTAGTTTGTGACAGCCTGAACATCATGATCATCACACAGGCTTTCCTCACAGTGATAAATAAAATACCAGAGAAAGCAAAATATCCAGTGGTGGAGTTACAATCGGAGTCTAGTACAAAAATCCAATACAGCAGGTACATCCAGGGGATTGGGGGAAGTTTTGATAAAATTATTGTATGGAATTTAAGCAATAAAAAGAAAAGCAATTAGTTGGTCATTATATGAAACTTGTCTTATTTTCTCTTTTGTGTACTTATGCTTCCTCTTTAATAAAGCAGAATTATTTATTAAATTAATCAATGGAATACTCAGCAGAATACCAAAGTAATCAAAAGCTCCAGCCTTAATGGTGCACTAAGGCCAGTTCTCTTTCTGTATTTTTCTTGTTGTTTTGCATAACAAAGTCCATCATTTGTTATTGAGGCAGACAGCAGAGCAGTGACAGCTAGGCTATATATTTTCTACAGAGTGTTCTTCAGATATGCGTCAGCTCTGCATTAATTTCCTTCAATTTTCTCATGTCAGTGAGTGGCTTCAATGCAGAAACTGATCTCCGGCTACAATTAAGATGTTAACTCATACATCATATTTTTTTGTACTGACACGAAAATAAATCACCAACAGTTCTGAGAAACTCTCTAACAAAATTCTTTTGCTCTGACTCACATTATAAGATGCACTCTACACACTTTGATGTTGCCGTTACAAGTGCAATAACTGTATTTTGAGCTGTACAGACAGATTCACAAGTAAAAAAATAGGCTATATTTCCACGCTTCACACACACACACACAAAGTGGGTCCAGAGAAAATGGACCCATAGTGGATAAAAACAGACTGACAGAAAACGCCTCTTGACATTCATTAATGACAGAATGAAACTGGTTTTGATACAATCTCAGCTGCAAGTGTTGTGGTGTTATGAAGCCATGTTAGGGAAAAACACACTTGCTGTTTAAATTGATGGATTACATTCATCTTGGCAGCAGTTCGTCTCTGTGAGCTCTTTTTAATGGATTTTTGAAAACAGTGAGCCTGCAGTATGAGCTTCTGACTGTGGCAAACACACGGGTGCATTTAGGCTTTTCATAGGCAGTAATGAGCATGAGAAAAAAGCTAAAATTGCAGCTTAAAGATGCCTGGCTTAAAGCAATAATCAAGGTGTTAATGTGGCATGGAAATAGCTTTGTTTTTGAAAGCTGCGCAGGTACTTCCTTATGGTGGAAATACATACAGGATGGCGCCAAAGAGGACTTCATATTACTTTAGAATGCACTTTACAGTAATTCACTATGAGTATAATGGTCACCACTTCTTTCCCCACATCAGCAGTCTACTGCTCAGAATAGATAGGAGTGGTGTCTACTGTGCCACTCTGTACTCTGCCTCACATCCAAACTCTCTGTGCTTAAGTTTTCTTTTGATAGCAGCTTGAAGGCTTTATATTCCTGAAATAAAACTGATAAAATGATGAATGATTGCCGCATAACAGTGAGGACATCCTGTTCAAAGAATAAAGTCAAGGAAAATGTATTTGTACAGCTCATTTCAACGACAAGCAAAATCCAAAGAGTTTTACTTAAAACATAAAAGGAATTAAAATGAATGTAAAATAAACACAAGGCAATATAAATAGACATAAAAAGGATTTTGAAGTAAAATAGAACATTAAAATAGGCTTAAACAGAACAAAACAACAATAAAAAATGATAGCACAGCTGCAGTGTAGTGTATCTATGATAGGCAGTCACAAATTTAACCAAAATAAAATGCAGTGGCAGCAGAAAAGTCTTTCATTTAACAGAACCCAGGATTTTCTTGAAGTTTGTTCTGGATATGTGCTGTGTAAAAACTGCCGTGGCTGAAGAAGTAATTACTGTAGGTACTAAGTAAAGTAAAAGTAGTTGTACAGTAGGATAAAAAAATCAGTTACAATAAATGTCCTACATTCAAAATTGTAATTAAAGGAGTGGTCCAGATTTTTGGAGTAGGGTCGTGAAGCTAAGCAATGTACCAGTGTCGACAGGGCCAGCAGAAAAATATATTAGCCACCTAAAAAAAATATCAATTTCTGTTTAAGTGTGTGCTATATTTACAATATTTTCATTGCTTATCTTGCTGTCATTGCATTAGAACCGTGGGAAACCACTGTTGTAAGTCAAATATTGCTCTCCCCAAAGCCACAAGATGCATTTTACCTCCCAGAACACAGTAGTTGCTGGTCTACTGCTGCATCGATTTATTACCGCAGTGGTTCCCAGGAGAGAAATATACAGTGAAGCAAAGTTAAACTGAATCCTTTTTTTTAATCAGTTGCTTCCCCATTTACCGTCAGTGATTGATAATAATTGTGGGGTGTGGAGGGGTGGGAACTTTTCTCAGCTTCTGAAGCAGGGGGGATATGCCAGAAAAAGTCTGGGAACCACTGTGTTACCATCTGTCTGTGCTAAAATGCAAATCTGTAGATACAGGGTTTCCAACAGGAGCCAGTCTTTTTTTTCCATTAAAATATGCCTGAAAATACACATTAACATGAATTCAACATATTATTAGCAAAGATAAATTGACTATTTGTAAGAAAAATCCCCAGACATTTAATTTACACAATGTTGACAAAATCGCAGACACAAATGCAGAGGGTGAGGCTAACCTACCTAACATTAGCCATGCTACAATTACTGCTGACTAAGCAGCTACAGGTAAACACAAATGAGTTAAACACAACACAAAAAAGATAGTATATCTATCTATCAGCTAAGACATCTATGGCCTAAAAAACATAGCAGAACCCTGCTTTAGATGAAAAATCATATGTGGCTGCTCTAACCTGTTAAAGTACGTGCTGAAAGGAAAAGCAAAAGGTTTCAAGATGAACATGCACTGCTCAGGTAGGCAGTGTGGCCCGGGCGTTACAGAAAGATAGATTTGTGTGTCATCAGCATAGTGACGGTAATTTTTTTTCTTTCTTTTGTTTCAGGTTCAGGGAAAAATTGTTTTACAAAGCTCTAAGCTGAAGTGAATATTCTTAACCATCTTTTTATTTTTGTTCTTTTTTTTGCCGCTTTGCCTGACCAATATATGTGAGGCTTTGAACAATGTTAATTTGTGTTGAATTTCTTTAAGTTGTGATTGACTGTACACACTAACAAAAGCGGCCCAAGTATTGGTCCCTGTGGAACACCGTGTTTAACCTCAAGGCAAGAAGACAAAACTTTTGTTCTGTTACTCAGATATGAACGTAACTCGGCAAACATGAGCGCTTCAAAACTGATGAGGTTTTCAAGACATTCTGGGATGGTGTCAAGGTCCAGAGTGTCAAAGGCAACACTCAAATCTAGTAATAGCAGGACAGACGTAGAATATACGCAGGTATCTAATAAGTCGTTTGCCACCCTGGTCAGACAGCCTTTTCCAACAGTTTTGACACAAAGGCAACATTTTAAATCAATCTTCTTGAAGAGAGATGTCTTTTTACTAAAGGATTAACCACAAGCTGTTTTAAAAGCCATATGTACAAAACTAGAACTGAGAGATTTATTGATGATGCTGGGCTTTTTTGATGATGATGATGAAGTTGCCTAGAATGAGTCCAACCATCGTGCTTGGTTTATAACTAGTAAAAAACATGCAAGGATTGATACTAAAGCAACAATTAATTCCATTTCTATTATGATTGGTATCAAGTCAGGATTGTTGCTAAACAGTACAAGACCGCAACATGTTTTAAATGCCTCTCAAATGGTTCACGATTTAAAGGTTTAATGAAGCTCCCTCCGAGAGTGGTGGCAGTGTATCAAAAAGCATTCACTCTAAAGGTCCTGCAGCACAATGTGTTGACAAAAGCTTTGATAGCTGGAAGAGCGTCACATTTAAATGCAAATCACTCCGCACTTAATGAAGAACAGATGCATTACACATTATCTAATGAGTTACAAGCTTAGGGATCAAATGAGTGAAGCTTTAGCAACATCAAACAGTGAATCATTCCTGCAGCTAAAGATTATCTGTCAGCACAAAATCCCAAAACTCCTCCAAACAACCGCAAACAATCTGATGTAACTCCTGTATCATTATGCACACAGCACAGGTAGGTGTGTGTTCATCACAAAAGAACCAAATCACCTGCCTTCCCCTGAGTTCAAAATGACTGAACATATTAGCCGAGTATTAAAATAGCCTCTGGGTGGAGTGTAGTTGAGAGGAACAGCAGAGAAAAACTGCCTACCTTTGCAAAGTAAGTCGCACATCACTGCTAAACTACAACGTGTCGCATGCAGACCCCCTATCAGCTCCTCACCAGTAATTACTACACTTCTAAAGAAATGATCATCCTTTGCTCCACTTATGTCAGCCCAGAACAAAATGTTTTAGTTAACTCTTAAGTGGAGCTCTGCAGAGAGGTGGTGAGGTGGCAGGAAATAGAAAACTATCAGGCTGTCAGAGGGGATTACACTGACAAAGCACCTGCCTCTGCTGAGGAGCTGCAAAACAGTAGCTAAAGCCACAGTGTTGTTCTCCTCATCAGTCTAACACTCATTCATGGATACTGATACTTCAGAGGTGACATAAGAGCATAATTATTTCAAAGCATGTAAATGAATCAGTGAGGTAAATGGTCCAGGGTGCAATGAAAAGGAAATAATTTCAATGTCAAGAGAGCCTCATGCAGACAAAGCTTAGTGAATTATAATCACCACCAGTGGAGGAAGGTGCTTAAAGTAGTGTGAGTGCTTGGAGAGGGAAATCTCAAGGAAATAGAAAAAAAAAGATTGTACATGTGTGACAACCAAAACATGTTGTGGTCAGCAAGGTACAGTCACAGTGGAAATCTGATGATTTAATGAGTCTGAGCGCCTTCAGTGATGCTAGCATCTCTGTGAGACGGTCCTTACAGTTCCCATGAAACGGCTAGCAGAGTGCGCACTGGCTTTGTCTCTCCTGTAAAACAGCCTGCCAAAGAGGGACTTGTAGCAGACATTAATTGGCATTTACGGTAGCCAATAGCACTGTGCATTACGCCTCCCCGCTGCCATACAGCTAAATTGGTCATTGATGAAACACCAGGAGGGAGAGTGGTCCTATTACTCTTCCCTGACTGAGAGCTCCCAGTGAACACAGACAGACGGGTTAAAAACGGGCAACAAAGGCTAGTTTGACAACAGGAAATAGGATTCAGTATCGAGGTGATTTTCTTCCTGGGTTTGGCCTCGGTTTGAGTCACAGCTAATGGCAGTTTGCGGTTAGCCAAGTTACTCTAGCAGCAAATAAAGCTATCTTTCCACCAGGAAACTTCACAAACAACCTATGTACTTAACCAACCTATTTTACTTTTCTCTGTTGGTTTCAGAGGCTGTGTTCGTCCTGGTGACCGTTTGTGTTTACTGGGAGGCTGCTGAGCCCAGCACTGTTGCCCACGAATGCCAGCTAACAGTTGCCACAAGTAAGCTAAAAGCATCTGTCCTTCAGGAAACTCTGTACACCAGATAAATTATGATCCAGTTTCATTCAAATCAGTGAATAAAGTTATAAAGTTGTGGTTTTGTTCAGTGAAGGCACAATTCCCCAGACACTGCAGTCCACTCAAATAAATAGATTTATTTTCCTTCCATGCGCTGCTGCGTCATAAGCGAGAAAGCATTTCATGGACGCAAATTGAGTGTACGCCCCCGACTGCAAGATGAGTCATCAACTGTTTTTACAAGTTTTCATGACAAAGACAAACTCTGAAATATCATTAAAAATAGAAAAATATCTAGAAAATGACTTTTTGTCTTTGTTGAGCCAGATACTGGTGAGGTGTAGCGCAACACACGATTTTGATTTCATGAGAAGCTTTAAGCACAGCAATCCTTTGAGGTAAAGGCTCACAAGAGCACACTAAGATTAATTAACAGTAATTCCTCACTATCAAGCCGTCTCAATAAGTCTCTCAAGACCCTCCAGTGTGCTGACAAGACCAAGGCAAAGAGATCATATTTCTCCTGTATTTGCTTCTCTGCACTGGCTCCCTGTAAAATTCAGAGCAGAAATCATTCTCCTCACCCACAAAGGCCTTAATGGTCAGACAACACATCTTAAAGAGCTCATACCCTATCACCCCACTAGAACACGGTGCTCTCAGAATGCAGGGTTACTTGTGGTTCCCTACAGGAGAATGGGAGCCAGAGCCTTCAGTGATCAAACTCCTCTCCTGTGGAATCAGCTCCCAGTTTGAGTTCAGAAAGCAGACAGCCTCTCCACATAAGACTTTCCTCTTTGATAAAGCTTATAGCTAGGGCTGGCTCAGGCGAACCCACACATCCCTCCATCCCTCGGTTAAATCTTGACGAGGTGTCGCTACAGTCTACCATCATCTTCAGGTGGGAATGCAAAGCCAACAAGAGGCCCTTGAAAGAGACAGCAATGAAAGACTGCGTGGTCTGTGAGTTTGTTTGAGGTGATTTTTGAATGATGTACAAAAAAATAAAAAAATCATATTGTGATTATTTTGACAGATATTGCAATAGCAATAAGAGTCAAGACCTTTTTTTTTGTTTTTTCACTGGAAAAATTACACTGAAATGAATGATGATGTGGTTCGTGCCAAACAAGCATGTTCCCTCATGTCCGGAAAAAAATATTTGTAGGCCGGGAGAAATCAGGAGGAAGGCAGGATCAACTTCAGATGAGGAATAGTTTTTACAAGTGTGAAATGAAGTGATTCTGTTAATACAATATGTCCCTCACTATTTAAATTTGAAATAAATGCTGTGATATCATATTTCACTTTATTTACAGGATTTGATTTGTAAGTATATCATAAATATTCCAAGGCACATTCAATCGTCTTGTTTGTAAACACTATGTAAATTTAAATGGATCCTAATGTCACTGAATGTTCTGAAATGTTAATGAATTACCTAATTATTTTTGTTATTAAAGCAAACATTTCTTGAACTTTATTCAAATGTTGAGTAATAATATGTTGAACAAATAAATAAAGAAAGAAAATGTCATGAAACACATCCGGCAGTTGCATATATCAAAATAAACTAAAATGCCATCTGGGTGACATCCGTGCTCTGGAGTCCATAAATATTTATAGAGATTTTCATGTAAAATCTGACAAATACTTGTTGAGATATTTCAGTCCAGCCAAGTCTCACCAAATGGCGCCAATGTCTTTAATTATTTCATGTGATCAGAACTCCTTTTTTACTTTGACATGTAACTTGCCATTCACGCTATACACACAACACAGTACAAAGAGCAAAAAAAAGGGCCACATATGGAAGAGGTTGGGGTGGATGGATGGATCAAGATTTAACCCAGGACACCGCAGCTCATGTCCCATGTAAAACCACCGCACATCAACACTGACGTCAACGTTTATAAGTTAACTTATGTAATATACTTCTCCTGAGTCACATATGTAACTTGAGTTAACTTATGCAACTAAGGGCAGGTTCACATACAAAGGTCCTGCTCCTGAATTGAACAAATGTGTTTCAATTAACTTTCAAACTGGTTCGGTTCGATTTTCACAAAAGCAAGAATGAAATGGTTCAGAACTTGTGAACCCATCACTGACCCATACATGACATACTTATCTTTATCCAAGCTGCTCCTCTGAGACTGGTTCGAATGATGTGCACACAAGAAACAAATGCTCCAAAGTTCACTCGTTAGTGGTCTGAGACCATCCCTGCAGAGCAGACCAGAGAGCATTTGTTCGGTCTGCACCAGAGTTTGGTCTGGCCTTCACGCTAACCCAAATTATCTGCAACATGGGACTAAATGTTCCAGGGTTTGGTGTGAACATGTCCTTAAATTAACTTCCATACACAACTCAAGGTGGACCAGAGGGCGTTTGTTTGGTTCACACCAGAGTTTGAATCTGGCGTTCACACCAACCACACCACACCAAAGGGGTAAATGTTCCAAGGTTTGGTTCAACCACACATAACGGTACATATGTTACATAACTAACAAATTTATTTAACCAAAAGAATTATCTTTTCCGAAACCTTACCAAGTAGTTTTCCGTGCCTAAACCTAACCAAATAGCTCCATTTTCACAACGTTAATCACGACAAAGCTCACCATGACCACAACACTCCTGTCCAGACACTGCGCCTTGCAGACCATCGGGTTGCAGTGCACACTTTTCCCAAGATGACTACTGCCAGCCCAAGAAGAGAAGACATCCAATCCCGAAACACTTCACCAAACACACCTCAAGAAAACAGCTGTCCCACTCACTGCAACAAGACAGTCTTCAACAAGCAAAGATCCGCGAGATGTCATCACAGAGTGAACGGTAACAGAGACGCTTCGCATGCTGCTGACAGAGATTACACTGGCAATCTGATCCGACTGTGGCGAAAAAAAGCATTTTTAATGCACAAACTTTTACGGGACGTATTTGCCCTCATATCGTTATAACTCGTTTCGCGGCTGCATCCGCCTCCCTCAATACTGAAACAATTTTAAAACGAGTTGTACCTATCAATCATAACACACACATACACATGAGGAAATAGCACCCAGGTTGAAAAATGCCAAAGTTATCCTTTAATGGGAAGGTTTAGCATATCACCTGGTGTATGCACGGAACCAATTTTAAAGTGTAAAGTTGTGTTATTTGTACATCGATTGAAGAGACCAGGTTGCAGCCTTCAGTCTGGACCAAGATACTGCCATCCCAGAAAAATGTATGCACAGAGCATGAGTATTAATATCAATGGCTCATGCTAATCATACTGGGTAGAAACACAAAAAAAGTTCGACAGAAGGCAACAGAAAAGTTATGAGAGAAGGATTGTGCAGGTTGTTTATCTAGTGCAGGTAATTACTAGGTGACACGTGTAAGAAAGAACAAATTACACAGTATTATTGAGCTACAAATTGGAACAATACCCCATTATTATATGAGGTGAAAGTAATGGAGGTGTTCAATGCTGACATGCAGCACTGTAGGAGCTCTTCTGTGATGAGCTATGGCAATTTATTTTTTGTTGTATCAACTGTCTCTCAACTTTCATCCCTTATTTTGACTTTCTACATTTCCAGAATGAGTTTCAACACTCCCCAGTGAATTCAGCGAGCATCCAGCAGTTTAATGTACAGGTACAGGGAGCGATATGAACCTCAGAAAAGCAATGTCTCTCCTGTCAAGAAAATGGGAGCATCACGCACCTCACCCCACTGTGGCCCTTGTGGCTGCGCTGCATCGGGTTTATTGGGTCTGCTGTCAGTGGAGAAATTGCTGTCTGTTACTCTCTCTCCACCGTTCCTCCCCATGTGACTGTAGCGCATTAATGAAAAAAAGGTGAGTTTAGAAAGAAGCCCTCCCTCGGCTTTGAGGTAAGCATTTACTGCTAATGGTTCCGAAATAATCCTTTTTAACTGAAATGTGCTGAAAATATCCAATTTGTGGTAACATTTGGCCTTTTGAAACAACAAAATAGACCCAGGAGTGCGAGGAGCACTGCTCATACTGTAGCTCTTTATCACCGCTAAAATATCTCAGGGTGTTTTGCTCCTCCCGTAAGTGGCTGTTGTGCACATCATCAAGGTTACATTGGTTAAAAAAAAAAAAAAAAAAAAAAATCCCCAAACACGTTCTTGGGCCTGGCAGGTATCATGCAACATTAATGTTAGATGAAAAGATGTGGTACACAGGAGGTCTAACATTCAAAAGGAACATTTCAGCTTAGCTGTTCAGCTGAGCTGTTCAAATACATTTCAGCAGATGAAAATACAAACAGAGACATACAAGAGAAACTTCAGGCCACGGATATTCAGTTAGAAGGCGCAAAAGTACTGAGAACTGGACACACAGGCACTTAATAACATCTTAGGGTGGCCTCAGGTGGTAGAGCGTTTGCCTCATGTACCAAGGCTGTGAGTCCTCTGCAGCTGCAATGGGTTCGACTCCTGCCTGTGGCCCTTTGCTGCATGTCATTCCCCAACTCTCTCTCCCTCTTTCCTGACATCTCTTCAGCTGTCCAGTCAATTAAAGGCATAAAAAAACAAACTTTCTCCTCTCTGCCCTCCTGCACAGACAGGATTTGAGCCTCGCAACACACGCTTGTTTGAGGGGGCTTGGCCGAACTTGGCGAGGTGTCACTGCAACTCGCTTGGAGGCTGGTCGAGCTCACTTTGGCCCCACTCCAGAGATGGTCCATCTCGGGTGTTACTCAGCACAGCTTGGTGCATTATAAGAGGTAATAAAAATGCAAATCAGTGCTGAAAGGTTTGATTTGGTGTGGCTAATGGAAAAAGTGACTTCCTTACACATTACATGCAGTCTTTTGGTCTATTGTTTAAAGATCATGTAAAGAAACAATAAATGTTTCTAAGTTTTCACACCACAGAAATGTGCTATTAACCACCTTTGAATGATTCCAAAAATCTTATATAAAGTAAGTATATAAAATTCCGTCTCAAAATCATGTTAAAATGAGCAGTTTTCTCTGAAAGACTGGGGGTGTGTCCGCTCCGCTGACTCAACCTTAAAATGACCTGAAACATGGACTCTCCAACTACCAGCTTTATTGGACACATCCAGACATGTTTTAGCCACCAGAGCCAGAGGACAGTGACAGGATGTTTTTTTTTTTTTTTTTTTTTTTTTTTTTTCTTCTGTGTCAGGCTGTCTGAACTGAAGTGAGCTGAAGTGAACTGCTGGGCCGATTTGGGAGGGTGAGGGCAGGGGGAGGTGGTGTCTTATATAGTGTTGGGGAACCATGGCTCCGGTACGACACCGAGCCATGTTTCAAGTCCACCCAAAAAATCCTGGACACAGAAATCGTGACCAACAGTCTAACAGTACTCCAGAATTCAGAACTACACAATTCTCAGTCTTTTCACATTTTCAGCAACTATGTTCTAACATGTATAATGTGTTTATAAGAAAAACTCCTCAAATTCCTTTATACAGACTTCATAAATATTCATCAGTCCAGCTTTAAATGTCTCCTCACTCATAAAAAAAAAAAAACAGCTCAAGCCTTTTCTGAGCAAAATCTTAGATGAGAAAATTTTAATTAGGGCTGAAGGATATGTAAAAGAAAAATCACATTTTGATTTGATTGAAAATGTTAATTTTTGCATTTCATTTTCACTGAAAAAATACATATAAAAATGATGATAATGTGACTTTTGCTGGGGCCTGAACCAAAGAAACATGTTCCCTTGTGTCTCATGAATATGATTTGTAGGCCAGCAACACAATGCCTCATTTATAATGGTATGTTGTGACACATTTTACTTTCACAGTTCCTGCTATTTGTATATTGCATTTATCCATATTGCTATTTTGATAATATTTCAATTAACTGTTCAGCCCTAATTATAACCTTTGCTCAAATTGAGAGTCAACAGCAGAAATTAGACACACCCAGTTCATCTCCTTTACTGTACAAAATGTGCAGATGTTGTGCAGTACATCTGAGGTCATTTATTAATTCAACCCTCGCTCAACCTCAGGCTTAATGATCCTCTCCATTACAGACTTTCATACGAATGCAGAATCGCTTAATGGCATGCAATGTCTTCTTTTTTTCTTTTGGGGAAAAAATAAAGTTATGGGTTGCCCTACTTTCCTGCAAATCTCTATCTGGAGGCTTTCTATCATTATACTCTGAACATTAAAGTGCATTCACCACTTATACCGCACTACTGGAAAGAAAAAAAAAACAAAAAAAAACGCAACAAGCAATTACTCTAAGAACAAAAACAACCACTCACATAATAGTCCTTATTTGTGAGGCAAGAAGAATCTCACTTGACAAGAAGAAAAACTAACTGGAGGCCAGCTCATCCTATTTTGTGTTTTTCACTGCTTAAATGTAATTTCTGGGATGAGGAAACGGCCTAGCAAATTGTGTTTGTTACCCACATAGTTTTCCAGAGACTAGAGAATTAAAATGTAAAGATCCCTGCTGGAGCTAGCTGACCTACAGTATTATGTCACACTGACTCATGCCGTATTTGTTTTTGCATAGGTAGCCATGTGTCAGGGCCTATTTTTTTTTCTCCTCAGATAAACCAAGTGCACATACTGGGAACTGAAAGAATTGCAGAGCATGCAAAGGCACAGTGCACGAGGATGTTTTGGCTTCTCCAGCTCCTGCGAGGGAATTTAATGGAAACACTTTAAATCTAGATTATCTATGAAAGGTTAAAGTGGCCACCTGCTGTCCCTCACGCTTTCTCTGAATAATTCATGTGAAATGACGAGC
Organism: Lutjanus argentimaculatus; assembly: GCA_034769285.1. Taxonomy (NCBI): domain Eukaryota; kingdom Metazoa; phylum Chordata; class Actinopteri; order Lutjaniformes; family Lutjanidae; genus Lutjanus; species Lutjanus argentimaculatus. Next base: position 36,811,348 of record JAWZSL010000003.1, read on the forward strand.
AGGAGATGCAGTCTTTACGGCTAATCTTTCATTATAGATTACCATATTAATATGCAATTTTCTCAAGCCATACCATTAAAACGATGATATATTGGCTTTGGGGAAGAAAATTAAACATTTACATTTTTTTCCACTCCTACACATTCACAGTAAAGTTTGGCCAGAGGTGCTCAACAGCAATGTCAGGCTCAATTTGCTTGATATTTCTGCAGCACGGCAACACAGTTGTAGCTACATACTAATAGATATTTATTTGGTCATTATGAGTATAAACTGAGACAATTTTCTAGGATGGGAACAGCAGTATAGTTTGGCAGTAGGACCCAACTGATACTGGATTTTTGGGGCCGATAAACGTGCTGAAACTTAAGAAAAAAGATTAAATATGCATTAGAGATGATAATTAACCAATGATCAATCAATCATCCATTAAGAGTTGAAATATAAGATTATTTTTATAAGCAGAGCAGAGCTTTTTGATGAATAAAAATTCTGTTCTGATCCAATGTTATTTACTTTGTGAACGCACAGTTCTACGTGTAGCAAGGCGAGGGGAAAAAAAAAAAAAGACTGCGCAAGGTGGGAATTCGCTTCTGTTGCCGTGCCACACACCAACATTGCCTCTCAACAAGTACCGAACTTTTTTCTGCCAAATAAATGCTGCTGAGATGCCTAATCCAGTTCTTGTCAAACTCTGAGAATGAATCACATTATGTTAACTAACTAACATACATTTTGGGGCAGGCTATTCCTCCCTAAACAAATGTAGGCCTGTACCTCATTTCCATTCCTATTTGGAGGCAATAAACAATATTTTTCTTTCATAATATGCTTCCTTACTTCACCAAGAGAGTGAAAACAGAGAGAATCATGTTTTGAGAGGAGTATGGCTTATTATTTTTGTGATACTGCGACATCCTAAAAAGCAAAAAACACTTCTATATAAATTTTAGGTCATATCACCCACCCCTACAATGTAGAGCATTTACCATGTGTTTTAAGAGGCTAGTGCTGCATTCATCCTGTTGATGCAGGGGATGGGCGGACTGCATCACGTTGTGCTTTGGTAAGATTGATCGGTAAACTCCCTCTGTGGAATCCGCTGCTGCTACAGTGAAACTACTCCCACCTATCATCCCAGCAGTATACTCTGTAATCTCAGCCATCACCACTCTAACATCGAGCACGCTCAAGGAGTCAGTAATAGCACTGCGGGATAACGTGGGACAAAATGAAATATTTTGACTGTTTGTTCTTCCTTTTGACCCTGCGGGAGCCGAGCCACTGATTGAGCTGTTGTGCGGTTTTACAGAAGATCAAATAGGCATTTGTGTTGATGTATTGCCACTGTGTGCAGAGATCAGACGTCGTTCATGTGGCTGTAGAAATGAGATGACAATTAATAAACGCAGTGGAATTACCCATATTCAACATTTCATTTCTGAAAACAGGGCCAATTAGTTGATTTTTTACATCAATATGCCATGAGGTGGCAGATGTATGAAAATTCACATAGAAAAAAAAAAAATCAATGCAAAGAACCCTGTTTCACTGCATTACATCAGATAAAACTCGTCAGGACCAATTACAAACACATGAATGATCACCCAGTCATTTACAAAAGACTTGTTATAAAGGAGCACATTAACAAACTTTACTGATTTGCTTCTCTTGTTTCCATGTATCAGTCACAGAAGGGCAGTTTACAGCATCCACAAAACCTGCTGCAGGCGCAGGGCCAGAGGGGCGGCTAGAGGTGTCAGCCCCCCCTGGAATATGATCAATCTCCGGTACTTCTAACAGAGTCAAAACGTGACGGGTAGTTTACTTGTTTGATATCAGGGATGTGTTACTGAATGGGTCTAATGAGTGCAGGCCCTGGACCCCTGGTAACTTTCCATTTCATGTTGAAAAGACAATCAAACAACTGCATAAAGACACAAAGTAATCAAAGACATACAAAAAACAATCACAAAGAGACACAAAAAGACCACAAAGAGGCACAAAATCGCCACAAAGAGATGCAAAATTGCAATAAAGAGTCACAAAATTGCAACAAAATAACCACTAACAGACACAAAACTGCCACAAAGACACCAAACGACCACAGACATAAATCAACAAAGAGATGCAAAACAACCAAAACGAGATGAAAAATGACCACAAAGAGACAACAAATGACCACAAAGAGACACAAAACAATGACAAAGAGATGCAAAACAACCATAAAGAGACACGGAACCACTGCAAAATGACACAAATGTACCACAAAAAGATGCAAAATGACCACAAAGAGATGCAACAGTTACCACAGAGACTCAAAAATAACTACTAAGAGAAGTACAATGACCACAAAGAGATACAAAATGCGACAATAATGCTTCAAGTCCCGTTTTACTTACTAGCATTACACATTGTTATTAGTGGTTATCAAATAACAACAAAAACTAAAGTTAATTGTTATGTTTAATCTAGGGCTGCAGCATCAATAAAATGACAGTGGCAATAGTGAAAAATGTCCATCCCAGTTTTTCAGTCCAAGGTGATGTCTTTAAATGTCTCGGTTTGTTAGTTTTAAATCCCAAAAATATTCAGTTTACCATTACAATAAATGAAGAAAAGTGGGAAATCCCAATATTTGGGAGGCTCTGCCATTTTTGCATTAAAAATTACAAATCATAAATTGATGATGATGATCTAATTATTTTTTACCACTTGCCCGGTCAGGCGAGTTGCCAGATTTACTTGCCAGACATGGCAATTTACTTGCTCCGGGCAAGCAGGCAAGCCTTACTGCTGAGCTCTGAAATGACCACAAAGAGACACAAAACACAACCACAAAGAGACACAAAAGACCACAAACAGTTTTAGGGTGATTTTACATGTCTGTGTCCCAGGGCCCACTGTCTCAACATCTGTCCATGGCTGACATTTATTGATACTATTTCATAATAGAAATACACAAAGTTTCTAAACTCACACCCTATTTTCTGCATCTCCTGCCATAGATTAAAGTATGTAAATAAATGCAATATTCTGCAGTGTCATTATTTAAATAAGTCATTGCAAATAAATTCACAAAGAAAAAATCCACCAAATCAATGCAAAAAAAAAAACCCTGTTGCATTGCATTACATCAGATTAAACTCTTCAGGATAACTGACAAACAGCTGAATTATCACCCAGCCGTTTAAAAAAAGACCTTATATGAAAAGAGTACATCAACAAACTTTACTGATTTCCAGTCACAGGACTTTTCTACAAAAGAGGATTTATAACATCCACAAAACCTGCCAATATTCTCTGCAGCAGCGTTGCTAACACCCTGGTTTACTTCTATCACCCTCTGACCTATTTTGACATCAGTGGAGGCTGGAAGAACAACAGTTTGGCTCCGATAAGTTAAATTTTCCTGCCTCTGCCGGGGGGGGGGGGGGGATTGGGGGGGGGGCTCCACAGCAGCAGTCAGCTATCAGGGTTGAGGCCAACATTCTGGACAGCCAAACACCGTCCTAGCATATATGCGTAGAGGACATTATGGATTACTTCACATTTAATAACACGTCAAAGTCAAACCGGATTTGTATTTGCCACAGCCCACAAAGCGAGGCAGAGGCTCAGGCTGCAGCTGATAGTGCTGCTGCTGCTACCCGGCCAGTGGTTGGCCCTGCTGAGGTAGCCCAAAAGATAAAAGCAGAGAGTCTCTATAGAAAATAAATAGAGTTGATTGCTAGTGTTTCTTGCCCCTGCTGCCCTCCAATACTAAGTAAAATTTAGACAACGCAGTGAGGTTCATTGTAAGGTGTTGGTTTTTATCTGATGCCAACATCAATGCAAAGGCATTATACCTTTCTTCATCAATAAACCACAAAAAAAAAAAAAAAACCCAAAACAATTAACATTAAATGAACAAGAGGACTTTCCGTAGCCAAAAGCAGTGTTTACACATTGCCAAGAATGTACAGTAAGACAGGGCCATGTTTTCTGTCCTTGAGGGCCCCACAAATCCTTTGTCCAGAGAAACTGTAATCAGTTGCTAATTTTGTGATTCTCACCAAAAAATCTATTACTTTACAAATTACTCAACATCAAAACTACTTTGATATTGGCCGATGCTATTAGCACCCAGTCGTCAGCAGATGACAATACTGTTTCCACCCGGGATGTAATAGCCAATGTGGCTATTTACACCCAGGAGTATACAGCTTAACATGGCAGAGACTAGCATTAAATGTGGCTATTTACACCCGCGTGTACATAGCCTACCATGGCAAAGACAAGTTATTCGCAATAGACACATGCTATTTACATCGCACATAACAGGGACAAATCATGATCTGTTCCTAAACCTGACCAAGTAGGTACACAAACTGCCAAACTGACCAAACTGCGGCAAAAAACTAAAACAAAGAAAGTTAAAATAATAACAAAGCCTAAAAACATTGATATCTAGTTTCACACAAGTTTCAAACCCCAGTCTTCAGGGGGGAGTCCTGCGTTTAACCCATTCATCCACCACAACCGTCTCTCTACAAAGACTTTGTAGACGGGTGTAGCACTCGAGTGTGGAGGGAACGAGGGAGTGATGCTTTCACAACTTCTGTAAGATCAAGATAATGGTGAGGCAAACAAATGTGCGTTTGTAATGAAAGCTATGTTAGTTTAAATCACAGAAGTAAACAGTACTGGGTGGATATCAACCCTCAGTAGCTCACTGTTTGAGCACTGATATTTGACAGATCATTTAGAAAACACTGCACGTCAGCGCAGATACATGATTAACAAGTCTTGTATCCCGCTCTGGATTCTTTTTACACTGTACAAAGAGGACACATATTTTTTATTGGATTCTATTTTCCATGAATATAGTGATGGAATTTTTTATTTTTTTTTTCCAATGTCAGTCTCTGTCCTTTTCTCTCCAGTTTCTTTGTCTGCCCTCAAGCTGCTTAGCAAAAAACTGAAATCTTTTTTTTTTTTCCACATAAGAAGAGGTACTCTGAAGAAGCGCACCCAAACTGTGTAAGTGTGCATGCCTTTGTTTAAAAAAAAAAAAGAAAACCCTGATATTCTATATATACATATTTAAACATGAATTAACAGCTAGCCTACAGTTTACAAAGGCTAAGCCCTCCACCTCGAGCCTCTACACTAACCCTGATGCTAAGTTAATAAGTCCCAAACCAGACTGTCACTAACTGAGAAGTGTAACTCCTAGTTTAAGCTAACCCCAAGCTAAGAGGCTAACCCCCCAAATTGTCAAAGTATAGACCTTTTCTCGCAGCAGACATTTTGACATGAAACAGTGGTGTAAACACAGGTGGTAACCAATGATATCATTCAGATTGCACAGAATCGGGGTGCTGCTATTATGCATGCATGACTTTTTTTCCCAGCAGATATTGCAACATGTCATAATAACAAAAAACCCAGGTGTTAGCAATAACAGTAACAATTTCTCAGTTCCATCAAATGGCACAGTAAACCATGACTGTGACAATGAACCAGCATGCACAATACCTGGAACCTGAAACTAGCCATCTAAATGTAATGAAGTCATTTTTAATGTTTTCAACTACACCTGTGCTTTTCCTGCTCTGACCTGACAAAAATCCCGCTGTGAAAAAGGTTTATCGACGTCTCCCCAATGTGCTGTTAGTTTTGTTGAACCTGTAACGACGGGAAACTCACACCTTCATCATTTTTATTATTACACTGACTTTTGTGATCTCACATAAATCCCAGCATCACTCCGCCCTACATTACCTCAGCGAAGGGGTCTAATGAACCTGAATGACTGCAGGGTTTTCATCTTCTGATATTGTCATTATTACCTCATGAACAATGGCACTAACTGGAATGAGAATAAGGATTTGGCACATTTATCTTGTGACTGTCTACCATTATTACTGATGCAGATCCAGGTCCAGATGCAGATGAAACTTTTCCACTTAAATTTGGACGACTGTGGGTGACATGTGCAGCTGCTAAACTGCTCTGAGTTAGAGGAGCCAGATGGAGGAGCTGGCTGTTTCACCTGAACCTTAAAGTAGCTCACTTCTTGTGTCTTGTCAGCTTAATGACCACTTTAAAGCTGGGATATGAAGCTTAATTAGCATCGCAGTAAACATACATAAAAAGCTAGGTTAGTCTGGCACACACAATGTATTCTGGTACATGTAGGCCCTGCAGGACAGGCTCTTTGAGCAAGAGGATCATTTGTCAATATGAATGGCACTGACAGTCTTAATGGACTCCTAATGGACTTTAATGCACCACCAGTACAGGCCGCACGTCTATAAAATTTCAAGCCAAATACATTCTTGTGACCACAGCAGACAGTAGGCCATGTCTAAAGATCCAAATGTATGTTCTTTTTGAATGTAACTGCATCTGAAGTCTAAGCGACAATTTAGTAATGGCCATGTAGTTTGTACACACACTCAATTCCTCATGCTGACGAAACACACTGGTAACACAAAGTAAGGGGGTTCTTTAAAAGGACTGCAAATTCAAAAGTCTATTTATTTAGCTTTCAAGTGAATTATGTCAAGATACTTATAATAGTTGTGAATGAGCCCCTCAGAAAAAGATTATTAAGTCTACACTGTAAATTCTGCACATTTCTATGTTGTTTTAATCTTTACCAACTAAAACAATAAACATATATCTCCTGATTACTTTATCTTATTCTTTTGCAATTAATTAAATTTGAAAGCACCATTTACTTAACTGAAAGGATATGGGTAACATTACATTATCATTATTACATGAGTATGACTTAAATAGAAAATATCTTTCAAACACCTTCAACTCAGATCATTATTTTTGCTCATTCTAATAAGGCTTCTAATTAAATCTAAAAAATCTAACTTGGAAAAAAATTGTGTCTCAGGATAGTTCCAGCAAACGTGCTACATCGGAGTTATACAATTAATTACTGTCCAATTCACCTGGGAACTCTAATTACAAACTAAAGGCACGGATGGAAGACCTAGAAACAGATGTATCGTTCGAGGACTGGGAATCTGTATGTGCTGAGGCCCACACTCAATCAATTAATAGTCAGATAAGATTGTTGCAGTATAAATGGCTAATGAGAACATATATCACTCTAGTTAAGTTAAATTAAATCAATATAATAGTAATATTCCAGATTTATGCACAAAATGCTCTGAGTTGAAGGGGACACTATTTCATTGTGTTTGGTGCTGCAGTAGGATAAGATCTTCTTGGAAGGAGGTTTTAAAAAAGCAATAGAAAACATTATATCTAAAGAGATTCCAATAGACCATGGGGTTTTTTTTTTTGTTTTTTTTTTAAGGACCAGGGTTTTCCCTGCCTATCGAGCTCAAAAGTGGGCCACTGTTGTATTATTGGCTCCCACCTTTATTGAAAATTCCAACAAAAATGCAAAGGCTTCTGCTGCGCAAATACGTTTGCCCTGACTTTCCCATATGAGTAAAAATTATGATTAAAAAATTGTTCTAAATGTATCTCATGCAGCACACCTACATTAATAATTACAGATCTTTTTTGATAGCTTGCGAAACAGTGACCCCAAATTGATGCCAAACATTATTAGGCCTACTGCACAACACTACAATAAGACACACTTCTTTCTATTTTATTTTAGTGCTCCTTCTATTTTTATAATATTTTTAAGATAAGATGAGATGAGATAAATTGTGTTCATCCCACTCTAGAGATTTTACCCAAATTCAGCATTTCTGATCCACCTGTTGGTACCTGTTCACTGGTCACATTGCAGAGTTCTTTTCCTTCATCATTCTTGACTTGTCTTTTATCAAATAGAGCCAGGAGAGTGAAATGCCAGAGAACTGCAATTGAGTGTTTGTTTGTTGATTCCTGCGTCAAATTAGTGGACAACAGTGTCATTTGTCACAATCTTTGTGTTTTTTTTTTTTTTTTATATTTTTGATTCCTGTGGGCACCTTTGTCTGTTAAATTGTGATTTTGTCACTTAAGCGCACCGTGTAGTGTAGACCATGCATGCCACCCATGCTCTCCAGCCTTTGCCAGCTTTGTCTCAAAAACATCCATCCTGAGGACTATATCTACAAGACCACAAGTATACCGAAAGTGAACAAGTAATGATAGATATGCGTCTCCTGCATGCCAAAAGACTGATCAAAATGTTTTGGAAAATGACTAACAGACCAAGTACTACACATCTGAATCTGACAAATGCTAATATCTTTTTCTTTTAAAAGTGTGACTTCTATAGAAAAAAGGACAAAAGAAATTGAAACGGTCTGGGGACCATTTACTGCTTTTATGAAATCTATGGATCTCTCAGATAATAAAGAGGAAGAATAAGTACTACCTGATGGAAACCTCACAATTTGGTTAATCTGAGCTCAATTTTGTGACTGAAAGACTTTTAATTTGAACATTGGATTTGGATTTACATATGAGAAGCTGACAAGGCACCAATTGTCTGCTTGTTATTAAATACTTATCAACAGGCGTATGTATAAGAAAAAAATTGAATAAACACATTAAAAAAAAAATACAGATACTGAGACAAATCAAACAGCCAAACAACATTATTCATGTGATATCAAATAGATCTTACTGTGTTGTTCCCGTTTCCATTTCCATTTAAATGCACGCCACTGTCGAAGAGTGGAGAGGAGACTCGGCTGTGATCAGTGGACGGCCCAGGAGAACCTGAGAGAGGGACGAGAATGAGTCATGTTCTTTACAGGCTTCTAAAAAGGCTTCTGAAGAATCACTGTTGAGCTTTTAGTCCAACTTCCTGCCATGTCTTTTATTATTTCACTCTCTCCACCTGAACCCCAAACACCATGGCCCAGCTCGTAGTGGTAAATTTCAGAGTTTATTGTTGACTTCATTCTGCTGCCCTGCCATCAAGCCGAGCAGTGTATTGTAGGTTGTGGACAACATCCAAAAGAGACAAATGCTGCTCTTTGATATGATATTAGCTTGGCGTTAGAGGACCTGCTTTCTGATTCGGGCACGCTCGGTAAACGGCTCTGGGCCTTTCCTGCTTTGTGCCATGGTGAGACAAAGGACAGCTTACAGAGAATACGACTTGAACCTTTTCGTTCTCGGGCACCAAAGCATGATTTGTCAGCCAAACACCCTACAGAAAAACCTGAGCTGTCCCATGAATGTTAACTCACCCACGAGATATGAAGAATTTCTCACAGCTCTCAGTTTGAATTTGTGAATCGTGGTCGTTTATCAACTGAGCTATAAATATTCATGGCATCTATTAGTATTAATTATTTTTCTACATCTGTGTGCTCCTCATAATTAGGTAAATTGTGCAAAATGATCATTATGTGGTGTTCCTTCACTTTTTGCTTACAGCTAATTCATAAGACAATAATTATCCTTGGCTTTGCAGTCTGGACGCACATGATGTAATGCCAAGTTCCCCTAATGTGCTACATTATGCCCCCTCATTAGCTCCCACATTTGTGTTGGTTAAGCTAACTGAGAGTTTAAAGGAATAGTGCAACATTTTGTGAAATACTCTAAGTTACAGACTTGAAGTAGTGCTTATCATCACATGCAAAGCTCACAAATCAACTCCTTTATTAATTGGTCTAAAAACTATATCATACACTGTTGGACATAGCCAGACTAAGTGTTTCACCAGTTGTCAAAGTTTGTACTGAGCTAAGCTAACTGTGTCAATATTGAGTGTGAAAGTTGATTCTTGATGCGGCTGCACAATGTGGTGAAAAAAGTCAAATTGCTATTATTTTGATTAACATTGCTGTTGTGATATGTGAAATAATTTGTGGGGATGATCATTTTTGCATCACAATGTTCATTTTCACTAGAAAAAAAAAACTTTGAAATTATGATCATGTGACATTTGTTGTTTTCTTTACATCTGGAGAACAAGATTTTTAGGCCAGGGCATCTCTGCAGCATTACATTACTTCAATATGATGCTGTTTTCTCATACATTTTTCCTTTTTCAAAAAACTGCAGGGTTCTGTGATTTGGATATTGCACTTAGCCATATTGCGAGTTTGATGATACTGCGATTAATTGAGCAGCCATAATTCTTGATCTTGTCAAAAAAAAACAGCTTGACCTGAGGTCCACTTGCTAGCTTTTTCTGAAGCTTTCATCCGCACACTGCAATCCTCTCCACCAATTGTCATGGAGAGTTGTGTGGGTGAAACTTATGGAAAAAAGCTTTTACGTTGACCTTGAGAAAATATTTTTTTTGCCAAAGAATGTTAAATGATGTGATTATAAGTACACACCTGAGGGGACTGAAAACCTATTTCACTATCAGCTTCTTACTCTGTGGTCCTTACATGAGCACAAATTTCTCTGTTGGGCTTAATTTTGCAGAGAAAACATCAGAAAACTCTGAACCATCAAATTAAGTTCATTAAAAGTGCTTGTTTTGCCACTGCCAGGCTCACTTTGTTTTCTAAGAGTCTGACAACATTATGGAAATGATCTCTCACTGTGAAAAAACAAAAAGAAAAAAAAAAAGTTGAGAAAACTCTAAAAAGTAATGTAACCAGTTGCATTTGTTTACTTTGCTCATCTGAGGGCTAATTTGTTGTGTCAACTTAGGCTTAGAAAATCACTCAAGGTGCCATCTTAAGTTTGTAAAACTGAACATCATTACTTGGGTTTACTCATGCATTTAGTTTTACTCAAAGCGCTATCTTAAGCAGCACCCAGACTCTGTTTGACCTGAAGGTAACACAATCTTAATTAATATCATTAATAACACCTGTGTTTACCCTGTTATTTGTTGTCAAAATGGCCACATTTCTACAGTAGCCCAGAAGGTACAAACCAAACACTGACTCACACTTGGAAGGGGAGCGTGAGACAAGTGATATTCAATTGGTTGTCATCTACAATCTCACCACTAGATGCCACTAAATCCTAAACAATCATCCTTTAACTTTAATACATGACTAGTAATGTTAAGTTTGACAAACTTAAGATAGCACTTTGAGTGAACTTCTTAATGTTAGCTGACACAATGTATTAGCCTTGAGCTAATAACTCAAAAAGGCTTTACAGCTGGTTGCTGCACGTTTTACAGATGAAAGTTTTAGCGCTCTCACTCGATACTGGACCAATTAAAAAATTGTCGTCCCCATTAGTCACTCAGACACAAAAACATGGGAAAAAAGGGAAAATAGTTACCAATTAAGCATAGATAGTTAAAAAGAAAAGATTTAAAAACAAGCTTTCAGATGCTTTAAATTATCCATGTTCAGAGTAAATAATTGACTCATCTGCAACACACAATCATACACGGCTGTGGTAGAGCAGCACATTGTGGAACTCTGTGGCTACGGCTGCAACGTGTTATCTGCTCCTTTGGTCATTCATTGGCCATTTTATAATCAGCATGACATTACATCCCAAACCATAGCGCCACCTACTGACAATGTGCATTAAAACATGCTGCAAGAATACAGTGCAGCCATGGTGCAGCTTCCTCGTGGTAGGGTAGGACCTTTTTAAGTGCTACCACTGTAGCATATGTAGAGTATGATCACTATCCACAACATGAATTATATTTTTATCATAAAAGTTGTTTTGTTTTTCGTTAATTCAAAACTGATGAACTCGGATGTGATTTCTGAAGCTTTTTCCTCCGCTCCCCTACTTAATATATAAAAAAGACAAAGTAATTCCACTTGCTGTGAAACAATGCCCCATAAAGTTGCTAAACTTTCCAGAATTTACAATTTACTTTTTGTCTTTAGTGCTCCTTCAAGTTCTCATTTTCTTGCTCGCCATCATCACCTTTTACCGGCTCCACATGGATGATTTTAGCGCCTGTGTTTTCATCGCTTCAAGCTGCTGAAGGTAACTACAGGAGCGGGGGATTGCAGCTCTGGGTGTTTCTGACATTACTGCCTGCCTCAGGCCACAGAGCATGACAATCTATTACTTTGAAATAAATGCTCATCTATTGAACTGCTTTAAAGCGTCAAAGTGGGCAAAAAGACAATCTGCCATAAATTCGGTTTATTCCTTTGTTGCCAAAAATGCTCAGCGAAATGAGGATTATTGTGAGCTTGCATGGCATCAAAACTACGCGAGTCTTACCTAGAGGCAGTTTGAGAAATGATGGGACTTCTCGCAGGTAGCGAACGGTGATGGTGACCTCATCTCCTGCAGTGCGCAAGAGGTGAACCTGACGGGAGCGAGAGAGGGGGGGATTGAGATAGATAGCAAGAGAGAGAGAGAGAGGGAGATCGTAAGCGATGCGGGGAGATAAAATTTAATCTCACATAAATGAAACAAACCACATTCATGTCGAGCTGTACACAGCCTGAGCAAACAAAATGTAACAGGAGATGAGTGCAGAATACGTAATCATAAGTTAAAGCCTGACAGATGCAGCTTCACTTAAATGATGAAAGGCAGAACTTGAAGGCCGGTGTTTCTCTCATGACAGGCGGCAGCCAAGTGACAGCTGACACCACAAAGTAATTACGCTCTGAATGTCTGATTATCTGATGTCTAAGTGATATAAAATATGTCCTTAAAGATGTTGAGTCATAGTTTCAAAGAGGCATTCAAGTAAGGTTGGGTTTAAAGGATAAAATCTGAAATCTGTCCAGCCTCCATTCACGCTGGCAAAGAGAGAAAATAAGAGCGCAAATGAGACACTTGACTGCCACGTCAAACATGCAAGGTCACATCTATGCACCCAAAATGCACATCTGCTATCAGATCCTTCACTATCCTCTCGAACATCGTGTGGTAGCCCTTGTTACTTTAGCCTGAGCATCTGTCGGTGGTGCGAGTGTGACAGCCTGCCATTAAGAGCTCTGGATTTTGTTCAAGAGAAGCCGCTCATTATGTGTTTTGACGCTCTGGAGGTGAATATAGTGAACAGCTGTTTGGGAGCTGTGCAAAGAGAAAGAGATGACAGACACGGGAAGAGTGTGTGCTTGTGTGTTTGCGTGTGTGAGATGGGGGATGGTGGCAGAGAAGAAAGAAAAAATATTTAACAAGGACAGCTGCTAAATTGTATTAAAACTCTGAAATATCAATATTAGCGCCCTCAATCTCTGTGCAGATTGTGATACCGATCTACTCCTTTTCAATCTTTTCAATTTGTCACAGCTTAAACCAAAAAAAAAAGGAAAAAAAAGAAAAAAAAAGAAAAAGCAGCCTGCCAAGATGACAACTGAGATTGCTGAGGTGCACCGCTCCGTGTTGAAAGCCACTGGGATTTGCTGTTAAACCTGGGAGAAAGATGGAACAGTGATGGCTAGATGGAGCAGGATATTGGCTAACAGTTAATTACAAATATACTCACAACTTCCTCATGTGTACAAGGCTCGACATTTATGCCATTGACCTAAAGAAACCAACAGAGACAGAGGAAAAGAAAACAAGTAATGTGGATCGTAAATTACAGTAATTTAGCAACTCTATGGCCACTTGCTGCAGGCGCAGGGCCAGGACCCCTGGACCACACCTCTGTATGAAGTGACTTAACATATCAGATTGAAAGACAGTCAAATGACCACAAAGAGACACAACGTGAACACAGAAAGACCAAATGACCACAAAAAGATGCAACTACAAAAGGATGCAACATGACCTAAGTACAGAAAGACACAAAACAATCACAAAAAGAAAGAAAACACAACCACAAAGAGATGTTAAGTGACCACAAAGACACGCAACCACAAGGATGCAACATGACCACACCACAAAGAGACACAAAACAACCACAAAGAGGTGTTAAGTGGCCAGAAAGAGACAAAAAATGACAAAGAGATGCAAAATGACCACTAAGGCAACAACACAGAGACAAAAACAGCCACACAGAGAGACAGAACACAACCAAAAAGAGACAAAAACAGCCACACAGAGAGACAAAACACAATCATGAAGGGACACAAAACAGCCACAAAGAAATGTCAAGTGATCACAGAGACACAAAACAGCCACAAAGAAATGTCAAGTGATCAGAGAGACACAAAACAGCCACAAAGAAATTCAAGGATCACAGAGACACAAAACAGCCACAAAGAAATATCAAGGGATCACAGAGACACAAAACAGCCACGAGACAAAAAACAACCACAAAGAGACAAAAACCAGCAACAAAGAGATGATAAGTGATTGCATAGATACAAAATGATGACAAATGGACAAAGAACAACTACAAAGTGACACAAAACAACCACATATGGACCCAAAACAACCACAAAGAGAAACAAAACAGCCACAAAGAGACCAGAAAAACAACTATGACAACAGAGACACGAGACAAAAATAACCATGGAGACACAAAACGGCCACAGAGAGACAACAAATGGCCACAGTGAGACACAAACCACCACCACAAAGAGACAAAAAATAATCACAGACACAAAACAACCAAAACACCAAACTACATCACAGATAATAAACTACATCAAAAGGACAAAAAACAACAAAAAAGAATGCAAAGAGACCACAAAAAGACACAAAATGACAACAAAGAGACATTAAACCATCACAAAGAGACGCAAAACAACCACAAGGGGATGTAACGTGACCACAAAGAGACACAGACCAACATCAAAGAGACACAAAACAACATAAAAGAGATACAAAACAACCACAAAGACACACGTGCCCCTCCATGCTCTGCCACAGATTAAAGCATGTAAATGAATGCAACGTTCTCCAGTGTGACTATTTAAAAAAGTCATTTCAAATCAATGTGAAGCAGTTGTGATCCAAAGGTGGAAGCAACAGCAATTCACAATATAATATAATTCATAATAACTTCTGATATGAATGTTATTAATACTTGGCTATCAAGTGAATCTACTTGACGCTCAAGATAAACAGCACATCCAATAAACCTGCCAGACAGATCCATATTAACTTTTAAAAAGATTAAATGAATATCATTACTAAATACTAGATGCTTTTGATGATTATTTTAACGAACAGGAGCTATCATTTGTTGGCAACCTTACAATAAATCTATCACTGGATCTGACAATGAGGTATTTGTTCAGTTTAATTGAAATTGTGTTATGATTCAGTAAGAATAAATTTGAGGACAATATTATGTCTTCAGCAGAGCATCGAGACATCAAAAGTCTAATCCGATTAAAACCACAGCGTTCAAATTAAAAAAACAACATTCTCTTCCTATTTCTTAAATGAAATTACACTCTCAAAACGAAAGAGGGCTGACGTTAAGATGAAACAAGTCGCCACTCTCGGTAATGACCCGCATCAACCTTGGAGCAAATAAGTCATGAACTGATGTACTAACCTGCAACACAGCGTCCCCGACGAATAGCTTCCCCGTCTGATCAGCTGCAGGCGTCAATTGTCAAGTGTCAGAGGTTAATGAAAACATTAAAAAATAATTGCTCATTTCATACATGGTAATGTGGTGGAAATAGCAATCAGTGTCTCTGTCTGACTAATCTCTGGCAACATCCCACAGCTCAGAGAAAGAACACAGGAAAGCATGAAATTTGAAACTAATCAGGATATAAACTCATTTGCAGCGGCACGGGAGGAAACAATGAGAGCTCTGTTGTGAAAAGATTTGTAAAGCTCTGTGAAAAGGGCTCTTAACGTCCCCCGGGATATGAAGACATGATTCTCTCGTATGCAAAAAGGTAATAAAAGGGATGTGGGCAAAACGACGAATTACAGGGAAAAGATTCAGTCACATGACACTCTGATCATCGTAACTGGATACCGAGAGGTCATCGCTTCTTACAATTTAACTGACAAACAAGTGCTTTCTCTTCCATCTTGTTGACAGCATGGTCACATTACTCTCCCAATCAGGCTTCTGTTTACCTCCTCACAGGAAATATACTGCACACCTAATTATAAGAAATGCTGGATGTAAACTTTTATTTTTCTTGTGTTTTAGATCAAACTGTATTGCTTCCTGATACATAAACAGCATATTTTTACTTATTGGCTTCCAATAGGTATCAACAGCCCAATCAATAAAGCAGATTTTAAAGGAATAAATCAAAATTTTGGGGTAAAGAAAGAAGGGATTGATACCAATCTTATGGCTGGAATCAAGACTTGTTTGGCCTGGCTGAGCATAAACAGGCAAACAGCTGGTCAGTGCCTCCTAAAGGACACTTAAATCAATACTTCCTGCATCCACTAGTATGCAAGGCTCCACACGGCATTTGCAGACCTTTAGTTTGTCGAGACCATCTTGTCCGTAAGGCCACTGCGGTGCAACAAGCTGCATGTGGAATGCTAAAAAAATTTCTATTGAAGATTCCAAATATCTCTGGATTTTGAAGATTATGTATGATAGGGCTGAAACCTTCTGGTCAGTTGATCGATTGGTTGGTCAACCTGCTCTTGTCTGGCCACATTCTCGGACAGTTGCTGGCGTTACTTTAAAGGAAAGAAAAGGTTTTTAATCCATGACATACGCAGGCCTTGATGCTGGTTTAGTTTTTATTTTTTAGGTTATCCTGTTGAATTTCACGTTAACATGTTGCTAATGTGGCTATTACCACATGCTGGGGTGATGTTGAACTGATGTTGCAATATTGACGGACAATGAAAGAGAGGCAGTTTGTACGTTAGGCCTCACATGAAGGCAGCTAAAGAACACTGTTTCCCCATGTTTCCAGTTTTTATGCTAAGCTAGGCTAAACACCTCCTCAGTCCAGCTCCATAATAAAGTAGCATAACATGGCACAGATTTTCCACTTTAAGTTTGCTAGTTTACTTGTCAGGAGTAGTGCTCAGCCTGTGCAGTTGTATAATGACTCCTTTAGCTCTGGAGGGCCATTTCCAAAGTCTAAGAAAATAAAGCTGATGATGTCATCAGGTAGAGTTCTGATAGAGTTCTGAGACTACAAAATTTATAACAGAAAGCCTGCAGTACAAACTGAGATTTGAAAGACCTGAGAATTTGCCAGGAAAGGCGGGTATAATACTTTTGCATTATGGGAAAAGTGGGCTCTGCTTCTTTGGCTTCTTACTCTTCTTTTTATAACCCCACTCTCACAAATTTTCCCACTTTGAGAAAATGCGAAATATAAATCGCTGAAATACCTGAGGTTGATATTAAACCTTCAATCTCATCTTGGAAAGAATTCAAAATTGCTTGTTTGAAGTCTGAACTATTCCTCTCTCTCAAATTGAAAGCCCATTTCTTTACTTTTCTGTCTTTGGTTTCATCTTTGATTGACTGACCCAATATAATCTAATACTTCTACAGGAAATATAAAAATTAATGATCCTCTCTAAATGTTCCAAAATTTATTGTAAACCTGAAGGGTAAATTCATTATTTTCGAACCTTCTTTTCCCATGTTTTTGTGTCTTTGCAACTAATGGGAACGCAAATTTTCAAAAATCTTCCAGTACCGAACGAGAGCGCTACAGCCAGTGGAGGCTAAACTAAGATGCAACATAATCCTTATGAGCAAGTGCGCACCATCAAAGTAAGTCCGATAAAAGTGCTTGTCTTTACCACTAAAAGGCTCAGACTGTTATTATAGTCGGACATTATGGAGGGGATCATTGCAGAGACAGACTTTTTTTAAAGACTAAGATATGGTTTGTTTAACCACAGACAGGCGCTATATCACTCTGTTCAAAGTGACCAGACTCCCTTTATAGATTAGTTTATCATCATAAAACACACATCATTCGAACTTGACAGAAACAAAATAAAACTTTTCAAAAAGTCTTTGCTCATCTTTCCACTGCTCCACCAAAATAAACTCTTTATTCACTATGTTAGATGAAGTGAAAAAATTCTGGCTGTGCACACTGTTCCTCCCCATTGCTTCTCTGATGTCCAACCTCGTCTCGCTCCTCTTCCGATATTTTTACATCTGACGCTGTGAGTAAATGGATTGTTTTGACCAAACCAGAGTTGGTGATCGTCGGAACAGTGGAAATACCGGCCAAGATGTTTTTGGTGAGTTTGTTAACGATAAAAATGAGTCTTGTGAGTCTGATGACAGCAATAAAAGGGGCTTTTTCTGGTTAAAGAAAATGTATCTTACTCTTTAACAAAAAAAGAAGTCTATCTCTGAGGAGAAAGCGGGAGGTTGGACATCAGAGGAGCAGCGTGTAGAAACGGAGTGTACAGCCAGACTATTTTCATCTCTGTAGGAATCTTTTCCATAATGTTGCCAGAAAATTACAAAAGTCTGAGCTTGTCAGTGGCAAAACAAGCACATTTAGTGGTAGTATATTTAATGGTGCGCAGTTGCCCATAAGGATTACATAGCAGGCTGTTTCACCGGCTGCAGCAGTCTCACTCAATACTGGATCAATTTCTAAAATCGTTGTCCCAATTAGTCACAAAAACACGGGAAAATAGGGTCCAGGTTGAAAAATACCCAAGTTACCCTTTAAATGCCACCTGTAAAGCATCCAATATCTTTTTCTAACTTCATTAACATGTCTATAATCAACTTAATTAATGACATTTACCACCGCATTGATTAATTATTTCCAAATCCATACTGCAGGAGAGAAATAAAATACTTTCTTACCTACTTGGTCTTTGAAAATCTTTGAAATAACCACTGGTACGTTGTGCTCTGCACCTCCCTGAAAAGCATAAAAAGGAAGATGAGAATGAACGGTGTCGCATTTCAGTGGCGGAATTTGTTGCCAAAACTGCTCTCTCAGACACAAACAGTCAACTCTGCAAGCAAAAGACTTTTCATTCTCACTTTATTCTCTCCAGAATCAAAACTTATCTGCTTACTTTGATGCTTAAGCCCAGACCGCCATTCGCCTGTCTTCGCAGTACAACAGTTCTGTGCTTTAGAAAGTGGGAGTTTCTTATTGGCAAAGAGATATTGTGAACATTGAAACAGTATTCTGGAGTTATGCGGCATGAATAACAATGCGAGTCTCAAGCCCTCTGGCGCACTTACATTTACTTGGGATTCACTTCCACTTGTGCAAACCACATCCAGCTTCTGTATGGTTAATACCTCTTTGGTCAATTTCAGGCAGACATCATAGGTATTGTTGGTCTCCTCATTGTACAGCAAAGCAATTCCAGATTTTGTCTGTTGGAATTGAGAAGAGCATTGACATTATGCCAAGCAGAGCAATTATGTACACAATGAACATTTTAATCCTCTTTCCTCAATGTGTCATTTGTGTACCCCATTCTACTGGTCTAGTTTTGGGTTAATTGGTTTTGCCTGACGTTGTGAAAGCGTGAACCTTTGTGTAATAGAAAAAAGGGCCTGCATGCTTTGAATTTCATATCTCTACCTTACAAAAAAGGAATGCACAAAAGTTCAGGAAATTGCACTGACTAGACAGTCTGACTTTGAGGACAGAAATGACGACAACAGCCAACTCAGATAAAAAAGGCACAGCACAGACATCGCACTTTGCACTATGACTATCTCTGAGTAGTTGAGCAGATTCCACAAACGCCTGTAAACAGGACGCAGTGCAGTTTAATCCCACTTGAATGCATTATTCTGTGATCTTTCACCGCCCAGCCAGTATCTGCAAACACCTGAAGCCAAACCACCAAACCCTCGAGCAGCTCTAATGAATTAGAAATCGCCTTTTGTCTAGAGATTAAGTGAATAGCTGCCAGATGGAGTTTTTTTTTTCAAGTTCTGCAATGCTATTAGTCACATTTCAGATAGTAGGTCTATAGCTCAGTGATTCCTGATGTGCCCCTCACCCCTATCAGATGAGTACAAGTATCCTTTTATCGAAGCAAGCAGAGTCCAAAAGTGTTCTTCTGAGCTGAAACTTTTTTTTCATCTTATTCTGGAAGTTCCAAAATTCAACTCAGGGCTCATTAAATGTTTTGCTCCACTCAGGTGGAATAAACTTCAGCAAGATTTTAAGTTGGACTGCCTGATTTCTTCTTTCTTCTTTTTTTTTTAAGTTAAGTTTAAGTTTATGTAAGTCCACCATTGACTATTCCTGCAATGGTTGGAGCAGCAGCAGCAGGATGTTTCAATCATTTGTTTACTCATTTTAGCAATAATTTTTTTTTTTTAGCTCACTTCCCAGCTACTTTTCACACCTGTTTCTCATTCTCAGGTTGGTGGTTATCTTGTCCTGTCAAGTCAGTCTTTTTGTAGGCGATGGTTTATTGGTTCTTTTGACAAATAAACAGAATAAAGATTAGCTTTATGCCAATTTGTAAACCAGCTGTGCCTTTATTCAAACACAAATGGTTTAAAACAAATCATAATTTTGAGCCATGCTAGCGCAAAGGCTCTGAGGACAGCAATTACCAGTTGATTATTGCCACATGCCTGCAAATCTAACAACATTCTCCTCAGCTGTATTTTGTGTTGATGCTAATTAGCAAATGTTAGCATGCTAATGTGCTAAGCTAAGATGGTGTAAATGTTAAACATAGTGGGACTTGTGCATAAAACATTGCTACCTTCGCTAGTCGACACCAGAAATAATACAACTATGAATAAAAACAATAAAATACATTACAAGATATTTAATGTCAAATTTATAAACGCTATTGTCTTGTGTAAGCGTTTGGGAAGTGAGTGCATTATTGTTGAATTTTTGAAAGCAAAATTCTTCCCAATTTTTACTTGATAAACAAATTTAAGACATTGTCTGGATGGCAGCATATGTTACTCCAAAACCTGTGTACTTTTCTGCATTCATGGTGCCTTCACAGATGTGACGTTTAGCCATGCCATGGGTGCTAATGCCCAGATGTAAACCGGTAAGGTGGAAAGTAAAGATGACCTCTCACAAAAGCAGCACAGTTTGGCAGTATTTGATCTAAAAAAAAAAAAAAGTAAATACAGACTGGAGAAATGCATAACCACATTCAGCACAGGTATGTGGACGTTAACCTGCAGGGAGTGCAGGCTGCTGGTGCTAGCACTGCTAACATTAGCCACACTCTGCAAACCAATATGACGCTGTTTACTGCCCAAGTGTTTTCTTACTTTCAGACAAGACAATTGGTCTAAATTTTAATTTCTGTTCAATTGACAAGCATATCCTCCACTAGCAACATCCCGACATTACACCTGCTAAATATGCATGCAGCATGTTAGCATCATTGCGACCATATTAGTTAGTATGCTGACATTAGTGTTTGGTTGACACTGGCACTGCTGTCCCTAACAGATTCACAGAGCAGCTAGTGCGGCATTACACTCTTCGTCTTGTTTCAAATTATGTGAGCTGCTCCACAATCTTTCCACGTACCCCCCGGTAACTGCAGAAGTACCCTCTGGGGTACAAGTCTCCATACACAATTAAGCCTGATGTGTAATTTCGCACCAACCTCTAATGGTAGCTGCTCCAATCTGTATAATTGTGAATATGGCTAAATACAGTGGTGAGATCCATAACTCCCAGAGGTTTTGTCCTGATCTAATCTGTGATGTATAAGATATCACATAGACAAACAATTAACTCCAAACCCCAAACCCCCTCCCCGATTGCATTGGTCTATGCTTGAAAGTGCTGTATTGAAGTGGTGAATTATTATTATTTCCCCAAGCTTCATCAAAACCCAGCTACGAGAGTCAATAAGATTGATGGATGATCTGACATATAAACAAATGAAAGGACAACAGCCAATGTTTGATGGAAAAACAATTGCCAGTTGAACTGAAGTGACTTGACTGTGAATGAAAGAGACAGCTTAATATGCAAGGAGTGGTGGACAAAATAAAAGGAACACAAATATAATGCAGCCCAACACACTACCTCAAGCGACGGCGTCAAAAGTTCCTCGAATCAGCACGTTTCTGACAGTCTCACCAGATATAACCTTCAAAAAGATTGAATTTAATGCAATATAGTTCTGTTGGATTTCAGTTATTGTATCCACCCCCTCTTTTATTTGATAGTGTGGCAGGTTTTACTCTCTAGGTTTCCCTTTTCGCTTGAAGTATTATCAAATGCCTCCTACGACGCTGTTGATAATAAGCAGTGCACTATATTTGAGTACCATACCACATTAACCCTTTTATCAATGCTTTACTACAAGCGTTTATGGAAAGTAAATGGGAATTACCATGATTGAAAACATGACAGTACAAATGTGTGCTAATTCACATATATTTTAAACAACTGTCTGGACTGTCCTGATCTAAGCTTATTAATCCCATAAAAATGCTCATAAGGCAACCCTGATAGCATGGAAATGTGTAAGATGGCGATCAGAAGAAGGACAAAAACACAAAAGTTTGTAGCTGGTTTGTTGCCCCAGGCAATATCTTGATTTCAGAAGAACAACAGAAGATCGACCTTTTCATAGTTGATGTACTCTTGAGGGGTCAGAGCGGGTGAAAAAGGTGACAATCAGTATGTGAGTGAGGTCAACCAATTCTCTTTTAAGAGACTTTGGAATGAAGGTCGCGCTCTGTCTCTGCCAAAGAAGACTAGAGTGTAAATTAAAGCCTCTTTGTGGAAACATGGCTGCCGGGCAACATTCAGGGGACACAAAACAAGTCTAAAAGTTTGAAACACAGAAAAAGTCAGTCTCATTGACTGCCTGTAACAACACAGGAAATCAGTTTCACCTCCCATTACTTTCTACTCTGTCACTGCCTGGCCTCTTAGGTAACTCTGTTATGTAGCCGTTATTGTTCTTGTCTTCAGGCTTGTCAAATAAACCTCATATGGCATTCATACATATAAACACTTGGAAGGCCAT